>CADCXT010004599.1:312500-984815 GCA_902806775.1 Microtus agrestis | reverse complement strand
TTTCACAGACCCAGATAGGTTCACACATATTTTAGATCCACATAGGCCCCATTGATTTTCTATTTTGGATTTCTTGGGGCTATTTTTGTGATGCAAAGGAAACTCTCTGGAGAATGAAAAGTGGACAGTCAGCACATATTAGCTTGCAGCTTTTACTAGAAAAGTGTTAGAGAAGAATGACCTTGCCATTTATCTCCACAGATAAAATGCCAGATTCATAGAAAACTCAAAGTTGGTGTGGAAGCTCGCTTTGTAAAATGTCAGAAACTACAAACGTTGCAATAGTCGTGTTTATTCTGTATCTCAATGTTTGAGAAGGAATATGATGCCATTCGTGATTTTGTTTGTGTGATTCACATATCGCAGGGTCATGCAAGTTAGAATCTTGCTTTACGTCTTTGAAAATCATTTTTTTTCTATTCCCATGGGACCTTCCTCAAACACAGAATCCTTAGTAAACAACTTATTATGACTGAAAATACCCCCAAGGTTCTGCAGTCTTTCTTCATGTGGAACCTTGGGTATGAAAATAACACAAGCATCTAGGATTGTCCAGGATAAGAATACTGGGAGAAATGCCATAAACAGTAAACAGTCTGTCCATGTGTGCTTAAGCATTGCTGGGGCATAAATGATGATGATGATGATGATGATGATGATGATGATGATGGTGGTGATGATGATAATGATGTCTGAAAAACTAAATGGCTTTGTCTCTGCAAAGTCCCTCAGTAATTGATGGGCGAGTACACATGGCAGTCTCAGGAAGCAAAAGTTCTCCAGAAAAAAAGAAAAGATTGAGAAGCAAGATAGAGATGAGTTTATTTTGGTTATGAAGACACAATTTTTTGAACCCAGCACTAATTTCTGAACAAATTTCAACTTTGATCAATATGGCTGATCTTGCTAGCCACCTAGTTCGAAGGCTACTCTGTCTCCATATTCCACTGCTAGAACTAGAGAGAGGCCATCCGTCCCCACCTGACATCCCCTTGTGTTCTGGTAATCTCAACACCAGTCCTCACACATGCATGCAAAGTGCTTTAACATGGAGTTATCTCTTCAGGTTTTAAAATCTACTATCTATATTAGCTTTTCTATTTTAGTTATGTGAAGGACTGAAACCAATAAATGACATCATGAGTTTTGAGGTTGGGCGTTGCCCAGTGCCCATTTCAGCATCTCATATCATTGTACCAAAATCACTAATACAAACAGAGGAGCCTACTTAGACTTTTGCCATTATTTTTCTTCTACGCAAAAGTAATTTTATTTTTGGCTAAACATCAACTTGTTCTTACCAGTTAATAACAGACAGATAAAATCTGATAATAGACATAAAATAAGAGGAACTCTTCTCTAATTCATCTAAACCAAATAAATTGTTAAGCTTTTATTACTTGCTGCATTTTTTTCTAGAAAAATAGTTTTGTTAAAACTATAACTCAGAATTTAAATCTATTAAACTTTACTTTTGAAAAGCTCTTGAAACAAAAATATTTTGTTGCTTATGATTGCATTATAATGAAGGCAGAAATTCATGTTGATTTCTACAACCCTTCTTCTACATCCTTGTTTTCAACGAAAACTTTATTATGCTTTTTACTTTCCAAAATGCAAGTTTTCATGGTTAATATATTTTAGACACTGGGCATTATATTTGCATCTTCTGAACTCTTTTCACCTTTTTGGCGTAACAAAGACTGATTCTAAAACAGCAAACCTGTACTTATCTGTTAAAATTTGTGTTCAACAATGCTAAGATACAACAGTGATTAGTAGTGATGAATGTGCAGAATAGCAATGAGTAGGTTTTGCTGGAAAGCAGATAGAGCAGGAGAGAGATAAATTTTTGTAGGAATAGAATTGTAGGAGGGTCACACTGTTTGTAATGCTCAAATTAATTTCTTTAGCTTAATGTCCAGTTGAAGTGTTCTGAACATGTGTGCTCCCACCCTATATCATAAAAGACAGCCAAGTATTCAATCTTAAAGTATTAAGATTAACTGCTTTGTGAAGCTATGATGAAGATGGAGTCCTCATGAAGACAGAAGGGTGCTTGTTTGCCCTCATAGTCATTGAAGAACTCAGTAAGGTCTATATAGCAAAACAGTGACTCACCCATGCCAATGATCTGCTGCGGTCTTGGCTGCCCTTGAACTTTGCCATCTTCAGAACAGTATGAAATGAATTATTAATGTTTGTAATCCAGGTAGTCTACACTGTGTTTTAGTGGGAGTACAACATGGCTGACATACCAAAAGGAAAGTGGTCTCTGTGGTATTTGTGGTTCACTCGAGGAGACTGTAGGGTTTATGTATAAGAAACCTTACGTGTGTGAGAGCATTGCTTGTGTATCATAATGGCAAACATGTATGATACTCTGTAATAATTGCCACCTGTGGAAGAAAGTGTTTGAATATGCTTTAGGTAAAAGTTCATGCACAAGCAAGTCTGGTATGAAGAAAAGAACAAAACAAAATGCTAATGCATTCACCACATATGAGTAGCAAGTGATTGAAAGACTTCAAAAAAAAACCCTGAAAATTCCTTACTGACTTAATTTTACCTATCTTGTTAAAATACCTGTTGTTATTACTCTAGTTAATCCAATCATTTGCTAATAGCTTTCTCTCAGAAATGCAGTTTTTCTATTAGAATTTATTCTTCATGTCTAAACATAGGGTCTCATGGGGTCTCTAGACCTATGAGTGTGTTCTAAAATCCATCTATTTATTTTTTCCATCTCATAGAAAACAAAAAACATGATGAACACCAATAGAATATCTTCTTGTATTTCTTTTTTAAAAGTCACAAACATAAAACTAGATGAGGTACATAGAATGACTTTTTTTTTTGATGGCCAGTTCACAAAATAATGATAAATAGAGTTATTAATAATTAAGAAGGCACAGCCTATAGGTTAGGTTTGTTCCTAACTAGTTCTTATGACTTAAATTAATCTATTTCTATCAATCTATATTTTACCACATTTTTTTATCTTTACTTCATTCTGCATGTCCAACTCTCTCCCTCCCTCTGTGTCTCCTTGGCATCTCTTCTTCAACTCTATTATCTCCTAATACTTCCTCTTTCAGCTCAGAAATCTCACATATATCTTCTGCCTAGCTATTGGCTGTTCAACTCTTTCATAAACAAACACAGCAATATATCTTTACACAGTGTACATATATCCCACAACTGAGGTAAGGACTTATATTACAAATTGCTAAAATATATTGACAATGTTGTATATATGACACAAAGACGTTCATGCACTGCAGAACATACCATTCTTTCTGTTCCCCAGAGAGCAGCTTATTGGTGTTCAGAAACATTTATAGCAAATACTAAGTGAAGATTGATATTGGTACTTCAATGAAGTATGCCTTGTTCCTTTGAATTTTGAGGCTAGACAGGATGCTTCAGATATGTGTCTCTCAAATATATATATTTTTTCATGTTGTCTTTAGTTTTCTAAGGCAAGGGATCAGGCAGGCAGGAACTTGGGAGGATTTATTGGATCAGACTCTTTATTTCAAACAAAGTCAGAGTTTCAGTGGCGCTATCCATGCACTAAGCAGATGAGTAGCGGCAATTTGTGCAAATGCTCAGTAGTGAGACCCAAGGAATGTGGCCAATGTCAAACCCAGCCAGGGACACTTTGATGTCTGGGAAAGCAGACTGGTGTCACATTCAAATAGCTACGCAGGCAAAAAGCCTGTAGCCAGCTGCTGAGCTGCTTTTACTCTTCATTACACAGCTATGATTGCTTTCAGAGTTCTCCATTCTAAGAAACAGCAAATAAAACACCACAGGCAAAGTAAACAATACTGAAGGATTTCACACAAAGAAAAAAACTAAAGCTAAAATACCTTTACCCTTTTACTTTTGTCAGATCCCAACCTAATCTTGTTAGGAATGAACAAGCTTGGAAGCCATAACTTTTGACATTAGTATTTTCATTTAATTAACAAAGACATATCTTCAAAAGAATTAATGAAAGCAGTAGGAATTATGGATATTAGTTTCATTTGTCTTTGATATATGAAATAAAAGGAAGCATTTTAATTACAGAACAGGTGTTTCGAACAATAACATTATACACTGCAAGGTAAAAAAATTAAATTAATGAAGTTGTTTTAACAAGATGAGTGAAAACTAAATAATCCAGAAAAAAAAGCTTTGTATTCAACAAAAAAAAGCAAAATAGAGCCTAAAATACAAAAGAAAAACAGTATATTTTTTTAAAAATAAGATTTGGTTATTCCTGGAAGAATGTTGAACTCATCCTCCACTAAAACAAATAAAAATACTGTTTATAATCATGTATTTTATGAAAAAATATTACTAAACAAGGAATTTTTAGGACTAAAAAACAATCATGTTTTTTTTTTAAATAAAATGCTAGTTAACACCACATCAAATATATATGGACATCGATGGTCTTTTATTTTCTTTACATGGAGACAGTTCCTCATAGTTGAGATTCTGTCTTCCCCAGTGGCTCTAATTTGTGTCACATTAACAGAAACTAACCAGTACCTATATCCAAATGACATCACCTAACCATTTATCACTCATATCAAAGCACATAGAATGAAAGGGGATACAAAAATCTGTATTAATTATGAAAACATTATGGACTAATCTATCTTTATTATATAAGAAAATATTTTTAAAGTTCTCTTAAAATTATTTTAAAAAATAAATACTTTGAAAGTTCTTAAAAGTATTCATCTGTATTTAGATATGTAAGAACACTGAGGCAAGCAAAAATTGATCATTTTCAAAAGGAATATGGTTTAGTAGATTCCAGTATACTGTTGCTAAGAGAATATAGCAGAACACAAGTGTACATGCCTGGCACCATGCCTGAAGACAGAGTTACACATCTCTGGCTAGCTATTATTTTAAAGGTGATCATAAGAAGGTAGTGATTGAAGAATTGAGACTGATAAAGGAGAGGAATTATCTACTTCCATACACATGGAATATTTAAAGAAAATATTGAGTCTGTCTGTAAATTTACATAAATGCCCATCAAAAAAGATTTGAACAGTTCTTTTAGATTAGGTTGACCTTGATAATTGTGATGATGAAGATGAGTTCAGAAATCAACATCCATATGTGAAATTCTGTCAGTATACAATGGAGTTATTGAAGTATGGTGACATTTCATTTTATTTCTCTTTATGTAATAAAAGAGAGACTTTTAAGACAAAAATCATTAATAGATGTTGGAGTTTGCTGGTCACTGAAGGAAAAGTTTTAAAACCACAAACCAGAAACCTGGTCCCCAGAGGCCATCTTCCTGGTCTCTCAACTACTTCTGATACTGTTTTTTTTCTAATTTATTTTATGTTTTTAAGATGCCAGCACTCGAACCTAGAATGTTATATGTGATGAATATATGCTGTGCTTTATAGCTATATTCCGAGCCCTGTTTTTTCTCTCCCCCCCCCCTTTTTTTTTCCAGAATCTCACTAAGTTGGGCCAATTCCCTTGAGCTTGCTTAATAGGCACAGCAGGTCCTGAACTCATGATTTTCCTCCTTCAGCCTTCTGAGTATCTGGCATAACAGTACTGAGCCACAGGTTGGGCTTCTTATGTTTATTAATGTAAATTCATACACACTGACTTTAAGTCACAATAACAACTTACACAGTGGACACTGAAGTTGTTCTTGTTTTGAATTTTACCAGTTGATGCAGGGGGTCTTGGGATGTTTTTCCTAAATCGGTTACTGCTAACCCATGATTTCTTGCTGCTTGGATGATGTGTCAAGTTTTACTTTGAAGAACTTTTATATGTCAATAGATGTAAAAGTGTGACCTTACCTAACCAAGATCTGTGTTTTCAATTATCAGTTCACCCTCAAATTTGACCTGCTGTAACAGTTCGCCAAGGCATCTGAATCCACAGCCATGCTCACTAATATGTATGCATGTACATGTACCACCCGCACATTATTTGGATCCATTTTACTAGCAGAAAGTTAAAGCTAGGTGCTCTTTTTCTTTTCTTTTTTTGACCTCATAAAAGTTAAATGACTTTTGAAGGTTTTACATCAACAAAATTTCATTAATGAAATATAGTAAAAATATAAGCTATAATTTTGCAAATCTCTGAAAGCTTCACTGTACTTTTTGAAATTAATATGCTTTTAGAATTCAAAGACAGATGCACTTGGCAACTTGTGAAGCTACAAGTAAACTGTACTCAACAAGAAATAATAAACATTTCATCTGACTTGTCATATTTTTAAAAATAATATTGTATGAAAATATGCATTATTTTTGCTGTTAAAGAATCAAACCACTAACCTTTTTCTCCAAAGTTTCATTTACCTCTCAATTAGAGTGGTTATAAAACACAGAATTTTCACATTTGCTCTCTAGATGATTTCAGCATTATAATATACGATAAGTCTTATTTTGAGGTATGAATGGGATCATATGATTTCAGCTTTCTCTAAGATACTTGCAGTTGTTTATAGTTTAGGAATGATACTGGGATTCATAAAGAAGCATGGGGGGGTTGACTGTTTTATACATCTAATGTCAGTACAATTTAAAGAAAAGTCAAATACAGAGTGCTTATTTCTAATCCCTTAATTCACATAAAATGTTACTATAAAATTTTATATTATTTATTTTCTTCTAGTTCCAGTAAACTATTCAGTATCTATTTTAAACATGAACAAGAGGCTCAATAGAGCAGGCAATAATTATGTTATCTTCATTTAATGAATTTTTATTTTCTGCTGCAAAACCAGATAAAATGAAACATTGAATTTTTATTAGCATTAATTATCCATATAGTCTAGCCTGCTAGCTAATTTTAAAACTGAGTATTAAACATAGGGCCTGTATTTCTTAAGAATGGAGTTTCTTCATTGTTAATTTAACAGAAAGCAACTATATGGAGAATCTTGTAATTATCTTGTAAAATGCTAACTCTACGTTTACTTATGCAAATGAGTATACAACTTGAAATTTGCATATTTAAACAATTGAGTTTCATGTTAATTGTTGTATAAAAACACAAACATATTGTATATATGAAAATATGTGTGTATAAATCTTCAAGCACATTTGTGAGTTAACAGCAAGATCACATTTTCAAATGTATATGAAGAGGAAACCTTTCTATAAGTACCTGCTTTCCAGAATAAAATTAGAGAGGAAAACCAAGAAACACAATCTTCCTAGCCTAAGTATTACATACAATAAATTAATGTATTTTGTTTCAACGTAAATATATATGTATCTTTTATTTCAAACAATTTGATTTTTACTTATTCTTTCAAATATTTGACTCTTCCACACAAGTACAACTGCTTTTATATTAAATATATTAAATTTGTTATAAAATCACTGCACCATTCATATTGTGATTTGAAATAATTTTGATACATGTTGATATATCATTTTCAGTAAATTAATACTTAGATTAGTGAAACTTCAAGAAAAAATACAAGCTAAAACATATATATGACAATTTTGTTAATTTTCAGTTTAATTTTGTTGCAAGCATAAGTTTTCTATGGTCCTCAGTAACAAAAAGCTTAATTTTTAAGGAAGTAAAAAAATGGGTGTATTAATGATATTTGGCAATTCTAATCATGATATAGATTTATTTATTCAAATATAATATTTTACTAGCCACACTTATACATATTTTGATGCTGTAGGAATCCCTACAGCCAATAGCCTTTAAGTTACCTGCCCATTTGGGCATAGCCTCTTATACTATACATGCCCATGTAAGCATGTGGTTGCCCTATCTTCCAGCTGCAGTTTTCGGTTGCTGTTCTGCATTTGAGTAGAGAACTGTGATCTCTGAGTCTACCCCTAAATAAATAACCCTTTATTATACTCAATTCTGAGCTAGTGTGGGATTTCTTTTTACTGTCTGTCTTCATTTTGACAGAGTCCCAGTAGCCCCATAACATGACATGTCAAAGAGAACAAGATGTCATTCTGAGCCCCAGCTGATCATCCCCTTATAGAGTCTCTCTTCTGAGCCCCTGTGTTACCTCAGTGACATCTGAGACCCTTACTGGAATCTAGTTAAACTGTACCCTTAGGCAAGAACTGTACCCTTTCTCCCACAAAAGAACAAATTTCATGGCCTGGTTATTTTTACTTTTCTTTTCCTACTTGCCACGTGTGTGCCATAGTTATAGGTCTATGAGATGCTCTGCCTTCATCACATCCCAGTCCACTGTGATTTTTCTTTACTCTGAAACATTGTCCTCCTCTGAGTAAGTCAAAGGGATTTCTTACAATCTCTTACACACTGAATCTGATCAGTTATTCTTTGAAGACTGTCAGCAAAATTAAAATTACCATAGATATATTTTATGGAATACCATTTTAATTAATATTTTTGAAAGGAAAAAAGTAGATTTATTCACCATACCCTCATTAGAAAGAGAAACAAAAAGATTCAGCAAAAGCCTAAAGTCCATTTTCACATATAGATTTTAGTATGTAATGAATAGCGTATTTATTCATATTCATAAATATATTTCCAGGAAAAAGTGATAAACATAGTTGCTAAATTATATAACAATTGAAGGTTTCTTTATTTTTAATTTCTATCTTTCTTTTTTTTTGTTTGAATTTGAAGGTTGTCAAGTCAATGTTAAAGTATTTTTGTTGCATTAGTGGGAAGATCCTGCAGAGTTCACTGTCTCAAGATTCATTTTATTTTTATCAGTTTGTGTGTTTGTGTGTATGTGTTTAGACTGTGTTGTATTTGTTTATGCAGATGGCTGTGAAAGCCAGGAGAAGGTGCTAGAGTGCCTATAGCTGAAGTTACAGGTCAGCATTGGTACTGGAAACCAATGTTTCTTTCCCAGAGCTCTTATGTAATTAAGGCTTTTCTCGGGCTCTGATTTTTAGGTGTTCTAACCAAATCACAATCTAGACTTCTAGACTTTCTATCCTGAACACACCACTGTAACATGAAACAATACATGTTAACATGCATAGGTACTTATCATACTGCACTTTTCCCCAATGTAGAAACAAACACAAGTAGATCAGTAATGTAGTGCCATGAAGATCTCTGCCATGACCCGTAAATCTACAGTAAAAACTTTCTAGGAAAGATGCCTACCTTTCAACAGTTGCTTGGCTGTTATGGGGCTAATCAATGGTCTCTGAATGGATTTGACATCTTCTCCACCAGGAAAAGTCTGAAGTTACCTCTATAAATAGAATGAAAACCAATGGTACAAGAGGGCATAGGTTCCATGTACTCAGATTTTGCATGACAAAAAACATTTAGTTGCTGAGGCAAATCACAGACATGAGAAATGATTTGCTATTTAATATCTATGTATTCGGACTTGTCACCTATTAAAAAATATACAAAACATAGACCCCTTAATTTCTGCCCATCTTCAATAATTCCAATTTATATTTTAACATAAAATTAAATTCCTCAATTCAGCTAAAGAATCATAGAAAGTCATTTTCTGCAATTTCAGAATTTCTATAATTTTATATGCAAAACATTTATACAACCCAAAAATTTCCATTTAAATGGTTAGAACAATATCATCTTCATGCTCAACAAATGATTTCCACACGACTTCATAGAAATAGCCACCATAAGAGTTCTCTTCCTTATTTTTTCTAATACAGTTTTAAAGAGTTGTTTCCTTTATTCCTCAAGAGGAAAGGGTTTTTATTGTGTTTATATATGCCTGCTTTCTTGTACACCTTACCATAACCTTTTCTGAATAAATTTTTAATTTATTCCCTACATTTTCTCACCATAATATGGTTACCTTAACAAATAAAGGACAAATATGAACAGCATTTATATTGTTCTACAGACTACTCACATAGAATATGAATAAAATCTAAGATTTATTTTTGCAGTTACTATTCTCCATTATTGAGTCATTGTCAAGTTTTGTCCATTGTTTTCAACTCAAAGGCTTTTAAAAGTTATTGTCTTCTACCCACACCATGAAGACATTTTAGAACGAACTCCCAGAAGCATACACAAATCACCATTAACTTTAATATTATTAGAAATCAGTATAAATATTTCTTTGGTATTAGCTATGTTAATAAATAGGGTATAATATCCTTCATCATTACCTCATTGTATATAACAGTTTGTTCAGAAAGGCAGTAGGTTAGAAAGAATTTCATGAAAAGAATCTAGTATTGAATGTGGATAACAGCATTGAATTTTTGGCCTTACTACTCCTACCATTGCATTTAGTTCATCTTTTGGCTGTATGAAGTGCGAAGCAGAAGCAAATGAAACATATGTTGGATAGAATTTTTAGCATTCTGCAGGGCAATATGCACTATATGGTGAATACAATGAAAAAACCCTATCTTATATATATTAAATGCCCTGTAGAAAAAAATAGAGCTGTGTGTGCTTTTGGATAAAATAAAATGAGAGAGTTTGGGTGGGAATGGATAGCCATACTTACTAAAGCATTGCTCAAGGGCACAGGTCTGTTTGTCAAAAGATCTGTGTAGAAATATTTTAACTTCTAATAAAGCCTTCTTTTAACAACTATGTTAAACTTTCTGGTTTATAAATATTAGATAAAAAGCCCTTCTCCCACATATCATCTAAAAACAATTTTAATGCTTGGAAGTCATCATTTTTTTCTCCAGGATAAATATTTGCTCTTTTGTATATTTTAGTCTTAAAAGGTTATTTCCAGATCATACATTCTTCTCCATGCAGTTTTTTTCCCTCTGGATATTCTCCAGTTAATGATTAACCATCTGTAGAAGTAAATGGGCTAAACTTCATAATATATTTAAGTAAGCATTAACTGGTTTTCATACCTATTTATGAAAAAAATAATGCTAACAGTTTACCACAGCACTACAATTATCAGTGTAATTTCTGTTGCATGAAATGCAAATTTCTGTGTGTATTATTTTCTATAAATAGCCCAAACTGGTTTTTAAAATCAAAATGTGATAGGCTCTTCACTAATCAACTACCAACTATAGAGAAAGAATTGATCAAAATGTCCTATGCTAAAATTTAAAACAAGCCACAGAAATATCTCACAGAGAACTAAGTACTTGGTCCATTTCAGATATTGTTCAAAATAAGTTTGATTTTAATTTTGCATGCACTTGTGTAAAATAACTTGGTCATGTATTACAGCAATGACATCTAACAAGTTATATCATGAGAGCTGAGCAAATATTGGAATAGAGATTACAAATCTTTGACAGATTTCACTTTGCAGTCTGTGAATATTCACATCTCACATTTTGAATTCTTTATTGTTGATAGAAATGAAACACAACATTTTCTGAAGTAGGAGGAGCAGTGGGCTGCGTCCCAGCCACCCGGCTAGCTTAACTCCTGAAATAACCACACCAAAATTATATTAATTAAATTACTGCTTGAACTATAAGCTCTAGCCTCTTATTGGCTATCTCTCATATCTTGATTTAACCCATTTCTAATAATCTGTATATCACCATGAGGTCATGGCTTATCGGGAAAGATTCTAACCAGCGTCTCTCTCAGGCAGGAGAATCATGGTGTCTGCCACACTTCCCTTCTTCCCAGCATTCTGTTCTGTCTTTCCCGCCTACCTGAGTTCTTCCCTATCAACTAGGCCAAGGCAGATTCTTTAATAACCAATGAAAGCAACACAAATACAAAAGGACCTCCTACATCAGAAAAGAAATAAAACATCTTCTTTGGAAATGATATTGTTATTAGTGATTTGCAAACATGATAAGAATACAAACCCCCTCTTGCTTATTTAAAACAGAAACATACAATGTGCAGACAAACGTAGAATCTAGAAAAAATGGTATTTAAACCATGATAAACTTTAGAATTTATATTGACTTTGATCTTGTATCTAGTCCTTTATCCTTCTAAGAATTTCCACATATTATATCCCAAATGTTTTCTTCTTAAGCCTCTCTTCGAAGGCTTCATCTATGCAAGAGACTAATTAAAAAATATGAATTAAAATAATGGCTTTAACTTGATATGACCATTTCTTCCCAATTTTCAAGCATCATTCACTATTAGTTCAATTTCTGAATGTTAGGAAAGATCTCATCACCAATGTAAAGTGGCAATCAGCAAAACCTAAAAGGAGAAAGAAGATTGTTCATCACTTTACTAGGCAAATGCTGTTCCTTTTGTCTCTGCACCATTAACTGAATATATTTATTAAACTTTAAACTTAGCAATACTTTTAATCCAGAAATCCCAAACTTTGCTTAATGTTTTGTTTATCATTATGTACAACATGCTTGAGAATACTTTGGATCAGGTACCTTTCATCTAGCTTTTTGTAACTTGGATATTCCAAACAAGGAAAAGTGGAGTGAGCAAGACAGAAAGGCAACTAACCCATTTCAGCATCACTGGCAACTGCTTCTGTGATTTTTGTCTGGAAAGATAATGAGGATCAAGAGCTCCAAATCCCTCTCTCAAAAATGTGATGTCTAAATCAAGTGCTAATTGATTCTTACAATTCAGTAAAGAATTACTAATTCCCTAATTAAAATTTCAACAGCTATTTCTCCAAAGAAGACGTGCAGATGATCAACAAGAAGTTATAAAGATGGGCAAGTCTTCATTCAGTATTGGAAGAAAACCACAAATCATAATGAACACCACTAAATTGCTATGATAAAAAATGATAAGTAATAGCAACTATTGGTAAGGATGTAGAAAAATTATAAGATGGTAAATGCTTTTGAGAAAGTAAAATAAGCTGGATACTTAAAAAGTTCATGCCAATTTTTCAAAAAGACTAAACATTGAGATAATATTTGACTTATACCTCAATTCTTCCAGAGAAATAAAAATGAAATGTTGACTTGATGATAAGAACACAAAATATTCTCTGTAGATTCCCTCATCTTGATTTTGAACACTCTTGCTCATATAATCCCTACTCCCTCTCTTGACTTGACCTGCAGAGCTTGACCTGGTGCTTGGCTATGGATCACTGCATCTGCTTCTATCAGTTATTGGATAAATGCTCTGTGATGACAGTTATGACTATATTCACCATTCTGATTACAGGGGAAGACCAGTTCAGGCACCCTTTCCACTACTGCTAGAAGTCTTAGCTGAAGTCATCCTTGTTGGTTCCTGGGAGTTTCCCTAGCACTGGGTTTCTCCCTAATCCTATAATTACTCTCTCTATCAAGACATCTCTTTCATTACTTTCCCCCTCTTTCCCTCCTTCAACTCAACCATCCCTTTCCCTCAAGTTCTCACGTCTGGTCTCCTCCCTTAAATTGCCCCACCCAACATCCAGTTTACCCAGAAAATCTCATATATTTCTCCCTCCCAGGGTGATCCATATGTTCCTTTTAGGGACCTCTTTGTTACCTAGTTTCTATAGAGTTGTGGGTTAGTCTGATCATTCTTTACATTACATCTAATAACCACTTACTACTTTGTACATACCATATTTGTCTTTCTTAGTTTGGATTACCTGACTCTGGATGATATTTTCTAGTTCCATCCATTTGCCTATAAATTTTATGGTGTCATTTGTATTTACAGCTGAGTAACACTAAACCAAACATTCAACATAAACAAATAATGGTATAAAGCAGATTAATATTGAACAACTGCTAGGGACTGACAGAACAGTGTTCCCTACTGAAAACATGATGCCTCTGAGGACTATAAAGAATTCAAATCCTGAGTGTATAATGACTGGATAACTCTATGAACAGTCAACTGTAAATTGTATAGTTTGAAGAGATAATTTTAAGATATCTAAATTTCAATTCAGTAAAGTTTCAAAATGACAACCATTTTAACATAAACATATGTGCACTTAAATTTATATGCAGCAAAAATGCTTGGTATATATTATAAAATTTTATTATAAATTAGTATCCTTTCTGATTCTTAAAAAGGATTACATTCAAACACAATGTTATAGGTACATGAATTATTTTGTTTGGTATATATTTTTTAACTAAACAAGATGGAATAGATTATATTACAGCTAAGTATTTTTATAAAATCCTTTTGATTCAATATGGACATAATATATTAGTAAATAATTTTTGACTAAGTGTAATTCAAAAACTAACAATAATAAGCTTAGTGGTAAATGATAAAGGAACCCACCTATCATTCCATAGAGTTACTGGACAACTATTTGATTGAAGGTATTTTGGTATGAATAAATAAAGTTCAGCAGTAACTTTCAATATGTATCTTTATTGAGGTATTCTCGAGGATACAAATTATTGTTCAAAATGTCGATTTTTAGATTTTTTGATGTATATTTTCAACGATGGAACATTTTTGGGAAGTAAAAGTTAATCAAATTATTTACTTTTTTGTCAGCTTGACACAGAGTCATTTGAAATGAAGAACTTTCAGATGAGAAATGCATCTATAACTTATTAACAATATTATAAAATTATTGTTATAACAATATTAACTTATTGGCAGGACTGTCAGGCACTTTTTTCTTATTAATTATTGGTGTAGAAGAATCCCATTCCTGATTTTTATCATAAAGCAGCTTGAGCAAGCCCTGGGGAGCAATCATGTGAGCAGCACCTTTTGAGTACCCAATTTAGTTCCTGACTTCAATTTCATACCTTGTGTTTCTGCCCCGATTTCCTTCAATGATGCAGTGTGATGTGGAAGGGAAAGGTAAATAAACCCCTTACTTTTCAAAATGTTTTTGCTCATGATCTTTTATCACAGCAACAGAATTTTCAAGACTCTCACAGTTCAGCTCCCAGTGTTTACAAGCATGGGATTCTTCAGTAAGAAGACTTAGTAACTTAAGAATACATTCAGGTTGGCCGGCCAGTGTGGCACACACCTTTAATTCCAGAACTTTGGAGACAGATCAGACAGATCTCTGTGAATTCAAGGTCAGCCTGTTTTACAAGAGCTAGTTCCAGGACAGCCAGGGCTGAGAAAACCTGTCTTAAAAATACACACACACACACACACACACACACACACACAAACACAAACACAGACACAAACACACACACAAATGCATTCAGGCCCTCTAAAGACTTGATAGAAGTTAATTAGATAAAGGTGAGACATATTTAAGAAATCTTTGAAACATATTCAAATAACTATTGAATCTTTGTCACTAATTAAAATATTTGAAGGTTTTTATTGTCTGTTTATTGATTATATATTACTCAATGTAATTATGCATGAAGGCATGGGACATTTATATGACATAAAATGCAAGAAGTTTCATAAAATAATTACTTTAGGTTGGATTTCCAAATCGTTAAATGTAGGTATTCCACTATAAAGGAAATATATTATGAGCTCACAAGTTCCATCCAATGATTCAGAGAGCATAGGAACGGAATAGGAGCTGAGAAAAAGATTAATGCGATGAACTATAATTGTCTGAAAGTAGGGTCATGAACTTTTGGTTAGATAATGTGCCCATATATTCATTAAGTCTCAGAAATGATTATATAATGAGATTATATTAAAGGATGCCATATAAACTTATAAGAGACATTTTTAATGATATTCCCAAGACATTACAAATACTTTAGTCAACAACTTGTAAATCAAGAACTTCAAAATGACTCAAGTCATTTCTGAGAATAAACTGCTATGTCTTTTATTAGTCTATATAAAAATTTCATTTTAATACACAATGTTCTAAACTTCAATTATTCTTAGTAATGAAAGTATTATGCAGACAGTAGATGCATGTATTACGATGTCTTTTTCAGAATAATATCTAACATTAAAATTTTAATGTGTTGCTGCTGGTGAGATGCCTAAATGGTTAAGAGCACCAGATGGTCTTCCAGATAATCCAGGCTAGACTTGTTCCAAGAACTCATAAGGCAGCTTAGAACTCTATCTCCTGTTCCAGGAGATCCAATACCCTTTTCTAACCCCAGGCCCACAGGCATGCAAGTTCTTCACAGAAAAATGTGCAAGTAAAATGCCTATATGCATAAAATAAAAATTAAATTAAAATTTATTTTTTAAAAGATTTTAAAAGCGTGTCATGGAAAATAGAAAGTATTTTTTATTCTTAACTAGTTTAGTTATATACAAATTAATATTTTCCAATAAATACAGTTAATTGTACATAGTAATATCTATATACATCTCTGTGTATATATACTATATAAAATGCATACTTAATTTCAGTGATAAAATATACTTTCAATACATTAATCAAATAATGCGTTATAGCAACTGATCCAATGATTACTTCTCATTGTTAGAGTCATAAGCTGGGCATAGTTTCAGTTATATATTTCATTTTATTTTGATTCATTTTCAGTAGTATTGAGTAATAAAACTATTAAAAACAAGATGAATGTAATATTGAATAGAATTATATTTTCATGTATTTATTTATGTTTTAAATTTATTATTTAACTGGAACTTAGTTTTAAGCCTCTGTGTCACAATCCTCCTTTCTCTCCAACTTTAAGTACCCAACGTCTACCTTTCTAAATGTCTTTTATTCATTTCCAAAGATCATAGTAAATGTATCTGTTCTTGCAATTTAAAAAATACAGAATGGATCATTTTCATCTTGGTTTATTTCAGAGTCTAATACTCTCATTGTCAACACAAATCAAATTACTATTTTGTTGTTAAGTGTGAGTAGTGATCTCCAAGTGTACATGTGTGTAACATTTATTTACTCTATTCTTTGTTAGGCATGACTTAGTCTATCTTTGTTGGTATAAACTGTGACATAATTAACACTGAAGTACAGATTTCTCCTTCACAAACAGAATTTATGTCTCATAATACATAATCATATATGGAGTGCTGGATAATAGTAGTCTTAGTTGATAAGAGTAGATCTAGTATTATTTTTGAGAACATTCCCTTTAGTTCTACATAATAAATATATAGATTTAGTTTTCATCTGAAATTAAACGGGTGTCTCTTATTTCTTCATTCTTCTTGTTACTTTTTGGCAGTAGCCATACTAACATTAGTGGGATTGTACATAACCCTGGTCAACCAGTTTATCATTTATATTCTTTTCTTGATTGGTCATACTAAATTTTTGATTACAATTTTTGAGGAATATTGTTTCAATTAATTAGCTCGTGTTTTAACATTGTTAATTGTTTCCTTAATTGTGAAGTATCCAAGTTCCAGAAGAGCTTTTATCAGAGATGTGTTTAAATATTTTAACAAACCAAAAAAAAAAAAAAAACCATTCAAGACAACTAGAAGAAAACGCTTCCTTATTAGAGGGAAACTCTTCCCTGAATTGATCGCATCAGGCCTTTCTTCCATGTATTGAATACAGCACAAAAGGCACAGATATCTAAAGACAAATAAACAGATAAAACTACATCACAGTGGAATATTCTGCACAATAAACCAGTTGAAAGAAAAATGGAATATTATACATACTGGAAAATGATTTCAACTCTCTTACTATTTTCTAAAATAATAAAACATGACTCAAATACATGTTATCTTTAAAAATACATATTAAGTGTTAAAAATTGATTGACTAATATGAAAAGAAAACTGCACATAAATATGACGGTAGAATGACTACTTGAATACACAAGAGATTTATATGATAGGATGAAGATGCAGCCACAGAAAAGTACTTTTTAAGGGAAAATGTTTAAATCAACAGGAAGACAAAACAATTTTCATTGTATATATTTCAATGATTAATTCATCAAACCCGGGTAAGACTCAGAAATTTAAAACAAATGCATGGATATATCAGAAATTATATTTGAAAATGGAATCCTCTTATCATAGCATTTTCTACAACTGTTGAAAACAATACCATTAATGGTATTGAAAAAAACAGATACCTGAATACTACTCTTCGGTTATTACACATGTTGTCTGTAGAACACTGTACTCCAGCATCCCGGATACCTAATGTTTTGAAGTGGACATGTTTCATAGTGAGGTGGATCCCATAGTGAACCAAAAGCTGGTTTTAATAGACATGATGATAATTAAATAGTAATGAAAGGGAGTGGATTCTGGCACAGCAGAATTAAATTAGGAAATGATAATCACAAAAGAAACGTTTGTACTCTCCTAATCACATGGAAGCCACAGTGCTAAGTAAACTCACAGTCAAGAGTTGTATAAATTGAATTATCAAACATTTCAATAATAATTAATAGAGCTATGTCAAATATCATAGGGTAAAATAAAATGATCTACCTTAATCAAATCAGACTTCTGTAATAATTGATGGCTGAGAGATACACTAAGAACATAAACTTTTTCTCACTTTTTTGCTAAATACAATTGATTTTTAGAATACTAAATCTACAAAAACTTGTTTTTTGACAACATCTAACTTTTGTACTGTTGGACACACACTTGTATTGCCAGCATGTCAAGCTTATCCTCTTTTGTAGCTACGTTTACCTTACATAACACTTTATTTCCAGACAGTTGAGATTTGAGTGGAAAATATTTAACTTATAGTTTGGTTTCTGTTGCTGTTATGGATGCCTTTGCGAAAATTATCTTGGACATGGGAGATTGTTATGCTGTTTCAGTATGGAACTTTTTTTGTTGGGTTTTGTTTTGTTTAATTTTATTGCTTACAGATCATGGCGCATCTTTGAGGGAATCAAAAGTTGGAATCAAGGCAGAAATCTCCTGATGGCACTGGAACAGAATCAACAGAGGAAAGCTGCTTACTCATCTGCCCTCTGGTCAGTGTTTAACTTCCTTTATTGCTCAGCTTCATCCCAACCACTTTGAAATGGTGCTGCCAACAGTAACCTTGGCCATTCAACCCTAATTAGCCCTCAAAGAAACACCTCAGAGTCTTGTTCACAGCCCTATCTGATGGAGGCAATTGCTCATTTGCTACTTTCTATTCCAAAGTATGGCAAAGTTGACGATCAAGATTAACCTTCACAACAGGCACAACCATCAGAAGGCAGAACCTATCCATCCACTCTCCCTACCATATGCAAAATCCCTGAAATGGAATTCTTGGAATTTGCAAAGAACTGGCCAAATAGTTAATTATACTTGAAGGCGATTGAACCCAAACAATGAATTCTGGAATGAGTTTACCTTTTGTTTTCGTGTTTCTTGGATATGCTGTTCTATTAATATATTAATAAAACTTTATCCCATTTGGTATAAGAAATTATGATTGGGGCAATATTTAGAAGGAGGAAAAAATACCATGCTTCTTCTCAAACCATGAAAGTCTATCTGTGTGACCACCACTTTTCCAGTATGGAGGCAACTTCTATGATTATTAACCACAGTTAATGTTGCAGGAGACACCCAGATATCTTGATGAAGAACAACAAGAAGAGGAGTGGGGAAGCTTTTGAAAGTCTAAGTATAAGGGGATGTTTGAAGTTTTGACTGATACACATATATACATGTGGGGAGTAGGTAGTTCACAATAAAAATCTAGAAAAAAAAAGAGATTCATAACAGATGATAGTTAAAATAGAGAATGTGGGTCTAAGTGATGATTCAGTGGGTAAAAGATGCCACCCAGACTAATGGCATGATTTTTATCCTCAGAAAGAAAGAGTCAATGGAAGAATTAACAAATAAATCTCAAAGACCTGGTAACATTTTTGTCATTTTTTTAGAAGAAGAATAGTAAGGTGGGTGCTGATGAAAATGAGTCTGTAGATATAGGGACTGAAATTGAGTATAAATACTTGCTTCTACTTTATCTCCTGCAGATAAATTTTACACCAATACATCAAGTTTTTTGATGGGAATTTAGAGGAATGGGAAGAATTGATCTAAGCAAATAGAAAAGTTGACAAGGAATATGAAAGAACATTGCTAAATACCACTAAAGATGTCACTGAAGTTAGAGAAGAAACATCTTCAGTGATGCTTAATATAAGACCAGAAAAAAAAAAAAAAAATGTTCTTTCAAGAGTTCTTACTTCTTGGGAGTGTGGGAAATTAAGATTTTGGTTCAATAACTTTAGGTAGAAAAATAAATACAATTCTATAGTTGAATAAATTGTAGGAAGATATAGATGATGAAATAGTTAGAGGTCTTCCTAAAGATAAAAAAATAAAACTAATGACAATTCCTCGGAGAGGAAAACAGTGGATGAAAAGGAAAATCATGCCAAGCTAAAAGTCTCAGAGTTATTACTATCATTTGCTGTAAGTGATAGGAAAGAAAATGTAAAGGCAATCAATAACAGAGTTTGGAGTTTTACAAAGGGAGATCTAATAGTGAATCTGAGAGCACAGACTGGAAGAGAGAAAGGTAAAGGTCAATGTGGGTAGAATTCTTAAGGAACAGGTGAGATAGAGCACCTACCTGGTTGATGATTAGGGAAATCCCAAAGTCTAGGGAAATTCCAAAGACTATTGACATAAATGATGGGAAGAAATCTTTCTTACCAAGTCAATACAGTAGATGACTGGGAAGGGGTGGCCTAATTGCCAGGGGGTGACCCATGAGCATCTGACTGTAGATTTATCTGATGTTGAGCCTAAAAGAACACAAGTTTCTCTAATAAGAAAGCAGATAGATAAAAATATCAGCCACCTATCTACTGTGTTATGTCCGAAGACCGGACTGAACTTTAAAAAATCAGAGGTGAGAAGTAGTGGAAGAATTTTTATTCTCCTTTGTCTGAGCGTATCTGTACTGAACAGAAACTATGTATTTTCCCGAAAATGTAAATTGTATACAACTTAAGTAAGTGATGGTATTGGAGGAATGTTTATAACAGTGAAGAAATCTTTTTCACAGTCAGAATCATATTAAACTCAAAGACAAAGCAAGGGCATTGAAAAACAATTACAGAACAAATAAACCTCATTCTTCCTGATCCAAAATTAGTGAGCTATAAATGGCCCCATTAACAAAACACAGCTTTGTCATTATTGAGATTGCAGAAGGCATATTTATCAAGTGTCATTAATTTACATGATTGTCAAGTGGATGATTCATAAATTTAGGTGCGTTCAAAAGGCAGACACATCTCCCAGTAGGGGTCAAGGACCAGAGCATGGAAAACTAAATTAAACTCCATCCATTCTTTCTAAGAAATTTCAGCTCTGTATTAACTACTGAGACTGCAGTTTTGCTCTAGGCTCTCCAGATTCTGCAGATACACATGCACTCACAGAAAACACAACAATCCCTCAGTATTCCTTAAGTTGTTGCAAAGTGAGAAATTGTTATATTGAAAATTGTAGCTATACTCTCATGGTATTGTACAAATGTGGTTTTGTCTAAAGTTAATGATTTGAGTCGCACTGATTAAATGGAAGGAGGAAATAAAGATGATCAGAAAAACAAATAAGATGAAAATCACTAATATAAGTAAAAGTTTTCAAAGTCTATTTTGCTGCTTGTCTTCTTGCAAAAAAACCACATTCTTAATATATGATATATCAGATGCCCACTAAGTACTGCATATATATTTAATAGGAACAGATATACATAAAACTCATGAATTCAAATGTGATTAATTGAAGCTGTGTCAATTGTTGAAATAACGAAGTTTTCCAAAGACCTAAACTCCTTTGTAAATGTCCCTGTAAAACTAGACAAAATTTCTAAATCTATAGTCTAATTCTATAGACATAATTGGTATGCTGGCCCAGTGATGAAGTGCTCTGATTTTAGAATTGGGAAATAAAACATTTCTGAAACAAAAAGGAGTGGTGAGGCTTTTGGTAATGAAAACTTCAGCAAAAAAAATGGAAAGACTCAGAAAGCAAAGCCATCTGGCTTAACTAATAAATAGCTAGAAACAGGCTTGTCTGATGCCACTGTTGAGCTTTTTGTAAGCGTTTGTGAATAGTTCTTGTGATGTATTAGTTTCCTAGAGTGGCCGTAATTGAGGTAGTTTCAAACAAAAACTATATATATATAATATATATATATTCCTTAGATGTTCCATTCTCTCTGCAACCTATGGTGTTAAGATGCCATTCTCTTAAGGCTCAGCAATAACTATTCTTTATTTCTAGACAGTTTCTGAGGAGTTTCCAGCTCTCTCAGTTTCCCTTATAATATCACTCTGGACATATAACTCCCGTCTCCTCCCTTCTATATGTCTTCTATCTGTCTGCCTATAGAAAGCAGAGGTTGGATAATGGCCTACTCTAGCCAGGTATGAGGTCGTGTTGAGTTGATCAAATTTGCAAAGCCTTTATTTTTAAGTATAAGCACAATAGGCTGACAGTGTTGCATATTTTTGATGGAGCAAACAATTCAGGCCATATCTGATAAGAAAACCTCAGAACTTTGTCAAGGCCTTTGTTGTTTTGTTTGTTTGTTTGGTTGGTTGGTTGGTTAGTTGGTTTTTAGAGACAGGGTTTCTCTGTGTAACAGTTTGGGATTTTTATTTGTGTCATTTATATTGTCCCTATGTCTAACTCTTTCAGAGTTTTCAATTCATTTTTCATTCATATTTAAATTAAAATCATCTCCATTACAATCTAGAGGTAAGAACAAAAAAATCTAATTGCATTGAAAAGGAATGTCAAAGAGCTACTTTTATTAATAGAAATAAATTGAGAGAAACCTAGGGAAAAGTACGAGGCATAGCTATTTGCTTTTTGACACACTGATTGTTTCCTATATTTCTTGGTGATTTTTTACCATTATGAATCATATCTCCTGTACTATATTTTTTTCTTAGTGTTATTTACAAGCCCTCAGCAATGTGAACACTTCCCCACCACCTTATTATTCCTTTTACAATTGGATTTTACCTGCAGGCAACTTTCCAAGAGTACGCTTTTCTAAAAGTGCAAATATGTGTTTCTGCCAAACATATAAATTGAGAATCATTTATAAATTAACAATTAAATTCCTTTGTAACAGGGCAGTATAAACATAGATACAAAGACAGGTACATATTTCATTCATGCAGTTCCAAATTCTTGGCCTGAGCAATTTTCATCAGTTCTCTTGGCATTCTGGCAATGTATCCTTCAAAGATACTAAAGCTAAGGCACTTAGTTTATATACAGAATGAGAGAACAGTGTTAATTTTCATTCATGCAGAATAAAAGGTTTTGGCAGCAGGAACTCTGTGTTCCTAAGTGGAATCTTTTTATTCTTTACTATAATTATTTAGCATTTTCTAACTTTCTCTGTGTTCTACAAATCTTTGACCTAACCACATCCTGCATTATTTTCAAGGACTTCATTGTTCTTACCTCACACAGAAGCTGGGAATTTCAAGGCAGGAGTTTCATTTCCTGCCAATCAATCTGCAAATCCTTTCCTGTCCCTTTCTCCCTCCTAGTTTCACCTCCATTTAGCAGAATTATTCATACCCCTTTAAAAATATCTGTAAGTGAAACCACAAACATATGGTCCAAGTCGAACTTATTGCATCGTTCTACCACTCCACTTTCTCTCAGTAAAAGATAAACATATTTCCTTGGATGTTCCCTTACTTAGTGTCTTAGTTAATTTTTTAGCACTATGATAGATACAAAAATATAGACATAATTTATAAATAGAGTGATGATGCTAAGGAGATAATTCAGTGGTAAACTCACTTTCCTCACAAGTATGTGGACTAGGTTTAGAAACATAAAATTCATGTACTCTGGGCATGGTGTCATGCACCTGTAATCCCAATGCTGGGAATGTAGAAATAGATGATCTCTGGAGCTCGCTGACTGGCTGGTCTGGCCAAATAAGTTTAATAGAGACCTTCAGAATTGGTGAGAAGAATACAGACTGTTGCTTGACTTACATCTCTGGTCTCCACATGTATCTACACACGTATGCGTATACATGAACAAGTATGGAACACACATATTCATACTAATGAATTCATTTTTCAAGGCTTCAGAGGCTGGGAAGTTGACTATCCAGGTACAGACATCCGACCCTAACATATATGTAGTGTGAGTTCCTGCAGAAGTTAAAGCGAGCTTAGCTGAAGCTGAAATAAGAAATTCAAGTAAAGGCATCATTTTCATCAGGAATACAGTCTCACTCTTGAAGGTAGATCCTTCATGACCTCCTAAAGACCACAAATCTTACTGATGTTATAAGGCAAGAAATTTTCATCTTGATTTTTGGTGATGACATTCAAACCGTAGGATTAAATAAAGGGAAATGCAGTAATCTACTTATCAAAAAAGTATTTTATTAGCTCTTATTATATTACTTCATCCTTATTCCTTCAACTGGGAATTCTTTCTAGTGTAATAAAGATGGTTTAACACATAAATATATGTGTTCACTATACATATGGGACAGACTATTTTCTCGCATAATGCAATCCAATTATATTTCCCCCTCCCTCTACTTCTCTCTCAGATCTTTCCCACCTCCCCTCCCTTCTCGATTCCATTCCTTTTCTGTATCTTCTCAGAAAATGTAACGCTTCTATGTGGTAATAATATAATAAAACAAGATAAAACAAAAAACTAATTAGTGAAATTGGAAAAGGGAAACAGGAGAACAGAGCCCAAGAGAAGGCACAAGAATCAGAAACTCATTTGTTTGCCCATTCAGAAATCCAATAAAAACACTAAACTTGAAGCCATATGTACAAAACAGACCTGTAGGTTAAATGTAAAGAAATAATTAATACCTATCTATGTGTCTGGCTATCTATCTATCTATCTATCTATCTATCTATCTATCTATCTATCTATCTATCTATCTTCTATCTATCATCTACCTATCATCTATCTATCATCTATCTACTCTTCTTTCTACCTAATAAGATAAAAAATATAAATAATATAAAATAAGCTTCATTTGGTGACAAGAGATGTCCGCCTGGAGTGCTCTCTTTCCCATTATATTAGTTGTTTCTTTTAAAATGCTTTTATATATGTATATATTTTAAGAACTTTCTACCATATTAGCTTTTCATGCTACTCCTCAAATACTCCTTAATTTTAGTGCCTCTCCCTTTATTCCCTCATTTTGTTCCCATCTTTTCTCCTCTTCTCCACTTGGATCTCCCATCAGAGCACCCCAATCCATCCATTAGTATTTATTGTATTTCCTTTTTCTAAGAGGCTCTATCTGACCCACACCCACACCACAAATCCTTTACTCTATACCAAACTTCTGTGGTTCTAAGGACTGTGGCTTGGTCATCATTAACTTAACAGCTAATATCCACATATAAAAAATTCATATGAAATATATCATTTTCAGTTTTTGCTACCTCACTCATAAGGATTTCTTCTAGTTGTATCATCTTACCTGAAAATTTAATTTTTTGATAGTTTATAATACTTCACTGTATAAATATATCATGTTTTTGCCTTTGTTCTTCTGTTGAGGGATATCTAGGGTGGTTCCAGTTTTGGATTATTTTGAATAGAGCAGCAATAAATATGGTTGAGCAAGTGTCTCTGAGGAAGAATGAAGCATCTTTTTGGTATATTGCCAAGAATGCTGTAGTTGGATCTTAAGGCACATCAATTCTCATCTTCCTGAGGAACTGCCATACTGATTTCCATTGTGCCTGCTCCAATTTGCACTCCACCAGCTGTGGAGAAATATTTTCCTTGCTCCTCACCCTTACTAGCATAAATTGTCACTTGTTTTACTGATAATAGTCATTCTGACATATGAAAGATGAAATTTCACAGTGGCTTTATTTGCATTTTCCTCATGAGAAAGAATATTGAATATTTAAGTGTTTCTCTGCCATTTGAGTGTATGTGATTGTTGATTTCAATTCTATGTATAGAACTGTACTCCAATTTTTATTGTGTTGGTCTTTTCCTGATATATAGTTTCCTGAGTCTGTTATGTATTCTCGATATTGACTCTCTTGTGGCTGGTTCAAGATTGTAGAAAATCTTTTCTAACTGTGTTTTCTGTCACTTTTTCAGACTGTTGCTGTCCTTTTCCATGCAGATTTTTAGTTTCATAAGGTCCCTGTTATTAATTGTGGTAGTGACATCAAGTAAATAAGTCAATCCACATTGACTATGGAGGGAAGAATTTCAGTTAACACAATGTAGGGTGCACCCTGCTTCAACCATACGGGGTAATTATGATTGATTTGTTTGACTAACTCTATGAGTTGATAGAGAATAAGGTTTTCTCTTTATATTCAAGTAGAAAATTTTTTATTTTACTAACAAATAGTATCAGTTTAAGCACAATGTCAGAGATATTTGTACTCTCAATTCCCCACATTCTGAAGAGAGAGTAGTATTAAACAACACTAGTTGGAAGGTGTTAAAAATATTACCAGAGGATAAAAGTAATTATCAATCAATTTCAGATATGAAAGTTGTGAGTTATAATAACAACCTTCTGATATGATGGTATCATGAATGTCATGAGAGCAACCGACCACTTTCTACTTGTGTTTATTCTCACTCCACAGGATGAAAACAATGCCTGGCAGAGACATCAAGGCCAAGGACCTGTGGCTATAAAGGGCATATGCTGTTAGAACTTCCTACTATCACTCTACCAAAAGGACAGGACATAGTTATTAAACCAAGTCCCAACAGCATCCCCTTATACCAGTACATAACTTCAACTCTCAGACTTTAACAGAGAAGCTTCTTTTTGGGGTTGAAGATGATTAAAGCATAGGCTCAGAGTTGGTCAATGTCCAAAGGATATGTGATTGTGGAATGCTCAGACCTAAATGGGAAATCTATTGCACAGGTCTCCTTTCCCAAGACTCAGAAATCATTGCAGCAAAGAACTGAGAAGGACAATAAAATCTAGTTGTGATAGATGAATACATGGTAATACTAAATTCATGACAATGTGTCCACGGACTTTGCAAGTTCAAGTCAGATAAAGTTTTATCATGGAAGAAGGATGTAGACAGGGCCAATTCTACTAGGTGAGAAACTGTTGATAATGGATATCTTCCGGGAGTGGAAGTGTTACACATCTTTAAGGGTAAATCTAGCACACTATGATGGATGATAGCACTCACAAGAGTTCATAGGAAACACTAATGAGCCTAAATAGGTTTACTTACAATAAGAAAGACAATGAGAACACACAGTTGGGCTGATATGGAATGAGATTAAAGAAATGGATCTGTGAGGAGATGGATATATGGATGCAACCAAAATAATATGTATGAAACTCAAAGAAATAAAAATAATATAATAAAAATATAAGCAAATATATAAAAATGAATATAAATGAAATATTTTTTAAAGAAGTTAAACTTGTGTTCAGGGTATTTGAGTACCCCTAGGTTTCTAAGTGATGTTAAAGAATCAATACATTGACTTTGAGTTTTAATAAACACAGTTAGAACTTTCATGGATTCTCATTTATTTTTTTATAGTTCTCTCTTTATGTTCAATCATTTTATATAGCCAAATCTGATATTGTAAGAAATCTTAAAGTTTCTCTTTTGTAATTATTCCTTTTATTGAAAAGAGGTTCCTTTCTCAAATCTCATGCAATACACCCTGATAATAGTTTCCCCTCTGTTCTCTCTCCCCAACCCTGTACACCTCCTATCTCCCTTAGATCCTTTCTTTCCTAGTTTCCCTTCACAAACAAGCAAACCTACAAGAGACAGCAACCAAACAAGATACAATAAGACAAGGTAACCCAGCTGGAGAAAGAGTCCCAAGAACAGACAATAGAGTAAGATACACAGGCTTCCACTGTCAGGAGTCCCAAAAAAACACCTAGCTATGAGCCATAATATATATGCAGAAGACCTGGTACAGACCCATGCAGGCCCCATGCTTGCTGCTTTAGTCTTGATGAGCCCGTGTGAGCCCCAGTAATTGATTGGTTAATAACATGGTGGGCCATGTTATCTTCTCCTCTTCCATGGGTTTTCCCCAATATCCAAGTTGAGGGACCTGAGGATGATATCAAATTTAGACTCTTTTCCAAAAAGCTCTCACTAATTTATCTCCACTTAAGCACTGAAACAATTTTATAGCCACTGATCCTGGAATTAGGAATCCTCTTTGTATCCCTTAAATTTGTAGTAATCATTCCTCTCTTTTCAGCATCTTGTGCCTAAGATATGATTTTAACATCACACCTGGAAAATACCTTGTACTTGATTTTTTTCTCACAGTACACTCTAAGAGTTAGAAGATATAGATGAAAATATACTGAATTATATTCATGTCCCATAATAGATATAAAATAAAATAGATGTTAAATTTAAAATAATGCTATTGAACTGGGTATATCTGCTTTTTACTATATTGATAAATTTGCATGGCTTACATCCTAAAGTTTCAGTATACAAGAGATTTCAGGTTCCATATTAGCAGATTGTTTTTATTCTGGCCAACCCACGGCCTACTAAATTCTAAGGCACGTTTTTATCAAGGATACTAGCTTGCACCATCAGTGATATATTGAGTTTGCTAGTTCCTGGGATACACTATGTTCTTCACGAGGCAACATTAATTCTTGCTATTGGCTTAAGAGCCCAATAGAGTGAAGAGATTTATTTCTGCTTTCATCTTTCTGGCAATCCCATGCAGCAACTACCAGAGTTTGGCTGCTGTATCAGCAAACCAAATGGGAAGCAAATGCATGTGTCTGTTGGTCCCCAAAGAGAAACCCATTTCTACTGAAGCTAAACTTGACAGTTAAGGGCTCCCATTTGACTCCAAAGAACATGAACTGCTTCACTACTTTTTGAAATCATTTGCTTCTATGTGGCTTTAGCTGACACATTCCTATGTGTCCTTTTCCTTCATCCCCCAAAGGAAAGAGAAATATGAACCTATTCCACTCAGAAATCGCTGAATAATGACTGCTGCTATCAGATTTCATTGGCTCCAACACTATTATTTGGTGGAAATATGTAGTTGAATCTCAAAGCCAACAACATTCCCCCCAGGGCTCCGATTATGCAGAAGGGGAACACAGTTGCACACAATCTGTTTTGTAAAACAGAGGTCTCCAGCAGCAAAGACAGCAAAACTGCATTTGTTGAATATTTCATAGCCTAGTGTATACCATTTACAAACAGTGAGGGAATTGTGGAGGATTGTAGAGGACAGTCACTGAGAAACATAATTTCTATGAAAGATATTTTCTGTCTTATTTCAAAGGCTCTGAAGGATAAGCTTGAATATCAGTGAATAGTGAAGAACAAAGAAAAGTGGATGACACAAGGTAAAATGCGATGTCATGAAGTTCTTGTCAATGAAATGGTGTCATAAATACAGTCCCAGAGGTATAATATACAATGTGGCAATACTGTTTGTGTAACTGCTGAATGAACCCTGCTACTCCCTGATGATATCACCACTGCCTTTTTGAAGTTCTTCATATTACTCATCTATTTTTAATTATGATACTTCGATTAAATAAAAAAATCCTTAGAGGCTTGAATGATGGAGCAGTGGTTAAGAGCACTGGCTGCTGCTGGGCAGTGGTGGTGTATGCCTTTAATCCTAGCACCCAGGAGTCAGAGACAGGCAGATCTCTGTGAGTTTGAGGCCAGAATGGTCTACCAAGTGAGTAAGACAGACTCCAAAGCTACAGATAAACACAGTTCCAAAAACTAAAACAAAAAAAACAAAGGTTGCCTGTACAGAGAAGCCATATTCAATTCCCAGCACCAACATGACTCACAGTAGCCTATAACTACAGTTCCAGGGGATCGGATGCCCTCTTCTAGCCTCTGTGGGCACAAGGCATGGGCATGGTTTTTATTCATGATCGCAGGCAAAGTGTTCACACTCATAAATAATGCCTTACGTATTCAAACCAATATTATTCCAGAACTCATATAAAATATGACACTGTATATGGTGTCTAATGCTTGAAAATAGTGAATCAATAGGTTTTTGAAGTTAGGTCTTACATTCTACCTTTAGATACTCTACCAATACCATTGTGTTTTCTAAATGTTTACTGCTTGTATTTCTCTTCTGGTTGACTTAATCACCAGAAATTTTCCTAATTTTATCATTTTGCTAGAGCCATTGATTATACTATGTACAGCGGCTGTATAAAAACTATGTTTGTGTAAATGTACCCTATCATGTTCAACATTGCCAAAATTACCAAAGGGTGCATTTCTCAGAATGATAGCCCAATGCACAGCTGAAAATAATTTGCCAAATAATTGAAGTTATTCATTCATATCACCTAATTACTAGTGCAAGTCAACAATAATGGTGAGATACATTAAATTTAAAGACTTATTGTGTCCATGAACAAGGTTTCACAAGACTGATGGAATCTGAAAAACTGCCCACCCTGTTGTGAACCTACACATATCCATATACTATTGATGAGAAGGGTACACATTTGAAACAAATTTTTCTTCTCCTCCCATTAAAATTCCCTAAACATATAAAAACAACTACATAGAAAGGTGTGTGTGTGAGAGAGAAAGAGATGTGAAAGCGAAAGCAGCAACAGCAGAGAGGAGGAGGAGGCAGCTGAAGAGAAGAAGAAGAAGAAGAAGAAGAAGAAGAAGAAGAAGAGGAAGAGGAGGAGGAGGAGAAGAAGGAGGAGAGAAGAAGAAGAAGAAGAAGAAGAAGAAGAAGAAGAAGGAGCCTACAGCTTTTGCTCATCTTTGTTTCCGGATCTTTTGTTAAATAAAACATTGTAGATAATACAATAAATTGTTATATAAGTAAATAAAATAAGTTTGTTTCTGTGGGTATGTCTGGTGAATGTGGGTGTGTAGGCACATTCAGCTTTGTGGGTGCATATATATGTGGTTTTGCAAAAATTTGTGTTCCTATATACTTGTGTAAAGATCATGGGCACATATATGTGCTTGAGTGTAGAGGTAAGAAATCCTAACTTAGTTAGTCAGCTATTCCTAAAATTCTCTTCTCTATTTCCAATGTGCTAGAAATACATGGGTGTTGCCACACAAACCAAACTTTTAAAATATGGTGCCAAGGATTCAAACTCTGGTCCTCAACCTGTATGACAAGGGTTTTATTTGCTTGAATATCTCTCTCATCTTTGGATGAATATTCTTAACATTAGGAATTACATCTCAAGAACTTATTGTATTAATATTTATTTATATTATAAAATATGCCATATTCCAAGAGATTTCAAAGAACATCTGCAGTTAGATATAACTAAATATCTATAAGGTATTTTAGATAAATTTTCCTGTACTTTTAAGGGAAAAATGTCTAAGACATGAAACAGTATATATAAAGTATCCGTATGTATTCAAATAATTAACAAAATGTAGTGTTAGTAGAATAATTATATTTTTGATGAGTTAATCATAGAATAAATAATTTGTGTTACTATAATCAGATATCAATGAGCTTTTATTCCCCCAATGTCTTTCAAACTACACAAATTAATGTACTGAAGGCCATGGAGAATCACAGTTTTATTTCCAGATTTATATAAATTACAGTTGAGATTCCATATACCATCTTGAGCCCCTGTTATGTACAAGAGCTTTGTTTTACACGTTTTCATCATGTTTCTAGACACTATACTCTAAAAATTTGTGTGTTTGTTGTACCACATATACTTTCTTATTTATTTATTTTTTCATTCAAAAATTTACACTTCCTCCTCTTTTTCCATTCCCCTCCCTCTCCCCCATTCACCCTCCTCCCTCTCCCTCCCTCCTTAAGAGAGGGCAGGGAATCCTGCCCTGTGGGAAGTGTCCCCCCCCCAACACATCTAGGCCTAGGAAGCTTTGCATACAAATAGACTAGGGTCCCAAAAAGCCAAGACATGCAGTTGAAACAAGTCCCAGTGCCTTTATCAAGGGCTTTTCAGTCAGCCCCCATTGTCAGCCACATTCAGAGAGTCCAGTTTGATCGCATGCTCATTCAGTCCCAGTCCAGCTGGATTTTGTGAGCTCCCATTAGAACAAGCACACCGTTTCAGTGAGTGGACCAACCCTTCCTGGTCCAGACTTCCTTACTCATCTTCTCCCTCCTTCTGCTCTTCAACTAGACCTTGGGGGCTCAGTCTGTTGTTCAGATGAGGGACTTTGTCTCTATCTCCATCCATCGCTGGACGAAAACTCCATGGTAATATTCGAGATAATCATCAGTGTGTTAGTAGGGCAAGGCCAGTTCAGGCACCCTCTACTCTGCTGCCCAAGGACCTAGCTGCGGACATCCCCGTGGACACCTGGGATCCCCTCTAGAGTCAAGTCTCTTGCCAACCCTAAAATGGATCCCTTAATGTAGATATCTTTTTCCCTGTTCCTATATCTGCCCTTCCTCCGTCTCCACATATACTTTATAACACGTATGTGTTTTAGTTCTTGACTTTTTTATTCATCTAAAAGCTTTATCGCACCATAATTTCTTGTCTAAATATTACTCCTTAGATAAAGTTGAAAATCATATGCAAGGTTCATAATTATTTTTCCTTTCCATAAATCTTTTTGAATAATGAATACATTATTTTGGTTGTTATAGCACTCATTTTGTTTCGACTCTGCTAAGGCCATGTCCATACTAAAAAATATTACTTAATTTCCACAAGAATTTATGTTGAAAAATATGGCATTGAGGATAGACTTTTTATAAACCATCAAAAGCTTAGGATAATTAAACACAATATATCAGATAAGCACAGCTTCTGTCAGAGTCTCAATAACTGTGACTTACTCTGTTTGTATCTAGAAAGTACTTTCTATTTGTTTATATTGTAATAGCTGTAAATCAGAAAAAGCACAGCAAAACTATTCAAGGTAAGATTGTTAGCCACGATATTGACTTCTCTTTCCTTTTTTTAGACTGTCACCAAAAGTTAACCTAGGTTGAACCTTAACCCATACAAAGCTGTAAATAATGGGATTCTGAATGAATATTATCATGGCTAATCGTAGATGCAAACTGGATTGGATAAAGGCATACTTGTGAGGACAGTGAGGCAAGAATTTTGGGTATGTCTGTGAGGTCATTTCCATAGAGAATAACTTGAAGAAGCACGATTCTCTCTAATCAAGGGTAATACAATCACATGAGTTGATGATGTCTTAGAAGGAGTAAAAAGGGAAAAGAGAGAAAGTCAGGTAAAAGAAACAAATCAATGTATATTAAATAAGTGAACTTCACCACCTCCCACACTGACTTTCTTATTAACACAATGTGATATGTAATATATATATATTTGCTGAAAAAATAGTATCTGTACTTGTGATGCCAAAGTAATAGAATCTTGAATTGCATGACCTATGGGTTTCTGTGCAAATTTATTGAGCAATATCTTAGTTAAGCTACATGAAGTGAGAAGACTTACACTCTGAAGTTAGTTTGGCACCATTAACTGGGTTGGAGCTCTGAACTATATAAGCCGAGAAAAGTGAGATGAATATATAAATATGTGCATTCGCCTGTTTTCTTCTCTCTTATTATGGGTGATTTTTTTTCCACAGTATCTTTAATATCCTATTTTTCCTTGGCTGCCTTGCCAGGAAGGATTGTCACAAACTGTCTGCTAATTACATATAATTACATATTAATATTTAATATATTTTATAATTTATAAATTCATATATATATACATTATATGTAGAGACACACAATCACAGAGTGAGACTGAGAAAGCTGATAACATATATAATAATATCTACTTGTAATTTTTAAATTTTAAAAATTTAATGTAACTGATCAGTAGCTATATGCACCATTCATGATAGCTAATGCTTTACGAAAAGCTTGTGTTGGTACATTGTCGCCTTTACAGGTGCTAAAATTTATGAAATTTTAGGTGGAGGATAGACACTTGGATCAGTATTTTCTGTATTTCATACATTTTAATACAAATGTTTTCAGGACTTAGAAGATCCTAATGGATGTTTTGGGAATAATGAACCACTAGCATGGGAATTTTCTATAAAGCATCTCTTGTTTCCCAGCTAGAGAGTAAATACATTGAATTCTTTTATCAATTATATTCTATCTACTTTATCATTAAAAAGTAACTGGAGCATCTTTTTAAAACATTCTGCTCACAGACAGTAGAGGCACAAATATTTACTGCCAGCTCTTGGGAAGCAGAGGCAGAACTTTAGAGGACATCTGACCTTCAGGACAGCCTGGTCTACATAGTGAGAGAGTGAGTTCCAGAGCAGTTAGTGCTACACAGAAAAACACTCTCTTGAAAACCTAAAAGAGAGAGAGAGAAAGAGATGGGGGGGTGGATCTAGGATAGAACCAAAGTAGACTGGCTAGAGTGGGGTGGGGGAATGTCAATGTAATGATGGCTAAAAATATTTTGCTATAGTCATAGGTTGGTGCCAAGTCACAGAGGGGTTTCATCCAGCAACTGTTGGAAACAGAATCAGAGGCCCATAATCGAACATGATACTGATCTAAAGGAACTCTGTTGAAGAGAGGGAGGATCAATTGTAGGAGTCAGTGTGGTCAAGGATGTCATAAGAAAACCCACATCATCAACTAAACTTGACTCATAGGAGCTCACAGAAACCAAGAAGTCTGCATGGGACTGGCATAGGCGCTCTTCATATATGCTACAGTTTTGTAGCTTAGTCTTCTTGTGGGATTCCTCATAGTGGGAGCAGAGGCTCTCTATGAATCCTTTAGTGGCTTTTAGGACCATATTCCTCATACTGGGTTGCCTTGCTCAGCCTTAATACATGGGGAGGGCTTACTCTTACTTCAACATGACATGCTATATTTTGTCAATATCCATGGGTACCTGATCTTTTCTGAACAGAAATGGGGGAGGAATGGATGGCAGGAGGGGAGATATGAAGAAAGGTCTGGGAGGAGAGGAAGGAGGAGAAACTACAATAGGAATGTAAAATATATAAGTTAGAAAATTGGTTGAAAAAGACTATTTTGCAGCAAATATATTTCTCTGTTAGTTTGCCGAGGTTATCTTTTAAAAATATTACAGTGCGAGGAACAAAATCCACAGAAAAGTATTTTATCTGCTATGTATTACAGAAATCTTGGGTAGATGTATCAATTGGGCTAGCTTTGGGAGTACAAGGAATGGATCTGTCCCAGCTACTTCCTCTCTGCCTGAGTTTCTTCATGTAAATTTTCTTCTAGGTATGTATGTATTTTTTTTTTACACTAAGCTATGGTAATTCAGAGCCTACTAGGAGGTCTTTAACTTGATTACATCTAAAGACCTTATTTCCAAACAATGTTCCTTTATGAGCTCTGAGGTGTAGACATTTTAGGAAAAACAACTAAATGACTAACAATTGTCATGTGTAAAAACAAAGAGTGAGGGAAGGAAATTTAGACTGAAAACGTTTGTTGCTTTTTAAAGGAATATTCATTTAATGTAAGAATCATTGTGAAAGAGGAATTGAAAATCCTAGATCAACAATATTATCTAAAACTTTTAAGGTATTATACAAAATTTTTAAGGTAGTTTATTGAATGTGACACTGTCTCTCAGTGTTTTTTGTTAAAGATTCTCTATACAGTATATTTTCAAATAAAAATGTGATTTTATTTTATATTATTGCATAATATCTGGATAGCTTGAATAGATCTCAGTTAAATTTGGCTCTGTTCAAAGAAAAGTTGCAGTTAATTTAAAACAAGGCCTAATCCAATTCTGATTTCTGTGAACATATTTTTAGCCTGGTTTGTGAGGTCACAAAATAGTACCCAGTTGTTTTCTGCCTGGAAGTCACTTATTATTAAAATAAAACAAATGAGCAGTATACACGAAAGGAAAATGAGAGAAAAAAATCAACAGAGCAAATAATATTCCACTTATGCAAATCGCTCTCATTTCTATTTCAATGCCAAAAATCAAGCATGGCCGCAAGGCTGTTCCATAAACAATAGATAACACAGCTGTTCCTCAAGAGGCTACTTTAAAATTCCCTTGTATTAATTAGGAAACTAATTCTAGAAAGAAGGGAAAAACTATAACCTCCATTGATTGATTACCTTAGAACACACTCCTATAATTGGTGTTGAACTGCCTCAATATGGCAGAAAAATGAATTTGATAGTTAAGAATTCAGATGCCTCTGAACACAAGGAGTCTCCCCCAGGTTTTTGGTACAGCACCCAGAATGCCCAGTTTTCTTCAGAGTTCATTTGTTTCTATGAAACTTCTCTGCTCAAGCAACCAGCACAATTTTCCATGGGTTCAGAAGACCAGAAATAAATGGGTGTATGCATGGTTAGTCTTGCATTCAACATATTGCAAGGTATTTGATCCAGAAGCAAATTACTGTTTCCCTGGAACAATCTCAACCACTGGTATACAGCACACTAATTAGTATAAAGTCTAGCGTTTATTTTTTTTTCTATTGCATCTCATTGTGCATGGAGAATTATAAGATTATTCAGAAGCAGTTTGCTTTCCAACATAAAATATTGACTATGTGGAAGTTTGTGAGGTGATATAAAGAGAGGTTATATAATCTTGAAAGTCAGGGCTATATTTTCACATGCTCAGTATAAGGGGACCAATAGTTTAGGTTCATAATGACCGTAAATCAGCCCAAAAAACTACTGTTAATGTATGACATGCACAGTTCTTTGCAATTAGTTACTTAACCTGCACAAGCCTCCTTCAGAAATCAGTCAAGAGAACTAAAATAAATTCATAATGAAATGTAAATAATGCTATATTTTTTTGGAACAGAGGCTAGTGTGTTATAATCCTTTGCAATGTTCACCAGAAAGAAAACTTAACTCTGTGAGTTCAACTGGCAACGCATAAGTTGTAGGAAAAATTTTAAACTAGAAATATCTACTATGAAACTTATACAGCATTCTGGGTTGGTGTATGGGCTTTGTTCAAAAACAGCACAAAATCTGTGATACATTATTCAATTCAGCATTAAAGATACTTGTGAGAATAAAATGTCTTCATGATTCATAAGTTAAGAAATAAAATATTTTTTCTAGGGAAATATGTAGTCATATATTCTCAGTACAAAATGCCTTTCAAACTTTTAGAAAATGTTTATTAAAATATACTGTGTGCTAAGCCCTTAAATGGTGTGCCTCAGTAAATTTCTGGAAGTTCATTACTTTATTAGTATAGATTTTAGGGGTAAAAATTTGTTCCTATTGCTTATAATCAAATCACTTTACAAAATGTGTCCCCCACAAAACAAAGGATTTTTTTCACACAAAGCAGCCTGATGGCAGGAACAAGACAAAATGTGCCTTTTCATAATAAAATGTTTGATTGAATTTATTACCTGGAAGCTTTGATACATTGTTTGATTAAATAAGTGATGTTTCCTGGATCTTTCAAGTTAATTCCAGGTTCCAGAGAAGAAATCCTTAATTAGAAACATGCATTCATGTTTTCCCACATCTCTTTATCTCCTGGTCCACTTTGTAGTTGGTTACACAAGTTGAACACACCAATATAAAAATATGAAATTCTAAATGCTCCTTAAAAAACATGAAGTATGTGTCATCAAAATGTCAGAAGTAGAAAATTCTATCTCATGGAACTATTCTTGAAAATTACAAAAAATATAATATGAGATTATACTTGGGGTTTTTGTTATCACGTATAAAAAATATGTAAAATAATATGTAAAACTATGTAATATAATAAAATAACAGTTTATCATGTGCAATGTGGTTAAGGACTTGACATGTTGCATACATCATCTCCACTGTCGAGAAGAGGAAATGTAGGCTACAGAATTAAGTGTTAGCCCCAGGATACAAAAGCAGGTGATGTACTTTCATAATCCATGAAGACAACCATGAAGATACATGCCTCCAGTGTTATAGTCCCTGGTTAGAAATTAGCTTGTCATCTCCTGGAAGAAGAGTCTCAAAACTGAAGTTTCTAGCCATATGTGACTCTACCAAATTACTTTTAAGTATATGTATCAACATCTGAAGAACTCTGTGTCATTTCTGGTGCCAAGAAATGAAGTAGTCAATCTGAATCTTCACTTTTTGATGCTGTCTTTCCCTTCATACTCTGGGGTTCTATAGACTAAATGAAGTCATACTTTAGCTAACAAGAAAGAGAAGAGTCAGTAGAAGAAGAAAATTTTGTAATATTTCAAGTTGAAAAATAGCTACGTAGACTCTAAATAGTGTCTAAAATTATATAAAGCATTCTGTATTAAATTTAATTGTGAAATTTGATTGTATAGACATTATGGTATTTTAACTAGTAATGGTAAAATGTAGTAAATTAGTAAAATGTACTTGAATTCTGCAGTTTATTCATGTTTTATCCTGAATCTTCAGGATTTTTTCTACTAGATAGATAGCCAAGTGTAGGAATTTTGTGGGGCAGGAGGACCACCATGTCCTCTGATTCCAAGTGTAGTCTGGATTTTATGTCTCCAATGGAAAATAATTCAAACCAGGGTTTATTTATGAAGTCTGGAAAGGAAAGGCCGACAGAAAATATCTACACCCTTCATACTAGAGAATGCACTAAGCACAGAGGCAGGGACAAAAAGCTGTATCTAATACTTGGACTTGTATGTAATATAAGTAATGAACTACCATTTGTCCCCATATCCTTCTCCTACCTTTCAGGAGGTCTTGGGTGATACCCTTCCTGAGATAAGTAGAGGCCTTTTTAGAAGCTATCATCACGTTATTCAGTCCATTGCAAGTAGTTATATTAGATGTAAGAATATTATAAAGCTGTAACTAACAACACAGTTGAGGAGTTTACTATGGGAAAGGATTACTAATATTTTTTTTTGAACTCCTCAGTAGTGAATTTCCTAGAGGCTAATTGGAGCCTGTTAAGACTGAGATTAACTTTGCTGTTTTTCTTAGAGTACAATCCTTCCTTTTATCTGGTCACGTTGGCTATCTCACTCCCAGCTAAAAGCCTTCTTGCTTGCCTTCCACAGTGAACCTGGTGCTGTTTTTGTTCTACTACCCATTTTAAACATATTATATGTTTTAACTATTAATAGTAAAAGTAACTTGACTGTCACCTTAGGGCCCAAATAAAGTTCTCACAATTCAGTTCTGACAACATCTTGTATACTTAGACCATCACTTCCTGTGTCCATAATTACCTTAACAATGTATTTTGTCACAGCAGAAGAATGACATTGATGTTCTCTGTGGTTGTACATGACTAAACACTTGAGTAAAAACAAATGAAAAGATGTTCCTGGTAGCTTGTTAATGATATCATAGAACAGAGTATAATCTGTGATACTCATTGCTATCAATGTAATTTCAATAGCAGTAGAAAAGTGAAACATGTTGACAGTGAGAGGAGGTTTACTACTTAGAAGCCTCCTCAAAGAATTCCAGCTTTAGGCTGATGAAGCAAAATCAATAGTAACAACAACAAAACCCTTACCTGGTGCTACTTCCAAATAATGAACTGTCCTCTATAAAATACTGAGGCATAAAATCTGTACCTGCTATAATGCTTCCTAATTAAAAAGAACAATTCTATTCAACTTTATAGACACGATGAAAGCTAGGGTATGCAGTAAAATGTGGTAGAAACTGCTGCTGTCTCTTAATACTGAGACAAAACAATTGAACACATTCTTTTATTGCTGATGACTCATTCTTATTTCTCCCCTTCAAGTGATGTCATGTCAGAAAACAAACATTCTTGCCAGGGGATAATTTCATTCATTCATTCATTCATGAAGTTGCAAGCGGATAAAGCATGCACTCTACTATCAGTTAGTAGTGTGCCCATAATAGAACAGTTAGACTTGGAAGTGCTAAATTGTGGACCACGGGACAGTTTGGAAACAAAACAAAAGAAAAAGAACATTTCAAATATACAGTTAGAATTTAATAAGGAGTATTTAGAGTTCCAAAGGAGAATGGCAAGACTAAATTAGGTTCGACTGAAATCCAGGTCCCTTTATGCTCTGTACACCTGTATCTGACGCAGGAGGAAGGACAATTTTGCTAATATACACTGAGAAGAATCAGTGTATGAAATGGGTTCGTAAGTAGACATCAAAGTATAGGCTATATTTGATATGGTCTCAATGTTGTGGTCCAAGGTATTTTCAGAAAGCAAAGAGCCATGCAGAGTAATACTTGGATCAATGTATTTCCCGGTGAAAACATAAGAACCAAGTGAGCAAACAGACAGGGAACACACACCACAGCTTTGCTGTTTGCTCTGGTGTTCGTTATGCTCCTAGCTCTTGCATATGTCTCCTTTCTGTAACATGAGTACACCACTAACAGCTTTCCTTTGCAAATCTCAGCATTATAGACTTCTGCTAGATCTAGGGCTCTGTGGGATGTAACCGTGATGGAGTATCATCAGTTGGGTTGGTGCACAGAACTCTGAATCCCATGGTTTAACCCACAGGTCTTGAAAAGCAATGCACCTCTGCAAATGAGTGGCATTTCCCAGCTTATGCTTTCCGTTCTGTTTTCCTGTAAATGCAAATCAGAATTAGGAAGGAGGGGGAATGTAGCTGTCAATGTTTACACTAATTTGTAGTACAAGATGCAATTTTAAAGAGGGAAGATGTGAGGCTTGCATTAGCCAGCCAAGGCAATGCTATTAATTGGCATCTTCTGCAGACTCAGAGCCTTTAAGAAACAAAAGCTCTCTCGAAATGTCAAGAGAGCTGACTTTCTTACTTCTTTTCTGGATGTTCCTATTTCAGGTCTTGCTTAAAAACGAGGGAAGAAAAGATTGCTTTAATTTCTTCTGTAGGTCCATTTCTCTATTTCTTATTCAGTAACAAGAATCTAAACAAAAAGATGAAAAAAGAAATTAAAATTATATTTATTATTCAATATAAACTGTCTGATGGATTGATATCACTGCATAATCTTTCTTAATAATATAGAGTTGATTATGTTCATTATGAGCTTGGAGTGCCTAATCTCAGTTTCAATGTTTATTCTCCTTTGCTTAAAAAAGCATTTCTTCACACAAGACTCAGTCCAAATCCCTGCCCTCCAAAAAATCACAATGTCATTATAGGAACCATGAGCTTCTATGAAAAGAGACAGCACTACTTTGAAAGTATTCACAGCCTTAGTGCAAATGCTCACTCAAACATCAAGGGTTCTAGAGACCAGGCTCTGGAAAGGTGGGAGAATTAAATTTCTCCCCTGCACCTGTTTGCCCATGGCTTTACCTTAGAAATTAAGCTAAAAATTCATGCTATAAGTCTAAAGCTAAAATTTAAGTATATGCAATTTTGAAATGTACTGAGAATACGAAGGTTTTTCCAATTTCCGTTTCACTAAAAGGTTTTATAACTTCTGAATAATGGTGCTAGTATCCTCAAGGGAAATGCTATTATGAACCTTTTTGAGACCTGTCAAAAACCACACTGGAAAAATTTACTGATGTGTTATTCAATGCACAATAAAGTACATTTATTCTTATTCTTGTGATAATGGAGTAATGAGGTAGTTGGGGGTGGAGACTGTACAAGGCAAAAGTGGGGACATTCTAGAAATTACTTCATCATAATTCTCTCCCACTTATATTCTTAGCACTAAATAAAAATTGTGTGTATATGTGAAGGTGTGTGATGATTTCATCCTCCTTTCTATACTTTAGATGGATGCTTTGCTGGAAACCAGAACATGAGACAGGTATTTGTCGGAGAGAGTTACGTTGCATTGTTTTCAAGATACTACTTCAGAGACAATGAAGAATGAGATCAGAGTGGAAAGAAGCCAATTCAAACATGCTTTATTGAAGCCATTGCCTTCCATGTTTAACCAGGGTTTCATACTGAGACACTGCAATATCTAAGGAAAATATGTACTTCAGCATTGTTACAACACGAGGAGAGGAAAGGGAAGTCACTCACTGGCTACTGGTGCTTTTTTAGAGATTACATCAATTGTTAGCTTCCTTTCACTTTTTTATGTGTTCAAAAATTTGACTGGCTCCTTGGAGACATTTTCTGAAGGCACCGAGTGCAGTGCCTAAACAAGGGAAACAACGTAGAACAACTGATGGGAGCTGGCGTTAGGATATGTTAGTACAGGCTCACACACCTCAGCAATACCTGAAGTGGGGGGGAATCTGACCTGACAGAGCAACAAATCAATCTCAATTCTAGATACATAACAAATAGTGTACAAGGGACAAAACACTTTGAGGTGTCTACTTACAAAGTATTGATGTGGACCATCAAGGAGCACATGCTAGCAGTTGAGCACAAACCCTTGAAAATTACGGTGTGAATGAATTCCAGAAACAGTGACAATCAGGTTTCGATGCATCTAGAATCATGCTGGCCATTCACAAAAAGAAAAAAAATCCCAGCAGTAGGTAATGTGGTTGGCTGATATGAAGCTGAGAAACATAGTCCACCTCTCATGCACTATGGGGAGTCTCTACCGAATGAAACTATATTCCAGGATAACATAGAGAGGGTCTTAACTGGCCTTTAGATGTGCAAGCCTTCTGAAGTAAGAAGTATGTAAAGGACTGTGGCGAGTAGACCCAGTGATGCAAACTAGAGCTCTCTATTGCAGTGATTCAGTGAAGATGTTTAACTGAACACCAATGTCAATCTTAACAATCTTGATGAACTCTACATATGGAAAGTTTCATGGCCTTAAGCATTGCTTTAAAATTTAGGGCATCTTTCAGTTTTTATTTACCATTAAATGAAATAAAAGTTTTGTTATATAAAGTAGTTTATTCCAGGCTGGCCTTGAACTCATGATCCTCCTGACTTTGCCTCCTTCAGGAAATCCTACTGGTGTATTTGCCATCACTGAAGTACTCGGGAGGGTAGATCCTACACCTAGCCTGACGCTGTTCAGAGGTGTCGGTGAGCTGGCCCTGAGAGTAGGAGATTGGGTCCCACCTTCTGATCTGGAATGTAATGGTATGGGTGAGGGAAAGATACCCTCTCCCTCTTCTGCCCACCTGTGCCACCTGTGTCAGGCAGGATAGCTGACCCAAGCCCTAACCACTTGTAGGAATCACTTGGGAAAATGGACCCTGCACCTTGCCTGAGCAGCACCATTGAGCTGACATTGTAAACAGGGGCATGGGTGAATCACCCCTACAATGTGAGCTTGGGAAAAATTTCCTCCCTCTCCTCCCCACCCCTCACCACAGTGTCAATTGGAACAGCTGGCCCTGAGGTCATTAGAGCAAGGGATCTCTTCCTGCTGCTACCAGTTGCAGCACTTAGGAGGATGGTCCTCACACCCCCTCTGGGAAACACAATAGAACTGGCCCTAGTGTAGGTATGGATGACCTTCCCCGGGGGAATGAAAGTACCTTTCTGGGATGGAGTACCTTTCTGTTATTTGCTTCTTGCTGCATAAGGTGAACAAGCAGGGCAGCACTGCAGAGAGCTGAAGGACTGAATAGCCCTGCAACTACCCAGGCTCAGAACCAGGGTTGTAGTTGGCGTACCCTAACATTCACCCTATCTGTGATCTACTGGAGCACATCAAGAAGGAGGTTCAACAGTTCCAAAGCTAAAGAAACTTTGTGGCACAGGGCTACAACAGGATATCAAAGAGAAATGATAGTGAGGGTCCAGAGGCCTCAAACCAGACCAATGGACTCTTTGCAATGAACACTTGTGCATAAAGATGTACGGATAAAAGGGTATATTGCATGACTCACTGACAGCTTCCATGATGAAATTTTCTCTCTTCCTTTTTTCTTTAATTTTATTTTATTTGGGGAGTTATTGCTAGGGCAGATAGCAGATATAAAGGGACAGGCAGATGAATGGGACTGAGATGCATGATGTGAAAGACACAAAAATAAGTGCAAAGTTTAAACAGTTTATCTATACAAAAAAGAAACAGCAATAAAACACCTATAATAATACAGCTCAGAAACAATCACTGTAATTTTCAATTTTGCATAGTTGTTATAAGAAACACATAGACAGAAGGACCTCCGACACCAACATACTTCAATATAAAGATTGATATTACCTCAGAGTGAAGGATTGAAATAAATATTTTCCAAGCAAATTGACCTAGGTATCAAGTTGGCATAACTATTCTAATATCCAACAAGATAGACTTCCAACCAAAATTAATGAAAAGAGATTGAGAAGGACATGTATACTTATTAAGAGGAAGAGTCCACCAAAAAAAAATGATTGCAATTCTTAACATTTATTCCTCAAAGGCAAGGTCACCACATTTGTTAAAGAAACATTACTACATTGTAAATCACACCGTGATCCACACATATTAACAGTGGGAGACTGCAATTCCTAACTCGCACTATCTAATAGATTGTCTAGGCAAAAATTAGACAGAGAAATATTGGAACTAACATATGTTATGACTCAAATGGACCTAACAGATATCTACAGAACATCTCACCCCCCTACCAAAAAAAGAATATACATTCTTCTCAGCACCTACTGGAGTCTTCTTCAAAATAGACCAAAGGCTTATCACAAAGAAAGCCTCAAAAGATTAAAGAAAAGATTGAATTAACACTCTGTACCTTGTTAGACCACCATGAATTTATACTCAATATCAGAAACATCATAAAACATACAAACTCATGTACACTGGACAACTCTCCACTGAATCAAAACTGGGTCCTTCTCAATCTCATTTGATCTGTGGAAATTGGATTGGAGAGATGGTATGATTAGATCTTGAAGCAGCTTCTGATAAATCTCCAATCCTCTCAATTTATGAGACAATCACAATGAGTTCTTTAACACTAACCCCTGTTGCATACAGCTTCTTGTGTGCCAAGAGAACACTTGAAAATACAATTTCCATGAAGAGAACAGATTAATATGAAAAAATCAGAAAAGAAGCAAACATGTCCAACAAAGAATATTAGCAAACGTTGCTGGTGATTATGTTAGTGAAGAAGCAAATAGAATTTATATCTGTGGATTCTCAACAGTAGAATGTACATCCTCAAGATGTACTATCTAATTGATGATAACAATGATAGATTATAACAGAATTTTGATGAATAAAAATAAAACAAGGAAATGCTACACAGTCATGTCCTGTGAGCTTCATCCTAGGACCTTCATAGGTTGTAGATCAAGTTAATATTTATCAATTATGTCACAGTAGCCCTGTTAGTTTAAATTCTTTTAACCTTAATGCTAGAAGATGTGTTGACAAGTTTTGAAGTGTATCATAAGAGATAGAAAGTTTTGAAAATAACAAAGTTAAACTAAGTTGCTATATAGCTTTAAGATGAAAAACCCAAGAAGATAATCTAAAGTTTTAGAGAGGCACATAGTTAACTGTAAAACTCATTAAGATCGGGAAACAAGAACAAAGATGCCCAAATATCATTGGCTGGCATATCTTTCTTGCTAGGATGGTTGATGACAAAAAGTCATGGTTCATTCCTTATACCCATTTCTTCCCTCAATCTCTTTATACAAAATACTATTAATGAGTGGATATGTACCCTAAATATTTAAAATAGATCTGACTGATTCTTTTATGTATATAAAAGTTTATGTTTGTGATTCCTATAAGGTTCCTTATAACACTACCTTTCACTTATTTTGTTTTCACTTATTTTGTTTTCACTAACACTACCTTTCAAGATAAGTAATAAAACAATTGGCTCTTTCTTTGTAACTAGAAAATGCAGTCTGCCAGTAACAGACCTACCTGAGAAGAATACCTTGCTTACCCACACTGTTAATCTAACCAAGTTGCTTTGGTATGATTGTACTTGAGTTCTTGGGATGATTTAGTTTTCACCTGCAATACATAAAATGTTTAATCATGCAAGGGAGATGGAAAACAGGTTTTTACCTGTATTCATTATAATCATTCACTTAAAAAATAGAGTGTAATTACAATGTAATTTCTATATTGACTAAAATACTTTGTTGGAGTATGTAAACTGCAGAAAAATGTATACAGTAGAGAAAGAACATAGAGAGAACACAGGAGAACAGAGAATAAAGAAGGAACCTGTTAAGACAGTGTGTAAGTGTCTTTTTCCTGAAAGACCCTCAGATAGAAAAGTCTAGCTTATGCTGACTCCATAGATTCCTTTCAAAATCTTGTGCTGTTGGAGTCAGGCCTCCCAGACAGCAGTAGAACATTCAAATAAATATAGAAGAATAAAAGTAAATATCAAATATCCAGCAAAACACCTAATGAATTGTTAGAAAATTACAAACCTTGAATATATGAATAATAATTGTAAATGATCTCAATTCTCTAATGCAAGGACTAACTAAATGTATTAATAAAAACCAATAGCCAACTATCTGCAATCTATCTATAAGAAGCACATAAAAGAAAATATACCCCAAAAATGGTTTTCAAAGGATCAAAAATTTAAAAACATCAATATCCCTATTCATCAGGGACAATAAAATTAATGCAACTTTGAGGTACTATCATACTACCACTAATAATGTCTATCTTAAAGAAATATAGCAAAATAGGTTAGATAGGTGACTAAGTGGTTAAAAATAGTTGTTGCTCATCTTACTTGTGGTTTCTATTGATGTGAAGAGACAGGATGACCGTGGCAACTCTTATTAAGAAAGCATTAATTGGCTTACAGTTTCAGAGGTTCAGTCTATTATCATCATGGAGGGGAGGATGGCAGCATGTGGGCAGATGTGGTACTAGAGTAGTAGCTGAGAGTCCTAAATGTTGCAGGCACAGTGACACACTTCCTCCAAAAAGGCCATACCAACTCCAACAAAGCCACACTTCCTAATAGTACCAGTCTTTATGATATTATGTGGGCAAATTACATTTGAATTACCATACTGTTCTAATAGAATAAATATGTTAGCTTTCAGCCCCCATGCCAGGTGGCTCATAAGCAACTTTAACTCCAGTTCCAAACACCTATCCATTCCCCTTGCCTTCATGGGCACTTTTATACATGGGGCACATACTCATAAAGAAGTAGACAAATAAATAAAAATAAAGATAAAAAATGACAATAAGTACTCATGAGGATGTGTAAGGTAGTACTGGTGTAAACTAGTATAGGTGTTTTGTACTTCCATCTGCTGTAAAAAAATAAAAAAGACAAACAAAACAACAACAAACATAAAAATGCAATGGGAGGAGTATGCAGTAAAATAAAACCAAAAACAAAACTCTCAGAAACTTTTACCTAGGATGTCAAGATTCAGAGACAAGCAGGTCAGGTGAGAGTGAAGTACATATGTACTTTTATCCCTAAGATCCATTTTCTTCTCCAAGACCCTGTTTGTCCAACTACTATATTCATATAATGTTAAGGTAGGTCAAACACATAGCTCAGAGTCCTGCTCAGCATTCATTCACATGTTTAATATCTAATAAGAAATGCACTCATGAGATTAATGGTCAATGGACTAGAAATTACAATATCTCCAATATTTCTTAACATTGGAACAGCAGATAGATTAATGGAGGCACGTTTACTTACATTTTCGTATTCACCAATCTACTATAAATTTCAATCAAATAATACAAAATTGCAGCCTTCAAGAACACTAAAGTTTTTCAAAATAAACTACTTTTGTAAAGAAATATTTTAAAGATATATATATATATATACACACACCCTGTATATATATATATATATATATATATATATATATATATATGTCAACTTTTGTCTTAGTATGTTCTTTACAGAAAAAGTTAACATTAGTTCATAAACTAAAATGTCTAATACACATTTCAAGTGGGCAGGATTCAAGTACAACCTGAGTAGAGAAAGATGTTTGGATTTTCAGATAATTCAGAAGTTGGGATCTGCTTTTACAAAATGTAGATGATTCTGACTAAGTTAAAAAAAATCAATGTGTGTCTCATCCAACATAAGATTTCCAGTTTTGTTGTAAACCCTACCATAAAAGGTAGCTCTAAGATTGGAAATAAATGAGATAACACATATTTAAGTACCTCGTAAATTGTTAAATACACACAAAAATATAATCTATCTCAACCTAATGACTTGGATACATGAGTAAAATTAACTTCTATTCTAGAAACTTTTCATTGGTTTTGGGTGTGTTTATGTGGTTGTCCTTCAACCCCAAAAACACTCACTGTTAGTCCTTATTAGTAGTTCAAAATTTGATTTCTAAAATGGACACTAAAGGAGTTGAAGAAATGATTGAGGAAACTCACTTCAGGTCTTTATTATATTTTTGAAGTTCTATAAAATTAATATGGAGTGATGGTTACCCAAGACATTTAAAGCAATTCTTAAATTCCCTCTAAGTGACTATTACTGATTATAATTTTTCAGAAAATTAGAAATATTTTTTCTATCCACAATTTATTTACTTATTTTTCTACAGAATATTAAGAAGTGTTTTCATAATAAAGTTGATGCATTAAACATATTAAAGCTAACATCCAGAAACGTGCCACTAAATAAAAGGTACAGTAAATAAAATTCAAATGCTTCCTCTGAAGGAGACTACTGTTTTCAAGCTTAGTCACTCCTTTGGCACTAGTGTTTCTGAAGGAATAGATGTTTCAGTAACCGGGAAAAGCAAACAAACCAAAAAAGATGTATGCTTGGAAAAAGTTGTTTGTCAGTTTTTAGTATTTAGTTTGTACTTACAGAAGCTGAATTCAAATGAGAACATGTAAAAAATAGAAAATAAACGAGTTTGAGTCACTAATATATCTGTCTACATATTAATGATGCCAAGCAAACCATAATAGCATTGTAGCCCTATTTTAGAATAATTTTGTATATGACATTCTACGTTGATATTCAGTCAACCTTGGCCATTTTACTTCAGACAATGAACAAAACGCTTCATAGGATAATACTTTCCAAGACAGAAATTACATATCTTAAAGATAGTGCTAATTTGGGATATATATATATATATATATATATATATATATATATATACCATAGTCAGTAGTGAAAAAGACTTTTACAGAAATGGAATTGTGGGTACTGTAGAGATGGTTGGATGGTGAAGAGTGCTTGCTGTTCTTTTGTAGGAACAGATTTGATTGCAAATACCCACTTCAGGCATCTCACAACAACCACTTACTCCAACACAGGTAACCTAACATCCTCTCTGGCCTCTACAGACACCTAGACAAAGAAAGCATATCGCTACAGACAGACAGACAGACACACAGACACACACACAAACACTGACATATATACACACACATAGCTACCTTTTAAAATAATTGTATAAAATTTCTATATCTTTAAATGTTAATTATTAAAACTTTATACATATTCTTAAATTTCTATGGCCACTACAGAGTTCTTGCTGATATATTTACAACGATTATACTGTTGATATTTGCATTTAAATCACTGCCTTAAGGTCAGAGCATAATATCTGCCTGGATAAATGGAGAACAAGAGCCACAGGTGGTGGCACTCAAGAAACAGAGGCAGGCAGATCTCTGTGAGTTTGAGGCTGGCCTGGTCTACAAGAGCTCCAAAACCCTGTCTCGTAAAACAAAAACAAAAAAAAAAACGAGGAGAACAAGAGATGAGATATGCTACTTAATTAAACATTAGAAATATACCACATATGACTCAGAATGTGATTTTTTCCCCCTGGATCCATAATAATAAATGATGACTAAGAAATATAGATATATCTTACTAGCATCACATTCTTCTCACTTTTTGAGAGGTACGTGAAAAATTATCAAATAGAGAATAGTGAAGATGGCCCAGAAATTAAAACTGCTTGCTGCACAAGCCTAAAAACCCGAATTTAATTCCTGGGTCCTTTAGATTAAGGATAGAATCAATTCCTCAAGGTCCTTTAACCTTCATGTCTGTGATGCTGACACTAGAGTTCTCTCTTTCTCATACACACACATACAAAATAATAAATAAAATAATGAAAATTGTTTATAATTGTTAATCTTTGTACTTTTGATCATAGATTTGTTAGGTGCATTGACAGTTGTACTTGTGTGTGTCAAAGACAGTGGATGGCATCAGGGTTTTTTGCCATGAAGTTAAACTTTATTTACTAAGGGAGTTTCTCCTGGTGAAAACAAGGCTTTCAGATTTTCTTAGTTCAGCTACTTAAATTGCGCCTGAGAGCCCTTACCCCCAATTCTTAGAGTGTTAGGATTGCAGAAGGCTACCAAGTCCTTTTAAGTGAATTGTGCAGATCTGAGCTCTAGTGATTATACTTGAGGCACATACTCTATGGAATCAATACACAATACTTAGTTTTTGTATTTTATAAAATATTTTATAAGTCTATAGTTTTATTGTCTACAGGAAGTGCAGTTCAGTCATATAAGCATAGACCCACTAGATATGCTACTAGATTACAGTCAGCTTGGTATCCATTTAAGATTGTGTATTTGGTGGAAGGAATATATTTATGCCTAATAGTCACTTTCCAGTCTACAAAAAATAAATGCTGCATCACATGACTCTCAGCTAGTCTAAAGGATCAGTATCCATATATATAAAAGTCTGTTCCTTTTACTATTTAAGTAGACTACATAGAGTTTACACAGTAGTTTGGGGGTGGGGATGCAAAGAGTGGATTATTTCAAAAGTTTATACAGCAAAGCAAACCAACAGTCTGCTTCTCTGAGAATGAAACTACCAAATGTTTGCTGCTGGTAAATGGATATGCTCTGAAGTCTTCCCATGAGTTTGCTTTGACAGATGTCTGCTGATGGACATTTGCACAAAAGTCTCTGGAATGCCTTATTTTATACCCAGTGTCAGTTGGCACATTACTTTCTTATACCTTCTGTGTTTCCATTAAATTAGGCTGGAAACAAAGACTCCTATTTACTGAGCAAATTCTTTTCTTTGTGAAATGGTGAACAATTACGACCATTACCCTGTCAGCCATTTCTATCAGCTCAATTAAAAACCGCCTCCACGCTGCTTTCTGAATCACTGTCACCCTGAGTGGAGCCTGCCTTTGGCATACAAGAGTGTGAAAGCGTCTAATCAAACTGGAAAGAAGGTAGAAGGACCATTCATTTGTAGCCTTCTTTAAGATTCTGAGAGAATTGTGTTCTGAAGACTGTTGGAAAAAATGTCATATCCATATCCCAAAAAAGAATATTCCATTAGTTATGAGAGAAACAAAAACAAAAACACAAAAAACAAAACAAAACAAAGCCAAACACCGTTAATATAAAAGAGGCAACATGAAAGTGTGTTTTGATGAACTAAGTGTCAAATGAGAGAAATATTTAAGTTGAACAAATTGTTTGGTATTTATTTTAGCTGAAATTCAAATGTCTTTGTATTCCAGACATTACCAGTTCCAAAAACAAGGGGAAAATAAAAAGAGAAAAAAATATGCAAATTCTTAAAAAAGCCATATGCTTGAATGTTTTCAGAGGTGTTCTTTTTAAAACATATAATAATTAATACTTCAAATTTTCCAATATATTTGATCATATTAATCAACCACTTCTATTTCTAACTCCTCCCAAATACACCCCATGTGCCTAATTTCCACAGCTTCATTTCCTTTGCTTTTTATTTTTTTTCTGAATAAGCCATCAAGTTCAGTTTCTTTTGTCCACCCATTCCTAAGTACGAGGACATCTCCCAGTGCCAGTGCATGGTCAACCTATCAGGAGCCACATCTTTTTTTTAAAAATCTATTTTAGTTAAAAGAAAAAGAGTACTTCCAACTTCAAAGATTAAATTACTTTTAAATTCATAATGCCTAATTTGATTATAGGTATATGATGTGTTTTGCTAGAAATCTAAGAACATTTACCTTAGTTTTAAAAGTTATCGGATGATATTAAGTTTAGCTCTTGGGAGGTAGAGGTAGGAAGATTTCAGGCTTCAAGGCCAGCCCAGCCTACCACGTGATTTCCAAGATAGACAGAGCTACAAAGAGAAACTCTATTTCAAAAAAACAATCAAAAACATAATCAAACTTTATTGCCTGAGTCTCTGATATTAGTATTAATGGTATTTCAGCACTATGAAGATGAATAAAGCCACTTAACTGCCTTGAAATTCCTTACCACTCTAAGAAGAGTTCCAGTTTCCATTTATCCTCAGTTAGGAATGAAAGGGTGTGAACCTCATCTCACCAAATATTTAATATCGATAGGATGACTTTATCTTATATAGGCATTGTAGAAGTAAAATTATGTTCTGTGAGTTCATGCCTGTGGTGGTCCTTACATATCTAGTAGACATATTTCACCTCAGCCCTTCCTATTATGTGGCTCTTGGTATCTTCTACACCAGGTTCATTAATGGTCCCCTCAATTTTCAGGGTAGGGGTTGGGTGACCAATGTCCTATTTGTGGCAGAGCATTCAAATGTTTCTTGTTCTTTCTCTTTTTTCCAATCTGTTGTTAGTAAACATGGTTCACTGGACAGAAAGTCTGTTCTGATGCACTCTGAGATCCACACTAATTCTGATCCAAGACTGTTCCAACCCTTGACGTCTCATTAAGAACTCTAGAAGTGCTTTTAAAAATACTGGATACCAAACATTACATCAATCTGATCAAATGCACCATGATGGACACAGAACTTTGGTAAAACATGAAAGAAACGTATTCAATAAATTATAGTCATTTATATATAACGCTTTTTAATACTGCACAGCACGTTAATTGAAAGAGATATATTAATACAAGTAAAGCATGATTATAATTAAGATCACCTTATATTAAATGGCTTGATTTGAGGGCACAATGACAATGGGAATTTGGATATGTATACTATGCACATGCTAAGGTTTAATATTTATTTTTTCATAATTACAATGGCTGCTTAAATCTGTAATTGACCAATTGAAAATATAAAGCAAATGATTATTCAGTGTTCTCCCATTAAATTTATTGCTTGGATCTGGTATGTGTTTCTGAGAAAGAATACAAATCAAGATTTATTTATTTCTCATGTAACTTTAAAACACATTAAAGGCATTTTATTAGTTTGTTTGGCTTTTTGGTTTTTATTTATTTGGGTCTGTAATTTCTAACACTCAGTTAAATTCATGGTAAAATGTAATTATAAAAGTAACAAGTACTATCAAATCAATATGTTATTGAAAATGTGATAATGCAGTATTGGAAGGTTGTAGGTAGTTTAGAATTTAAAATTAGCAATGTTTCAGTCAGAAAATCACAGGTAGAACTTAGAAAAAATTATGAATGAAAAGATTTATAGCACAGAGAGTCATATTTATTAACAAACGGAGATGTATACAAACTCATATGGCATGTGGATTCTGAGTGAAAGCACATGAATTTGGAGCAAGGCTATGCCATTCACTAATTATAAATGCAGAAAAAGGATTTAGACCAATTCTCATACTAGGAAAAAGAAAATTAAATATGCTAAGGGAAAGTAAAATGGGATTTAAATAATATGATGAAAACATTTGTATATTAAAATTAAACGGTGTCAGGATTAATTATAATTATAGCCTAGGTCACAGAATGATTTCATTTTGTCATCATGCCATAAGAAATTTAATGTAAGAAAAGAATTCTGAGAGGAAAGAAATATGAGAAAAGGTTCAGTATTTGAGAATACTCTCTGTTCTTACAAAGGTTCAGGGTTTTATTCCCAGCACTTACACTTGCTCCAATTCCAAGACCTACTTCTCTGTTCTGGCCTCTACAGGCATCATGCACATGGTGCACAGCTATATATGCTGGAAAAATTGATAATAATAAGATAAAAATGAAAGACGGTAATTCTGTTTTAGAAGAAGAAAGGTTGGTAGCTCATGTATATCATCCTAGTACTGGGGATGCTGAGCTAGAAAGCCTGGCATGAGTCTAAGGATACTCTCCCATACATGGTGATTACTCAATCAACCTGGACTATGAAGCATGATGTTGTCTCCAGAAATCAACTAACTAACTAGCTAGCTAGCTAACTAACTTACTTGTTAACAATATAGCCAAATAAATGCATTTTAAAATAAATTTCAGAAGGAAAGGGAAATAGGGACTATTATAAGTTCTCAGAGGTTTAAACCAAAACTCTAGCTTTACTGTTTCCAACATTAATCATAAATAAATGTAATTGATAATACGGTGTTATATCATAATAACTCCATTTCAAGATCTTAATATTAATATATAATTGATAACTGTTATAATATTATGACAAAGAGCTAAAGATTATGTCCATCACCATAGAAAGTCCTTTTCTTCTTTAATCAGTCTAGCAATGGAGGCTCAGCATGTTAAAAGCACTTGATGCAATGTCCAATAGCTTGAGTTTGATCTCACTTCGGAAAAGATTCTCAGATGTTATCCACTAGCCTGCACTCTGGATTTTGTCACAAGCACACACACACACACACACACACACACACACACACACACACACACACAAGGACACACACATCCATCTTTCAAACAAGGTAGATTTCAAAATAAGTCACGGTCTATAGAAATGGTTTTCAAGTGAAGCAATTATCATCTCTATGAATTAGTTTCTTAGGTCCAGAGATAATTTTTCTTGTCACAGATGAATAACAGAGAACAAGGATGAAGCCAAAAAGCTTTCAGTTTGTAAGAATGCTCACACAGAAATTAATCACCTGACTCAAAAGTCAACAGTGTCATAATTAACCTTTATATCTTAACACAAATATCTTGAATATTCAAATATCATTTCCCCAGGCATGTGAAACTTTGGCAGAAGATATTATTTTGGGAAGAAGTTCAATGTGCTACAAATTTGTTAATAGCTTAGGAAAATGTAGAAAATAGTCCTCGGAAAGATACGAAAGTAATCCAACACAGCACATGCTATGAGAGGTGAGCACTAGCTTGGAGCCAGGTCATTTGGATTAGGAAAATTGTTATTTTTAGATTATGATTACTAGAATAAATGCAGAGAGTAACAATAGGTGAAACTTGACCACCCGGTGTTCACCTGGGAAAATGGTGGATGATGTAAGAAGAAATAACACAGCCAGCACTCAACCTGCAAGTTTTGTTTGTAGTGAGGAGTAGGAAGACATGTGCCCTGCAGTACAGGAAGATTATATCCTTCAAATACTATTTTTATTCTAGATAAGAAAGATACATCATAGTTGGTGCAACAGAAAGTTGACAGAGCTCTTTAGATTTACTGTATCTGTCCTGGGTCCACACCAATACATAATAGGGTATGTGAGATACAGCAAGGAAGTTGCTTCCTTTCTTGGTAGGTGCATAGGTTGAGAGTATAAGTTGAACTCCACACATTTGTAGGATCACAATGAGGTCAGGTAGTTGGCCTAGAATTACATTTTATCTTAGCTTTTGGCCTCTTAGCCTCATCTCCACTTTATGATTTTGTTTATATTTTTCCTTATGATTTTACCCTTTTTGCAACTCCCAAGAAACACATTCCTTGGCCACCAAGCATCACTACATTATCACATATTTCAGTATTTTTTAATTGATTTATGTACTTATTGTAATTGTTTTCTTCTATATTTGTTGCTTTAGGCTTATATTCCTGTTTTCTCCTCTTAATTTGTTCAGATGGAAGTTCAAGTCATGATTTTCAATTAGTTATGCTACACTATGAGAAGGATTACAGTATTTCAAATATTACAGTTTCTTTAAACAACTACAAGTGTTTTAAAGGTTATTTTTTTCCAACATAATATTGTATTGATTCTTCAGGAATTTCACATCATGTACCCCAAGGATCATATTCATTTTCCATTCCTTCCATGTCTGCCATCCCCATGATCCTTGTGAACTCCCCCACCAAAAAATAATTAAAATAGAAACAAACTTACAAACAAAAAGTTCAATTTGTGTTATCTATATATTCACTAGATCATGGTCAAACTCTGTGTCTTGCCTCTTAAATAGAACCAACTGTTTATACTCTTGTGAAGTTGGAATTTACAAAATAATGGCACAGTAGCTCAGAATTGTACATAATAAAGGGGTTATTTATTCAGGGGTAGACTCACAGATCATAGTCATCTACATGAACAGGGAACAGATAACAAATCCAGAAGCTGGGAGAGAGAGCTAGCACACTTTACGTTGACATTTATAATATAAGAGGCCATGTCCAAGTGGGCTGGTATCTTAAAGGCTACTGGCTGAAGGAATTCCTATAGCACCTTCCCCTTTTAATTAAATAGAAATTTTCTAAGGCTAATACAAAAACATTTATAATAAGAATATATATCAAGTATAAAAATTTAAATTACAACCAGCATAAACAATATTCAGCAGGAAACATATGCTAAATGTTCCAATAATCATTCTATCCTAAGGAGTCTAAGTCTTATATTAGAAATGGCTTGGCTAAATTATAAAAGGAAAGTAACTACAGCTAATCTTCCACCCCATTGAAGGCCTGAGAAGGGACATAATATTACATGAGTAGGCAGGAAGTACAATCAAGCAGCTTCTAAAATGTGCAGTAGATGACAGAGATAACTGGCTACCTGGGCAATCACCCAAATTCTCATATGCAATGTTGAAACAACCAACTTTTGCTAAGGTCTAGAGTATCTGACAAACCATTTTCAGAGGATAGAAAATTTGAAAATCTGTTATACCCTGTCTTGACAAAATTTGGCAGTCTTTTATCTTGTATAATGCTTTTCCTGTCCAAATCACGCATTTTATCAATGACTGAGGCATGGGCAGTTCCTTGGTCAAAGGTGAGTTTTGTCAAGTAGAAAACAAGTTCCCAAAGTGGAGTATTTTGTTGCTCGCCATTCTCTTGGCAATAGATCTGTGAAGCTAGAAGGAATCATGTCTCACGTCAACAGAATCCAAAGTTATTTAAATGCCATGTTCCACAGTTCTTTGAAGTGTTTGAAGATTTCCTATCTACGCAGTTAATGATTTTTTTTTTTTTTTTCCTTTCCCCAAAAAAAAAAAAAAATTAAAAAAATAAATTTCCTATCTACGCAGAATACAATCACTATGTATCTAGCAAACTTGATTAGTCTAACTATAATATGAAAAAAATGAATGACTATTGACCTATAATAATTAATACCTGTATAACTTAAAAAGTAAGACTTCATATTAGAATACTAAACACTCTTTAAACAACTGTGCAGCAATTGAAGACAATGACCTCAAAATGTAAACAATGTACATGTATCTTGATCAGAGGTAGAAATGTATAATGCGGTATGATAAATATAAACTAAAATTTTATCAATATACAAGGTGTCTTAAACAGAGGTAGAGACATGTCAGATACATGCATACAATCTGACAAAATAACTTTGTATAGGTATACAAACAGATTGTAAACAGAAATAGGAGAATATTTAATGTAACAAATATAATTTGAACTTGTATCAATATGTAAGAATCTATAGCAATGTAAATTACCTATAAATAATAGCTCATGTATTCACTCTATTACTCACTATTATTATTGGTGTGAGTAAAGTCACATTAATCTACCTATTATTCCATTCAATTTTGCTTTTTTTCCAAAGAGATTCCAAAGCCTATATAATTTCTGCTCCAACCCCCAACCCTAAACCTGTTTAAAAAACCCCTAATTGAAGTACCTAACTCTGAGTTCAAAAAAGTTGGGAGAGGGAGCATCATTTTCTAGAATATCTTCCAGCTGTCATAGTGGCAATATTCTTTCGATGGGATCCTGTAAAAATAACATGATAGTTAATTTTCAAGCTTACTCTCTGGTATAATCGCAAATAGTCTCTAAATAGTTGATAGGATTTTTCTGAGGTTCCTATTTGGAGTTCGAGCCAGAACGTTGTAAGAAGTAGCTGTTAATTCCATGGGACTATTTAAGACCTTGTCATCATCTAAGGGTTTATTTAAGTTAATTATTAGATGAAGTATTGTTCCAACACCTGGTGATAGACTGGAAATGTCTCCTAACAATCTTTGAAAATCATTAGGAGTCCACAATTGGTCTCTTTTAATTTGTGTGTTTTGTGTTCTAATAATCTGTAAAAGCTATTTTCTAACTCAGTAACTGACACTATCTCCTCTCTGCATTTTTTCAGGAGCAATTTGTAATCCCAATTGAAACAAAACTTTCTTTACTTCTTCAAACATTCTTTTTAAAGTATCTACATTTGAATCAGATAACAAAATGTCATCCATGTAATCATAAATTATAGATGTAGGAAACTGTTTATGTATTATCTCCAATAGCTGACTTACAAAGTATTGGCACAGGGTGGGGCTATTGAGCATTTCCTATGGGAGAATAGCGCACTGTTATTTCCTAGTAGGCTGAGAATTATTACAAGTAGGTACTGTGAAGGCAAATTTCTCTCTGTCCTTTTCTTGTAAAGGTATAGTGAAGAAACAATCTTTTAGATGAATAACTATAAGAGGCTATTGATTAGGTAAAAGGGAAGGCAGAGGAATTCCATATTGTAGAGGGCCCAGAGGTTGAATTGACTTATTGACAGCTCTTAGGTCTATCATCATTCTCCATTTTCCACACTTCTTTTTAACAACAAAGATAGAAGAATTCCAAACGCTAGTTGGAATTCAATATGGTGAGTATATAGTTGCTCCCATACCAGCTGTTCTAAATTCTGCAGTTTGTCTTCTGTTAAAAGCCATTGTTTAAGCCATATTGGTTTCTTAGTTAACCATTTAAAGGCAGAGCTATTAGTGCTCCTGAAGTTTTGCTAGTTGCTTTGTTCTTATATGTCCTGAATGTCTGGTGACTTTTGCTTATAATATCTTAAAATATCCTTCCGGGAAACATGAGGTTTGGGGACTGCATGAACATTAATCTGGGTATTCCATTGCTGCAACAGGTCACAACCTCATAAATTCACTATAATATTAGCTATATATGGCCTCAGGCTTTCTTTCTGTCTTTCTGGCCTTATGCATTCAACCCATCTCATGCTTTGTTTCACTTGAGATAGCATTCCAATTCCTAGGAATTTAATGTCTGCCACTTGAAGAGGCCAATTTGGATACCAAGGTTCCGGATTAATAATACTCACATCTGTACCCATATCTAGTAATCCCTCAATTACAAAGCTAAGCATGCTTAGGTTTGCTCTTTGATCATTTAAAAAAGTCTGCCAAAATATACATTTTTCTATTTCCTACTAGAGTTTTTGATTCATGTCTAATCCATCATCCAGAACAGTATTTTTTTTTACAGTAGGCACTGAATTTATTAATTTTCCTAGTGAGATATGTCCTCCACAGTGACTGGGAATGAATGGACCACATAGGACATGGGGGTCTATGAGAGGGCCACCAAGGAGTTTCCTGATGGTATTGGGATGTTTTATATGCCTTTTGTCGATCTACATTTACTTGTCCAATATCAGCCTTTGCCACACTTCCTTTACATCCAGAAGGCTGAGACTGCCTATTCTTGCCAATCCCAGAGGAAATATTATCCCTAGGAATTACTTGTCAACAATACCTTTTCATATGCCCTATTATACCACAATTAAGACATTTGTCATTTTGACAAATGCTCATATCTTTTAAAATTGCCTCACCTACACAACCCTCAGTATTATAGTCAAATGTCTCAATGCTCACTGTTTTCAAGATCCATTCATCCATAGGTGTTGATCTAACCTCTAAAGACCAAGTAGAGTTTGCATTCTGAAAATTCAAAAGTCAGAGATTCAATAACTACACATCTAACTTCTATGTCTGTTACTCCTACTTATACAGGCTTAGTCTTAGTTGATATTTGTAAAAAGTCACTAAAGGGTTTTCTCTGGCCCTGATACGTGATTCACTTCTCTTTCCTGGTTCCTGAATCCTGCCCCAAGCATTTAAAGCTGCTGTGCTACACTAGGACAAGATGTGTTCATCATAGACAACCTGGTTTGGATAAGAGTAATGGCCCTCACCAAGAATTTGATCTTGGGAAGCCTCAAATTCTTTTGTTTTTTCCCTGTTGTTCTGAAATTTCTGCCTCTTTTTGCCAATAGCATTTCCATAGCTGCTGGAGTCCATTCTCTAGGACGATTGGAATTAATTGAAGCCAATCATGTGGGGTAGCCTTTTTGCTTGAAGCCCACGTTTTCATCATTTCCATAGAAAATGGTGAAAGCATGCCATAAGATATTCTTGCTTGTTCAATTTTTTTTTTAAGATCGCTCATACCTATAGGTTGCCGTGTATGTTCTTTGACTACCTTAGAGAATTTTGTGCCAGATGGTTTCTTAGACGATATTACCAGATAAGCAGCTAAAACTCTGGGTAAGTCATCCTGGACTCTGGTACATACTGATGAAGCTAAATTCTTTCCTTGTACCTTTTCTCCCTGCTCATCAGTTTCAATAGTTTTCTCAACCTTTCCAAATATCTTTACCATTGCCTTTTATAAAGTCTGAATCTCCCATCCTATTTTCCATTCTAATACTCTCATTGACGATTCCAAGGTATGAAATTTGTCCAGTAATGATAATATCTCATCTTTGGACATAATTTAAAAGTATGCATACTGCCTTCCTGGAGAGATACCTTATCTATTAACCTATAATAACTTTTCAACAGATTCTAATTGTTAAATTCTACAGCACAAATTCTTTCAGATAATGTCTCAGTACCCTTTGACACTGATTGAATTTTGTCTGTCTAATTAATTTTAGCCTTTTTAATAGTATTTTTTTAACTATCTGTTAGTTGTCTGTAAAGTGTCTCATTCTTGGCTCTGTTATCAAACCATCTTCTTAATGATATAATATGAAAAACAAAACTAATTACCAAAATCAGATAAATGGATGTATAAGGAGAATTACATAAGCCTTGCATAATATCATCCATATTATAAATAAAAAGGTTATTAAATTGCTAAATGGTAATTTTGTCTACAACTATACATCTTTCAAATATATTAATTTATTTACTGCTGTTAGATTTCAGTAAATTATTGGAGGTGTAATGATATTTATTGACCAGCAAGTGTTATGGTTGTAGCCATATGATGGGGAGACATGACCAGTGGCATCACAGGACTGCTTGTAGCACTTTGGCTCTGTATTTGTACCTGTTTAAATACTGACAAATATGCTTGATTCACAAATTTAGAACAATTAAATAAATTCCATACATGGAAAAAGGAGTCCAGAGCTTGAAGCAGAGAACATAAACCTAAAGCTGTTGTAGGGAAAGAGGCAGGCATGGAGCGGGAGGGAGGGGCATGCACGAGCCTGGAAAATTGACAAGTCACTGCAAGGTAGTTTCGCTGTGGCTGTGTGGTAGGTGAAATCAAGCCAGGTGAGTGGGGATAGGAGACCTTCTAGGCCACGGATCTTTAGGGTCTTTTTTGACCTATCCCCATAGGTGTGGATTTGGGATTCATGTGGGCACCAGCCAGTAGATGAAAGTTATAAAACAATCTCACACTAACTCAGAATTGCAGATAATAAAGGGTTATTTATTTAGGGATAGACTCACAGATCACAGTCCTCTGCAAGAACAGAGAACAGGAGCCGAATCCAAAAGCTGGGAGAGAAAGAGCGAGCGTGCAATTTATGTTGGCATTTATACTATAAGATGACACGCCCAAGTGGACTGGTATCTTAAAGGCTACATGCTGAAGGATTTCCTATAGCACTCCTGCACCCATGCAGGAAGCCATCAATTACAGACAGGTATACTTCAGCATCCTTATCACACTTTTTAAAAATTCTCTACACTGGATTCCTGTTTAAGCAGTTACTTTTTCTTGGAGGAGTTTGAAATTTGAAAATGACCTCCTGAAAATAGTCTTTTAATTCTTTTGAGATTATAATTGTATCATTTGTTCCTTTTCTTTTCTTTCTCCAGTCTCTCCCATTTACCCCACTAAAACTTTACTCTTTCAAATTTATGGCTTCTTTTTCTTTTACATGTGTGTGTATGTGTGTGTGTATGTATGTGTGCGCTTATGTTATATATATATATATATATATATATTCTTAAATATCTAAATATAATCTACTTAGTACTTATGTTACTTTTATGTATATGTTGTCATTTCATATTAGATTACCAACTAGTGTGTTCTGCGGGAAGACTATTTTTCCAACTTCCAGAATTCCTTAGATGTCCGTAGTTATGTTAGTATTGAAGCATACCAAGCTTTTCTCCTTCCGTGTTTATATGTCTATTGGTGTTTGCCTTGCTAAGCTCCTCTTTAAGCACCCCAGGCAGCTGAATGGGGACAAGTGAGATGGCTTCAGATGCAGAGAGCTATAACTGCCTATTTCCAGACAGGATATGGGGTAGCTGTGGTGAGTGCAAGCCCCTCTACCAACATCATCCCTTTCTCCACCCACTCCCTTCCCCTCTACCACTGTCCTCATCCCCCAAGGCATTGGTAGCCCCCAGAGACACAGACACCACTTGCACCCAATTAGAAAAAGGTGAGTGACTGTACTCCAGATTGGACTGTAGGTCTCTAGGCCTTCGGACCCAGGGCACATTCCATGCCCCATCTCCTCCCACTGAAGCCCCAGAAGCAATTCATTAGGTAAATCTGCTGGTGGGCATTTCTACCTCTACCACCACCCACTGGATTCTGTACCCCATAAAACTCACTCTACACCCAACCTCAGATAACATGCCAGCCCCGAGGCCCCCACCCAGCCCCAACCATCCCTCATAGCATCAACAGCCCAGGAAGCATAGGGACCACCTGCACTGAGCGGAGGCAGAGTTGAGTGACTGGTCTCTCCAGTGGACTGTTCAGGTCTCTAGGCCCTAGGCCCCAGGGCACAACCAGTGCCCGTTGTTAATTACTCTTATGCTGCTGCCATTTCAAGGGGCTGGTTTCGAATTTTTCCTGTCCCCCTACAGGGTATATGAAGAATTACATCCAGCATACCCTAAAGCAAAAGTTGACAGGCTCTCCTTTGATGTGTCAGTAAGTAGATACATTCAGAGTTGATAAATTGTTGGATGTAATTTATTTATTTATTTTTTTGGTCTCCATTTATCTCTGTCTTTATTATGTTTCTTAACCTAACTGTGAATTTCCTGTAGCTGGACGTCAAGACTCTAATACTTAGTAACAAAACGAGGTAAAGTGGTCATTGCAGTACTTGGTTTGCACAACCTGCCAGAGAACTGTTACCTAATTACATGATTTATTATTATTATTATGGTTATTATTATAATCATTATACTTATTATTTCTAAGAGATAAGTTTTGAGGATAGAGGATATGGGAAAAGAGCACCTTATGCATTATTTCTTTAAAATATTTGCTGAAGATGTATAAAAATAACAGACAAAAGCCTTTGGGCTTAGCAGAATCATTAGTGTGAAATGATGTACCTGGTTCCAAAAACACATCCAAAAGCAAAATGGAATACAAGCCAATTCCCAGCAGTTTGAATTTATTATTTATGATGCCAGTTAAACAAGGCTAATGTGCTCTGCAGAAGTGGTTAGAGCAGTTCTGCAATATTAGTAGAAATTAGTCAGATGTTACCAGCTCAATACAAAGTGAATTTGCAAAGGTTCATCAAATGACAGTTTGGCTGAGTTAACATGACAGTTGAAAGCATTCAAGCTGTTTCAGTATTGGCAAGTGGGTTGAGAACTAAAGTCAGCATTTATCAGTGTTGGAAGGAAATTAAACTGAGAGCTGGGAGGAGCAGTAATGAGCTGCAGCATTTTACCTTGGAGCAGAAATGTCCCAACCTCCTCTTCCTCCACTCTAATCAGGCCCTGTTTTGATTCAGGGGAAAAAAAAACGTGAGGGTTACCTTCTTGGTATTGTGTGGATTCTTCTCTAGTCAGCCTCGTTTCTAAAATTAAGTGCTCTAGGATTAATCTCTAGCACTGTGTATCAACTTATAGACCAACTATTATGTCAGTTTCCCAAGGATATGTTACAGAAGAATCTTGTTTTACAATATGTTGCTGATTAGTAGATTATATTGGTGCCAAAAATGCTTAAAAGATATGTCTTCCTCACAAGTATATAGATAATATATTTTTTACACATTCTTAAGGTACTAAAATACTATTTTCTTTTTGAAAATTTTATAACACATCAAGAAACAGAGAATGTACAAATACCAAAGCATTCAAAGCATAGGAATGTTAATCTCTCTAAAACATTCTGTGCAAACAACCTGTAATTGTTATTTAGAGAGATACAGAATATTTTTGAGACTTAGGAAAAAATATACTTTCAGTGGGAAGAGAAACATGAGGACAAACATAATTAGTCTGGGTCTAAAGAATTTCTTTGCTATTGCAACTCCTCTCCCTATCTCTTATTCCTTTCTATTCATACTTGGTGCACCTGCCACTATTTCTGCTCTTGTATGATTCTCCTCACTTATAGTAAAAATGTGGGACACAATGATGCCTGACAATTTAGCATTTATTAATTAGAAGCAAGTCTAGCCTCAGCTCAACAGTTAGTTCCAAGGTAGCCAAAGCTGTATGAGACACCTCTCACAAAACAAACAAAAAATGGAATGATCTTTTCCCTACGGTGGGTTTGTTCATTCAATGAATAGTAAACAGTAGGAGCCTCAAGAATGGGTATGAATTTCAGTGAGTATAAACACAACATGATTATTTTTGGAATATAGACCCCAGGAATTGCATGTAAATTAGATGAAAGTCATGTTAGAATATAGTACTTTAACTCTTTAAAGCAAAGCATTTCTTTCAAGTTACATTTATGACAACTTTCTGATTTACTTCAATGTTTGAATATTTGGGGAATACTATTTTGTGTTTTGATTTGTTTTGAGAAAACTAAGTATTCTTGTATGCCCTAGTACTCACTAAACAGGCACGTATTACTCAGTCTCCCAAGTAGTGGATTATGGATATGGGCCAGAGTTACACACTAACCCTATTTTGCAATCATGCAATCTCTGACGTCTTTATTTCTCTACCTATACTGTTTCTCTGGCATCTGACTTAGTCTTAATGACATTCTGAAAACTGTATGTATTTTTGTAATGTCTCTAGAACATAAAATAAAATAAAATCCTACATACTTAAATAGTAATATGATAAATATTTCAACAACCAATTGACACTTGCCTCACATTTTGCAACATTGGTTTATACCCGTCTCTATAACCACGGGCTGGAATTCTGTCATTGTCTCCAAAATAGTTTGAGCAGGGATGATTATTTTTACATAGTATTAAAACAAACTGAGTCCTAGAGATAAGAGCAGGTCTGCTCCAAAGATAAGAAACAACCTTCTCCAGGTTATCTGGGGAATCAACAACTAAATGAATCCGTTTGCCAGGATGATTGTAAAAGCCTATCCAATTTGGGTAGTCCTGTCAAGAGCTTATTATCCACAAGACTGGGTAACAGAAACCCAAATTCAAGAGGAAGCTGGATTGCTTACTTCAGAGAGCAGCGAGGGAAGACTTCCCCTGAGTGCCATATGTTACACATAATGGCCTCTTTACACGTGTCTGTTATTCAAATTTCCATGTTTTGTACATACCTAAGGGAGTTTGCATTACAGTCTGCCCTGATAGTTCCTTTTAGCTAGATTCTCCACAAATACTATGTTTCTGAATAGTGAAGCTGTGAAGCAGAGCAAAGCTCACCGAATGAATATGAAAAAAATCAAGGGAGGGATGCAGTGCAACCCATCCATGTCAGGAAAATCAAAGTCTTTAATTAATTACTATTTCTCAAATACAGCCAGCCATCCACAGAAAGGTAGAGAAAGATCAGAAAATTCCAGAAAAAAATTAAAATGTCTCATAAAATGCTCATAAAAATTAATGCTCTGAAAATGAGGTAGGCAGTGATGGCTGCTGCCTTAGAGACAAAACTCAAGGAACACAGATAATATCCAGTTTTCAAAATTAGTCCAGGAAGTTTCTGAATTTACAGACAATCGGATCTCTTCTTAAAATTTGATGGGATTGCCTAAATCAAAAGGAAAGCATAGGAGAGAGTTAAAAGGGTCTTGCCTTTATATTTAGTTTATGGTAATAAATTCCAATTATTTTGAATTGACATTGTTCTATGCTATGTAAACCTGATCCCCTGAACTTTCTTCTTGCTTTGTTAAAGTACCGAAGACAAAGGAATAAGTTATTTGGTATAAATCCATTTATTCATACTTGCCTAGGCCTCCCCCCAACCCCTTTTCATTTTAAAGGGTGCTTTGGGTGAAGTAAATATGAACGAACCAAATGCTGAGGCTGTGCAGATGATACAATCTTTGAAGAGATGGGAGCAAAGCCTGAGCTCTTGATGCTTTGTGTTGGCAGCTTCAGGAGAGAAATTATCCTAAATAATAAGAATTGATGCCTGCTTTGTGTTAGCAGCTTCAGGAGGGAAATTATTCTAAATAATAAGAATTGATACCTATTTATTGTATAAACTTGGCAGGGTTACTGTCTCTGCATTTCTTTCTGCCTTTTCCCCTACTCCTCTAAGACCGTACAACAACAACAAAAATTTTTGTTAATTTAATTTAAAAACATGGTCATATTCTTATTTGATTCTCTACCAAAGCTTACTTTCATAAATACTTGAAAATTAAAGCCTACACCAAATTTTCCTTCTCTCAAAGGAAAACTGCAGGCTTATATAACAGTTCAATGTGTAAAGTTCCTCAAGGAGGGAAGTGAGAGATGATGAGATTTGGGGATGGTTTATGGGAGCAATTTGTAAGGCACACAAGAGTAATGACAGCTTGATGACAGATTCACTTTTTGGTCCTGAACCTTAATTAATCAGGCATTCTTCGTGACTCACTGAGAATCAAAAGGAAAGTTTTTCTGAGCATTTCCCAGACTACTCACTCCTCATATATGGGAACTTCTTTTACTATTACTTTTCTTTTTTTTGTGAGTTGCAGCTCTGTTGCCCTGACATCTACACTCAAAAGTTTTTGGTATCAAACCCAGCTATATAAAAACTATCAAGCACTTCTCCAGTTTTCACAGTTCAAAGGATCCTTGGCAGCCAGCCAGTCTGGAAAGATGGACTGAGCCTCAATTTTGTGAGTGTGGTTATGTGTATAAAGGGGAGCTTGAGGGATGATTTAGAAAGGGCTTCCAATATACAGACTCCCAGAAGGAAGGGAGCTGAATGCTTCTTCAAATAAGGAAGGGTCACCCTCTCTCTCTACTGAGAATAAATGTAACTAATATTGTTATGCCTAGATGCAGTGATACTAGAAATTCTACTCCCAGAATCTCAGATCTCAGTCTCTTTCATATGTATGTATGTCATATGTAAGACAGCTCATATTTATGAGATACATAACATGTATATGCATGCTTGAATGTGTGTGTGTGTCTGAAAGTCACAGCCAATAGATCACCTGTTGCAGGCATTATAAGTAGCTATGACCCACTAGACATAGGTACTGAGGTTGTAACTAATGTCCCCTGCAGCAGAAATATGAACTCCTAATTGCTGAGCTACCTTTACCCCCTCTTTCTTCTTTTATTCCTTTCTTCTCTACCTTCCTTCCTTTTCTCATTCTTCCTACCTCCTCCTTATTTCTTTCTTTTCCCCTTTTAACAATGGCAAAATATATCAACAATGATCTCATTTCCCTGCAGATGATCTAGATGTTTTAAATGTTGATATCTTGTTTATATTTTTATGGTTATGTCTAAGCACCATGGGAAAAAGAGTTTATCGGGGCTTATACAGTTTCAAAGTATGAGTCCATGGCTATGAAGTAAGGAAGAAAGGCAGCAGGCAATCAGGCATCCCACTTGAGCAGTGGTTGAGAGCTTACATCATGATCCATAAGCAGGAGGCAGATTCGCTATCTGGCAATGGCTTGGTCTTCTGAAACCTGAAAGGCCATTTACAAGTGGCATATGTCTTTTTGCAATGACATATCTCCTAAAACCTCTAAAAACATTTTACCAACCTGTAATTATGCTTTTAAATATATACTCAAACGTGCAAGCCTATAGATGCTTTTGATTCAAACCACCACAAATGGTACTCTGTTGGAATGAAAACAAAAATATTTGGGGCCCCCATTAATACACCTCTCTTCTCATTGTCAGAAAATATATAAATAAGGCAATTCTAATAAATCTGAGTGATGTGAAGTAACATTGTTTCTGTTGAATTATTTTTAATGTTGTATCCCATGTTCTTTCACCCTAGTGGGTAAAATATTTGAAGACACAGGACATGTTTTAGTTTGTTTTCATGTTACCAAAACATGATTATGCTTAGTGTTTCCATGGGACCTGTGCTGAATTTTGATTACAGAAGAACAGTGAACAAAAGTGCAGATAGTACTTCCAATATTTCAGAAAAGAGGGTCATAGGAGCCAGAAGCTAAATTCTAAGAAAATTCTTGTAATTAGCTAGCAATAAAAATGGCAGCCAGAATCAGCTGTTATTCTACCCCTTTATTTCCTGATGCAGGAATAGTTGCCCTTTTAAATAACATGGCTAGTTATAAACTGGAGGCCTGCTGCCAGATTGTGGAGAACACTATGTTCGTGTTAGAAAATTTTCCCACCAGTCATCTGTGGACCTTCTGTGGTACAAAGATCAAACGTGAATATTAATGCCTAGAGTGACCAGAATCAATGAAGGATGAAAACTGGTTGAGAAAAAACACAACATTCTCATCCTTCAGTGACAAAATTATTTTCCAGTGTATTTCAGCATAGCTTCTCAGACTGGCTGCAATGAGCTGAGTTTTCTTGGTCAAAAGTAATGATTGAATTTACTTGCATTCCCTTCTATTTACTTGTCCACTGTCTTGTAGCCTCCAGTAATCACATCCAAATGCACCATCTCAACTCTGCTTAATCCAATGTAGTAGAAAAATCAAGGGGACCCTGGGTTACTGCTATAGGTCTTTCGTTGTTCTTGTCTTTCACCTGAAACTCTTTCTAAGATGTTTTGCAAACATGATTCTTAAGAATAACAAAATAGCTAAAGGAAAATAAATATATTTTTATAAATTCTATCAACAGGAAACAACCATTTTATCCAACTGAAAATGTATTTTTATAACTATGTTTCTACTATGAGAAACAAAATTAAATAATTTTATATATCATGATCTGAGTTCGTAAACTTTTTACTTAATAATAAAATCCTTTGAACTTACACAGCATAAAAAATTAGCTTGATCAATAAACAAGAATTTTAACATTTGGAAGGATGTTGCGGGAGGTCCTTCCGCCCCTCCAACCAATAGCTGCTGAGATACCAGCCCATTGGGGCGTGGTTTCTCTCCCTTTAAAAGAAGGGGCTATTTCCTTCTGCTCTCTCTTCACTTCCTGCTCCGCTGGAGACTAGACTCCCTTCCTCGTTGCGCAGATGGCTGTTGTCCGGGATGGTGGTCTGTAAGTTTTTTCCTTTTTAAATAAATAACACCCTATTAATCATAACTCCAAACTGGTGTGGCATTGTTCGTGACTTACGCCTTCATTTTGGTGCCCGAACGTTTGGCTTTTACGCTGCTGGCCGCGAGTTCGGCTGGGCACAAGCCCTCCCTTCCTCAGCCGCGGCCTGTGCCTTGCGGCGGCTGTGTGGCCCGCCCGCGTAAAAGAGTCAAAGTTTGCCCTGGCAGGACAGCCCAGAAAGCCAGCATTTTTTCCTGTTATGGCTGAAAACCGAAAAGCATGCGTTTCAGCTTTTTGTCAACAACGTTTAAGTGTTTCGTGGCAGGACCTCTTAAAAGAGCTACAAGGCTTTGCAGCTAAAGCTGAGTCAGGAAGCCTCTCTTAGCTGAGAGTGCTTGATTGCCTCTAGCAAGCAGAGCAGACACAAGAAACTGCTGCTACAAAGAAAACATGCTTTACTCTTTCCCAAGCTTTTTCAGGCTTTTAGTGGATTCAGTTATCCTCACATTGGGCAGCCATCTGTTGAAAATAGCAGCAGGCGGAGCTGCGTCCCCAACACCCTGGCTGCTTGCATGGCTAGCTTTACCCGAAATAATTACACTGACACTATATTCTTTTAAGCACTGCTTGGCCCATTAGCTTCAACCTCTTAACCCATTTCTAATCATCTATGTAGCACCATGAGGTGCGCTTACCAGGAAGATTCTAGCCTACGTCCATCTTGGGTTGGAGCTTCATCGTATGTCTCAGAGAGCAGAGCTATCCTGTCTGCCCGTGAGACAGGAGCATGGTGTCTCTCTCTGAGATGTCTGGCTCTGAGCGGAGCTGCAGGCTTTCTGACCTCCTCTTCCTCTCAGCATTTTCTTCTGTTTACTCCACCCACCTATGTTCCTACCTATCAGGGCCAAGGCAGTTTATTTAACCAATGAAATCAACAGATTGATAAATGCCACTCCCCCATCAGAAGGAATTTTCTCTGATTTGTACTAATAAAACTACTTTTTGAAACTAATCCTCACCCTTCAGCAGAGAAACTTCTCTTTGTAATATACGGTGGGAGTTATAGAAACCCATAGCCAATGAAATGAAAGCTGTAGTACCCAGTCCCAACTGATACTTGTACAACACAGCTCCTGTGATCATTGTGAAAGAAGAAACAAATATTGAAAGCAACAGAGGAAAAGGGAATTTGCTTTGTCATTTTCTCCTAGGAATGTCAGAAGCTACCCATATGTCACCACCATGACTTCGTAGACATGAGGGGAACAAAGAAATCTCATGTGAAATGGCCTTCGGTATGCTGTGAATATGTTTTATTACCATTTGTTAATAAAGAAGTTGATTTGTCCAATAACCATGTAGAATAGAGCCAGGTGAAAAACCCAAGCAACGATAAAAGGAAAAACAAGAGACACTAGCAGCTCCTGGAAAAGCAAGATGTAAAGTACGAAGCCACGAGCCTTGTTGTAAAATAAATAATAATAGAAATGGGTTTATTTAAGTTGTAAGAGCTAGTTAATAATAAGTCTGAGCTAATAGGCCAAACAGTTTGTAGTTAATAGGAAGCCTCAGAGTGGTTACTCGGGAACTGTCAGGCAGGAGAAAAACTTACAGCTACAGAAAACAACAAAAGACATGGTAACATAGTTAAGATAAAATCCATAAGACCTATACCCTACATAAAAATTACAGGCAGTTAAGAAATAAAGAGATTGGGAGGGATAATCTTCCTCCCAATAGATAAAAACTGACCCTATACTAAATGGTCAGCCCTGAAATCAAACATATGAACAACAATATATAGACGAGAAGATTCTATGTATATACTTACATGCAAATATGTGCAATTATACACAAATATGTATATAATAACAACTAACCATAAAGTTCATCAATTTGAAAGAGAGCAAGGTAGGGTAAATGGGAAGAATTGGAAAGAGAAAAGGAAGAGAAGAAAAATGTGATTATCTTTAAAAATATTTATAAAGAAGCCAGGAAATGCTCCTATATATAAATATTCTCTCTCTCTCTCTCTCTCTCTCTCTCTCTCTCTCTCTCTCTCTCTCTCTCTCACACACACACACACACACACACACACACACACACATGATATTTATATACACTTGAAGAGTTTTTAAAATAGATTTATTTGTTTATTTATTTTATATCCCACACACAAACTTTGCTCCCTCCTCTCCCTCCAGTTCCTCTTCTCCATCCCCCCTCTGTTCCTACACCTAAATCCACTCCCTATCCTTCATTTTTGTTCAGGACAGAACAGATATCTCATAAATATAGAAAAATACATACTATATCAGGTTGCAGTAAGAATAAACACCCCCTGCCCCCATATTTTAATGTTGGAGAAGGTGATTCACTGTGAGGAGTAAGGTCGCAAAAGTCTGTAAGAGACTCAGAGATCATCCCTGTTCCCATTGTTGGGAGTCCTACAAAAGACCATGCTACACAACGGTAACATATATACTGAGAGTCTAGGTTAGTTCCATGCAGGCTCTTTGGTTGTTGGTTCCAACTCTGTGATCCCTATGATCCCAGGTTAGTTGATTCTATGATTTTTCTATGGTGTCCTTGACCCCTCTGGCTTCTACAGTCCTTTTTCCTCACCTTTTGCAGGATTCCTCATACTCTGCCTAATATTGGATTGTGGATCTGCATCGGTTTTCATTGGCTGTAGATGATGCTTCTCTGATGATAGTTGGTATAGGTACCAATCTGGTCACAGAGGATGGTCAGTTCAGGTTACTTATCTGCTTTTGGTAGTAGTCAAAGCTGGGGGTCATCCTTGTTCTTTCCTGGGACATTCCCTTGCATTAGGTTTTTATCTGACCTTGGAATGCCCCCCACCATTTCCAGTCGTCTCTTTCAGTGCTCTTCCCTCTAACCTGTCCCAAATTTGTTTAATCACGATCCCATCCCTGCCCACTCTGAGACCATTCATGAAATCTCTTCTATTTCCTTTATTCTGGAAGACCAGGTAATAAGGCAACTAAAGGAGATCAGAGGGATACAAATTGGAAAAGAAGAAGTCAAAGTATTATTATTTGCATATGATATGATAGTATACATAAGCAATCCTAAAAACTCTACTGGGGAACTCTTACAGCTGAAAAACACATTTAGTCTAGTACTGGATACAAGAATAACCCAAAAAAGTAAGTAACACTTCTATATACAAAAAACAAATAGACTGAGATAGAAATAAGAAAATCAACATTGTTTGCATTAACATCAAATAATATAAAATATCTTATTTATATTTCTAACCACAGGCAAAATAAGAACAAAGAGGTTCAACACAGTTTCTGAAGTATTCTTCAAATTATGCCACTTTTTGTCACTAATTTTTCTACTAGTAAGTTAAATTATTCTTTATCCTCTATTTCTATGATTTTCTTCTTACACATGATTTAATTTTTACTTTTATCACTTTAATATTAAAAGTCTGCCATACATCTTAAGTCAAGGAAGTCAGGAAATTCTTTCACTGAATCCACAAAGAGAAATCAAGCATAAAACTTTCCTTAGTGGCAGTAGGGTCAGTCATAGAAAATGGGTAAGTCCTAAGATTACAGTACTGCTGTCATTGGAACAGTTCAAGATGCTGGTATAGTTAAAAAAAAAATATGTAGTCTGTGAAGATGCAGACAATTTAGTTTTTAACAGACAGGTTATAACAAACTATGGTAGTTTTACAAAACAAAAGAAAAATGCAGAATTGACAAACAACTTACAAGAGGGCTTAAATATTTGTGATTTCCTCATTCCAACTAAGGGTTGACATCAATAATCTATACGGATCCAGGAAACCACGCTCAGAAAACAAATAATTTGATTAAAAATAACCAAAGTCATCTGTTTATGACTATCATGAATATAACTGCTTCTGCTTTTTGAGACTGGGAAACTTTTGCTCTGAACTTTTCAACCTGAATTTCTCTGTGGTTGAAAAACATTCCCAGCAGCTGTCTGAAAATTCCATTCTAGGCAGCTGCTGTGTTTTGGTGATGAGAAGTGTTGTAAGAATGTGCCAAGGGATGGGGGGGGGAGTGATTTTTCAAGTAGTGAGAATGAAGTTTTAATAACATATGAGTTTTTTAATGTACAAGGGGAGGACTTTACACAAGACATATCTACAATATCTTAATCAACCATACCATGTTTGTTTGTAAACAAGCTTCTTATAAGAATGGAGCCCCATGTTAGCCCACATAGACACGTTAGCATTTTATTTCCCTCGAGATGTAAGTTGTACCATAATTTTCCTTGCTTTCTTAAAATGGGTTTCCTATCTTCTGGGGAAACTGATCCACATCAGGGGCTTAAGGAGAAAAGTGAACTCTCTGTGATGTGATTCATGATAGTTAAGAATTCTCACAGATTTCGGCAGGAAATTGTTTTGGCAGAAAAAAAAAACCATGAATAACAGCAAAGAAGTAAAAGGAGAGGATAATGAGAAGGAATGTAGGAAAAGAGGAGAAAGAAAAAATAAGATTTAAGGAAGAAATAAGAAAATAGGAAGGAAGTAAGAAAGAAGGAAAAAAGGCATTTAGTGTTAGCCTACTAATAAGAAAGCATCATTTGGAGTACCATTGTCCCACAAGAAGAAATTTCTGTCTTTATGTCTATCACGTAATAATAAATACTGAAAATAAGAAAACGATTCATATAAACCTTTTTTCATAGATTCTCACTAACTCTCATAATTCAGGTTGTTAGGTGTATGCAGCACGTAACACACCTTTATGATTCAGACTAGAGAGAAACCCCACATATTTAGGTTACTAATTTTCTACATTCAGTGTCATCTACTCACTTTTATGTACAATGTAAACATGTCTCTCTAACGCTTTTGCCCAATATGAGATGAAAATATATGCTTCTAGATTTTCCTGTGCACTACACCAACTGTAGCATTGCTTCTTCCTTCAGATATAATGTGATCATCTCCATGAACCGGCGAGGTTGATATGCTTGGCCCTACAGAATGCAGCTGGGTGGCGGTGGTGCACGCCTTTAAACCCAGCACTGGGGAGGCTGAGACAGGTGGATTTTGGGGCCTGCCTGATCTACAAGAGCTGGTGCCAGGACAGGCTCCAAAGCTATGGAGAAACCATGTCTCGAAACTGCCCCCTTCCAAACAAAAAATGCTTGACCCCCAGGTCAAGGTGATGAACTAAGCAGAACAATACAATGAAAGCTGCACTTATGGTGATGGCGGTGGAATTGTTCTCCATTTACACTGGAAGTGGAAGGAAGACTCATCAGATTATCATCTAGGAATCCAACTAAATCTCTGCAGTACTTTCTCCAGTTTATATGGTTTGATGAAGGGTTGCTAGAATGTGTAGGAGATGGAAAGTTAATGCAGGACTCTGATACATACTATGAAGCCCTTATCTATGACGGGATGGAATTTTTAGGTTACTTGGTTATCACTGAATCTTCCTCTTTCCACTCAGTAACTCCGCATTGATATTCGTATATGTAAGTCTAAGAAAATGCTGGCATGCCAAGTTGGAGAGTAGAATCATTTTTTTTATATGTCATAGTCATCTATGAGTTTTATCTATGTGCTGTCACACAGCACTTCCTCCCTATCTTGCTCTGCAGAGATGCAATATCTTGATACAACTCTTATTGCACAGACCAGCTCTCACCCCTAGCATATAATGCCCCAGATGGGATTTGTTACACTTTTCTATCTTACTGCCTAAACCAAATAGCATCACAGTAATTTTGACTTTCTTAAAATTGTTTTAAAAAGAAGAGCCAGTCACACAACTTTTAGTTCTGAGAATTTATATAGTCATATTTTCGTCAATAAATATTTCATCTACAAAATACACTTATTCTAGTTTTGTCAAGTAGCTTCTTCAGCCAGCCATTGTAAAGATATGGATGCTAAGTAGGAATCAATCATGAAACCATTCAGTATGTTTTGCTCACATATTTTCTATATCCCATCTGAAGCCAAATATCAGCATATTGAAGAAAGAGAGATAAAACAGGTTAAGAGTTGTCTTTGACCTTTAAAGTGATACAGAACCCAGGTATGTGCTACACACCTTTGATCCCAGGACTGAGTTTTTAGAGGAAGGCAGATTTCTGTAAATTTGAGGCCAGCCTGGTCTATGTACTGAACTTCAGGTCAGTTAAAGACTTCCCAGTGACACTTTACTCCACCCAAATAAACATGTAGCCGTCATATCAGGTAAGTCCTTAAAACTTATAAAAAAGTAACTGAAGTTCCTACTCATTAATAGAAACACTAGCATCAGAGCAACTATAAAATGTTAACATCATGCCACTGAGTGAATAGTTATTCCATGCCAATAATAGAAAAACATGGCTTTCTTATATTTATGCTCTACACAGCCATTATTGTATGGTTGTAAATTACAACCATTGTATACTTTCAAAAGAGAAAAAGAATCTGTTTCTACAAGAGACCTGTTTATAGACATGTTAAATCGAAGATGAGTAGATAATTATTGTTCTACTTTTAATCTTTTCTAATTTTAATCTTTTAGTTTAATTCTACTTCTTTTTCCATCATTATGGCTGTTTTTATATTACAATTTTCTCTTGACAAAAGCAACAGTCTCTATGTTCTTTAAATAACTTGAAAAAAGAGAGATTTTGAGTTAAAGAAAATTTTATTTTCTATTTACCTTTACGTCAAAAATTTCTCTCTCTGTCTCTGTCTCTCTTTCTCTTATGTGCTGCTACAGATTAGTATCTTTGAATGTTGGGACACTGCTCGGCCTCCGGGCTATATATTCAACCCTCAAATATTCATATTAAATTTGTTTGTTTTCATTGAAATTTAAGGACATTAGATGTGAAAGAGTATCATTTTAAACATAAAGTTGCAAGGCACCATATGCCCATTAGGTACAAAAGCATGTTATAGAAGAAGTAAAATATTTTCAGGCAGGAGAGTGAGTTATTTGATCATTTCAGAAACAAAACTTGTTTTAATTTTGCTGAAGTGTCTTTTTTCTGTATGCATCAATGGATCTTTGGTTTTTAAGGGAACACAGCATAGCCTCCAGGATTCCAGTACAAATGTTTTTTTTTTCTGTTCCATAAACAAGATATGTTTACATTATCTATATCGATATTACAGTTTTCTTTTTTAAGTGATAATCTTAAAACAGAGCTTGCTCCAACTCTGAGAGGACTTAAAAGGTGAGTGAACACCCTACTCTTAGGACCTCCAAGTAGGACAAAACCCCACCTATCCTCCAGCAACCTCAGTGGAATTCTAGAACACAGCTTGTTCCAATACTGAGGGGCTTAACAGTTGAATGAACAGAAACATGGCAGGACACCTCACTCTCTAGGACATCCACAGTGGGATAAAACCCTGGGTCCCTTCCTCAACTCCCTTGGCTTTTCTAGCCACCCAGCAGGAGAGTTTCCTAGAGGTGGGTCACCCTTAAACTCAACCCAATCAACCTGCCCCTCCAAGCTACTAGCCCCACACTGCCTAAGAGCCAAGAGCTTGCTACAATACTGAGGGGACTAAGAGCTTGCTACAAGCCTGAGGGGACCAAGAGAACAAACCAGGAGAGAAGACCAAAAGAGCAGATGTATAGAGAACTCAGAGGCTTCCTCAGACACAGACATTGACACTCAGTAAAAAAGCAAACCTCCACAGATACAAAAATTTGTAGTAAACCCCTGTGACTTAATAGATTTCCATGGATTAAAATTAGAATTTAACAACAATACTACCCTCAGAAAGCCTACAAACTCATGAAAATTGATCAGTCAACTACTGAATAACCCTGGGCCAAGGAAGAAATAATGAAAGACATTAAAGACTTCCTAGAATTCATGGAAAAGGAATGCACAATGTATCCAAACCTATGGGACACTATGAAAGCAGTGCTAAGAGAGAATTTTATAGAAGTAAGTGCTCACATAAAGAAAATGGAGAAAGCTCACATTGGTGACTTAACAATACACCTGAAAGCTGTAGAACTAAAAGAAGTCGACTCACCCAGGAGGAGTAGAAGATAGAAAATAATCAAATGGGGGGCTAGAATCAGCAAAGTATAAACACAGAAAACAATACAAAGATTCAATGAAACAAAGTGCTGGTTCTTTGAGAAAATCAACAAAATAGACAAACTCTTATCCAAACTAATCAAAAGGCAGAAAGAAATATCCAAACTAACAAAATCAGAAGTAAAAAGAGGGATATAACAAGAGACACTAAGTAAATTCAGAGAATATTCGGTCATACTATAAAAACAAGTGCTCCACAAAATTTGAAAACTTTTAAAAAACGGACAATTTTCTATACAGATACCATATACCAAAATTAAATCAAGAACAGGCAACTAATTTAAATAGACCTATAAACTACAAGAAAATAGAAGCTGTCATCAAAAACCTTCCAAACAAAAAAAGCTCATGGCCGGATGGTTTTAGTGCAGAATTCTACCAGAACTTCCAAGAAGAGATAATACCTATAATCCTCAAAGTGTTCCACATAATAAAAACAGAAGCAATATTTCCAAACTCTTTTTATGAGGTTACAGTTACCTTGCTACCAAAACAAAACAAAGACAAACAGAGAAAGAGAATTACAGAATTACAGACCAATCTCACTCATGAATATACATGCAAAAATATTCAGTAAAATACTGACAAACTGAATCCAAGAACACATAAAAAAATTCCATCAGGATCAAGTTGGCTTCATCCCAGAGATGCAGGGATAGTTCAACATATAAAAATCTATAAATGTTATCTATCATTTGAAGCCGCAAAACAATCCCAAACCAGAAAGATTGCCCAGTTCATGCTGCTTTTAAAGTATAGGAGAACACGCCCCAGTGGGCTGGTATCTTAAAGGCTTTTGGCTGAAGGAGCAGAAGGTGCTCCTGGAGCAATCATAAAAATATACTGACAGAAAAAAAAATGATCATTTTGTTAGATACTGAAAATACATTAAAAAAAAACAACACCTCTTCATGATAAAGATTTTGGAGAGATCAGGGATAAAAGGAACATATCTAAATATAATAAAATATAATACAGAAAGTTGATAGCCAACATCAAATTAAATGGAAAGAAACTCAATGCAATTCCACTAAAATCAGCAACAAGACAATGCTATCCACCATCTCCATATCTCTTCAATATAGTTCTTGAAGATTTTTTTTCCTTTTTTAAAATTAATTTATTTATTTATTAAAGATTTCTGTCTCTTCCCCACTGCCACCTCCCATCCCCCCCATCAAGTCCCCCTCCCTCAGCAGCCCAAAGAGCAATCAGGGTTCCCTGCCCTGTGGGAAGTCCAAGGACCACCCACCTCCATCCAGGTCTAGTAAGGTGAGCATCCAAACTGCCTAGGCTCCCACAAATCCAATATGTGCAGTAGGATCAAAACCCAGTGCCATTGTTCTTGAGGTCTCAGTAGTCCTTCTGTCCGCTATGTTCAGTGAGACCAGATTTATCCTGGGATTTTTTTCAGACCCAGGCCAGCTGGCCTTGGTGAGTTCCCAATAGAACATCCCCATTGTCTCAGGGTGTGGGTGAACCCCTTGCGGTCCTGAGTTCCTTGCTCGTGCTCTCTGATTTGGACCTTGAGATTTCAGTCCGGTGCTCCAATGTGGGTCTCTGTCTCTGTCTCCTTTCATCACCTGATGAAGGTTAACATTCAGGAGGATGCCTATATGTTTTTCTTTGGGTTCTCCTTCTTATTTAGCTTCTCTAAGATCACAAATTATATGCTCAATGCCCTTTATTTATGCCTAGAAACCAAATATGCATGAGTACATACCATGTTCCTCTTTTTGGGGATGGCTTAACTCACTCAGGATAGTGTTTTCTATTTCCATCCATTTGCCTGCAAACTTCAAGAAGTCCTTGCTTTTTATCGCTGAGTAGTACTTTAATATGTATATATTCCATACTTTCTTCATCCATTCTTCAATTGAAGGGCATCTAGGTTGTTTCCAGGTTCTGGCTATTACAAACAATGCTGCTATGAACATAGTAGAGCATATAATTTTGTTTTATGATTAGGCCTGTCTTGGGTATATTCCCAAGAGTGGTATTGCTAGGTCAAGGTAGGTTGATCCCGAATTTCCTGAGAAACCTTCACACTGCTTTCCAAAGTGTTTGCACAAGTTTGCATTCCCACCAGCAATGGATGAGTGTACCCCTTTCTCCACCTCTCCAGCAAAGGCTATCATTGGTGTTTTTATTTTCGCCAATCTGACAGGTGTATGATGGTATCTTAAAGTTGTCTTGATTTGCATTTCCCTAATCACTAAGGAAGTTGAGCATGACCTTAGGTGGCTTTTGGCCATTTGAACTTCTTCTGTTGAGAGATCTCTGTTCAGCTCAGTGCCCCATTTTATAATTGGGTTGATTAGCCTTTTATGGTCTAGTTTTTTTGAGTTCATTATATATTTTGGAGATCAGACCTTTGTCAGTTGCGGGGTTGGTGAAGATCTTCTCCCAGTCAGTGGGTTGCCTTTCTGTCTTTGATTACAGCAATAAGGCAACAAAAAGAGATCAAGGAGATTCAAATTGGAAAGAAAGAAGTCAAACTTTTGTTATTTGCAGATGACATGATAGTATATATAAGTAACCCCAAACTCTACCAGAGAACTCCTACAGCTGATAAATACCTTCAGGATGTGGCAGGATAAAAGATCAACTCAAGAAAATCAGTAGCCCTCCTATATACAAATGTTAAAGGAGCTGAGAAGGAAATCAGAGAAACATTACCTTTCACAATAGCCACAAATAACATAAAATATTTTGGCATACCACTAACCAAATAAATTAAAGACCTATTTGACAAAACTTTAAGTCCTTGAAGAAAGAAATTAGAAAATAAGAAGATCACCTAATCCAGCTGGACTTGGAAAGAACAAGCATCAGAACTAGTCCCCCTGAATGTGGTTGAGAGTTGCATGGCTGGGGAAGACTGACGGACACTGGCAGTGGTACCCAAATTTATCCCCACTGCATGCACTGGCTTTTTTGAGAACCTATTCTCTTTGGATGGATACCTACCTTAGCCTAGATATAGTAGGAAGGGCCTTGGATTTTCCAGAAAGCCATGTGCCTTACCAATGAGAATTGGATGGGGGTGTGGTGGGAGAGTATGGGGATAGAATCAGAGCAAGGAAGTCAGGACCACAAGGGGTGCGCCCACCCATTGAGACGGTGGGGCTGATCTAATGGGAGCTCACCAAGGCCAGCTGGACTGGGACTGATGGAGCATGTGATCAAACTGGACTCTCTGAATGTGGCTGACAATGAGGGCTAACTGAGAAGTCAAGGACAATGGCACTGGGTTTTGATTCTACTCCATGTACTGGCTTTGTGGGAGACTAGTCTGTTTGGATGCTCACATTCCTAGACCTGGATGGTGGGAGGAGGACCTTGGACTTCCTACAGATCAGGGAACCCTGACTGCTATTTGTACTGGAGAGAGAGGGGAGGGGGAATGGGAAGAGGGGGGGACATGGGAGGAAGGGAGGAGGTGGAAAGTTTTAATAAAAAAATAAAAAATAAACCAAAGATTGATAAGATTCTATAATTGTATTTGAGATAAAAAACAAGATATACCCTTGTTTAGATACTCATCTTCTTTGAAACAGATAGTTTTTGTTCTTCTATGAATCATTTTGATGATTTCTTAGAAAATGTGATGTGTTCTTGCCAAGATGTCAACATACACTTCAGATAAATTTGGATTAGAAAAGTGAAGAATAGAAAACAAGCAAACAAAAAAAAATGGAAATTTTGATTCTTGCTTTCAAATATAGTGATGGAGGATTGTGATGGTTATTTGACACTGTTAACTTGAACAGACTTTGGAACCCCTAGAAGATTTCACTGTGGGTATGCCTGTGGAATATTTCTACAAAGTTTATAATAACTGATCATGAATGAGGCAGCATTAGTCAAGGAGATAGATATAAACAGCAGTCATTAACCTTTCTTTGCTCCCTGGTTGATGGATCTATCATCCCAATCATTTTGCTTTTCTCACCATAGTGAGAAAAGGGGTCAAACTAAATCACTTCCCTTTCTCTTTTAAAGGGTTGTTTCTGCTGTCTAATTTTTTGTTTTTATTTGTTTTTCAGGTGTTTTGTCACAGTAATGAGAGAAGTAATGAATGTATGAGCATAAGAGTTACAGTGTTTCTTTTATTTTCATAATTTTTATCTTAAACGTTGTGCAGATTATACAGAGTTGATTGCTTTTAAACTGTATTTGTTTCATTTACATATGATTGTTTTTAAGCTCAATGAGCATGATTGACATTTATCCACTGTTGTTCTACATGAGTGGGTAACTAAAGTAAACACATGCTTTCGATTGCACATATCAGCAGTCTATCAACTGATCAGTACTTGAAACCTTCATTATACAAATCTTTTTGATTGGTATCTTTTATGTAGATGTCAAATAGAAAAATTACTATGCATGTAAAATGTTAAGATCAATAGTTATATATGCATAAAACATTCGATGAAACACAAAAATCATCTCACTTAGATTATAAGGATAATTATGTGAATCTAGAACCTGCTAAAGACTAAAATAGAGCCAGGCAGTAGTGGTTCTTGCCTTTAATCCCAGCACTTGGCATACAGAGGAGGACAGTTCTCTGTGCATTCTAGTCCATCCTGGTGTGCAGAGCAAGCTCTTTCTTCTCAAAAAACAAGAAAAACAAACAAAGAAACCAACAACAACAACAAAAAAGGGACTCAAATATTTAGAACTAATTTTTACCCAAAAGGGGGTGGTTTTGTCCTACTTTCTTGGTTTCAGTTGTTTTTAATTTTAATTTGTTCAGTGAGTCAAAGACATAGACTATCTTAGTTAAGAGAATATATTTTAAAAACTGTTATACATATTTAAATATATTGATATTTTCTCTAGTAACTGGAATTTGTAGGTCTTAGTCAGATTCTCCATCTTTGACTTAAACCTTATTATCTATGAAAATATTATCTAAAGTACATTAATAGTGAAATTTTGAAGAAATCAGAAGACATTATCATAATACCACAGATTTTGTCCAGAGACATCTTTTAATTTGAAATTTAAAGAAACCTGGTTCACTTACATGGTTTCTCTAACAAGGAAATGAAGAGACAATTGAATAATTCCACAACATCACTATTAGTTTATTTCTTCATGGATGTCACATTTTCTTAGCTGTTTGATTTTATGTTCTTCTCAGTTTCATGATTAGAAAATAACTAAGTTTATTTTTATTTATTTTGTAAAGTGGAATGCACCCTTTTTTTTACTTACTTGCTTAATTAATTTTCCAGTTTCCCCCCCTCTTTCCTCTCCTTCCAGTACCTCACCTCAACTGTCCCTCTTCCTGTCCCCATCCACTACTCCTTTCTCTTCAGAAAGGGCAGAACTTTAACCATAGATATCAGCCAGTGATGGCAAATCCAGTTCCAGTAAGACTAGGCATCTCTTCCATTAAGGTCGAATTAGACAACCCAATAGGAGGCAGAAGCAGGTAAGGAAGTCAGAGGCCGCCTCTCATCCCACTCTTAGGAGTCCCACAAGAATACCAAGCTACACACCTGTAACATCTGTAGAGAGCCTAGGTCAGTCTCATGCAAACTCTCTGGTTAGCGCTCCATTTTCTGTGAGCTCTTATGAACCTAAGATTGATTCTTTGTGTTTTTTACTGGTATCCTAAGCTTACCTGGTTCTCACAAACCTTCCTCCCATCTTTTTCATGATTCCCCAATGTCCACATAATATTTTGCTCCAGATCTCTGCACCTCTTTCTATCAGTTGCTGGGTGAAGTCTCCCTGATGACAATTGGTATTGGCAACAATCAACGACTATAGAAGAATATCATTAGGAGTCATTTCATTGACTCTTTGCCTGACATGTTTGGCTCTGTTCTACATTTTTGGGCTGTCCAGCCTCTGGGTCCTGGCCCTCCAGGCAGTGTCAAAGGTGGGCCGCCTCTCATAGTTTAGGTCTCAAGCTAGACCAGTCATTGTTAGACTACTCCCATAATTTCTCCACTAACTTTATCCCAGTACATTTTGTAAACCCAACAAATTGTAGGTCAAACGTTATGTGTCTGGATTGAGTCCCAACGCCTCCACTTGTAGTCTTGCCTGGTTACAGTCGATGCTTGGTTAAAGCTCTGTATCCCTCATTGCTGGAAGTCTTAGCTAGGGTTTACCTCATAGATTTATGGGAGTTCCCATTGCAATTGATACCAGTTGTCTCTCTTAGTACCCTCTCCTTCAATCCTCTTCCCCACCTGATCTCTTCTGTTACCATGCCCACCTCCCCTATCAAGGACCTAACCTCTTTTCCACTTGTGATGTCTATCCTATCCCCTTTTATAGTAAGATTCATGTGTCTCCCCTTGAGCCTTCCTAGTTATTTAGGTTTTCAGGGGTCTCTTCATTGTAGCATGATTCTGCTTCACTTTAAGGCTAATATCCCTTTATAAGTAAATACATATCATTTTTTTTCTGGATCTGGCTTACCTCACTCAGGATGATTGTTTTCTAGTTCCATTATTTTTGTCTTCAAATTTTCTATTTAATTGTCTTTAACTGCTGAATAATATTCCATTATGTAAATGTACATTTTCTTTATCCATTCTTCACTAAAGTGGCATCTAGGTTGTTTCCAGGTTCTAGGTAATCAAATCAAAGCTGCAATGAACATAGCTGAGCAATGCCCTTTTGGTATGATAGATATGATATAATATGGTACAATATGTGGAATAATTATGTTCCTTGTTTTGGAACATAATTTTATGAATTTTAAATATTTAAAAAGTACATTTGTAATCTCTAAAATTTTTGAGCTTTCATTCCTGAACAAAGATAAATACATATGTGTGTGTAGTAGACAATATAAATTAACCTCTGCTCATTAGAGAAAGTGTTATCTTTATCTTTTGTGGGAAACATCAACTTGCTGAATGCTATATTCATTTTTTTCCTGCAAATTTCATTTTTTTACCTATGAATAAAACTTGATTATCTATATGTACCACATTTTTTAATATATTCACTTGATGGACTTCTAGACTGGCTCTACTTTCTTGCTTCATGGATATATCAATAAACATTAATTTGCAAATATTTCCATAGTAGGACAAAAAATCCTTGGGATACATTTCAGAAGAGATACATTTGAATCAATATACAAACACACACATATATATTAGACATGTATGTGTATGCTTATATGCATGTATAGTGATATTATATATATGTATATACATACATACAGACAGACATACATATAACCCTAACTTTAACCCTATCACCAACCCTAGTACTAAACTAACTCTAACCTAACCCTAATATACTTTTTTTTCAAAATGCCTATACTAGTTTACACCAGCACCACCCTACCACATCCTCATGAATACTTGTCAATTTTTTGTTATCTTCTTGGGTTTTTCACCTCAGTGCTATTTCACAAAAGCAACTCAGTCTAACTGTGTTATTTTCAAAGCTTTGTATCTCTTATGATGCACTACAGAACTTGTCAGCATATCTTCCAACTTAATCCCAGCACTCGGGAGGCAGAGGCAGGCGGATCTCTGTGAGTTCGAGACCAGCCTGGTCTACAGAGCTAGTTCCAGGACAGTCTCCAAAGCCACAGAGAAACCCTGTCTCGAAAAACCAAAAAAAAAAAAAAAAAAAAAAAAGAATTTAAAATAGCTGAGCTACTGGGTCACAATTGATACATGTTAACTTGAGCTGCAATCTATGCAGCTCCTAGGATGAAATTCACAGTTCCTGACTGTGTAGCATTTCCTTGTTTTATTTGTATTCATCAAAACTCTGTATAAAGCCGGGCGGTGGTGGAGCACATATTTAATCCCAGCACTCAGGAGGCAGAGGCAGGTGGATCTCTGTGAGTTCGAGGCCTGCCTGGTCTAAAAGGGCTAGTTCCAGGACAGGAACCAAAAAGCTACGGAGAAACCCTGTCTCGAAAATCCAAAATAAATAAATAAATAAATAACTCTGTATAAGCTATCTTTGTTATCATCAATTAGATAGTACATCTTGAGGAAGGGTCTTATTGAGAATGCACAGATATAAATTCCCAGTAGAATGGCATGCATCCATGAGATAAACACACTACATCCCCACATCCACTCACACTATTCTAGATACCAGAGAAATATTTCAAAAACAATCATGAAAAGGCACAGCAGAAGCAAAAGACTTTCTGTAGTCCTGTGGCCTTGCCTAATCTGGATTCACCCATCAGAAAGTTTCCTCCTGGTAAACTGACACCTTGAACCTCAATTGCTACTTGCTGCTTCTCTGACACAATCACCAGCAATGATGGCTAATATTCTCTGTTGGACTTGTTTGCTTCTTTTCTGATTCTTCTTATTAATCTATTCCCTTCATGGATATTGTATTTTCAAGTGTTCTCTTGGCACACAAGATGCTGTATGCCACACAACCTAGCTCAGTTTTGAAGAACTCATTGTGATCATCTTATAAATTTAGAGGATTTGAGATTTATGAGAAGCTGTTTCAAGATCTAATCATACCATCTCACCAATCCAATTTCCATAGAGGACGAGGGGTTTTCACTTTTTATAGTGTATAGAGCCCAAAGATATATTCTTTTACATTAAAGCTTAAGAATACGTAACTACTTGGCTAGAATTTAAATATTACTTCACAACATTGTCAATCAGGGTCTTTTTCTTCTCACTCTCAGGTTTTATGTCCTGCTTCAGGGTTGTTCTTTCTGATGTCCTGATGAAGGACTAGAAGCTGTGATTTGCACTGCTATTTTGTAAGTAAACATGGTCTGATTCTTTATGAACTCTGACCAATCACTTGAAGCAAATTTTTGTACTGACATCATCCGTTATGAATATAATGTATACAGCCATGATCTGATTAAGAAACCTTCACATTTCTAAAGAGATTCTAATTATTTTCAAACTCACATTATGTAAAATTCTAGGAAAAAAGAAACATTAAAATTTTAAATAAATCTCTGTTGGAATGTTAGAATTTACTTTATGTAGATACTCACAATAAAAATAGATTTTTTCAATCCCAAATGATGTAGGGGCACATGCAATAACAGCTTAACAAAATCACTATGTGAAGTCAAGACATTTGCATATATATATATATATATATATATATATATATGAACATTTATCAAATACTTTGTGTCATCATTAGGAACAAGAAAATCTTAAATACCTTGAAATTCATTCCTTTTTATGTAGATGCTCTCCTATGTTTATGTACAGTAATATTTCATATATAGATTTAAATGTTTATAAGTGGAGATTGTATTTTAATTTTCTGGTCACCCAGGCCCAAATAATCACACAGAAACTATATTAATTACAAGACTGTTTGGCCAATGGCTCAGGTACATTTATAACTAGCTCTTACATTTTAAGTTCACCCATTTCTATTAATCTATGTATCACCATGAGACTGTGGCCTACTGGTAAGTTTCAGATGTTTGTCTCCATTAGCAGCTCTATGCTGTCTCCTTGACTCTGTCTTCTTTCTCCCTGCATTCGGTTTAGTTTTCCTGCCTAGCTTTTTTCTGCCTAGCCGTAGGCCAAAGCAGTTTCTTTATTAACCAATGGTAATAAAACATATTCACAGCTTACAGAGGATAATCCCACATCAGATGATAATATATATGGAATGTAATTTTAGCTCAAACAGAACTTTGGTATTCCCTACCATGACTAAAACACCTACTCTGTGACATAAACAATGAAGTCATTTGTTGATTAGACTATCTTCAATAATCCAAAGGGTTATAAATATTATGTATAATATTAAAAATCTTTTATTTTGTATTTGTTAATGTTTTCTTGGTTGAATGTGTGTATAGCTAATGGATGTCTAATGTGTGAGGAGGTCGTAATAAACATGATTTCTTATTGCACTGGGATTTGTTTCTAGTGCACGTACTGGCTTTTTGGGATCCTATTCTATTTGGATGCATACATTTTAAAGCCTTGATAGAAGGGGGAGGACCTTGGACTTCCCACAGGGCAGGTTACCCTGCCCTCTCTTAGGACTGGATGGAGAGGGGGAGTGAGAGTGGAACAGTGGGAGGAAAGTGGGAGGAGGGGGGAAGTGGAAATTTTGATTGGTATTATTTATAAAGTAATAAAAGATCGTATCTCCTGAAACTGGAGTTATAGATGGGTTTAAACCACCATCTGAGTGCTAGGAACTGAATTTGTATCCTCAAAAAGAGTAGAAAGTGATACTTTTTAGTGGAAGGAAATTGAATCCAGAAATTTTATATATCATGAAAGAGATTCTGAACCAAGAAGGTGTATTGCTGATATTATTATTTATGTTATGAAGTATCAGTTCTTTCCAATAAATTCACTGACATCCATGAAAAGTTCATGATCAATTCTGAAACACATATCATTTTTTGTGCTATCTGCATATAAACAATCCTGTCAGTGGTGTGTTAGTTAAAAACAATTGTTAGTTATTTGCTATGGGATAATGTTCTTGTATCCTGTAAAGAATTGTCACTTGTATTGCTGTAATAGAATGCTGATTAACCAGTAGCCAGGCAGGAAGCATGGGCAGGGTAACCAGACTAGGAGAATTCTGGAAATAGGAAAGGATCAATCAACAGCCAGATGCAGAGGAAGCAAGATGAGAATGCCTCACTGAGCAAGGTACCAAGCCACATGGATAAATGTAGATAAGAATTATGGGTTAATTGCAGTTCTAAGAGCTAGTTAATATTAATCCTGAGGTAATAGGCCAATCAGTAATAATTAATATAAGCCTTTGTGTGCTTTGCTGGGACTGAATGATTGCAGTATCAGGCAGGACAGAAACCTCTACCTACAGTTATGGAGCATGCTTATTTTATTTTTTGTATATTTTCTATAGTATGAATTGAGCCTAGAGACTCACAAATGCTAGAAAATCCCATAAAACAGAACTATATGACAGGTCTTGCTTTTCTGGAAACATAAAACTCTAAAGATATGGAACACATATGTGATCAATTAATAAATTAGAGAATTCTGACTTAACAGGTCAGGGTTAATCAATGTGAAAGCTCACAAAAATGTATTCTGAATTCTGGCCAGAATGGTTAGGGATAGAATCAAAATACCTTTTGATTAGAAAACATTCCTTATAGAGAACTTGGAAAGGGCAAACAGTAACATTTTATGAGATATGTACTTTTCAAAATCATCTTTAAAAATTTATAGTTTCAAAACACAACATTAAGCTCATGCAAAGCTACATATTCAAATTCTTTTCTTTTTCTGACTTATTGAAATTGTGCCAGCAATGTAACAAGGTTTTTTAAAAGTTTCTTTTTAATTAAAAAATCAAGTTCTTAAACTCAAGATTTTAATTTTTTAAATACTTATAGACTATACTTTTAATATTTCCACTCAGGTCATAGAGTACACTTATTTGGAAACCTGCCACCATGGCTAAGATCTGTCCTTTAAAGCTAAGCTTCATTTTTCTCCCACAGATTGTCCTTCATAAGTATTTGGAGATTCTGGCATAGGTCAGGTTCTTGCTGTATGCTGGTGATGGAAAAACATCACCTCCCCTTTCTGATCCAATCATCAATATCATCAGTTTTGATCCTACATCTTTAGGAGAGATGCCTGTTGTGCTGTGATATAGGAGGGTAATATCCACTCAGTAGATGGATCATTTGAGTCAAGCCTAGCAATAAAAGGGGTGACAGATTTCACAACCTACCTCACTGTGATTTGTGTCTAAGACTTGAATTTAGGAAGTAGTCAAAATCATTGGCAGCTGAGGCTATGAAACATGATGTGCAATATATTTAAAAATATTTTCCTGCATATAAGAGGGCCTTAGACTAAATGTGTTGGAATTATTAAATGACATTTTAAATGAATAAATGCTAAATGATTTTCAATATATTATCTCATTTGATATATGGAATATTATTTTTAGCAAATCACATCTATAAATCATTTAATCGTTCTCATATTTAGGAACATTCTCTGACAAATATTCAGACTGCAAAATATTTTTTAAAAATATAATACAAACAATGACAACAGGTAAGATTAAATGGATATGATGTGGTCTTTGATGTGTATCTGTTAAGATCTTGTGATTCTTGCTTATTCCTGTACATGGCTTCTCCTTGTGTCTTCTAATTAACACAGAAATTATACATCACTACAGTTATTGGAATGCATAGGACGGTTTTTAAAAGAGAAAATGAATTGTAAAAGGTTACAAAGTTCAAGCTCATGCTGGCAAAGGAATCAGATCTATTTGAACATAGATTCTGATATTTGATTTTGCAATAATTGTCATTAAAGAGGTAAAAAGAGCACACATATATTCTGAAGAGAAATTTCAACATACATAAATATTGCTTGAAAATCCAGAACTCAAAGGTTTACTGACCCACCTCATATCACACTTCATTGTTAGCTTTTTTTATGTTTGTGGGTGTTTGTGGATAAAAATATGAGTGTGTTATACATGCATATTAAATACATGCGAAGACACAATTTTACTATACAAACATCTAGAATTTTAGCAGTGGGGCACTATCACTTCTGAGATCCTATTCATAATAATATTAAAAGCGTTAAATCTTGAGTAGTTTTCTTTTTAAGAATGCAATGCTCTCTGTGGCTTCAGGTTGTCATCTATTTTCTGACATAAACAGCCTGATTCTCACATGACATATTCAGTGCCTGCCCTGTGCAGACTCATTTACAGTGACTCCATTTAAGTCACACTTTTAAAATTGTTCCCAAGAGACTTGGCTCAAATAGAGCGGAGCAGCCTGCATTAGCCACCACACACAGCCAGCCTGAGTGACAGGCATGCTTAATCTGTTCATTTTAAATCTCTGTGGTACTTTGTTCTCTAATGGGGATGCTGCTTCTAAAAGCAAGTTTCTGTGTTCTCCCAGGGCTGGGCTGCACCCAGAATTGACTGAAGGTTGGATGAAGGACAGAAAGTGTTGTCTCACTGGGCATGTTGTTAGTATCATCTCTCTTTAGAGATAATGTCTTTCTCTCAGGCAGAGGCTCCAATTAGGGAAGCAATGTTAAGGCTACTTCACCAGGAATATGAAGCTCATCACAATCTACTTAAGTTCACATTGTGTTATTCTCAATATCTCACCCCTCTGTGTAATTTTCTGTTTATTCCCTTACGTTTGACAATCTCAATCTTGTTTCTGTACTTCAAGTTGCTTCCATCTATATTCTTGTGGTAAGTGTGAATTGCTGAGATTATGTCAAAAAAATATGCCTAACCTCATGTTGATATACGTTTCACAATTTATTCACCTTGGTCCAAATCTACCATTCCCATGAAAATATTAACCTGGCACTAAAATGATGGAACTAAATATTTATATGAAAATGGGAAACATCACAACAGTTGCCTCAACTTTTTCTGCACTCTTTGTGTATCTAGTTTTATTAAGCTGTTTTTGATAAATCTATGGCCTTTATATCCACGCCAGTCCTTAACATCAAAGATAAATCCTCTTGATAATAAACAGATCCCTCATATGACCTCTGTAACCCCACACCATACACTATACTCTGAGGATCTGCACAAATCCTATGCCAGCTTTATGAAGCATTGATTTTTTTCTATCTCCAAACATCTTTCCTCTCTTTGTTTCTCAACTCTTATTAATGTACAAACATAAGATCTTAAAATAGAAATCAATAACAAAAAGAACTACTGTATTGTCTTGAAGTTTGTTGTTTTATTTAACATAATTTTTTCTCACAAAAAGATTTATTTACAAAGAAAAATGCTTTTACATCTTTAAAGACTCAATGTCAACCATGCTAGGTAAGGAAATCTTCAATGAGGCAAACAAAGGAATCATAATTTTATCTGAAGACCTACGAAAAGTCACTGAGTGACGATGACCTTAGATTAACATAACTGTTCCATTGTTTACCAGCTGCTGTTCTTTTCAGTAAACTCATTCTATTTGTCTCTGTGGAGGTTCATGTGTGTTCAAATGCGCTTGGAGGTCAGAAAAGAACAATGGACCCCTTGCATGTGTGCTTACAAGCTGCTGTGAGCTGCTGGCTGCTTGAAATTTTGATTTCATTTGGACACACACGAAATAAATGATTTGGGGAATTATTTTCCTGTCTCTTCTCTGGCCTTTAAAATTTGTTTAATTTCAATTTTGTTCATAAATTATATATGTCTAAGTGTGCTTTGAATTTCTGCGTGTTGTCCTGTCATGATATAATTTCAAGATGCTCTGAGCCTCCCGTCATATTTCCTCAGAACAGAACACAGGTTCTCTTGAAGACAAGGGCTTGATCCTAGCTGTTGAGCTATCTCTCCATCCCAGTCTCTTCCCTGTTTTATCTATTGTTAAGACAGGCAATGGAGTAGTGTGTATATCTTAGGAATAGTATGAGGGTTAAAATCAGAGTTCCAGATAAGACACTTAGCACAGTGTTTGCATAAAGCATAAATATATCCACTGTCATTTATGTTTTCTGCAATTCCTGCAGAATTACACATCTATATAATCTTTATCACTCTCCTTTATAGGTGAGTACACTGGAAAGGCTCGAAGATTAATTGTGTAACAGCACATCAGGTGGTATTGTATCACCGCAGAAATTGAGCTTTTATTTAACTTTAAATCCTTTGTTCTCCAACTATATAAAACTGGATTGAATGATATTGTTTCCTTTTTATTTTAACAGTAACTCTTTGTAGTTACTCAATATTTATATAATAATGTCTGTGTTTTCCTACATCTGCACAAAGAAATAACACACACTTATCTTCCCACTGAAGTGTTTCTGGGTCTTGAAACCACATCTGTAGCATAAATGTTTGCAGAATGTTTGAGTGATGGGACTGAAGGCAGAATTTTTGAGGATATTTTCGACCAGCCTTTTGTTAGAAGACCATTTATCCCATCTCTTCCTGATTTCTCTGTATTTGTCCACATGTATGCTTTAGTGGATTGTTGCTGTTGTGACTGTCTAGAGTTTAACAGGGTGAATAATTCTATAAGTTGAAGAGATAAGCTTCCTTCTCTCCCAGTTTTTTTTATTTACTATTTTTTATTCAGTTCATGATGTGGGAGTGTCATATCAATCTGTTGATTTCATTGGATAAGCAATAAATAAACTGCTTGGTCCGATTGGTTAGAACATAGGTGGGTGGAGTAAACAGAAGAAAATGCTGAGAGGAAGAGGAAGTGAGGTCAGAAAGCATGCAGCTCTGCTCAGAGCCAGACGTCTCAGAGAGAGACACCATGCTCCTGTCTAGGGGGCAGATGGGATAGCTCTGCTCTCTGAGGCCGAGGGATGAAACTCCGACTCAAGATGGATGTAGGCTAGAATCTTCCTGGTAAGCGCACCTCATGGTGCTACTAACATGATTAGAAATGGGTTAGTCCAGGTGCGAGAGTTAGCCTAGAAGAGTCATGATAGAAATGGGCCAAGCAGTACTTAAAAGAATACAGTGTCCATGTAATTATTTCGGGTAAAGCTAGCCGTGCAAGCGGCTGGGGTGTTGGGGACGCAGCCCCGCCGCTGCTATTTCAACAAGTTCATACATCAGGATTTTCTTGGATGAATTTTTGTGAGTATGAAAAAGAATATACATCATTAGACTAGGATTATGGCACTGTGCATTTTATAGGGATTTGTGAATATTTAGGTTGTGAATGAACAGAAGTCGAGCATTTGTCCTCTGGCATAAGCTAAGAAAGAAACAGGCTAAATCTCTGCCCCACTGTTAATCAAAGAAACATGTAAGAAGTCCCATTTCCAATTTTTTTCATTTTTATTTCACATAAGGGTTTAAGGGTAGATGAAATTATTATTGACTGGTCAACATGCAAAGTAGATAACCCTACCTCCTTAGTCATGACTCTAAATATTAAGCTTTGCCCATTAGGTTTGGGGCTTTACCTCTCTCATTGCTATGACCAGTAATAGAACTGCATATTTTCTTTTCTTTTTCTTTTTCTTTTCTTTTTTTTTTTGGCAAAAGAGATATTGTTGACCTTTCTTTCTTGAGGTCTAGCTTCCATGGTTCCAAAAAAAGGGACCAAATCAATTAAAAAGCCTTATGTAGCTGGAACAGATAGGATCCATAGCAATGACCAGAACAGCAAGATGAGGCTCCTCTGATATGCTGACCATCAGGATAAGAGCTCTGTATTTAGCTTCATGTGGGTTTGGCAAAGGTTTATGTTAGGACTCAAAGGGTCTATCATAGTAAGAGATAGATCAGGTACATCAGAAGTGGAGATTTTGTCATATGCTTCTTACCACAGCTTTGTGCAAGTTGTCTTATTTGGAAACTAAGAATACAGGAACAGTGGAGATGTGCTCGAACCATTTACCTTACCCCACATCTAGATTGTAGGCAGCCTAAGTATACTGTCAAAATCTTACTTGTATGAGCTTGATTTTACCATTGATTCATATATATATATATATATATATATATATATATATATATATATATAAATTTTAACTTAAAAATAAAATTTTCACCTCCTCCCCTCCTCCCATTTCCCTTCCCCTCTCCCCTCCCCCTTCCCCTTATCCCTCCCTCCCCCTCCCTCTCCAGTTCAAAGAGCAGTCAGGGTTCCCTGCCCTGTGGGAAGTCCAAGGTCCTCCCCCCTCCATCCAGGTCTAGGAAGGTGAGCATCCAAACAGGCTAGGCTCCCAGAAAGCCAGTTCATGCAGTAGGATCAAAACCCAGTACCATTGTTCTTGGCTTCTCATCAGCCCTCATTGTCCGACATGTTCAGAGAGTCTGGTTTGATCATATGCTCCATCAGTCCCAGTCCAGCTTGCTTTGCTGATTCATCTTTTAAAATGAGGGTTTGGCCTTAAAATACCGAACCATAGGAATACTTTCTTAAATCACTGCTTGGTCTATTATTAGCTCTAGTTGCTTATTGGCTAGCTCTTACATATTAGTTTAACCCATCTCCATTAGTCTGTATATCACTCTGAGGCTGTGGCTTATGAGGTAAAGTTCCGGTGTCTGTCTCTGGGGGAGCTACATGGTTTCTCCTGGCTATGCCTTCTTTCTCCCAGCATTTAGTTTAGTTTTACCCACCTAGCTCTTCTCTACCCTTTTACAAGTCCAAAATAATTTCTTTATTAACAAAGGGAATTCACAGCATACAGAGGAGAATCCCACATGACCTGTTGCCGTATTACTCCCCTTTATTTACCAAAGACAGAAGTAAGCTAACTGCTTCCTTCTCTTTAGTTTTAATTTTATTTATTTTAATTTTATTTTTTTTGAAATTCATATATGAGTATTTAACAGAAAAATTATTTCACCAACTTCTCTTGCATTCCCTTGCCACAGGTTCCATGGCCTCTAGATTTTTAAGTAAATAATATTACTATCTATATATTTAGTTTTTGTGTGTGTGTGTGTGTGTGTCTGTGCATGTGTGTCTTCAGTTCTGACTATAAGGGAATGAATGACTTGACCTTGTCCCTGAAGAACAGTGATAATTTCCACCTGAGCATAGCACTAAATATCCTGGAGTTCTTTATTTGCTTGTAGGATCTTCTGTTATTTCACTCATCCATGTTGGCGTATTAGCCGGTAATATTGTACCATATTAAGCAACCATATTATTGAGATTTTATGGGTACACCTTTCTCTGTCTGTCTCTCTCTCTCCCTCCTTCCCTCTGTGTCTCTGTCTCTTTCCCTGTGTATGTATATAATAGAGAGAGGAAAGATGAAGGGATAGGATATACAGCTCTACAGCAGAGATTCTTGTATTCTTTCTAGCCACTCTTTTGTAATGTATCTAGAGACTTAATTATAGTAGTTGTAGATGTGTCACTTAGAAATGAATACCCAACAACCAAATATTTTCTGTGCATTTTGAACAGTTGTAACTTTTTGTAATTGTCACTCTATGCAGCAAAAGGCAGCATTTTTGATGAGGGATGAGGTCTACACTTACAGGTAGGTGTAAGGATATATATTTAGAATGCAACTGTAAATTATAGTGATTTAGGGAGATGGCAATAGTAGATCCCTCTCCATGCCCATGGTCTTACCAGTCACATGTTGCAGGCTATGTTTACAGTAGTATTAAATGTGAATCCTGCCACATTTAGTGGGCCTTAGCTACAAAAACATGGGTACTGTTTATCCACAGGGAATAAAATTGTCACTATTACACTTCCTTTTCATTCTAGTCATTGGTGTGGCTCAGATTATTGATTGTTTTCCTTGCTTGGAAGCTTGCATATCACCTTCCTGCACTATGAGAACTAGTTCTCAGGGAAGAGGATTCTTCTACACACTTTGGCTTAATATTAGTTTGGTTTGTTTTCAGCTTTGTATGGTAGATGCTTAAATTTCTGTTTTAAATCTTTCTCCTTCTGTGTGGATGTGCACATATGTGCATGTGTAAACTTTCTAATATAACCATTTTGAAGTTATAATCATGTCTTATACTACCAAATTACCTACAACTATAAACTGCTTTATATCAATTAATTCATAATTAATCTTAAAAGTCTCCTTGTGATATTTTTAAGTTCCCAGTTATTTTATTTTGGAACTGATAATATGTTTTTTCCAAATATTCTTTTGGTAGTATCATTAAAGTTATGTAATCAGTAATCCAGGCTATATTCTGTTTTATTTTTCAGCTATTTTAATTATCAGGGAATTCTAAACTACTGCTTGTTTCTGCCCATTATTTTATTTTAATATATTGAAGATATTAATAACTAATTCATTGAAATGAACTTTACATAATTGATCAATAATTAAATTAGGAAATAATAGTTAATAGTGAAAGAATGGTAAGATGAGATCCCCAGTAATTATGTAAAAACTAAGACATGGAAAAATGTGCTTTTATTTTCTAGTTTATATATATATATATAATTTTATATATATTTGGTTTTTCGAGACAGGGTTTCTCTGTGGCTTTGGAGCCTGTCCTGGAACTAGCTCTGTAGACCAGGCTGGTCTCGAACTCACAGAGATTCACCTGCCTCTGCTTCCCGAGTGCTGGGATTAAAGGCGTGCACCATCATTGCCCGACTAGTTTATATATTTTGATTTTATTTTAATTACAACATGTTTATTTCATTTTCTTTTTCACTTTTCATTTCATTTCCTTTTATTCCCTCCAAAGCCTATAAAATGTGTCACTTCATTCTTCTTCAAATTCATGGTCATGTTTATTTGCACAAATTATAAATATATTCTATATACATATATGACTTAATATTTTTTATTTTGTATAATGCTACTTGTATGAATACTTTCAAGCTATCTGTTTGGAACTGAACAAACAAAATTGTCAACTCTTCCATGGGAGAGACAACCTATCCCACTGGCAGATAATCTCAGCAACCTAGTGTTGTTCTCATAGAGTCATGGCCTTTTGAGCTTCCCCAGTCCACTTGAGCCTGTCCATTTGTTTTGTCCGTGTTTCACTTATGTTTGGACAATAAGTCTGGAGAGATTCTGTGGCTGTTGCTTGTGATATTACTAGGAGACACAACCTCTTGGCAAATTTCCTAATGCTCTGGTTCTTACAACCATGCTGTCCTTCTTCAGTGATATTCCCTGAGTCTTAAGTGTGGGAGTATTTTATAGATGTAGCTCTTGGAACTGTCCTTCACAGCTGTGCATTTTGGTTGATTTTCGTTTTCTGTAGTTATCTCCATTAGTTACAGTTTCCTTGATGGGGAATGAGGGTCAAACATATCTGTAGTTTTAAGGACAGATGCTAATTAATAATTGTTAGGGATTTGGCTAAATTAGTGAATTAGTGACTGCAGATTTTCCTCAAACAACCACAGTTTCACTAGCACTGAGTATTGAGCTAAGATTCTAATACCATGCATAATTTTCCTCTTATTGAGCAAGTCTTAAGTCCAAGTTAAGAACTGTTGGTTACAATCAAGCAGTTTGTTCCAACACGTATCTGTAGGGTTATTGTGTCATGCTGGTCATTGATGTGATTCATAGGCATCATGACCAGGCTGCCTCCCTCCTTTAGAAGCTTGCATAGAAGGTAATTCCCTATCACTGAATATAGCATGCACTTCAGAAACACAGCAGAGAGACACCTGAGATAGAACTTATCTGAATGCTTTCTTTGCAGAGGACTAGCTTTCATGGTATACAGGAAGCATGCCATTATGAATCCCAACTCCTTGGTGTCAGAGACACAAGGATTCTTAGGGCTTGCTGGCAAAACAGATGAGCCAATTGTTGAACTTCAGGTTCTGTGGGGGGGCCTTTTCTCAGAAAATAACTAGAGAGCAATTGAAGAAAAATTTGATGTTAAGCTATGCTGTGTATACTTGCATGTATACGTGCCACGTAAACATTCATTTATGAACATACACAAAAATATCGACATACTAGCATATAGGAATTCCATTGTGACTATATGTTGTTTGAGTTTTCTGTCCTGCCTAGTCCTTGTTATGCCCAGTTCCCACAGTAGTTAAGTCCCAAAACAAATCACACAGAGGTCTACATTAATCATAAACTGATTGGCCCATTAGCTCAGGCATCTTACTAACTCTTATAATTTACATTAGCCCATTATTCTCTTCTGTGTTAGCCACATGGCTCAGTACCTTTTTCAGTGGCATAGTCACATCTTGCTTCTTCTCTGTCTGGACAGGTCTGCAGAGGGAGCTTCCCTCTTCCCAGAATTCCCCTGTTCTCATTGACCCACTTCTACTTCCTGTCTGGTTGTCCTGCCTATACTTCCTGCCTGGCTACTGGGCAATCAGCATTTATTTAAAACATAATTGACAAAATATAGACAATTGTCCTGCACCAACTATACATCTTTATGAAATGATACAATGCAAGCTTTTGAGCATTAATATTTTGAGACTAGTTTGCACATGTACAGCTGTGAGACATACGTGTTATTAATATTTAACTTTGGCTAAGTTTATGCAGTATCTTGCCTATATTTCTATAATATGTGAGAAAACGATGCTCAATTGTAAAATTTAACAATGGTTTTATGTTTCCACTTGCTTCCTAGAACTTAGCTCTGCATGTGTCCCCAAAGAAAAAAAGAATTAAACTGACATTAGTGTTAAGGGTGACAGACTCATAAGAACAAAGACATCTACTTTCTGACCAGGTCTAAAATCCATATACATAAATTTTAGCTTTCATTTTCAAAGAAATGGGGGCCACAAAACACTTTTGGTTGACTCATCAATTTCTTTTTACTTGGTGTAATTTTTTCTCCTTTAAAACAAACTTATTCTGCTACAGAAAATGCAAGAATGTTGCCATGCTGTAAACCTATGTCTCATTAACGTATACATCAACATAACTGGCTCTGGAAGGACAGGTTTATTTTGTTCAAAAGACATTGCATGTTTTTCTGGTTTTGGATTTGATTACCAACTCAGAGAAAATAATTGTTACAAATAATGAAAGAGATGTGCTAATCAGAAAAACTGCATTAGAAATGATAAACAGATGACTTTATTTTCTCCTCCATTCTCTGCATGCAAGTTTCTTTGATTAAAGTTATTGTTTGCACGGTCATGAATAACAATTTCCCTGCCTAATTATTTCATTGATTTATTTTGAAAAAAATCATTTTTGGTGGATTTTAATTTGTAACTAATATCTCAACATTTACTACAACTCAAATACAAGGTTTATCTCCATAAGCCCAATATGACCCACAACCCAACTTTCTTTTATGTGAGCAGAAAGTCTTATAAAAATGGGTTATCAAAATGTATATTTCTAAGATACTTTAAAATATTTCTGCTGTGGTTGATGTCTTTAACACGTTTTAATAGTTTTCTGTTTATCTTTGCATTTTCTTTTGCTACCTTAGTTAGACAGACACATCTTTTGTATCTTGGGATATTAGTTGGAGCCTAGAGGGTATTGTCTGAATGGGAGAAATTATCATCAAACTAAGGCATTTCTGAAAAATAAATATTAGAGACATACTCACAAATTACATTCTACACTATGGAAAAACAGAAGAGATCTGTTTATTGCTCATAAAGTTGAAACAAATTGCAGTTCTCCAGTATAAAGAACTCTGGGGAAATATGAGATCAATTTTGGAGTTGAGATCAATTCCTATTACAAAGCAGACAGTTGCTACTAGAAGCACCACATATGCGAGACACATGAAAAAGCATATTAAACACATTTTATGTCAAACTGAACATCAGAGCATTTATGCAGGCAAAGTGCCATAGAAATAATGAATGTGGGAACTCTCTCACCAAGTGCTCAACCTTTGCAACATCAGAGGCTTCAAAATGGAGATTAAATGCAATGGATGCTGAACCCAAAGGAAGCAGACAGTGTCAAATGATGGAGTCTGGACTAGAGATAAGTCCCATGAATGCAATAGATGTGCAAAGGCTGTCATAAGTAATTTTTACCAAATATTGAGAAATTTATCACATAGTAGTTTTCTTTTTACACAATTGCTTTATGTGTTTCCAAAATTATGAAGTCTAATGTAATTTTTGAATTATATATTTGAGGTTGATGAAGATTTTTGATGTGTAACACATTTTATTTAGAAATAAACTTGAAAGACCCCCACCCAGCTTGGTAAACAACTTAGCACCAGTAACGCCGTTTTGCAAGGCTTGTACTGAATATTCAGGGTTTGAACAAAGAGCAGTTTAGAAGCTGCCAACACGAGATAGAGACACCTGTGGCTGGGCCGAGGGAGGAACGGCGAATACCGAGAATGTGGCTAGTCTCCTAGCCCAGAAAAAGACACCCTGTCTGCCCTAGATAAGAACCAAGGCAGCCCCATATCTGAATTCTCGGTAACTAGGGACCTTGTCCCCGGCCGAACTCGTCCACATTCAAACTGACCAATGGAAACCCTGTAACTACGCTTCTCGCTTCTGTACCCGCGCCTTTTGCTCCCCAACTCTATATAAACCCACTACCTCCGACCTGAAGGCGCACAAGTCCTCCAGAGACTTAGCTGCCCACAGGTACCTGTGTTCACCCAATAAACCTCTTGTGATTTGCATCCGTGTGGTCTCGGCCTGTTCGTTGGCTTTGGGGGAGTCTCCTCCAGAGGGAACGTCCTCCTCGGGGGTCTTTCAAACTAAGTTATGGAAAGTTGACAACAAGAGTGACATTTTTCCTACTGGAAATATTTGGTGTTCACTTAATTGAAAATCTCCTAATTTTGATGTCATTAATATTGATATGAGAAATTATATAGTACATGATGCCATGTATTTAAATCTAGTACTCAAAATGTGTCAGACTACGTGAGCACACAAGATGCTAGTAATATACTGGAAATTTTGATTAAAAAGTTACTAGTAGGCCCTTTTAAAAAAAACTATCTGTTTCTAAGGCATGCCTCATATGAATTCTAAGTGTCTACATGAGTGTACTGTTGAGTTTTGGTGAGTCAGCTCCAGGTATCAAAGAATAACAAACAGGAAAGAAGATATTTGATTAATAAGAAGGGCTGTGCTTTTTATTTGTTTGTTTTAAGCATTTTGCCAGTTTCCATAGTAGATTTACTGAATGAAAGTCTCTGGAAACATAACTCAAAATCTTCATTTAACAGAGCAAACCTAGTGAAGCTGAGCCAGGAGGATAATGAAACTGTCTTAGTTCTTAAATTTCCACAAAGTAATTTATGATAATGGCAGTCTTGGGTATCTAAAGAAATTATTGAAGTCCTGCATAATATGCTCTACAAGAGATCCTGCGAATTTTATATAGAATTAGGATGGACAAATAAGGGAAAGCCAGAGAGACAAAACACTAATCAGTAGAACGGATTTTTGTTTTTGGTCAGGGTTTTTCAGTAAATGATTTTCTTTTTAAATTTTTACCAAGGATGTGGTATGAAAAATCTCCCATACCCTCAAAGATAGGATGGAGTCTGCTACAGTTCGTTCTAATTCTACAATTCAGCGTCCTCCTTGCTTTCCACGCTTAGTAATTCCTTCATGTATGACCTATGACTACCCCCGAGTGAGAAGAGTGACCCCTTTCTCCATCTGTGCAAATTACAGTGTTTTGCACAGTAAAAGTTCTTAGAGAATTGCTTCTCCAAATGACTTCACAGAACTCTGCTCTGTCTACAGCTGGGAGCTTTATTTCCCCATGTGGTTTGTCTCTTGTATTATTTGCATCTCTCAAACATATATTTCAGTTTTTGAATCATTTCATCATCTTCAATGAGGACAAACCCTGCTTTTCAGAAACTAAGGATTTCTTGTAGTTCCAGGCAAGGTCTAAACATCTTGTTTTAGTCAAATCAAGAGAATATTTTTGTTTTTACTTGCTTTCCTAATACTAACTTTCACTACCATTAGCTATGTGCCTAAACTTAGACTCCTGAAATATAAGAGAATTATTAAAATGTTCCACTAATTAGTTAATTTCAACATTAATGACAATAATAACCAAAACACCCCTTTTGTACATTATGTTCTCACTCTAAAATGATCAGAGTAGAAGAGATTCTCAAAATTCTTTACACACACACACACACACAGAATGTAGTCACTTTTGTTTCTCTACACAGTCTTACAAATAGCTAATGGTTAATCAGCCTCAGAGTAACACAAAAACACATCTTTCTACAAAGTCACAATTACTTAATACTATTATTCCTAATCTGGAGGATAATGTTGAGGTATTTAGAAAATGCAGGTTCTCAAGTTTGATATGAAATGCCTTTTCACGGAAATAATCTATTGATATAGATCTGAATGCTGTGGTTGAAGAATGGTAAACAACTGGACATGGGCCTTAGCAGCTCTTGATATTTGTTTAATCTATTATATAAACAAGACTGTTTTTTTCTTCTCTGGTAGTAATTATGGAGAATCAGATGTTTACGAGATGCCTGTAGAGGTCTTTATTTCAAAGTCACATATTATCAAAGCCCTGGGAAGGTTACCTTCCTGGACTTCTTTAAAACTGAAGCAAAAGAATGAAATGAGGACAGTATCCAATACAAGAAATGTAGGTTTCATTTACCAAGAAAGCACACATCTATTTGTACAGCCCTAGCTCTTAAGATTGGGTCCTCAGATTTGATTCTCTTATCAACGGAAACAAGAAAGCTCTACTGATGGTTTCCTGAAATGTGATACAAACAATTCATGCCAGTGCGTAGACATCAAAACAAGGCTCAGAGAACTGGCAATGCCACTGAACTTCAGCATAGAGGAAATTCAATAAAACATGCATTCTGACACGAAATTACTTTTAACGATACTTTAAGTAAGGAATAACATTGGAAGGAATGCGGAACTAAGTATCACATTTTGGGTTTTTCCTTTCCCACCAAGTTGTAAGGAGTAGAGCTGAAAGGGTAGATTAAATAAGTACAGACTAGTGTTTAGAATTGTTAATAGGAGAAAATTCCTCAATAAAATAATTTCTTAAAAACCAGACGAAAAAGGAGGAGCAGGAGGAGAAGAAGACAATGAGACAAGATAATGACAAGGACAATGGGATTCAAATTTCACCCCCCCAAAAAAAATGACTGGAGAAAAGGTATTTGAGAGTCATAGTTTCATTAAAATAAAAAAAAAACAAATGACATCCTAGAATTTATGCAATAACTGGTCCTCAAACTGCTAAGGTAAAGAAGGTAAACCAGTTACCCACCTTGAAAACCACTAGCTGTTATTACTGTGACCTGGCCCTTGGATAGCTTAACTGAAAATGAAATATTCTGCCCATTTCTCTATAAGACAATGATTAAGATACTTGGTAATCTATTCTCAGTGGTAGTTCCCATATTAGTGCTGAAGAAGGATGATCCAAGACTGGATATAATTAATAGTGGAATCTTTTAAATGTTAGATAATGAATCAACTGAATAGAAGGCTACTATTTTGAGGATCAAATTTTCTCATTGAACTTTGTAAACATCATCTTTGATTAGTAAATAGTTTATAGATCTGACTTTTAATTAAAAGCAACAAAATATTTTAGTAAGGTACATCATTTAATGTAACTGTAATTTCTGAAACAAAGAAAAAGATGGCTGAAAAATTATTTGGGAAGGAACTGGGATTGTTATAATGAAGGGAAATGACCATCTTTCTATAACATTCTTCTTAATTATAAAGAAAAAAAAACAAATCTAAAGGTCCTTTCAAAAACCCCTTTTTTCTGTTTACCTGCTACTTGCATCCTTATACCTAGAGCTGTGCAGAATGAAGCACACTTAACTCCTCAGCCTTACTTTTGAATGTGATAACATGCAGAGCTGTCAGGGGGAGGGGGGTTCCAAAAGGGCAAGGCCATCATAAAGGAAGCACACTTGAAATGAGCTATCAAGTTCATGGATGAGCTTTCCCCCCTACCTTACCTTCACACAGAAGGACACTGTTAAACTCTGGAACACATAATGGTTTATAGGCAGCAAGGATTTTAGATTCAGAAAATCCTACTTTTAAGCTTCAGAACACATTCAAAAGTGAACAAATGAAGTCCCCAGTATGTCACTGGGTAGCCAGGCTTCTGGGGGAAAGAGAAGTAGATTCTCCTTTTTTTTCTCTCTCTCTCTTTCTGTCTTTCTGTCCCTGTGATATTCAGGCTCCCAATAGAGCTTCAGCTGAATGTATCAAGAACTTGCCTTGATGTACACCTTTGAACCCCGAAAGAAGCCTCTCTACATTCCCCGGAAAGTAAATATTTCTTGGCTCTCCAAGAACTTTTGTTAGAAGAATCCCTTCTATCTCACCTGTGGTCATGCACTCGTAAAAGACTCTGTATCTGATTTTGACAGCCTCCATCAAAAGATGAAGTTGAAAGAATCTTTGAGAAGTGGTATTTTCATCAGATAAGATTGATTCTCCCCTCCTGCATTCCACCTCTGGCATGACCCTACGGTGTTAATCACAGCAGAGTTTGATTCTGATTCTCTGAGAGAGCACACAACTTGTGGCTTCAATGGACAGATCACACTATATACATTATAGAATAGCTGTCTTAGAAAAGCTGGGTAGGAAGGGCTTACAAACCGAAAGAAATCTGCAAGGGTTAAAGAACTACTTACATCATGTTGGTGATGTTTATGTGAATTTCTAAAATATTCGTCTGGTGAAACTGAGTAGTAAACTGAGCCTAGTAGTTAACAGAGCTTGTACTCTGTAGTTCAGAAGAGCAATTTGGGCTAGGATTTGTATTTTCAAGTCTGCGATCCAGATGGAAATAGAAGATGTGTATTGGTGTGCTGTTATTCATAAAAGACTAAGAGAGTATTAAAATATTATATAACCTGAGTTGATCTTGACTTTAAAGAAGTCAAATAGAAAGCAAACTGAAGAACAAAATAGAGGACAAATACAAAAATAAAAACACTAAGAGAATTTTTTATAAAACACATAAGCAATTATTCAGTGCTTGAAACTATGTATTTGCAATAACTGGATGGATACAGTAGCATAATTTTTATAAAATATACTCACAATTTTCAGAGTGTTTGAAGATATGTATTTTAAATGGTTTTATGAGTACACTAGCATTACATATTTAAATTAGGAGTCCCTGAATTTGATTGTAGTATTAATGAGATTGATCTACACATGAAAACCTGACTTGATATTTGAGAAGTCATACATATGTAGAAAAGTGGCCTAGAAACGTGTAGAGCCATCTAAATGATAAAATACCTAAATACTGACACAAAGATATAAAAACTTTATTTTTGAGTATACATGTATATATCTTAGTATATTATTAATATTTTAGTTTTCTGAAATATGTATATGCACCATATATATGCCTCATATCTATGCAGGCCAGAATAGGGCATCAGACAGATCTGCTGCAACTGGAGAAAAAAAAAAAAACCTGCATTTTTCCTTATGTTCTCCCACTGCCAAGATTTGAGGAAAATTTCTAGAATTTAGTCTTGCATGATTCACACTCACGTTCTTCTCTTTAGAAAACATATTAGGCACCATATATAGGGGAGAATCAGAAATACTATAATCAGGTACTTTACTTAGAGTCTACTTAAGTTTATAGTTTATAGTCAGTCAGTCTTTCCTGTATGTGTCGTACTAGATTCTGCTGTGTATTGTCTCTAACACTTTAGCTGCTCTGTGAATTTACATTTTACAGATGTTTGGATTTATGGTAGCTCTTTCTTTTGACAGATCACTTTTCGATGTGCTATGTCAACTATTGATTTTATGAGAGCATCTGTTTATCAGGCTGGTCCTCTCCACAAGACAAAGCATACTCTCTGCATGAGATCAAGGTTACCAAAATGATCTTCGTATTTGAAGATCACACTGTTTCTATTTTCAGAGATTTGAGACAAAAAAAAATGTATGATTAAAAACAACACTAAATTTTTTCTTTTTGTAAATGAGCTATAGAGAGACGGTAAAATTGTATTAGCAATGCATAGCAAAGGAGAGGCATACTCTACTGGGAGAAGAGAAAATAGGAACTTAGAAGAGAGGATTAGACTTGCTTAAATGAGCTCATGAAATTTCACCTGCGACTCCAGCCGGTCATGTGACTTTTTCATTGCCTATACCTGTATTTCTTTATGTAAAGGCAATATCAACCTAGACTTTCTGGTGTAAAGTTTACGATATTGTTTTCTTAATGGCAAAAGTTAAGAACATTGACTGTGGAATCATCAGACATGTGAACTAGCATTTTTTGTTGGTCCAAATGCATGGTTAAGTCAATGTCAAATAAAACATTTCATGGTGTTTGAAAAATGTATATGTTAACAGTAAATGCAGAGTACCTAGCATTTAAATGGACCACATGGATATATTATATCCAGAATTTATTATGTACAAAATTATATTAAGAAATTCTTAAAGCTGCGCTATAAACTAGGTAGAGCAGCAGACACTATCAACATGAAAGCAAAACTTATGCTTTCCTCCAAATGTATTATCATCAAATCAGGTAGATACAACATACACAGTTATATAGTTCTGTGTCATAGAAAAGTGTGAGGAGTAAGGGCTAGTGAGTGCTTTAGAGGATACGAGAGAGAGAGAGAGAGAGAGAGAGAGAGAGAGAGAGAGAGAGAGAGAGAGAGAGAGAGAGAGAGAGAGAGAGGGAGAATCTTATGAGCTTGTGTGAGGATTAGAAAAGACAAGTATCCTACACAAGCAAACTGGGGATGTATCAGATTGCAAGTCAGGAGCTCAAGTCTGTATTTGACTAGTCATTCTGAATCTGCTAGAAGACTCACATTAATATCTTACTATGGCTTTTATTGTCCATACTAGATACTTTAGAGGTGCTTCTCATCCCAACAGAGCCATTATCATTCTGAATTATGAGAACTAATAGATACATTTACTAAATAGAATTAAAATTACCCTCAAGAATATGCAGAGAATATTAACCCCTAGGCCTCCAGGGAGACAGACTGGAAACAAAGGTTTTAAACGAAATTAATGAGGTACTTCTGGTGATGATTCCAATACCAGAACAATCTCTTCTATTTCCAATGAGTTTCCTATGAAGTAAAATTTTGAATTAGTTTGATTCTCTGTGGCCCTTTTAACAAGGTCCTTAGTCCCAACAGCCACATATGGTGAAGGATGAATGCAGCTCAGCATAAAGTCATAAACACAGGACGTGAAATGTTTAAGATATTTATGTTTTGCTTTGTGACTCTATAGCATGGTTCTTCCATTTGAACTTTGAAGACCACAAGGTGAGGTCACAGACCTTAAGGTTACACATATCTGAATCACTTCCCAAAAGTTCTAGTCCCTAATAGCATTATCTTGTAACTTATAACATCGTTATACTTAATGAGGGGGATAACAACATTGAGACTCCAGGAAACAGGTTCTTCCCAAAATGCAAATGGTAAAAGATGTGACCAGAGAATGATCCCCAAGACTCACAACTGGGTTTTCTATTTTGGGGAGAATGGGATGTTATTTGTTATTTAGTAGTTAGCTGTACAGTATATTCTTAGGGTACAAATTGTGAGAACTAAAAGAGTCCTTTGGTTATCTAAAGCTGAAGAATCTAGACTAGCCTGCCAATCCAAGTCAAGAACATTGAAAAATAGACATATCTGGAGAGTTATGTATTCATTATCATTGTATTGATTATCATTTAACAAGTTTCACACTAAAGCAATATGGCTACAGAATAAAAGAGTATATAATGTGGGTAAAACCACTAAGGTAGAAATTGTACACACAAATAAGGCCTTTTAAATTACAATAAATAAACATGCTTTCTACCACTAAATTACTTTCTTGTTGTACTTGAAATGCTTAGGGCTATGGCACTAATTAACTTTGGGCCTTTCTTGGTATGGAAATGTAATTAAATCTCCTGTGTTGTATATTAATTATGGTACAGGCTTAAACAATTTAGTGAACACTTATTCTTTCAGAGGTTGATTATTTTTGGCAGAAAGTGGCAGGATTACTTTGCTTCAAATTTAACAAATACTAACAATCTCTCAGTTTCCTCCTGTGCATTTATCAAAAGAGTATGGATTTGAGAATCAGGCTCCTAATGGTATGAGTTAGATTTTATTTCATGACAGCAAAATGACAGTCACCTATCTTTGATATAGGTAATCATTTATGTATTCAATAAATACATATATAATTAATATTGTTAATTGTATGGTTAGATACGGTCTGGCTGTATTTTGCATTTTGTCCAATGTCCCCAGGAATACCTGTGTTGGGGGTTTTGTTTCCCTGGTGCTGATATTGGAAAGTAGCGTAATATTTTAAGAATAACACTACTAGAAGGTATTGAGGTCATCAGAAATGTATCCTACAAACAAATCAAGGTTTTTTTTTTTCTTCAAGTGCTTGGTGGTTCTTGCAGAGAGTGGTTACAAAGAGAATAAAGTTGCCTTTTAACATTTCCCTTTTTAAAATGAATGAATTTTGTCTCGTTGCTCCTTAAATTTAAGGTGAGTGCTTTTTCTTAAAGTACCTGTAACATGAAACAAACTATGACCATCAGAATCGTTAAATCTAAGTAATGAATCGTGGTTTAAGCTTAATTTTGTTACTTCCACGCACACACACACACACACACACACACACACACACACACACTGTTGTTATTGTAATTAGTCTCCATTTGCTGTGCTTGGGCCTGAATGAATATAGTCCAATGTTTCAGAAGAACAAGGAAGTTCTAGCAGTATAAAAGTCTTCCCTGGGCTAATATCAAATGATAATTGATTATCATTTGAATGCCTATTAAATTTTAAAGTCTTCAGAGTGCAAAAAAATGCCATATTATATATATCAAACAATTTCTAATATCAATGGCAAAATACCTGCAAAGAAATACTAGTTAAGTCCTGTAAAATGATAAATGCTTGCAATCTGTATAAGAATTCAGAAAAGAAAAATTGATAAGGCTGTGCTATTTAAGATGATAAGGAAATGTGATCTGTATCCTGGGTAACATTTTTTATTGTTATGAAGTTTGGAGGCCTATAAATCTAATGAACAGTATTGTACCATGATAAATTAAGATGTGAAAATTCTGTCATAGTAATTATAGTCACAGTGAGAATAATGGAAAGTATCTACATATCATGAAATAATTTATTCTAATATTTTCATTACATTATACTCAAGTATTTTTCTTGTATGAATGAGGACATAAAATATTTACATAGGATATTGAGCACTTTACGCATATTGGTTTCTATTCTAAAAATATTAAGAAAGTGGGAAAAGAAGTATGGAGAAAGAGAGAGGGAGAGAGAGAGAGAGAGAGAGAGAGAGAGAGAGAGAGAGAGAGAGAGAGAGAGAGAGAGAGAGAGAGAGAGAGAGAGAGAGAGAGACGAGGAGGAGCTTGAGGATGAGGACGGGAATGATAGAGAGGAGGATTTTTTGTTGAGCGAAAGCTAGGAGTCATAATCCAAATGTCAGTTTTTATTATCTTTCTATTTGATCTTCATCAACAGACAGCAGAAGCAGAATTTCTGAAAGGGATCTAAGGGAGGGATGTTTTGATATTTTTCCTACTTCTATGTCTTTTTACATAGTCAAACCTTGCTGGATGGCCCACATTATTATCGCCTTCTAATGAGCAGAGAAGTGAATACCAGACCTCATAAAAAAAGCATGCTGCCTCACATTATTTCAGATAGAACGTGTTATTTTTACAGAGAGCTGAGGGCTGCAGCTGCTTCTTAGCTGAACACAAATTTTGCAAGTGCATCAGCAGGCTCTCCTAATACTCCATCCTGTTTATAATACCCCATATAATAACTCAGCAGATAGAAACCAGTTCTATTGTACACATCTTCAAAATACAATGGCATGAATACAGAAAATTATAATAACCAACATACTAGTCATCTAAAGACAGATACTGCCATGTACAAAAGTATTTAGTAACTATGTTGTAATTAATTATATGAAGGTGGTGAGGCATTACATTGCTAAAAACAATTACTTACTGTAATACATAAGTGCCATAGATATAAATGAAAAGAATAAGGTGAGCAACTAATATATGTAAGCGTATGTCTATGTGTAGATGAAACACTGTATTTGCTGTTCAAAGAGCAATAAAACCAGAAGTATTTAAATTATGAATCACAAAAGGCATCAGTTTTCTATATGTATTACTCTGACTTTTCAATAACAAATACATTATATAAAGTGAGAGAATAATTAAACTCTTTCAAGTGAGGAATTTAGAATAGTTCTTATTATAGAGTAGCATTTTGAACTACATGAATATGATTTATTTTAATTGCAAACAATAACATTATTAAGTTCACGCAAATACCTGCTGCTTTAGAGTTCAATCATGAGATTCCTACTTTAAAATCAGTTTCATGTATTATGTTCTGCTTTATTATACCCTGGTAGATGAAAAATTGTAAATCGATAATGCCGGAATTCATATGTATTTTTCTCTCCTATTATTCATTAACAAAAGGGATGATTAGGGAGATAGCTCAGTTAGTAAAGTGCCTGCAGCACAGGAATGAGGATCTGAATTTGACTCGTGGAACACTTGTAAATTAGTTGGTCCTAGTGGAGCACACATATAGTCTATCTGCTAAGGCTATGGACAGAGGTAGATTGCCAGAACTTGCTTGCTAGCCACACTAACCTAATGAGAAAAGCCATGCCAGTGAGAGAGCCTGTTTCCAAAACTGATGCACAGTATCTGAGGAATGACACCTGATATATACCTCTCACTGCCACAAGCTTGTGAATATATGTATATACTAACCTACACTCCACAAACAAATACATACACACACATACTCACACAGAGATACACAGGGAAGAGAGATAGAGAGATGGAGTCAGAGAGAGAGAGACAGGCACAGAGACAAAGAGAGAAACAGAGAGGGGGAGGAAGAAAGGGAGGTGGGAGGAGGGAGAGAGAGAGAAGAAGAAGAAGAAGAAGAAGAAGAGGAGGAGGAGGAGGAGGAGGAGGAGGAGGAGGAGGAGGAGGAGGAGGAGGAGGAGGAGGAGGAGGAGGAGGAGAGAAAAGGAGAGAATAAGAAAAGATATCCCATGAATAAACAGGGCAATCTAATCTCAGGGCAATCTAATCTTCTGGAAAAGCTACTTAAGGAATCAACTTAATGCCATCCATTCTTAATAGAAATGGCTGTTCATTACTGCTATTCTACCTAAGCCTGATTAATTAACTAGATTTTTCTGTTGCTGTGATAAGTACTGTGGCCAAAAGTGAGTAGAAGAGAAAAGGGTTTATTTTATCTTATTTTTATTTATCTTAAGGCTGTACTGTGAGTGGCTGAGGCAGAAGTGACAGCTTGCCTCCACTGAAATATCCCCTTCATAGATTCTTTTTTTAAGATTTCTTTTTTATTTATTCTGTACACAGTATTTGCCTGCATGTATTCCTACAGGCCAGAAGAGGGCACCAGATCTCGTTAGAGATGGTTGAGAGCCACCATGTGTTTGCTGCGAATTGAATTCAGGACCTCTGGAAGAGAAGCCAGTGCTCTTAACTGCTGAGCCATTTCTGCAGCTATGATGATAAGAGAGCATGTTCTGAAGGCACTACTATGTTTAATATGAAAATATTCAAAACAAAAATTCTTATGGGAGCTGAATGTTATTCTTTTTATTAACCCATTACCCCTTGACTGCTCAAGAAAATTTATATTATAGTTGTTGGTATTATCAAAAATCAACACACAAAGTTTATCCACCCATTAAAATTCTGGCAGGAAACTAAAGTATTTCTGAAACTTTTTCTTCTAAAATACCCTCTTATTTGCTATCTTACTTACTTTAAATTTTCCCCTTACCACACATTTTCCAATTGGATTTGCTTGCATTTTACTTTAAAAAAAAAAGACATATTTTGCTGCTGTGTTGTTCTCTTTCTTTTTGTTGAAACAGGGTCTCATGATGCAGCCCTAGGTTTCCTGGAACTTATTCTGTAGACTAGATTGGGCTTGATAACACAGAGATCACTTGTTCTGGTCCCCAAGTGATTGGATTAAAGATGTATAAGACTACACCCCAATATGATACACATTTTTAAATATACTTCTTGGAGTCCCACCAATGAGTTGCCCTAGTTCACATACCATCAATGCCAAAGTTGAGAAGTTAATATTTTTAGTTTCATGTGCCATGCATTAGGGGCTGATGTATTAATGAATTATAAATGTAATAATTGATTTGCATCATACACATGAGGATGGTGATCCCATCCTGATTATATACTTTGAATATATCGATCTAAATACTGGGAATTGCATTTATAGTAAAAATTAACTGTTTAAAGCACTCCAATCTCCCTTCCTCTGGTTTATTTCCTTCACATATTTATAATGGAGAAGGATTAATCTTCATTGAAGCTGCTGCTTATATTTTAGCATGTCCATTCTCTGATAACTTTAGTGGGGACATATAAGGGGTATGTACATTTTATCATTTTTTTATATTTAGAAAAAAATTAGGATTAATCCATATAAAGTAAAATTGAACATAATTTAAAAATTGAAATATTTGTTTTAGGCAGTTGTCTTCAGATGACAGTTGTTGGTGACTAGCATCGACAAACTTATGACTCACCAGGGTAGAGGTGTTGATATTTAAAAATATTAGTAAAGAATATAAAGACATGAAAATAATAAGACAGAAAAATATAGAATAGTACTGGGAGGGGAGTTCCAGTGAATACTAAAATCATCTGGGTTTAATTTTCAATTTTTTAAAATACTCTTAACCCACTCCGCTGCCATCAGGGTCTTGTGCTCAGAGCAGCTGCAGGCTGCTCAGAGCAGAGAAAAACAAGTTGATTTGGGGGCTGGAGAGATGGCTCAGAGGTTAAGAGCATTGCCTGCTCTTCCAAAGTTCCTGAGTTCAATTCCCAGCAACCACATGGTGGCTCACAACCATCTGGAATGAGGTCTGATGCCCTCTTCTGGCCTGCAGGCATACACACAGACAGAATATTGTATACATAATAAATAAATAAATAAAAGTGACAAAATAAAAGAAGTCAAGGTCTCAATGAGAAAGAATTATTAGGTTACATTGTCTAAATGAAATATTATGAAATTAATACACATAAAAGGTTGTAATATTAGTGAAATAACCTGTCTTGCCATGGAAAATGCCACAGATGGCTAAGTATCCATATCTATATTTTTAAAGTCTTGAAAGGGTCGTAGTCCTTGAGATACTAACAGATATAATGATATGGTATATCATTATATAAATATTTTAATATATAAACATTTTTAATAATTGCTTATTATCCAGCCTTCTCTCAATTTATAAAATAATCAAAATTTTCCTTTGCAATTTTCTACAGAGTGGAAGTACTGTTTAGAAATAGCAAGTGAGCAGGTACAGTGAGTGGATGCAGGAGTAAAGAATTTCTATCTCGAGACAAATCAGACAAATACAACTGAGTTTAAATATGGGATTGCAGAAATGAAGAACTGAAAGCCATGTTGGTGTGACTTTGAAGAAGGTACAGAAGCCGGGTGTTCCTCACTAATACTGAGAGGCAGGATAAAGAAAGAACAGGCAGCTCATTCATTAAGAAAAAGCTCTAGGACAAAAATAAATAAACCTGGAGAGTAATCATGTTGCAAGCAAAATAACAGTGACTATTTTATCTTAAATGTTAGAGTTTATGATTATGATTAAATGATGAAATAAAGTAATAATTTGCACACATGCACACACACACACAAATACACCAAAGACACTTGCCATACTAAATGTTCAAAATGCCCTTAAACAATTCTAATATTTTATAATTATGTGTTTAACAATTACAACTTTTTGTGATAGACCATGTTCTCTTCATTTAAACTTGAAAGAGAATATGAGCATCTCTCATTTTTAACCCTTCTTATAGTCACTTTAGGATTGATTAGGACTATTTCTAAGACATTTCAGTAATAAAAGACCCAGAAATTCCATTGCCCCCCCTCTCTCTTTCTGTCTCTCTGTCTATCTGTGTGTCTGTCTGTCTGTGTGTCTGTCTCTCTCTCTCTCTCTCTCTCTCTCTCTCTGTCTCTGTCTCTCTCTCTCTCTCTATATATATATATATATATATATATACAAATTGTGTATGTATATATATTGAAAACATTTATATATGTGTGTATATACATAATATTTGAAGTAAATGGCATTTAACATAGTATATTTCAAACTGTTAAATGTTAATATATCTGTTTTGTAAAACTCTAGTCCTGACTATGCTAGAGTTCACTATGTTAAGGAAGTTTGCCTCTAACACAGAAATTAGTATGCCACACCCTCTCTTTGAAGTACTGGGATGACAGGCATAGGAAACCACACCTGATTCATAATCACTTATTTATAAAGTAATGGTAATAGAAGTCACATTTGTTATGCATTATTTGAGTTAGTAGAAATTGTATTAATAAATTAATAAATAGCTACATATACATAAACAAAAATCACATACAAATATTGTATGCCAGTCCATATGTCAGGCAGTTCTCAAGTAGTATTTCATCTATTTTTATGACATTATGAAATAAATTGTATTATTTTCCCTGTACATAAATAATAGAATGATATTAAGTAATGTGCCCTCCAGTAAGAAAAGCAATAAAGTATATAATATCCCAATTCTGCATCTATCTGTGAATGTATCTTAGTCAGGAAGAAAAATAATATATTTGACACTGCCATACAGACCGGATAATATAGTGTGCTATTTCAAAGCACGGTTTGCCATCTGTAGGTGGCTACATGATGCAGGTAAAATAATAATTCTACATCTCAGTGTGTTTCTTGTTCTTTTTTAACATTATCTTTTACTATGAAACATCTGAAAATGTTAAAAAAAAGATCTTTCTAAAATAAGAGCAGGTCTCAATTACTTTATTATTTTTTTTAAAAAAAATAGTGACCTCACTGAACTCCATGGTTAAAAAAATGTTAAACATCAAAAGCTTGTATTTCATTTGCTGGAAAAAAGGATCATTTTGGTTTGAATGGTCTTCAATGATTTTCAAGATAAGTGGGTAAAAAGACACTGGTTTTGCAAATGAAGGTATCGAGGCTTAGCAAAGTTGTTACTCCAAGAAAAGCATCTGGCAGTTGTAAGTCATCCAGAGAAGCTCTATGTCTATCCAAGATCAAGAGTATGGCTTCCCATTTGGGTTACCAATGGCAACGTTCTGAATCTAGAATTAGAGACTGTGTTTAATCAACACAAATCATGGTCTTTGGAACACATGAAGACAGGCCTAACTCACTCGAGAATCTCAGCAAGAAGAAATCTGTTTAGTTTTGTCCATGAATCAACCAAGTATTTTAATGCTGAGACTCTTGGGTTGGATTACAAATGACAGAGGTAAGAAATAGATTCCTGTTATTTAGACAGGAATCTGATGTTCCTGAGTATCAGTTTTTATGCTTATAAAATATGATAATTATGTATTGTCTATTCAGTGTAGTTTAAATATAACAGTAGTTCCTTCTGCATGTTTTATGACATAGATCTATAGACAAGTATGCATGAAATACTATACAATTATTTGCCATGTGATATATATATATAAATAAACTAATAACTAAAAATATCTTAGTTCAGAATTAATGTCAATGATAAATAGTTTATAATAAGAGAAACTTATACATGTAGCAATTACTTCATCATGAAAGAAAAATTATTACAAAGTGCTATAGCACAATACTTAAAATTTTCTATTCTGGGATTTAAATGCTCAATTATCCCACACAGTTCTTCCTTGAGCTAGACTCCTGTATCCTGCTCCAGAAGGAGCAAATGAAGTCTCCTGATCCTGCCCAGCACTCTCAATCTCTTTCTTTATTAATGTCATTTCTGTCATCAAAACAGTGCCTTAGAAATGTCAGCCTCTCTCCTTTTCCGTCATAATATTCATAGGACTAAATGCTGAACCTGCTATTTAAAGACCCCGGACAAAACAGGACTCCAGAACTTATTTCTTCTTCTCTAGACAAAAGAACGTTCTCCCAGATTTCCTTACAATTTTATCAAGATTTTCTTGGTCTCTTCCTGTATGGGACATTGCAAGATTTTCAAACTGTCTACCAAAGGCTGAAGAGATAGCTCATCAGTAAAGAGGTAAAGAGCATCAGCTGCTCTTACGGAGGACCATGGTTCAATTCCCAGTATGCTCATGCTGTCTCACAACCATATTTGGCTCTACTGTAGTTCAGAGAGTTCTCATTCCTTCTGGCCTCTCAGGGATCTAGGCAACTGAGTGAAACACAGGTATACCTGCCGAAAAATACTCATACACATAAAATTATTTTTAATTAAAAATTTCCTTTGTTATAAATTCAAAGTTAAATGCATTCCCAAATCTTCAGAAGTTTTTCACAGTTTCAGAACATGGGAATGCAGATGAGTGTAAACTCAGCATGGATTTGGGGAGAATCTTAATGCCAAATATAGTTTAGGTGACTGGTATTTTAAAAGATCATACACCATATTAAAGAGCTTTCCTAATGATGCAAATCTGGAAACAGATTGCTAAGATTTATGTTCAGGGTAGTTTATTAAGGGGTGGGGATATGAGGGAAAGAACAGATAAGCAGATGTCTAGAGATACAATGTTCATTCTTAAGAGCCACTTGCTGTGAGTGAGCCTAAGCACTGTCTCAGACTCTGGAGAGACAGGATTTGGTGACAGATTGACAAAGCTCTCCAACCCTCATTATATTGTCCAACAACAGTTGGCAACATAAAGTAACGAGATGCTCGCCAAGGATAAGTGCCTCTATACGCTTGTAAGAAAAACTGTGGAGTTTTTAAGTCATTGACTAGATAAAACCATTGTGCTCGTTTAGTTAACTTGAAAGACGGTACCGTGAAAGTGAAGTTTAGAAAATACATTTAGAAAAGTGCCTCTTACAAATTAGACAAACAGTCGGTCTCCAGCTATAATTTTCAAAAAGTTCTTTCACATAGTATAAATGTATTCTTTCATTTATGCACTTGCTTTTGTATGAGTAGCTACATATTGTGTCAGTCAATATCACTTACGATAAGGAGATATCTGGTAAAAAATGTACAAACTAAGAAAGACTAATTTCATTTCATTACATTTAGAAGTTTCAACTCATGACCAGCTTACTTGGTTGTTACTGCTTATATGATGCAAAACCCATTAGGGGTAGTTGGAGTATGGTTGTACAGTTGTGTTCATATTAATATAACAATATAATATATAATAAAAAGCCATATGCAATAAAGAGTTTACGGTGAAGTTACAGTCACCAATCACCTGCTGAATACCTATAATTTCCAGTTAGGCCCCCAAATCCATTGACCCATTCAGATATGTAATCACACACACACACACACACACAACACACACACACACACACACGTTAATGCTCTATTCCTAAGAGTTAGAAATAGGAAACAGCATAGGTGTTCCTCTACAGAAGAATGTATAAGGAAATTGTGGTACACTTTGATCATGTAGCATTTCTCAACAGTGATGAAAAATCAAACCATAAAATTTTCATATAAGTGGATATAACTATTTTATATACATACATATATGATAATCAAGCTACAGTGATAACCCAGTGCCATAGAAAAAGAAAGATTAGGTATAGACTAAGTGACTAGCTGAGACAGAAAGATCTTCCATTGAAAGGGAAGTAGAATGGATAGTTCTGGGTATATAAGTGGTAGGAGGGACTAGAACAGGAGGATAAACTGGAGACAGAAGTGAAAAGGGGATGAGGGAAGGAACCCTGGGGAGACAGGGTTACACTATCTATATCCTGCCAAAGGAGAAGTATAAACATCAAGCTAGCCATAAACTCTTTGATCAACATCAGTGTCCTGCCTGAAAGACATGCTAGTGCAATGGTGGGACTGAGCTTGTAGAAGTAACCAAGAGATGTCTGATTTGAGTTAGGACCCATTTCACAAGATGCAGTCCAAACCAGCACTGCCCGAGTGCCCAAGATCTGACACTAGATAATGTAGGAACTTAGGGTAAAATTAAATACTATTATTCCAAACAAACAAGTAAAAGGTAGAAATAAGCAATATAACAACATTCTAATATAGTCAGATCAGAGCTGTGTTTAGCCATTAATAGAGAAACTTACTTTCAGGATTTAGGAACAGAGACCCACAGCCAGACATGCATAGAATGAGAGACTTTGGAACACCAAATGCTATAAAGGATGTCTCCATTAAATTGCTTTCCTCAGGCCTCCCTGTAGGAACATAAACAGAAAAATCATAAGAGTCTGAGGGGATGAAGGACCCACAAAAAGCATGGCCCTCTGTGTCAATATAATGAAAATACATATGAACATATGAAAAGGCAGGGTCAATGTGTACAGAGTCTACACAAGATAATAGCTGAGAGATGAAAGGAGAGATGGACGTATACCCATCCCTCACCCAAAAGTAAACTGCAATTGATATCCACTTGCAAATGAAAATTTAATTTCTTCCATAATAGTCTCACTGTGGAAACAAACTTTCTTTATGGAAGCCTTCATTTTCAGCCATAGATAACCAATAAGACACTGTTGAGTTTTTCTTTGCCTTGTCTCATAATGCCATGTCAGGGCTTTACCACCACTACCATGACAACCACCACCAAGAAATAATAGAAATTAATCACTGATTATTAATATATCTTAATATTAATGGATTTAATTAACCAAGAAAAAGACACAGACTAAGAGAAAGCATATGAAAATAGGATTCATCCTTCGGTTGCATATAAGAAGCACACCTCAACTTCAAAGACAGATATTATGTCAAAGTAAAGGGTTGTAAAACAACTATCCAGTCAAATGGACCTAAGCAAGCTTTTGTATTCTAATATTATCTATCCTAATATCTAACAAAATAGATTTTAAACTAAGATTTATCAGAAGAGATAAAGAAGGACATTTAATACCCATTAAATGAAAAATCTACCAAGATGATATCCCAATTCTGAATATCAATGCCTCAAATATAAAGGCATTTATAATATATTTGGAAAAGAAACACCAATAAAGCTTAAGTTCCATATCCAACCCCACAATAATAGTAGGAGACTTCAGCATTCTATTTTTACCGATGGACAGGCTTTTCATACAGCAACTAAACAGAAAAATAAGGGAACTAACAGATGTTTTGATTCAAATTGACCTAAAAGATATCTACAGAACTTTTCACTCAAACACAAAAGAATATATCTTGTTCTCAGCACCTCATGAAACATTCTCTAAAATTGACCACATACTCAGTCTGAAAGCAAGTCTCAACAGACACACAAACACAGACACAGACACACACACACACACACACAAATGTGTATCTTATCAGATCACCTTGGGTTAAAGTTGGAATTAAACAACAACCAAAAACATCAGGAAGCTTCCAATCTCCTGGAAACAGAACAACTCTCAACTTAAGTACCACTGGGTCAAGGAAGAAATAAAGAAGGAAAGAAACTAAAGACGTCCTAGAACTCAACGGAAATGAATGCACACCATAGCTATGGAACACAGTGCAAGCGGTGCATAGAGCAAAGTTCATAGTGCAAACACACACATGAGGAACAGATAACAAGAAATAATCACACTAAGGGCTGAAATCAGTAAAATGGAAACAAAGAGAAAAATACAAAGAATCAATGAAACCAAGAGTTAGGTCTTTGAAATAAATCAACAAAACAGACTAAACTTTATCCAAACTAACTAAAAGACTGAGAAAAAATACCATTTGTAAAAAAAAAAAAAAAAAAGTCTTATTTTTTTATTTTCTTTTTAATCCAACTACTTTCTTCTGTGCTTTTACCCTAAGGGTACTTTGTGTATATATTATAACATCCAGTTTAGTGTTTTGTGTGATTCCTGCTTATGCAAATCAAGGAACTGTTTATTTTGCCTTTTCTTAGGGCCCTCCCTCCTGTTTGTTAATTTTGACCATTTTCAAATTGTTTGTTCCTGTTTTATCTTACTTTTTTTATTATGTAGAAAAGTACATAACTAGAAAAAATGCATGCTGATTGTGTATATTACATGAGTTTAATTACCAACACTAGTTTGAAGCAGATATCAGCCAAGTGTAACTGTCTCACTTGCATATTAGATGGCCTCTCCTAATTTCTTTGGGCATCTAAACACGCACACGTACACACACAGAGATATTCCAATACACAAACTCACATACACCCATACAGACACACAAACACACATACATACAAATACATGCACACACATATATCTGGTGAAGTGGAGGGAGAGAAAAAGAAGAGCAATTAAAATATGGTTAATAACAGAAAAGCAAGCCCTTATAAATATAACCATTATAAATGACCTCTTAGGAGGCAACAAACATTAGAAGACATTTTTAACTTTTAGAGGGAAAAAAAGGCAGAAATGTAGTCATTTTAATATCTTGCTCGATCAGCCACTAAAAGAAACAGATACGGGGGAAGTAAATGACAGATGTCTAGTTTCTCAAGAAGCTAAAGTTGAAGGTCCAGGACCCAGGTGCTTATATGATTGATGTCTTTCAGGAGCTTCTCTTTAGCCTGCATGCCATCACCTCCTTCCTGTGCTCACATTTTCCCACGGTGTGTGTCTACTTTTAACCTAAAAAGGAACCTGAAGAGTTATGGACTACCCTAATGACCTAGTAGTTCTTCCCATTTTTGAACACAGTCAAATTTTGAATATTAGGAACAAAGCTTCATTATGTGAGTGTTGAGAGAATGCAATTCAACTTACAGGTTAAAAAAACTTTGTTATTAAAATTGTGAAAAACAATTGTATGATTGCTTCTAAGAGACTTAAAGAAAATGCAGAAAAAAGAGATAATTTGATTGAGGGAGCCATTATGGGCCTGACACTAGAGAAATTCCCAGGAATGCACAAAGATGACCCCATTTAGATCCTAAACAATAGAAAGGGTGCCTGAAGAAGCCTTGCCCTGTAATCAGATTGATGAATATCTTAAATGTCACCATAGAACCTTCATCTAGCAACTGACGGAAACAGAGGCAGAGACCCACAGTGGAGCATTGGACTGAGCTTCCAAAGTCCAGTTGAAGAGTGGGAGGAGTGAGCAAAGCAGTCAAGACCGTAAATGGGGATACCCACTGAAAGAGTTTACCTGAATTAATGGGACTCCCCAACTCCAGCCAGACAGGGAAGGAACTAGCACAGGACAAAACTAGACCCTCTGAATGTGGAAGACAGTTGTATGGCTGGGGCAGACTGAAGGGCCAGTGGTGGTAACATCCAGGATTTATCCCTACTGCTTGTACTGGCTTTCAGGGAATCCATTATCTTTGAATGGATACCTTGCTCAGTCTAGCTATAGAAGGGAGGGCTTTGGGCCTTCCCCAAAGCAATGTGCCTTATCTGCTCTGAGGTGTAGATGGGGAATGGAGTGAGGGAAAGTGGAGGAAATGGGAGGAGGGGAGGAAGTGGGAACTAGGATTGGTGTGTATAATGAACAAAAAAGATAATTTCCTTTCTTTTTTAAAAAAAATAAAAGAAAGAATTTTTAAGAATAAAAAATGTTATCAATTCTCAGATGGTTGAATGAAATCATTAGGAATGACATGCTGCCACACATAATAGTGAAGTGATGAAATCAACAAGAAAGGGATGGGATTAGGAAATATTATGTTTAGTGAAATAACCAGGCAATGAATAATGAATACTTTACACACTTTCTCTCATATACCTATCTTAACATATGATTACTGTATATGTATGAGTTTATGTCTTTAAAAATTAGATTATCATTGTTGGGAAGAGCTCATAGGGATGCAATGTGATGAAGGTAGTTCATATGTGATATGAAAAAGGAATGAGGATCACCAAGTTTTGTAAGGATAAGGAGAGTGGAAAACCTTCAGCCAGAACAAGAGAGAATAGGAAAAAGACTGAGAAGCAACAACAAAAGATATGTATTCTGTTAGGAACATGTAATAATAATGCATTTAACTTTGTTGGCCATCAAAGAATTTGAAACAAAATATTTGTAAGTTATTCTTCAATTTTTTAAAATGAAAATGACTATCTTGAGATAATGTGAAGTGAAAAAAAGTCCCAGGCATTGTTGGTGAGAGTACTGGATATATGAGCACTCTCAGGACTGTCTTAAAAGTAAAGATAATAATTTAAAAACTCAGGAATATATACATATATACATGTATTTATATGTATATATATGTAGCCAAATACGATTATATAATTTTATTTTTAACAAAAATATACCAAATGGAGAATGATATAAACTTAGGTTTCTTTCTTAAAATATGACTGCTTTCATAATCAAAACTGCGGTATTGAGCAAGCTAGCAAATTTAATCTTTTAAAGAAATTAAGTCAGGCAAGAATAGAAGAAGAAATTATACCGAATGCAAGTGCATTTGAGAGAAATACTGCAACATATAAAATAAACCATAAGATGACAAAGAATCATGGTTAATTTTATATTTTAGGGGATTAACTAGGATGTGAAGAATGTTCAGAGAAGAGAATGTTCTGGAAAGTGGTTATGATAGTGACAGCACACTAAAATTTCTCTTTTCTACAAAACTTAAACTTTGTGCATTTTAAAATTAAATTTCAGTGATTGCCCTTAAAATTACATGCATTGCCTTTTATTCTAGTTTTTTCTCTCTTTTGTTTAGTATGTCGTTTGTGAGAGGATAAAAAATACCAATGAGAAAGAATAAAAAGCTTCTCTTTCATTGTGATAGAGTATGAAGTAGTTAGTGATAGGTCACGGTTATTTAGATAATAATATGCTCATATTTATTTTAAATGTTCAGTCAGTTATTGGTTATTTTTTTATTGATTTTTATTGAGCTCTACATTTTTCTCATCTTTTCTCCTAGCCTCTCCCCTCCCTGCCAACCTTCCCCCAAGGTCTCCATGCTCCCAGTTTACTCAGGAGATCTTGTCTTTTTCTATTTTTCATGTAGATTACATCTGTGTATGTCTCTCTTAGGATCCTCATTGTTGTCTAAGTTATCTGGGATTGTGATTTGTATGCTGGTTTTCTTTGTTTTATATTTAAAAACCACTTATGAGTGAGTACATATGATAATTGTTTTTCTGTGTCTGGGTTACCTCACTCAAAATGATATTTTTTTAGCTCTATCCATTTTCCTGCAAAATTCAAGATGAGGTTATATTTTTCTCCTGTGTACTACTTCATTGTGTAAATATACCACATTTTCTTATCCATTCTTCAGTTGAGGGGCATTTAGGTTGTTTCCAGGTTCTGGCTATGACAAACAATGCTGATCTGAACATAGTTGAGCACATGTCCTTGTGGCACGATTGAGCATCCTTTGGATATATACCTAAAAGTAGTGTTAATGGGTCTTGAGGAAGGTTGTTTCCTAATTTTCTGAGAAATTGCCACACTGACATCCAAAGGGGCTGTACCAGCTTGCATTCCCACCAGTAATGCAGAAGTGTTCTTTTTACCCCACAATCTCTACAGCATAAGTTGTCATCAGTGTTTTTGAACTTGGCCTTTCTTACAGGTGTAAGACAGAATCTCATAGTTGTTTCGATTTGCATTTCTCTGATGACTAAGGATGTTGAACATGTCCTTAAGTGTCTTTCAGCCATTTTAGATTCCTCTGTTGAGAGTTCTCTGTTTAGGTCTGTACTCCATTTTTTTATTGGATTATTTGTTCTTTTGATGACCAATTTCTTGAGTTCTTTGTAGGGTTCTTTAAGATAAAAAATACAGCATTATAGAATCTCTAAATGATTGAATATCATATATATTATATAATATTTATGAAAATAAATTAAAATGCATACACAAAAATAAACTGGAAGAGTGGGAGTGTAGTTCAAGTGCTTAGTGTTCAAGCATGAAGACCTGAATCTATTCCCAGTAACTATTAAAAGAAAGACATGGAGGCTAACACTTGTACTGTCAGACCTTAAGGGCAGACTAACTGAGGCAGTGGTTCTCAGCCTCTGGATTGCAAGTCCTTTGTGGGTGAAAAGATCCTTTCACAGGTGCTATATATCCGATATCCTTCATGGCGCTATTTACATGGAAATTCATAACAGTATGAAAATTACTGCAATGAAGTAGCAACCAAATAATAATCATGGTTGGTGGTCACCATGTATATTACAGTGTATTAAGGACTCAGTACATTGGAAAGGCTGAAAGCTAGTGTTCTAGGGGCTCACTGAACCAGGTGGCTTATCTGAAATAGTGAGATCTAGGTTTAAGGAGAAAACATTTTCAAAAATATGATCACAAAAAATGCAGATGAACACCAGGCATTGAGATCTGATATTAAAATACATTCAAAATAAGACACACCATGTCTCTCATGTGCATACACACACACACACACACACACACACACACATACACACAGAGAACACAGAGAGAGAGAGAGAGAGAGAGAGAGAGAGAGAGACACACACACACACACACACACATACACACTGAATGAAATGTACTGAATATCTCCAATGGAATAATGTTATTTATTTCTAGTTTACAAATGACATGATATTCATTGAAGACAATGACCTCACCCAAAGTTTTACATTGTGTTGTACAAATGAAATTAGGTTTGAACACTTTATCACTAACTCTCTGGTTCTGCGTGATCTATTGCATTTAAATATTTTAGATAATTAACCACACCAATTTACATGATGCATGGAGGAATATGAGGAAACAAATTAGCACCTACAAGTGGGAAATGAGAAAAATGGTCCACTAGTAATGCTATCAATTTATTAAAATAAGAAAAGTTAACAACTGTAGGTAAAATTCACTTTCAAATTTGGAGAATTAATGAATTTACAGCTAGAGAAGGAAGCTTCATAATTTTAGAGCATGAAGAGAGACCATGCATTCTCATATAGTCTTAGCTTGTTTCTCCTCTGATTCCCATGTACAGGGTGCCATGTTGCCAAGTGTAATCATCCTCAGATCCAGGAACAGATTTCCTGTCATATGCCTTCACTTCCTATCATTGTTCACTTACAATCTGGCAGGTGGCCGTCACATGTTGACAAGCTGTTTCTGCCTTCTCTTTGGTGCCATGCATTTAATTCAGATTTAAGTAATTACCATCATTTACTAGGAAAATCTCAGGATGCATAATTAAAAATTGCCTTTTGGCTGTGAGATTAAAAATCATATTGAAATCCTCTTCCATGATTACCAACGTTGGAAAAAGAACTTTAGTTATCTTCTTGGTTATTTCCTCAAATATAGAATATCCTGTACATATTTGCTTAAAGATTAACTTTAATTATGTGTAGTAGAAAATAATACTAAGTGTTTCTCTTATTTTATGAACCCATTTTTCAAAAGTGTCTTATTCCATTTCCAATTGATCATATTAGAAACAGTTTAGAAATATAAACATTACTGATTATTCTGTTAGCATAGGCAAATTCTACTATCTACTCTTGATTCAAACTTGTTCTAATCTTTTTGTATGAATTGTTCTGAACAATAATCAATTCATTTGACATTTATCAAGATTGCGGATTTTATTCTGAGAACTGTGTTATATTTCTGCTATGTAAAATTTAAACCTGAAAGTAACTTAGGAAAATATGATTTTGTTTTGTCCCTGATTTACAGAAAAAAAAACCAACATGGAGAAGTTAAGTATATTAGTGAATGCTTTATAGATGGCAAGTAGCAAGACAGGTAGAAACATAGGTCTCTCGGGTTTGTTGAATTGCTAGAGTTTGGCAGTGCTCTTGTGGGCTATACATCCTTACGGATACAGCGATCTTTACACCATCTCTGAGAACTTTATGCCTAACCCTTGACTTTTTTCTGTTCTAGCCACTTATTATACAGCAATCAGCCCTTTTGCCTTCTAATTATTAAGTATTAACATTCTCTCTTTAACATTTCAAATGTGTCTTCTTGTTTGCTATTGTGAGTGCAACTCTGTAATGACTTCTTTTTAATCTGCCCTACCTTATTAAGTCACCATGAAATTGTCATGAATGCTGGGGGCTTTCTAACCAATATCTGTTTTAGAGAGCTCAGGTGCAAAACATGCCCTGACAAATTATCTCTCAGTAAACCTTCAGTAGGTAGTAGAGGTAGATTGGTCTAGAGAAAGGTGTGACCTTGAATAGGTCCATTCTCTGCAGAAAATACATTGAAAATTTTAACCACTGAAGAGCCTAGTGCAGAATAAGCTACATGATTAATATTTAAAAAAAAATAGAAAATAGTGAAAGAAGTGAAGGTGCCAGAGTGAAATTTTAGTTTTTAAAAAAAGTTAATAAAGATTAAAAGTTAAAAGTTAAAAAAGCCATTTCCACCAGTAATAGCTCTGTTCTGCTTATTTAAGTTAGAAAAATAAATCCAGACTATGTCAATCACTCAGATGCATTGTGAAATTATTGAAAATGAAGCATTTAATCACCTGAAAGCTCCTAAAGTGTCTGAAATCCTGATACCTGGAACTCTAAATGCAGGGTGGATTGTGGCTCCTCACAGGGTAGTTTGAGTCAGGATAAGCAGAGCTGGGAAATCCCATTGCAAAGTTCTGACTGTGAACACTGGAGAGTAAAATCCTCCTTTCCACATGAAATATTGAGATTTGTGCCAACACTTCATAAATTTTCGAAGTGACATTTTAATTATTGAGATTTTTCACAGACAGATTCATGTTCTTTCATTTTTTTTCTCCTCATTGAGAATTTAAAGACAGAGGAAAAACACATGAAGATTACAAACAATCTTCACTCGCACACTCTGATTTTATGGGGTCTATATGGAGTGTTGTTACTGCAACACAGCAGATTTCACTTTGGACACAGATTCTCTTTACACATTGATGAATCAAATTATTCGACTTTAGAACTAGATGTGTGGTCTTTACGGAAATGGGTCATTGACCAACACTGTCCTCCTGAGAATACTAACAGGAGATGACAGCAGAATTCTCTTGTGAAAAATGTTCTCAGATATTTAAAGGTCAAATATAATTATGGATTAATGAAACCTTGTTGGCCACCACTAAGTATTGGAATTATCACTGAATATTTTCATTTCCAAACCCGAGGACCAAAACTTGTTTCATAAAGCAACAACAAAGCATCCAAGCTCCAGGTATTGAATGGCAAGTACCTGATTTGCTAAAGTCTCTAGTGAAAGAATATTTTGATTTCTTTTTGTTCCCGGTGCTTGTTGGCAACCCTTGGTCTTCAGATAAATCACTTCGATATCTATCAAGATTTTGTCTAAATGTCTATGCCCTCTAAATTCACTTGCTGAAACCTAATGCCCAATGGCATAGTAGTATGGTGGACCTTTATGAAGTGACTAAGTCATGAAAAAGAAGCATCACAGAGGACCAGTTCCCTCACAAGGCTTACACCTGAATGTGTGCAGCAGTAAAAACACAATCTTCAAAGAAAAGTGTCTCACTAGTCACCAAAACAACTTGAACTTGGTCTTCTTAGTCTCTACTATGGTTAGAAATAAATTTCCTTCCTTATAAGATATTTAGATCAACATGGTTTGTTATCGTAGGACAAGTGGGCCATCACGTCTCTTTATTATTGACCTAAATCTTTTCCTTATGCTTCTATATTACTGGGGTTTCCATCATTGAAAGTCTACTGTTCACTGAAATAGAATTCATTATAATGCAATATTGTTTAGTATTATATTCTTGACTTTATGATCTCTGCATATTCCTTATTTCAAAATAAGTTCATGTTCACTGGGACATTTTAAGATGTGCAACCCAAGGAAACTAATTTGTGCTCTTAAAAATGTAAGCCCACAGCTTCCTCCTCTCCTCCAGCTCTGTACCCATCAAAATGAATCTTTTTACCCAGCAGTTTCTCCCTTTGCTTTCATTTCATATCTGTTCTCTTATCCATTTACTATTTTTTTGAAGTTGGAGTGTGAAATAATAAGATAATAAGTGCATACAGCTTTTCATAGGCCCTCACCCACTACTGATTTCCCTAACTTTCATGTCCTCTCTGATTGATGCTTTATACCTCCAGTATTTCACCTTCTCACTACTTTTTATTTAGTCTGTAATCTATTATGATCCACCCTAACACATCTCCTTCAAAAAAAGAAAGAAAAAGAAAGAAAGAAAGATCCCTTTCTAGTTTCATGACTTCCACTTTTGCCTATGTTAGACAAAAAATAAACGAACTGAAGCTAATAAACATATTTGAGAAAGAGCATGAGGCATATTTCTTTCTGAGGCCAGGTTATCCCACTCGCTGGAACTTTCTATACTATTTTATGCTATTTGCCTGCACATATTATTACTTTAGTTTTCTTTATAGCTAAGTGATATCCCCCATGTACATATTGCATGTACTTATCCATACATGTGTTGTTGAACCTCTAGTTTGTTTTCATTTCTTAGATGTTTGAAGAAAAAAGATAATGAACAGGTATATAAATATAATTTAAATATTCAGGAGAATATCCCCAGCAGCTGTGCACCTGGATCATAGTCTTATTTCTTGATTCTTGAGAAATATCCCCACTGATTTCCAGTCACTTTTCTAGTTACAATCTTACTCACTGCATACAAGAGTTCATTTACCAACTCTAAAACAGCATGGGTTGTCATACATATTGTTGATGATGGGCATTCTCATTGATATGAAGTGGAATCTTAAAATAGTTTACTCTGACTGCTCTTCGGGCTGATGAGGGAGGGGGAGTTGATTGGGGGAGGGACAGGGAAATGGGAGGTGGTGGCAGGGAGGAGGCAGAAATCTTTAATAAATAAATAAATAAATAAAATAGTTTTAATCTGCATTTTACTGATAAGGACGTGAAAACATTTTTTAAGCATTTCCTAGGTATTCACATTTCTTGTTTTAAGAATTTTTTATTCAGATTCATTGTCCATTTTTCAGCAAGTTGATTATTTTCCAGGTGTTTAGTGTTTTTGATGACTTTGTAAATACTAGATACTAATTCCCTGTGGTATAACTAGCTGCCAAAATTATTCTTCTCTTCTATAGGCTTCCTATTTATTTACTCCACAACTTTCTTTGTTGTAGGAAGCTTTTCAATTTCCATGAGCTCATATTGTTAATGATAATCTTATTTCTATGCTATAGTGTTCTTATTTGGAAAGGTCTTATCTGTGCTAAAATTTGAAGCATGTTCTCTTTGTTTTAAAATTTATTTATTTTTTATTATTTCATTCTACATTCCAACCATAGTTCCCACTCACACCCTTCCACCTGTCACTCCTTACCTCCCCTCAGGCCACCACCCAGTCATCCAATCCTCCTAAAATGTAAGGCCTCCCATGGGGAGTCAACAAATCCTGGCACATTAGGTTGAGGCAAGACCAATACCCGTCCACACACATCACAACTAGCAAGGCATCCTACCATAGGGAGTGTACTCCCAAAAGCTCACTCATGAACTGGGGATAGATCCTGGATCCACTAACCAGAGGTCCTTCAAATAGGGGCTACACAACTTTCTCCCACGTGCAGAGGGCCTATTTCTGTCACATGCTGGTTCCATAGCTGTCAATCTCAATTTGTGTGTTTCCACGAGCTTGGTTCAGCTGTCTATGTCAATTTCCCCATCAGGATCTTTACCTCCCTTGTTCATATAATCCTTCCTTCCTCTTTTCAACTGCATTCCTGGAGCTCAGCCTGGTGCTTGGCTGTGATCTCTGAATCTTGTTCCATCAGTTACTTGATGAAGGTTCTATGTTGACAGTTGGGGTATTCACAATCTGATTACAGGGGAAAGCCAGTTTATGAACCCTCTCCACTATTGATAAGAATCTTAGCTGAGGTCATCTTTATGGGTTCCTAGGACTTTCCATAGCATCAGACTTTTCCATGAGTCCATAATGGCTCCCTGTATCAAGATATCTTTTTTATTGTTCTCCCAATCCATTCTTCCCCCAACTCGACCATCCTTTTCCCTTATATTCTCATCAATCATCCCATCCCATCTTCTGCCCTGCCTCACCCCAAATTTACCCAGGAGATCTCATTTAATTCCCCTTGCCAAGTAATCCATGCATCCCTCATAGGATCCTCTTACCTAGCCTCTTTGGAGCTATGGATTATAGTCTGATTATCTTTGCTTTACATCTAATATCCATTTATAAGTGGGTATATTTCATGTATGTCTTTCTGAGTCTGGTTTCCTCACTCAGGATGATTTTCTTTTCTAGTTCCATCCATTTGACTGCAAATTTTAAGATGTCATTGTTTTTTTTACAGCTGTGTAATACTCCATTGTGTTAATGTACCACATTTTCTTTATCCATCCATCAGTAGAGGAAGATCTAGGTTGTTTTCATGTCCTGGTTGTTATGAATAATGCTGCTACAAACGTTGTTGAGCAAGTCTCCTTGTTATATGATTGAGCCTCCTTTGGATAGACCAATTTTTTGAGAAGTCACCATACTGATTTCCAAAGTGGCTGTACAAGTTTGCACTCCGACCAGCTGTGGAGGAGAATTCCCCTTACTCCACATCCTCTCCAACAAACGCTTTCCTCAGTATTTCTGCTCTTAGCCTTTCATTAGTTGTCTTTCTCAGCCCTGGATCCTGAATAGCACAATGATGATATGTTAGACAATATGTGCCTACTGGTAAAACAATAGCATGAATGATATGGAGAAGTTAATGACTTTTTTTAAATATTTATTTATTTATTATGTATACAATGTTCTGTCTGTGTGTATGTCTGCAGGCCAGAAGAGGGCACCAGATCTCATTACAGATGGCTGTAAGCCACCATGTGGTTGCTGGGAATTGAACTCAGGACCTTTGGAAAAGCAGGCAATGCTTTTAACCACTGAGCCATCTCTCCAGCCCCAAGTTAATGACTTTTTAATTGGATTGAAGAGCTTCTCTACAAGTAGTAATTTCATGTTTAGTACTAGAATCTTGGTTTTAAATCCCATAGACTCTAGCATGGAAACTTCTATGACTATTTTTCTAAATAATCTTGTTGTCTAAATTGTCATCTATGTATTTATGCTCATACTTGTAAACACTGATTGTTCACAACCTTTGTTAGGTAAAATTATTCTTGTCAATGAACAGCTATCAACTGGGAAACTCATAACTATTCAAAATTGAAAGAATATGATGCTGACTGCTCATCCTATAAATGGACTTTTTTATCAAAGCCTTCACCCTAGCACAAAGGCTCAAGAAACATCACAGAAGAGGAGGTAAAGGAGCATAAAGATGAAAAACTAAGAGTAGTATAATGGAAGGTTATCTCTTGTACATGTCATAACTATAACATTCAAGATTTCAGAGTAGCTATAGCTATCTCCTCAAGATCCATGCAGTATTAAGGCAATCAAAATCTTGTCATAAATGGATAGGTAATCTCTGGGACCCACCTTTAACTCTGTAGCCATTATTAGTAGTTAGCTCATGAGGAAGAATCATTCTTTCTGAAGCTGTAGCTACTGATATGTTTCCCATATTACCATGGAGACACTCCATACACATGTAGACATAGGAGCAGTAATAAGTGGATTTAAAGAATTACCAAAGAAAAATGGGGGAGACATGAAGAAATAGGATTAGGAATATATATAAAGACAAGTGGGTAATTGGAGATAGGAAGGAACAATTTTTCACTTTATACACATACAATTTTTTTTCTTTCAAAACTAAATGTTTGGAAAAAGGGAACACATAGATAGGATATATCTTTGGCCCCCCAAGGAACATTGAGAATAATGATTAAGAAGTTGTGCTTGTTCTTATAAATAGATGAGCCCACATTGAAAATGTATCTTATGTAAACAATTTATCATTTTTGCCTTTTAGAGAATAAAGCTTTCAATGCTGTACATTTATCAGGAAGACAACAGAACAATAGATGATTTGGAGTGGGTAAGAAGTGAGGCCTGATTGATTATTCAAAGCAGTACATGTCTCAGATAAAAGGTCAGCTTAACTCAAAACAATTACACCATCTTTTTTCACAGCCTTCATGTTTTATTGCTGGTGTTAAAAGGATGACATGAGGATATGAAGATGTCTAGAATGTGCAGATTTTGTAATTAAGCCACTTGCATGTTTATCTAGACAAGATATTTTTCTTAGAGGAAAAAATAGTTTAAGTGTATATCAACTCAGAAAGAGAGCAGACTGGTTTTAAACAAGAGTTTGCATTGCTTGAGTTTTTTTTTTAATCATTTGTGTTTAATATTTATTTAGTCCCCCTTTTTGCATTGTTAACTATTCAAAGTGGTGTTCTTTGTTCTGTTCAAAGTAGTGTTCTTCATTCTGACTCTTCTAGTTTCTTTCAATAAAATCTCCTTTGCCTTAGTCTTTGTTTCCTTCAAATAGTATATCTCTGCCTACTTTGTATACTACTCCACATTAAGGTATCCATGCAGTCTGATTTTTTTATGTAAATAATTTTTATCACTGAACTCAAAATTCAAATTTAAAAGAGTTATAATAAAGTTAATGCACCATGAAAAGACACTGTTGAACAAGGTTGCAAATGTCAGGGTAAGTGATCTTTGCAAAGAAGAATCATTTCCAGAAAATTATAACAATATCCTTTTCTATAGCAAACACATTGAATTTTTATATATTTGAAAAGCATTTATGCAAATATTTTATAATTATCTTGTGGTCAAGCTAAGATAAAAGATTTATTTCTACTGGTCATTATTTTAATTACAAATTATAATTAAGCATATATTTTAATATAATATTTTAAGATACCCAACTTCAAATAATGAATTTAAAAAGAGGGTTCAGGATTTTGGAGGTCACAAAATTCAGAGTTATAAACATGAATCCAATTTCTATTTTTCCAGTATTTATTTGAATGGACATTGTTATCAGGGCACCATAACTTCACCAAAGCTTAGAATTAATGATCTAATAAAGTTGCAAGCATATGGGTCTTTTGTAAGGGCAAGCAGAAACTGTTCTGTAGGAGAGAGATAGGCAAAAATGAAAGATTACATTTTAGTCACTACAGATTTCTTAGATGCAATGGAGGGGGAAAATTGCTACAAAAAAAACCCACTACATTTTAGAAATTTCTCTAATATGGAGTTTTATAGAAGAATTGAATTCTGAAAAGGAATATAAAAGACTAAGTAATACATTAAGGTAGAAAAACAAAGTAAATGCTCAGTGAATTCTATTAGTACTTATAATCTTCCTTTCAAAGAAGAACAATGGTTCTAGAAAAATATTGCTAGATAGTTTGTCAATTTGCAAATAATTGTCTATAGAGATTTATTTCATTCTTAGAGATTTGGTGAGAATAAATACAGAGATGTAAATTTCTGCTGCAAGTAGTGAGAAAGGCAGCTGCTGCGAAACTGATTCCATTGCAGAACTGACAAGCATGATTGGAGACAATTGTGATTTGCAGTTACTAATATCTACGTCCTATTATGGCCCATCTAAAATCTGGTTCCGTGGCTTGTCACCATATTCCTTTAATGAGTAAAATCTCACACAAGTTGAAAGCTGGCTTTTTTTTTCCAATATAGGAAGTGAAGAGCTGTGGCATTAATAGGCACTGTTCCTTTAAGGATGAATATGTTACAAGAGAAACAAGACTTTATTTAGACAGAGTCTTCATTGCTTACATCTTTTATATCATATCAGTTAAATGGTACACCTTGACCAAGCATATTCCCCTTTCTCAGATCAATGGCATTTATGTAAGAACTAGAAAAGAATACGAATACCTGTCTTCCCTACTTGGAACAACTATAAATAATACAATTCCACAAGATATCCTTGAACTAAAGCATTGTCCCTTTCCTTAAAAAGTGAAAATTGTAGATGACGGGAGGAAGTCTTGATTGTAAAACAAGAGCTAAAAATAGGAGATGTCATATGCTTCTTTTTGGGATATGTAAGGATAACTGTGAACTTCATCCTACCCTATCTCCAAGAAAGCCTACTTTTGCATAATTACACAGCATGGAACCAGTGGACATAACCTGACTCTTTTACTATTTGGTACCTGCTCACTAGGTTTAGAGAAATATTTCTATACAGTAATTGTGGACAATTCTTCTATTGTCTGATTTTACAGAATTGTGTCTCCTATGGTGTTACAATCATTGTCTGGCTTTAGTGTGGCCTGGCATGGTACAGGGAACTGAGAGAGAAAAATCAGAACTTTTGTGAACAAGAAAAAGAAATATCAGACACTAGAACATGGAAATAACTTCAGTACATAAATTACAGAATTGCACTCTAATTGAGCAGGAATAAATATGAGGAGAAAATACAGTGCTAAAGAAAAAAATACACAGTTCACCTGAAAAAGATAGTGCCCCAGAATCAGATGATTATAAACAGAATCTCAAATAGCATGGTAGAAAGAAAACAAGACACTATGAACACACATACACATATTTACATTCCAAAATAAAGTTATAGAAAAAAGTATAAGTAAACCAAAGACTTATACAAGAGAAGCAAATATCTTCAGTATATATAACCATGATGAAAGATTCAGGGTTTTATTGAAAAGATTCAATGGGGTTCCATGTTTTGCTTTGGTTCAAGTGAATTATAATCTACTATGTTTATCACTGCTTTCAATTTATCCCATTAATTTTTATGAAGTGCTCATTTTTCTTTTTTGCAACTTAAGCCATCATTTTTAAGAGAGCATATCTCTTAAGTTGTTAGTTATGGTTCTAAAAATAAAAATGTTCATAGATTAGCAATATACTTTCTTTTTTCTTTTTATTTGTTTATTTATTTTTATTTTACTTAATTTCCACCTCCTCCCATTTCCCTCCCCGCCCCCCCCCCCCCCACCCTTTCCCCTCCCTACTACATCTAGGCTGAGCAAGGTATACATCCAAAGAGAATAGGAGCCAAAAAGCCAGTACATGTAGTAGAGATAAATCCCAGTGTCATTACCAGTGGCCCCTCAGTCTGCACCAGCCAAACAACTTTCAACCAAATTCTGAGGAAGTAGTTTGGTCCTATGCTTGTTCGTTCCCAGTCCAGCTGGAGTTGATGAGCTCCCAAGCTCAGGTAAACTGGTTCAGGGATGACCCTTCATGGTCTTGACCTCTTTGTTCATAGTCTCATTCCTTGTACTCTTCAGCTGGATCTGAGAGCTCTGTCCAGTGTTCTGATGTGGGTCTCTTATTCTGTTTTCATCTGTTGTTGGACAAAGGTTTGATGATTGATATATAAGATAATCAACAGTCTGCCTACAGGTCAAGGCCAGTTGGGGCACCCTCTCCTCAATTGCGTAGGGTTATTGCTGGGGTCATCCTTGTAGAATCATGGGAATTTTTCTTTAGCTAGGTTTCTTGATAACCCCATAATGGCTCCTTCAATCAAGTTATCTCTTTCCTTGCTCTCATATCTGTTTTTCCTCCATCTCAACAATCCCATTCCCTCAAGTTCTCCTCAACCCCACCCTTATTCCTTTCTTGACCCCTTCTCCATTTCTCCTACCCCATACCCCATGTTTCCAATTTTGTTAGGTGATCTTGTCTGTTTCCAATTTCCAGGTGGGTGTATATGTTTTTCTTTGGGTTCACCTTATTACTTAGCTTCTCTAAAACCGTAAACTATAGGCTCAATGTCCTTTGTTTATATCTAGTATACACTATGAGTGAGTACATACCATATTTATTTTTTTGAGTCTGGGTTACTTCAAGCAGGATAGTGTTTTCTAATTCTATCCATTTGCGAGCAAAATTCAATATGTCATTGCTTTTTGCCACTGAGTAGTACTCTAATGTGTAAATGTGCCACACTATCTTTATCCATTCTTCCAGTGAGGGGCATCTAGGTTGTTTCCAGGTTCTGGTTATTACAAATAATGCTGCTATGAACATAGTTGAACAAATGCTTTTGTAGTGTGATTGAGCATCTTTCGAGTATATTCCTAAGAGTGATATTTCTGGATCCTGAGGTAGGTTGGTTCCCAATTTTCTGAGTAAACCTCAATACTGATTTCCAAAGTGATTGTACAAGTTTGCATTCCCACCAGCAATGGAGGAGTGTTCACCTTATTCCACATCCTCTCTAGCATAAGCTATCATTGGAGTTTTTAATCTTAGCCATTATAACAAGTATAAGATGTTATCTCAGAGTTGTTTTGGTTTGCATTTCCCTGAGAGTTAAGGAAGTTGAACATTTCTTTAAGTGTCTTTTAGCCATTTGAAATTCTTCTGTTGAGAATTCTCTATTTAGTTCAGTGCCCCATTTTTATTTCGATTATTTAGAATTTTAATGCCTAATTTCTTGAGTTCTTTATATATTTTAGAGATCAGTCCTTTGCTCTATATGGGGTTGGTGAAACTCTTTTCCCATTCAGAAGGCTGCCTTTTTTGTCTTATTGACTGTGTTCTTTGCTTTATAGAAGCATCATAGTTTCAGGAGGTCCCATTTATTTATTGTTGCTCTTAGTGTCTGTGCTACTGGAGTTTTATTTAGGAAGTAGTCTCCTGTGTACATACATTGCAGACTATTTCCCACTTCCTCTTCTATCGGGTTCAGTGTGGTTGGATTTATATTGAGGTCTTTAATAAATTTGGACTTGAGTTTTTTGCATGGCAATATATATGGATCTATTTTCATTCTTTTACATGTTGACATCCAGTTATGCCAGCTCCACTTTTGAAGATGCTTTCTCTTTTTTCATTATATAATTTTAGCTTCTTTATTAAAAAAAATCAGGTGTTCATAGGGTCTTTTTTGTTCAATTATGTTGTTCAATGTCTCTGTTTTTATGTCAATACCAAGCTGTTTTTATTACTATAGCTCTGTAATAGAGCTCAATGTAAGGGATGGTAATGCTTCCAGAAGTTCCTTTATTACATAGGATTGTTTTGGCTATCCTGTGTTTTGTGTTTTTCCACGTGAAGTTGATTATTGTTCTTTCAAGGTCTGTGAAGAATTATGTTGGGATTTTGATGGGGATTGCATTGAATCTATAGATTGCTTTAGCTAGGATTGCCATTTTTATTATGTTGATCCTTCTTATTCTAGATTATGGGAAATGTTTCCATTTTCTGGTATCTTCTTCAATCTTTTTTCAAAGACTTAAAGTTCTTCCAAATAGTTCTTTCACTTCTTTGGCTAGTGTTAGCCCAAGATATTTTATGTTATTTGTGGCTATTATGAAACATGATGTTTCTCCGATTTCCATCTCAGCTTCTTTATTATTTGTGCTAGGAGGGCTGCTGATTTTTTTGAGTTGTTCTTATATCATGACACATCACTGAAGGCATTTATCAGCTGTAGGAGTTCTCTTGTAGTCTTTTTAGGGTCACTTATGTACACTATCTTGTCTGCAAATAACAAAATTTAACTCCTTCCTTTCCAATTTGAATCCCCTTGATCTCCTATTGTTGTCTTATTGCTACTGCTAAAACTTCAAGAACTATGTTGAAGAGATATGGAAAGAATGGACAGCCTTGTCTTATTCCTGATTTTAGCGGAATCACTTTGATTATCTCTCCATTTAATTTGATGTTAGCTGTTGGCTTGCTGTATATTGCTTTTATTATATTTAGATATGTTCCTTGTATCCAGAATCTCTCCAAGACCTTTATCATAAAGGGTTGTTGGATTTTGTCAAACATTTCTTGGCATCTAATGAAATGATCATATGTTTTTTCTTTCAGTTTATTTATATGATGTATTAAATTGATAGACTTTCATATGTTGAACCAGCCATGCATCTCTGGGATGAAGTCTACTTGATCATAATGGATGATTTTTTTGATGTGTTCTTGGATTTTGTTTGCCAATATTTTACTGAGAATTTTTGTATTGATGTTAATGAGTGATATTGGTCTGCAATTCTTTTTCTTGGTTGAGTCTTTGTGTGGAACCAAATAATAGACATTAGGGAAGCTAGAATTCAAAAGAAGATTTCAGGAAAAAAAAAGAATAATAATGAGAACAAATAGAAGAAGAAAAAAGAAGAAGAAAACAAGGAGGAGTAGAAGGAAATAGAAAAAGTAAAAGGGGGAGGAAGACACAGAGGGGGAGAAAGAAGTCAAATGATTGGCTTTGGTCCTTGGACTACCTGGCAGGAAATGTAACCGTGTAAGGAAATCTTGCTGGAGCTAGATCAGTGAAATAGCACATACCTTGGCAGAAAAGAATACAAAATTTGACCTTTTCTTCTATATCCTGTTGTTCAGTGGACTATATCCAGTGAAAATACAGACAAACTGACTTGGGATACAACTAAAACTCAGCCTCACTCACTATGTATAGGAAGTGGGAGTGGAAGAAGAGAGTGTGCATAGTATTCAGTCTGGATCAATTGACCTCTTATCTGAGCAGCTTGATTTTGGTTTCGCCTTGAATATATGCACATACAGAAAAATTTATTGATGTGTAATAAAAAAGGGAGATAGAAAATTATATTGAGAAAGTTTTAGTATATTTACTTGAGAATGATTAGTTGTAATACAACTTTTAATGGTGTCACACTGATGATATTAAACACAGATTCAAGGTACAGAAATTTGGTTAACCTAAGTATATTTTAAATTGTCCTGAAGAGGCAGCAGGTGCATGTTGTGGCAAAACCAGTTGATTCAATGGTAGATTAAATATTATTACTATTCTCTCAAATTGATCTCATAAATAGAAAGCATCATTTCATTTTCAAACAGTGCTTAGCATCTGTAACTCTTAGAATAGTAAAAAAAAATCCCATAATTAGAAAAGAAAATAAAGTTAGAAGAGAAAGTAGTGGGAAAAGAATCATTCTGGTCAAGCTCATGCTGTCTTCAAATGAGTTTCTCTTTCTTCATTGTTCAATTTGGTGTGTATTTAGATATTCTGCTCTTGATTCTTTGTATTTTAAATGGTTTCAAGTCTAACATTTTAATTCAATATGAAATAAACAATAAAATCAATTTATCTTCTATGCATATGTGATAATTATCTTTGTATAATTAGATTACCACTATGAAATGTATGAGCAGATTTATTTAAAAAGTTTGCCCTCAGCTCCAATTTTAGCATCTCTTTTTTTACTAATCAGAGTACTTATATCTACCTTTGTTCCTCCTCCATATTCAAGTCCTAATTTGCCATAAGAGCAATTATTCAAAGCTTTGTATTATTTCATGAACTTATCTGGTTAAAGACATTCTGTGTAACCTCATTTTATACAGTCTGAACCTGTAATTCTTTAGCATCTAGCCAGAGTCTATAGCTGAACTCTGATGACCATTGAGATCTCTTTCTGTGTCATGCTGCATTGTGAGCTCTACATCCCTGATTTACTGTTTTTTTTTATTTCACGTGTGCATACTAAGTTATTGCACTTCCTTAGAGACACAATGTCAGAGAGTCCTTGCTATTAGAAAACTCTTTTGATTCAGTTTGCTGTGTTTGAATGTCATAGCCCTTGGCTGTGGAACTAATGTTTGTAGTTTCAATCAACCAAAGATATGCGACTATAGTGTAGCTTTCATCACAACAATTAGCACTAGATAAAATTTTGGCTTACATATCTTTAAATTCGTATATGTTTCATAATAAACAAGAATAAATCATATATGTGTCTTTGACAGTTCAAATTCTCAAAATGGTCTGACATATGACAGACTCAAATTTTTAAAATATCTTTATAAATACATTTATAAATTTTTTTAGTTTTAACAGATGGAAGAATCAGAGAAATTTCTGCAGTGTTGTAGTCAAAAGCAAAGTGCTTTTGCCATGAATAAACTCTCATTCATACTTCTATTAGAAACCCTAATAACAATTATTAAGTAAATGATTAATGAAATAAGTTAAAAAGAAGATTGGAGCTAATTGGGAATAAGAAAGTGGCTAGAAGGAGTAGGATGGAAAAAAGAAAGAGTAATGGGGACAAGAATGAAGTTACATAAATTTAAAATGTCATAATAAAATCTATTGTCTACAATGGAAAAACATTAAAATATTGGAAAATTTAAAGCATTAAGCATAATTATATATTATATAAAATGTATACATCATGATGACATTTCCTCAATACAATGAACACAACTCTTTGAATTTCATTTTTTTAATCTTTTAAATTTCTTTATTGAATCTTTTGGGGTTTCACATCATGTACCCCAATTGTGCTCACCCTTCTAGTCCTCCAATACTTCACCTCATCCCTGTTGCATCCAATCAGCAAAAACAAACAAGCAAAACAAAAAATAAAGTAAGCAAGCAAGGAAACAAAAGCAAGCAACAACAAGAACCCTATAAACCAAAACACAACAAAAATCACATCAGAAACAGAAAAATCTCTGATTCTCCTTCTCTCCTGACTCTCCATCACCTCTTCATCCATGCTGCTGGCATTAGAGGCTTTCAGGAGTTATATATTACACTCTTTTGTCCCATTAGCTTGACTAGCAAATGCTCACTAGAGTGAATCATTGGTTTGGTTCAAGGTGTCAGATTTTTGATACACTATCCTTGCTGGATCCTCAATGCAGCTGTTCTGTGGTATTTTGTGTTTTGGAGATTTGTGGATATTGTTCTGTAAGACCAGTTCCTTCACAAGTCCAGCATGACCTAGATGGGGTAGAAGCAATGGTGAGTAAACCCAAGGCCCTGGTGTAGGTGTGGGTGTTAGCCAGGCAAGTCAGATCAAGACTTTTGGGTAGCTGCCTTTGGTGTGGTGGAGGAGTCGACTCTCCTACATACATGCCCTCAGGGTAGTATCATCTCACCTATAGTGAGGGGTGAGGACCCTCTCTCCCATTTCATTTTTAACCTGTTTTTACTTTATTTTATTTTGTGTATATGCATGAAGATATGTTTACCATGTCTGTCCCTGGTACTCAAAGAGGCCAGAAGCAGGCATTGATGTGTAACTAGAGTGATATACAATAATATGCCACTACATAGATGCTAGGAATTAAACCAAAGTCTCCTGGAATAGCCATCAGTGATCTTAATCAGTGAGTAATCTCCCCAGCCTTCTGCCTCCATTTAAATTTTATATAAACCATCAGTACTATATTTCCAGAGCTTCTTCATGCTGTTAAATACAGATATACTCCACTTAGAAAACAATTCAGAATTCTTCATTGTATGCATTGCACACATTTTGTTCTCCAGTCTCTATGCCAATGTATATCAAGTCTGTTTCCAAATTTGTTTTCGTAGCTATAATGTAGTAAAAAATCCAAACACATAAATGAATAAGTTACAGCAATACAAAAATAAAAATATTAAATATATTAAGATGTAATTTACTGCCATTGAACAAAAAAATCTTAAAAATTCACAAGATATAAGAGGAAAAGTATTTTGTGTATGTCCCAGTCCTAGAGCCAAAATAAGATTCTTGGGATATATATATATATATATATATATATATATATATATATATATATTTTAAGTATTTATGACTTTTCATTTATAATTTGTACATTATATTATAATTTGTTATATAATTATATTATATATATATTATTATTCTCACAAAAAGAGTCCATTTTCTGTTTCATCATCACCACAACCCAGTAATGGAGAAACAGAGAGGGTAAGTTTTTTTCTATTAGGTACAAAACTTTACAAGATATTATTTTAAATGTTTTGCTCAAATTTTAAAGTATCTAACACTAAAAATATGATTAAGCCAGTTAAGTCATTATTGGACAAGGATCAGGCTCAATATATATCACCTAGTTTTCAAAGCTCTATGTGGTACCTTTAATCCTAACTGTGGGGAGGCAGAAACAGCAGAATCCTTGGGGTTTTCTGGCCAGCAAGTCTAACCAAATTCTTAAGCTTCAGCTTCTGCGAGACACACTATTTTTTTAAAAAAAAAGATTTAAAATTACTAAAACATGATTATGTATATTATTTAAACAATGTCATCTTTAAAGATGTGTGTATTTGTATATTGGAAGTCATTGCTAGGAATATTTCTAAAAAATAAAGCAGAAGAAAAGTCAGAAACTATAGGAAATTAGGAATTTTTTGTTTGTTTTTGTTTTTTGAGACAGGGTTTCTCTGTACCTTTGGAACTTGTTCTGGAACTAGCTCTTTTAGACCAAGCTGGCCTCAAATCAGGGAAATCTGCCTGCCTCTGCCTCCAGAGTGCTAGGATTAAAGGCGAGGGCAACTACCATCTGACTCAGAAATTAGGATTATTTTAAAGATGTTTTAATTCAAATTCATTGCCAGTTCAATTGCTTGGTACTAATGATTAAAGCAATGTTCCACCTTCTATGTGTATGACAAACGAACAAACAAAGGAACAAATTCTATGACTTATTGTACGCATAAAAATTATGCAAATATGCTGTCTGAAGTTGCAAGCCCTTAGCTAATCAAACTTGCAATGATTACTGGAGCACCCGTTGCTTTGACTTCTTCCTTTGTTATTATGTCTTCTCTAAAAACAATCACATTTTCTCCTATAATCTTTCTTCTGCCTCATCTCTCCAAATAACTATCTAATCAGTCTGGTTAGCTGAAATCTACACATTGCTTATTTACTGTCTACATAAGTACGAAACAGTCATGTGCTCAAAAATGTCCCACCATGAACACACTTTCTACAATCCAAGAAACTCGGTACCTTAATGTTTGCTTAATTGCTCAAAGCTAATTTTTGAAATTTTTAAACTTTTTGGCAGGAATAGAAAAATTCATGGTATGTTTCAGAGGATTAAATTTCTTCAGCTCTTATTCTATTTTCAGCAGACAATTTTTCCTTCCTGTGATAAAGCAAGGAAAAGGTTTTTTTTTAAACAATGGAAAATGTGACCCTATACAACCTCTCTTATTATAGTCTTTCTTAGCTCATTCTAAGCACCCTGCAGATGAATTTTAAGCAACAAATAATTAATTGTTCCACCCATATATCCTATATTATTATGAATATCGTAAAGATTAATAATCTATATTTTATATATTTACAATGTTATCATAATTTGGAGACATGTATTATCTTATATTGATGTTTTGTATGTATTTACTCTACAGATAAATAAATGAATATTACATTAGATTCTGGATGGAAGAACTGTATAATTGGTTTGAACATATATGTTAAAAGTAATAAAATTCTCTAAAACAAAAATCAAATTGAATTAAGCCTTGGAGTCTATTATTGCAAGGAAATATCTAAATTCTTTCTTACCACCATAACCTGGTATTGATATTTCTCTTCCCTGTGCTGTTTTATATATATATATATATATATATATATATATATATATATATATATATATAGTTTTCATAGCATTGTTTATCTAATTTCAGTGTTTTTGAAACCTGAAAAATTAGCATTTTATTTCATAGCCTTAACTCTATTCTATTTAGAAATTGCGTCATAAAAATAAGCAATAAGGAGAAAATAAAACATTATGAGTAAAGGAAATACCAACTGTTTAACATAAAAATTGTACTCTAGATCCCCTGCAACCTCAGAAGAACTCTGAACACAAGGTGCAACTGCACACAGAGAACCAAAAAGTTAGTGATCAGCCAGCCAGCTGGGCACTCTACTCTCTAGGCCTTTGGTACCAGGGCAAAATGCCAGGCTCCTTCCCCACCAGCCTCAGCTTCATGAACCAGGCAGCAGGCAAGCTTCCTGGAGCTAGGCTGCTCTAACACCTTACCAATAGGTAGTACCCTGTATCCTACAAGGCCTACTCTGTCCCCAAACTCACCCATCCCCTGTGACCTCAGAAGAAATCTGAAGTATAGGTAGTAACTGCACAGAGTGAACCAAGAGAGCAGGCCAAGAGAGACCTCAGTGGCTCCCTGAAACACTGAAAGAAACTGCACAGAGTAGAATAAGAGCAGCTCCATAAGACCGAGACAGCAACTGCAAGGATTGGACCAAGAGGCAAAAACACTACTGGCACCAAATGAAGGAAGAGATGGGTAGGCACTAGTGCAAAATTTTATTCAACAACCTAAAAAGTAATATGATAATGCCAGAAGCCAGTGATCATACAACAGGAAGACCTGATCACCCTAACCCAGAAGAAGCAGAAGAAAATTATATTAAATATAACTTTATGAAGATGATAGAGATTCTTAATGAGGAAATGAAAAAAATACTTTTAAAGAAATGGAGGAAACAACAAACAAAAAATTTGGAAGAAATCAGTAAATCTCTTAAAGAATCTCAAGAAAAAGAAATCAAACAGATGAAGGAAACAGTTCAAGACTTGAAAACTGAAATAGAGGTAATAAAGAAAAGACAAACTGAGGGAACTCAGAAAATAATCTGGGTAAAGGAAGAGGAACAACTCATGCAAGCATAACCATCAGAATACACGGGATGGAAGAGAGATTTTCAAATGTTGAAGATACCATAGAGGGAATAGATTCGTCAGTAAAAGAAAATGATAAATCTGACAAATTCTTAACATAAATTATTCAGAATATCTGGGACACCGTTGAAAAGACCAAACTTAATAATAATAAAGATTGAAGAAAGAGGAAAAACTCAAACTCAAAGGAACAGAAAATATATTCAACAAAATCAGAGAAGAAAACTTTCTCAACCTAAAGACTGATATTCAAGAAACTTACAGAACCCAAATGGATTGAACCAAAAACAGTCCAGTCACCATATAATAATCAAAATGCAAAACCTACAAAGCAAAGAAAGAATATTAAGAGCTGCAAAGAAAAAAGTCCAAGTAACATAAAGACAGTCCTATCAGAATAACACCCAAATTCTCAATGGAGACTATGAGAACCAGAAGTTCCTAGACATATATGCTGCAGACACAAAGAGACCATGGATTCAAGCCCAGATTTCTATACCCAGCAAAGCTTTCAATCACCATAGATGCAGCAAACAAGATATTCCATGACAAAAACAAATTTAAGCAATGCATATTCACAAACCCAGACTTACAGAAAGTAGTAGAAGGAAAATTCTAATCCAAAGAAGCTAACTGCACACAAAACACAGGCAACAGATAATCCCATAACAGAAAACCATAAGCAATGGAAACACACAAACACTATCAGCAAATAAATAACAGGAATTAACAGTCACTGGTCATTAATATCTCTTACTATCAATGGACTCAATTCACCTACAAAAAAAAAGCAAACAGAATAGATACAAAAGAAGGATAAATCCTTATGCAAGAAACAAACCTCAACCACAAATACAAACATTACGTCAGAGTAAAGGGTTGGGAAAAGGTTTTGTAATCAAATGGAACTAAGAAAAGAGCGAGAGTAGCTATTCTAATATCTATAAAAATAGACTTCAAATTAAAATCAGTTAGAATAGGTGCGGAAGAATACTTCATAATCATCACAGGAAAAATCCAACACTATGAAGTCTCAATCCTAAACATTTATACCCCAAATATAAGAGCACTCACATATATAAAAGAAACATTACTGAAGCTTAAATTGTACATCAAACCCCACACACTAATAGTAGAAGATTTCAACACCCAATCTCCCCAAGGAACATGTCTGCCATATGAAATTTAACAGAGAAATAAGACAACTAACCATTGTAAACTGAAACAGACTTAAACATCTATAGAACATTTCATCCATTTCTTTCTTTTTTTTGTTTTTTTTTTTTGAGACAGGGTTTCTCTGAAGCTTTGGAGTCTGTTCTGGAACTAGCTAATGTAGGCCAGGCTAGCCTTGAACACACAGAGATCCACCTGCCTCTGCCTCCTGAGTGCTGGGATTAAAGGCATGTACCACCACCACCAGGCCATTTCACCGATTTCAAAAGAATATACATTCTTCTCAGCACCTCATGAAATCTCCTCTAAAATTGATCACATTCTCATTTTAAAAAAAAGTAAATCACAACAGATACAAAAACACTGAAATAACCTCCAGTGTCTTATTGAATAACCTTGGTTTAAAGTAAGAAATGAACAACAATAATTGCAAAAAACCTACAAATTCATGGAAATTGAATAATAGTACTCAATTAAATCATTCTTGGGTCAATGAATAAAGAAGAAAGAAATTAAAGACTTCTAGAATTCCACAGAAACGAAGGCACAATGTACCCAAATTTATGAGAAACTATGAAAGCATTACTAAGATGTGCCTACATAAAGAAAGTGGAGAAATCTCACACTAGCAATTTAACAGTACACCTTAAGCACTAGAACAAAAAGAAGCAGACTCTTCCACAAAGAGTAGACAACAGGAAATAATCAAGTTGAGGGCTGAAATCAATAAAATAGAAGGAAGCAAAGAAAACAATTCAAAGAAACAATGAAACAAAGAGCTGGTTCTTTGAGATCAACAAGATAGATAAATCCTTATCCAAACTAATCAAAAGGCAGAAAGAGAATATCCAAGTTAACACAATCATAAAGGAAAAGGGGGAAATAACAACAGAAATGTGGAAACCCAGAGAATCACTAGGCCGTACTACAAAAACCTATACTTCACAAAACTGGAAAATGTAAAAGAAATTTTGAATTTCTTGATAGGTACCACAGCTGTTGAGCTGGGGTAGACTGTGGGCTATGGCAGTGAGACCAGGAATTATCTCCCTCCCTTGTTCTGATTTTTAGAACTCAGTCTCCCTGGAAGGATACCTTGTTCAGTCTATATATAGTAGAAAGGGCTATGGTTCTGCCTAAAAGCAACATGCTAGACTTGTTTTGACTCCCCATGGGAAGCCTTATCTTTGAAGAGTAGATAGGGGATGGTATGTGTTGAGGGAAGGGAGAATGTGAAGGGAGCAGGAGGAGGTGATGGAGTGGTAAATGGATTTGGCATGCAAAAGGAAAAAAATATAGTTTTTCTAAATAAGTTAAAATAAAAAAAACTATGCCCTAACAATTGAGCATATGATATGAAATTTAGGTTCAGAGCTTTAAATACCAGACCTACTGTTAATTAGTAGCATGGTTTTTAAGAAGTTCTGTGCATTTTTCCTCTCTTGGAAAGTGGAGCATTTTAGAGTTTTACCTAAAACAGTAAATTATCAGATCTGAAGGACCAGCCACAATAAAAATTTCTCTTGTTAGGTTAGGGCCATGGAAATTTAGAAAACTTATTAAAAATTAAAATTCCAATGATACAAATAAAAATTATAAAACAGAAACATATAGAATAGTGCTGGAAGGGATATCAATTGAATACTGAAATCGCCCACATTTAATTTCAATTTGCCTAAAATACACCAACCCTAAGAGGTAGGTGTAAGATTTAAAAAAACTGAATTAAAATGACACAAAGAAAAGAATAGACCAGTAGAAGATTATGGGCTACCTCCATAGTTAAACATTCTGTTGCTAGGATAAAACAACTCATGCTAACACACTAGACCAAAACATTCTGTGGGCAAATCACTCCTTTGGTGGAATCTGATGTTATCTTCTTTAGGGGAACTAGAACCTTAGTTGGATTCTTAGACTATTGTTTGAGGTAGAAATATATCTACTTCTCTATTCCTGAATACAAGGTTGACTATTAGACACACCTGTTGACAATAACTCTGAGAGAGCAGAACTCTTTGATCTAAAAGTAGGTGGAATCTTTGTTTGAGGTAGAAACACAATAACCTTGGAGAAATAGAGGTAACTTCCAGCAATCTGATCTTTGATCAAGGTAGAAATAGGCTCAAATTTTTGGGCCTCCACAATTCCTCCCTTTTTATTAATTTTAATAATGCCTGTGCTTTTGCAACAGGACAGATGATCACATCTGCCTTAGGTGAACACTTATCCATTTCCCAGACTTATCTGTCTTTGGTACATGCATTTCAAGCCTACATGTCCATGTCTTAGGCGCCTGGTGGTGAAAGAATCAAACCCATCTTTGACTGCTGATCCCTGTAAGCAAAGGCTCATATTTTTGGGCTTCCATAATCTGAAGCATCAAGTTCTTGAGATAGCCAATTAGTTGATGCAACATATCCTATTATTTGACAAGATTCGTATACTTTAAAACTTTATTGTAAATTCTTATCTTTATATTCATTGATTAACAAACCTTTCAAAGACCATCAGAGAAGTTTTTTGTTCACTAGAAGGACAGCAACAGTAGCTGACAACTAGTCAAACTGCAGCTATCAGTCTCAAATATTTATATCAAAAATTTTCCCAAGACTCAGTGGTCATAACCATGAAGAAAGACTTGTAAGAGCCAGAAATTGGGGAAGACCACAGCAATACAGTTTGTTATGCACATGCCATGGTAGCTCTGCTTATGAAATTATGGAGTTGTAGTTGCCTATGCAAGATCTGCACAAAATCAAGCCAGTTAACATTTCAGTTTATGACCGGGGGCCCTAAACCTCTTTCCCTTAACTGAATAGCTACGGATAATTGATGGCTTCTGGGAGAAGGATTTTAGTTTCCTTTAAGGATGTTGTCTCAGATAAGACAACCAAGCTCCTGCATATATCCCATATTTATAAGTGAGTCTTTAGCTTAAATGAAACTCGGTATCCTAATAGAAAAAAAATTATAAAGGCTTGGAAATTGGGAAGGATTATGGACCTGAAGGGTGAATTTAGGAGGAGTTAGGAGGTATAAGATTGTATGTGACTATGATGATACAATATTGCATACACGCATAAAGTTCTCCAATAATTAATAGAAATAATGCATTAAAATTGAGACTAGTGATATGGGTCAAGGATTAAGAACACTTGCTATGCATGAGGACCTAAGTTCACAACATCAACACTTAAACATCAACACTTTCATAAAAAGCAAGGCATATATGCTTGTGGCACTGCATGCCCAATTCTGTGGGACAAAGACATCCAGATTAATAGAATTTCTCATATGGAAGTCAACTACCCACATAGCCATATCTCTGAAGACACACATATACATACAGATATACACAAACATGTACACATGTAGTAAAACGAAAAAACATCAGCTAGTGATAGATATTTATACTCTTATCTTTTCAGGTCACTCCGTGAACTAAAACAAACCATCAATTGCATTAAAAAGGCAGTTGTTGAGGGATATGCATTTGTTTTTTCAGAATATACCAACTCTTAAGTGCTGCTGAAGTGTGAACTTTTCATACTTGCTACTTACTTCAATTTACAGTTCATTATATGGTGGCAAATGGAAGTGATGTGAAGTTATCGTTGGGAAAATTAGTTGAAATAGAAATATGTTATCTGTCCTGAAGGAACAAAAGAAAAGATGTTCCCCTTACAGCAACAGGCCACATCCATGTAATCTCCTTATTCCCCCACATCACATCAATGTAAGTATTCCCATGTACTACATAGTGGTAGTGTTTTATGTTACTCCAAACTTTCTTCATTTTTTGCTTTAAAACACTTGACTGCAAATTTTGTACAAAGAGAAAATTGTCTAATACATCATGAGGATCTCATCAATCTAGACAAAAGCGTAAAGTGAAGAAATAACCTTGGCTATTATTCAGGAACAATTAATTTGCTCTGCTATGGTTTTTAATAAGCAGATTCTTCTTTCTGCTATTAAAGCAAAATGACTTGAGTTAGAGATTGACGACATTGGCCACACAATGAGAATCAAAGTTATATAAAAAAAAAAAATATTAAATTACTATGTTACCCAAACTGTAATGGCAAATGTTTTTGTTATATTAAACTGTTTTAATGCTTCCAGCCATGCATTAATGATAAAGTTGCCTAAGTAAAATAAATGAACACATCAATTGCTCAGGTATATTGGTTTATTTTGTTGAACTTGTTTTATACTGTAGATATATTTCCATAGAACTGAGAATCAAAGGGGTGACTGAATATATTAAATATGTTTTCCAATTAGGTGTTCAAAGTATTGCATTCACTCAGGACAATGCTCACTTCCATATTCACACTCTCTCTCACACACATACACACAAAAACACACTTCATTTGTTATGAAATATAGGGGAATTATACATTAATTTTATTTTGGCTCAGAAAATAAAGGACAAGTACAGCTGTGATTATTTTATTTCTAGGTCTTCTAATTATACACAACTCTTCATAAAAATGTAAAATACAGCTTGTTAATAGAAATCAGGGTAGGACAGAGAGATAGTGATACATATGGAAGTGTTAGTGATCACCATATATGCTGTATGAGTTAAAATAAAGCTATTATGTCATGAGAAGAGCAGTAAAAATACAAATAACTAACGTGTCATATGAGTTTCAGAATGAATTTTAAAATACTAATCTGTTGAATATTGAAAATATATTTTGTAAATATATTTTTATATATTTTATTATATATTATTATATTTATTTATTATTTATAATAATATATTTAGTATTATATTATATATAATATTATATATTTTTTATTAGAGAAAAGGCTGCATCTAGAGCTATAGATTTGTATTGGACACCACTGATGCTACTCAAAGCTAATAAAATTGTTACATTACATTTGTGTTGACTGATAGTATTTATTTATTTTTATTATTTATTTATTTATCTATTTTGGATTTATGTTTTCATGTGAAAGATTGTATTTTACTTTGTACCTCCCATTTTTTTTTTTTTTGGCTTTTTTGAGACAAGGTTTCTTTGTAGCTTTGGTGCCTGTCTTGGAACAAGCTCTGTAGACCAGGCTGGCCTCAAATTCACAGAGATCTGCCTGCATCTGCTTCCCAAGGCCCATTGGTATTTCTGATTCTTCCTCATGGACATACACAACCGGGTGACTTATATTCTCCACCCATGCAAAATGTTGTAAAAAATACATGTTTCCATGATCAGTAAAATAAATCAGCAAAATGTTTTTTTCAAGATAATTGAGACAATGTATTCATGTTGTTAAATATAGCTATAATTTACTTTGGTGTGTGTACAATTTTTAAAGTATTTGTAAGTCTATTTTGCCATTGTTATATTATTTGATTGTTTACAACCTCCTGCTTTTCCAAACAATGTAGCAGTGAGAATCATGATTAATGAATCAAAAATCTTGAAAGTTTTAAATGTATATGCCAATGAGTAGAATTCCCAGATTATAGGATTTTTGTTTTGTATAATTCAGTAGACATAAACAAATTGTTTTCCAAAATATTCACATTTAGTCTTTTTTAGTTAACAGAAATATTAGTATTGCTATAAATTAGTTTCAGCTACATTTTTTCTATATTTTTAAGAAATATATATATATACATATACATACTCTTTTTCTGTCTCCCCACTCATTCCCAAATCTACCCAAATAGCTACCGTCTAACTTTATGGTTTTTAATTTTTAGACTAACACACTAGTTCAATTAAGTGCCACATATGTGTATATGGGTGTCAAGAAAACTACCAGAGTACAGAAAATCTACCAGTAGAAGAATCCTCAAAAAACTGTAAGTTTGCTTTTCCCCAGCAGTTATTGAAACTATCAAGCAATAACAAAACTTCCTTATGGGGTAAAAGTCTCCTGCTCCCTCTCTCTGTCTCTCTTTGGGTTACTGCATGTGTTCCTGTTTGTTGTAGAAAGAAGCTTATCTGAAAATAACTGAGTAGACACTGGTCTGTGAGTACAGCAGAATATTATTAGGAGATATTTTATTTATATATATATTTTTTTGTGTTTAGACCTGTACTGCTTGGTTTCACTCTAGCTCTCAGGCCTATGTAGTCACTTAATCTTGCTCACACTAGCACTGTTGCGTATGGGTTCCTCTTGTGGTATTTCTGAAAGTATCACCAACCACAGCAAAGAAGCCAGGAAGTGCTGAGAAAGAAAACTCACTGAAGCTTGCCTTGGTTAGCCAGACTAGCTCAAGACTTCTAGATTTTCTAATGTCACGATTTACTCTTCTAATGTTAAACACAGTAAAATATTGATAAAAGGTTTTCATATAACTATAATCACAATTAAGCTTTAGGCATAGATACTTCCTAGCAAAGCTATAAAACATCTGTCATCTTCCCAATAATCATGAGTTATATTGTCTGATAAGCATAAGTCAAGACTAGGTCTTAGAGGATGGATCTGTGATAAAAATAGAGATAGATTCTATTGAAGGATTCAAAGTACATGAAGCCTATTTCATAGTGATGATTTGTATACACTGAGAGACAAAATCCAAAATTAGAGCCTAAATAATTCTTAGGATTTGGGTGAAGTTCAGGTAGCAGCTTGCTCTGAATTGAATAGCAAAGATCACCAGGTTGTTCAAACTTTTTCGTTTGGCATTCATTTGGCCTTCAGAGTATTTTCCATACCCAAGACACTAGAAACTTGGGGCAAAGGCTCCAAATAGGCACCAGCTCAATGTCTCCAGGTTCAATTAGTTGTTTTGCTGCTGTCTTCGCCAAGGCGGTCTGATGAGAGTTACAGAGAGCTACCCATTGTCTTGGGAACATTGTCGTGCTTATGTGGATGAGATTCCCTTGGCCAAGAACTCAACTTAATGGAGCCCAGCCCCAGTCATGGAAGCATTGGTTTTTGACAAGAGATGACCAGTTGGGACTCTGTCTCACCTATTATTATGAGACATCCTTAGCATCACCTTCATACACTTTAGGACTGTTCCACTCTACTGAGTTTCCATATATTCCTCAAATGCCCCTCAATTATCAGCTGTCTCTCCTTGTATTCTCTCCCTCGACTCTTATCTCCACTACCCCTCTGCACCAGATCCTCTCATTCCAGTCCCTCCTCTGCCCCTTTTATTTATAAAAAAAAATCAAATTTCCCTTTTCTTCCAGGGAAATCAATATGCCCCCTCCACATACAGTCCCTATTTCTATACCTGAACTCTCAGGGTCTATGACTACAGGCTAGTTATCATTTATTTAATGCCTAATTTCCACATATAAGTGAATACATCACCATATGTATCTTTCTAGGTTATCTCACTCAGGATGATTTTTTTTCTAGCTCTGTTTGCCTGCCAGTTTCATGATGCCCATTTTTAACATCTGATTAATACACCATTGTGAAAATGTACCACATGCATTTTATCTATTCTGTTGAGGAATCTCTAGGTTGTTTCCAGTTTATGGCTATTATGAAAAAGAAATCTAAAATGAATGTAGTTAAGTAAGTGTCTTTGAGTTACAATATAGCATTCTTTAGATATTATCCCAAGAGTGCTATAGCTGGGTCATGAGGTAGATTGATTCCTAACCTTCGAGAAAATGCAATATTGACTTCCATAGAGACTATACAAGTTGCAATTGAAAATTGTTCTTTTTGCTCTACATCCTCTCTAGCCTGAGCTGTTGCTTGTGTTTCTGATCTTAGCCATTCTAACAGGTTAAATTAGAATCTCAAAGTAGTTTTGATTTGCCATTCCATGATGGCTAAAGGTATTGAACCTTTCTTTTTTTCGCTCTCTCTCTCTCTTTGTTTTCCCTCCTCCCCCTCTTCAGTCTTAAGAGAGGACAGGGTACCCTGCCCTGTGGGAAGTCAAAGGCCCTCCCTCCTCCATCCAGGCCTAGGAAGGTGTGCATCCAAATAGACTAGGGTCACAAAGAGCCAGTACATGCAGTAGACACAAGTCCCAGTGCCATTATCAATGGCTTCTCAGTCAGCCCCCATTGTCAACCACATTCAGAGAGTTCGGTTTGATCACATTCTCATTCAGACCCAGTCCAGCTGGCTTTGGTGAGCTCCCATTAGATCAGGCAACTGTCTTCAGTGGGTGGACCAATGATACTACAAAAGGATTTGTTCAACTATGTTCATAGCAGCATTATTTGTAATAACCAGAACCTGGAAACAACCTAGATGCCTCTCAATGGAAGAATGGATAAAGAAAGTGTGGAGCATATACACATTAGAGTACTACTCACCGGTAAAAAACAATGACATCCTTTACCCAATCTCCCATTTCCCAGTTTAACCCCCTTCACATCCCCTCCCCCACCCCCCCCACCACACCCTCAAGATCCCAATTTTTCCCGGCAAACTTCACTTCCCATAACCAGGAGGATAGCTATATGTTTTCTTTGGGTCACCTTCTTATTTAGTTTTTAGGATATCAAATTATAGACTCACTGACCTTTATTTATCTCTAGAAACCAATATGAGTGAGTACATCCCATGTCATCTTTTGGGTCTGGGTACCTCACTCAGGATAGTATTTTCTATTTCCATCCATTTGCATGCAAAATTAAAGTCATTGCTTTTACCCTGAGTAGTATTCTAATGTGTATATATTCCACACTTCTTCATCCATTCTTCCATTGAAGGGCATCTAGGTTGTTTCCAGGTCTGGCTACTACAAATAATGCTGCTATGAACATAGTTGAACAAATGTCCTGTCATATGATCGGGCCTCTCATGGGTATATTCCCAAGGTGGCATTGCGGGTCCATGGGTAGGTGATCCCGAATTTCCGAGAAACCGCCACAACTCTTCCAAAGTGGTGACAAGTTTGCATTCCCACCAGCAATGGATGAGGGTACCCCTTTCTCCACAGCCTCTTCAGCAAAGGCATCATTGGTGTTTTGATTTTAGCCATTCTGACAGGGTAAATGATATCTCAATGTTGTTTTGATTTGCATTTCCTGATCGCTAAGGAGGCAGCATGACCTAAATGTCTATTGGCCATTTGAACTTCACAGTTGAGAATTCTCTCTCAGATCAGTGCTCCATTTTTAATTGGGTTAATTAGCATTTTAAAGTTGGTTAGGGGAGCAAGGAAGCACACATCTTAATTAAGGAGCCATCTTAGGGTGGCAAGACTGGACCAGAGGGCTACCAGGGCCCAGGCGATGTCCCCAGTTAGTTCCTGGGGCAGCGAGGATAGGAACCTGAAATGACCCTATCCTATAGGCATACTGATGAATATCTTGCATATCACCATAGGACCTTCATCTGGCAATGGATGGAGGTAGACGAACCCACACTGCACACCGGACTGAGCCCCAATGTTCCAAGAGGGCAGAAGGAGAAATAGACAAAGGTCAGGACCACAAGGGGTGCACCCACCCAGAGACAGGGGGCGATCCATGGAGCTCACCAAGGCCAGCTGACTGACTGAAAACATGGAAAACCAGATTCTCGAATTGCGGACAATGAGGCCGAACCAAGGACAATGGCACCGGGTTTGATCCACTTCATGTTCTGGCTTGTGGGAGCCAGCCAGTTTGGATATTCACCTTCCAGACCAGGATTGAGGGGGGACTTGACTCCACAGGGCAGGGAACCCTACTGCCTTCGGCTGAGGAGGGGACGAGGGGGAGGGGGAGGGGGAGGAAATGGGAGGCGGGAGGAGGCAGAAATTTCTTTTTCCAATAAAAAAATAATAAATGTAAACCCCAATATTAAAAAAAAAACAATGACATCTTGAATTTTGCATGCAAATGGATGGAAATAGAAAACACTATCCTGAGTGAGATAACCCAGACCCAAAAAGATGAATATGGTATATATTCAACTCATTAGTGGATTCTAGCCATAAACACATGACATTGAGCCTATAATTCACAAGCTTAGAGAAGCCAAATAACAAGATGAACCCCCTCCCCCCAAAAAAACATATATAGATCCGCCTGGAAATTGGAAGCAGACAAGATCACTGGGCAAAAGTTGGGAGAATGGGGGTGGAGATGGGGGTGGGTTGGGGGAAGGGGAGAGGGGGAGAGAGACCGGAGAAGGGAAGAATTTGATGGAGGTGGGTCTTGATCTTATCTGTTGCTTTTATTGGTTAACTAATAAAGAAACTGCCTAGGCCCATAGGACAGAAAGTTAGGTGGGCGGAGAGACAGAATAGGATTCTGGGGAGAGAGGCTGAGAAGGAGTCGCCATTATGTTTCCATGCCAGACAGACGCAGGCTAGAATCTCCCGATAAGCACACCCGGGGTGTTACACAACTTAAAGAAATGGGCTAGTCCAGGTGCGAGAGTTAGCCAGAAGAGCAGCCTTGGGCCAGGCAGTGTTTAAAGAATACAGTTTCCGTGTAATTATTTCGGGGCATAAGTAAGCCAGCGGGCAGCGGGGGGACGCAACAGCCCGCTGCTGCTACCAATTACAACAAGAATTGAACCTCTTTTAATATTGTGTCTCAGGCACTTGAGCTTCCGCTATTGAGAATTTTCTATTTAGCTCTGTACACCATTTTTAAATTTAATTGCTGTTTGGTATCTAGTTTGTTAATTTCTTTATATATTTTGTACATTAGTCCTTCATCAGATGTGGAGTTGGTAAGAAACTTTTATCATTTTGAAGTATGGCACTTTGACTGATAGTGTACTTTGCCTTATAGAGTCTTTTCAGTTTCATGTAGTCCCATTTATTAATTTTTAATCTTAGTGCATGCACTAACAATATTCTGTTCAAAACTCTACTCCTTGACCAGTTTGTTCAAGGCTTTTCCGTGGTTCTATGCTGAGGTCTTTGATGCATTTTCAAATTGAGTTTTGTGTGTGTGGATAAGTATGGATCTATTTATATCTTCTACATGTAGGCAGCTAGTTTGATACTCACCACTTGTTAAAGATGCTTTCTTTTTGACTTCTTTGTGTCTTTCTGACTTTATAAAAGCTCAGCTGTCTATATTATATGGATTTATATCTGGGTCTTCAATTTGATTCCATTGATCATTGTATCTGTTTTTATTCTAATACCATGCAAAGGAATTTATTACTATAGCTATGTAGTACAACTTGAAGTCAGTCAGGAGTGCTGAGAGTTCTAGCAATTTTTTTATTGTTTAGTATTTCTTTGACTATCCTGTGCTTTTCTTGCTTGTTTTGAAGATGAATTTGAGAACTGCCTTCTTAAGGTCTTTAAAAAATTATGTTGCCTTGACGCTATAGATCGCTTTTGGTAGATTGCCCCGTTTTATCCTGTTTATGTTACTGACCCATTACCATGGGAGATCCCCCAATTTTCTGATACCTTTTCAATCTCATTCTTGAAATATTTGAAGCTTAATTGTACAAGTCTTTTATTTACTTTGGTTAGAATTATCCCAAGATATTTTATAAAGTTGAGACCATTGTGAAAGGTCTCAAATTTTGTTTTTTCCCAGATTTTTTTCTCACTTCACTTATTTTTTTATGTTAAGTTTGTACCCAGCTACTTGGTTGAGAGGTATTTTTCAGCTGCAATATTTCCCTGAAGGAATTTGTATGGTTACTTATATATACGATCATACCATTTCTAAATAAAGATACTTTGACTTCTGTTCCAATTTGTATACCAAATTGCACCTACTTCGGTTGTGTTATTGCTCTAGATCAAATTTCCTGTACTATATTAGCTGTGTATGGAGAGAATGTACAGCCTTGTCTTGTTCCTGATTTCAGCTGGATTGCCTTGAGCTTATCTTCATTTAACTCGAGGTTGGCTAGAGGATTGCTATAAATTAGTTTCATTATATTGATATATTTCACTTGTATCCAAAATCTCTCCAGGACGTATATAATGAACAGGTGTTGAATTTTGTTAAAAATCTTTTCTACATTTCATGAAATAAATGGCCATGTGGCTTTTTCATCATATAAATATTGTGTATTACATTTATGAATTTTCATGTACTGAAGTAAATATTTTCTTTTACAGCCTCATAGTAAGTTTGTATAAGATAATGACAAATACATGATTAATATAGAAAATATAAGTGAAAAGCATAAAATTTGCAAGTCTTAAATATCATTAAAATTAAAATATTATATCATGGTGGAAGTTAAGTATATTTTAGAAAATATAAAATAAGAATTATGCTAGATAAACTCAGATTACTAATTCACTTTTATTTACACTTTTGAGCAATATAAAATCTCAATCAACACAGATATCCTATCTACCTATCTCTACCCAAAGATTCAAGGAAGATCAAGGATGAAGACTTTAAAATAATTTGTGTGAAGGAGGGTTAGGATAAATGCTATGAATGATGACCCATGGGCATGGCATAACAGTTGCATACAAAAAAAATAGTATCTGTAATTTTCTTCACAAGAGCCAGCAATTTAAATTCCCAGAATGAAGTTGGCTCCAGAGGTCTCATTCTGAGCTGATAAGCCACTGGGAATCGCTGACTGCTAAGAGAAAGACATTCATTTTTCCTTGTTGATTTGACTAGTTCTAAGTTATCTATGTCCCAGTGGTTGGCCCCATGACTGTTCACACATAAACAATATGAACTAGATTCAGTGGGTTATATTGGCAAACACAATACAGCTCCAAATGACATCAGACTTCCCATACATGGACTCATAGCAGTTATGACTGCTGGTAGGAGAACAGGAAAAGATCAAGTTAACTTATCAAGCTATCCCAGCAATAATAATGGTGGTCTTCATAAAGATCTACCCTAGTGGAGATGCTATTGACAACTGATTGTTATTTGTAAAGGAGGAGTCATTTATTCTTTAGCAACGCCGGTATAATGCTGATCCTGAGATGCTACCCATAATCCAAAAGATGTTTCTACATCCACCATATCTATATACATATAAAATTATTGAGTTTAAATAGAAAAGAGAATATGAACTTGATTGATTGAAGTAGTAGAGAAGATAGGGAAGGAAATGGAGAAAAACAAAAGTGGATTAGATTTTATGTAAATGTATTGAGTGCACATGGTATACTCTCAAACAATGAGACAAATACTACTAGAAAAAAGAGAGATGAAGAAGGAAGAGGAGTAGAAGATGAAATCTAAGATAGGCTATTAGAAGAGAATATATTATAGGGTGATGAAAAGAAGTTAAAGGGAGAGCTGGAGGTACATAAGAACAAAGTATGATCCATATATGAAAGTTTCAAGGAGTAAGTATTACCATTTTAAAGGATACTGATGGGATTATTTAGCCATACTGGGGATTTATCTAACAACAGTACTTAGAATTTTGGGGTCTTATAGCAACCAGGCTCATGATCAAGAATTAATAATTTATTTCCCTCAATGAATGCTTTGGGCTATACTCCCTAGATGAGTCATTGTTTTTTCGTTGTTTCTTTTTTTTTAAGTGTGAGATTCATTTATTTTTTAACTAATAACATTAGACTTAAGTTTGAGGTATTGTTTATTTATGCATCAGTAAATTGTGAAGACAAGGTGGACAATGTTCAGTGAAGAGGAGATCCTCCTTGAGGAGAGTGGTGATATCCCTACATATTCAGATTCAGACTCCCATTGACATTCTTGTGTAGTCCTTTGATGAGAAGTGAAACCAGCCCTCATGAAAGGAACAGAGAAGTCCCTAGGAGTCAGGAAATTATTGAAATGACTCAGGCAGTCCACAGCATACCAGAGGTCACAACATCCTTCATCACAGTTTAAAAGTATATTCAACATTATAGGGAGAACCGGTGGTGCATCTTTAATAAATTATCTATGCTGGGGAGGCTGTTTCAGTCATTCAGTTTTCTTTGAGTAACCTATATTCCTCAAGTGACTCCTCACCCATGCTGCCATTTGTAATTTCCACAAATTCATTGGTTCATTAAGTAGGGCTTTTCTATAAATGTCTATTTGGTTAGTGGCCGGTGTTTTTTAGGCTAAATATACATTTGTTCATATCTCTCAGGAAATGTCACAGATTACGGAGTGCTGGCCAAAGGAAGGAAATAGACTAGGATCTTGTAAGAAGTTAGAGCAGTGTTCTGAGTTATCCCCAAGGATGGATTTGTAATTGCTATGTCTATTCAGTATAAGCAGTTTTGGAGGTGTTAGGAATCATTACTCCCTCTGGTTACAGGCTAATGTATCAAAATGAAACAAGAGTATCATCATGTACAATTATAATAAAAATTCCTCTGATCAGTCCACATATGTAAATATGGATGTGGTTGGTTAACCATCAAGCATAAAGATTACTACTGCCTACATACAAAGTTTCCAAAAAATTTTGTGGTAATGGTCACAGTAAGTTAATACAGACAAATAGTGTAGAAAACTAGACATAAAAATTGTTACTAGATTTTGCGAGCATGGGGGTAGGGTGGGAGGAAGGGGAGAAGGGGAGAATGAAGAGAAAAGGGGAGGATTGGGGATACCTTGGGGGAGTGGAATGGTTGAGATGGAGGAAGGGCAGATGTGGGAGCAGGGAAGTAGATATCTTAATTAAGGGATCCATTTTAAGGTTGGCAAGAGACTTGGCTCTAGAGGAGTTCCCAGGTGTCCAAGGGGATGTCCCCAGCTAGGTCCTTGGGCAGTAGAGGAGAGGGTGCCTGAACTGGCCTTGCCTCATAGTCACACAGATGAATATCTTGAATATCACCGTAGAACCTTCATTCAGCGATGGATTGAGATAGAGACAGAGACCCACATCGGAGCACTGGACTGAGCTCCCAAGGTCCAGTTGAAGAGCAGAAGGAGGGAGACAATGAGCAAGGAAGTAAGGAACACGAGGGGTGTGTCCACCCACTGAGACAGTGTGCCTGATCTAGTGGGAGCTCACCAAAGCCAGCTGGACTGGGACTGAATGAGCATCTGATCAAACCGAACTCTCTGAATTTGGCTGACAATGGGGGCTGACTGAGAAGCCAATGATAATGGCATTGGGATTTGTCTCTACTACATGTACTGGCTTTTTGGGATCATAGTCTCTTTGGATGTATACCTTCCTAGTACTGGACTAGGTAGGAAAGGCGGAGGCCTTGGACTTCCCACAGGGCAGGGTATTGTGCCCTCTCTTAGGAATGAAGGGGGACAGGGAGGGTGAGTGGGAGAGTGGGAAGAGGGGATGAGGTGGAAATTTTAAATGGTATTATTTATTTATAAAGTTTGGCTGACAAACAAACAAAAACCCAGCAAATAGTTTCCTGATTCTTCCTCAAAAAAAAATGGAGTCAGTTTTATGATTCTGTTTAATTTGCTATCTGTGAATGACCTTTAAATTTATATCCTTTGCTCTCCAGATTACCTTTCTGCCCTCTCCTCCCTCCCTTTTTCCTCACTAACAATTCTCAAGAACATGGCTATTATTTTACAAATTACCTACAGTGACCTATACCCCTAGTTTGATTACAGTTTGATGTCTTGGACATTTTTGTAGGAGAATTAAATATTAAAAATCAAGTCACACACCTTCATGATTATGTACTGTGAATAATGAAGTAGTCTAAACATGTTTACACAAAGGTTTAATGAGACAAATTCCTTGACTCATTTTTAATTGTTTTCAGATATTATCAACATCAGTATAGTAATATAACTAAAAAGTCCCCTGGTGTTGGTGAGAGGTGGAATTGCTGGGTGAACTTTTCGTAAAATGCTATCTTCCTGTGGGAAAAGTCCTATCATTGAGAATAGTTTATTTATAAAAATGAAAGTAATATTTTTAAATAAATATTAACAATCATGAAAATATATTGCCCTTCCCTTAAAAGTTACCTTCCATTAGGTAGAGATCCATCACAGGAATATTCACCTCCTTAGTTGGAAAATTAGTGAGAAGGAAAGAAGGATTTCCCATAAAAATGGTTTCTTTAGTGACTAAATATAAAAATCACATTTCAGGAAAAGTATGCAGTATTTTAATTAAACCACAGTTGGTTAATAAATATTCTCTTGAGCATTGATTCTCAACCTTTGTGGAGTGGCGTAAATATAATTGCTCACAACTGGGTTAGTTTTGTCATTCCCTACAGACATGTACCTACTATAAGGTACTGCTAAAGGTTCTTTATTTAATTGGAAATTGCAGAGCATTCTCATCTGTCACATTTCTAAAGTTTGAATCATTTTTTCACTTAGTACAGCAAAAACTGTTATCTAATTGTCTCCTGGAGTCCTAATAAAACAAAATTTTTGTTCTAAAATATAACCATTAACTACTCTACTTTGAAGAAAATGCTAGGCTCAGGGAATCCTGCTGAAGAAACGGAGGGCAGATTACAAGAGCTCGAGGTTCTCAAGTCCATCACAAGGAAAGCCACAGTCACAACTAACGTGGGCTTATAGAGATTCACAGAGTATGAACCAAGAGCCAGTGAGTCTGCATGTGACTTACATAGGCCCTCTGAATATCTGTGACAGTTGTATAGCTTGGTCTGCTTGTGAGACTCATAACAGAGAGAGGAGAGACTTTACCTAATACTTGGACTGACTTTTGGAACCATATTACTCATACTGGGTTGCCTTGCCCAGACTTAGTACAAACAGAGGTGCTTAGTTTTATTGCAACTTGCTGTCATGTTTTGTCAATATCCATGAGAGTCCTTCCCCTTTCTAAAAAGGAAGGGAGGAGAAGTGGATGGGGAGAGTACAGAGGAATTGTGGGGTTAAGAATGAGAGTACAGGAGGGAAGAAAAACTGGCCAGTATGTAAAATAAATAAAGAAATGCAATTAATTTAAGAAAAGAAAATGGATAATGTTTCTATACCATAAGACACCTTTAAGATTTGGTCAATAAAGCCTATCATGGAATAATTTCAGAGCGTGTTATAAATATTTTAATATAAAGATTCTTTTAATTATTCCATATGAATATGCTGAAATTGGGAAATTTATCTATCAAATAAGAAAATATTCATTTGTGTCTCATATTTATTATTGAAAATTATGTGATTAATAATGTTTAACTGTTAAATTTTGTACACAAAGAAGACAGTGGCCAAATTATCAGTGGTAAGAGTGCATTAATTATTAGGAAAAAGCTTGCTGTTTATCAGTTTCATAGACTTCTAGTTATGTTAATAATAATACCCATTAATATTGAAATCATTAGATTTTTACCTCTGCATGGTAGTTAGATAATTCATTCAATTGCTTTGTCAGCAAAGTTCATTGAAAATAACATATTATATTTTTCTAATGTCATCATAAGGCAATAGATAATAAAGTCTAAATTTTAGGATAAATCATAAGAATCATATTTGGATAGGGCAAGTTTTGGCAATGAGAATAGTCTGGTTAGATTTACAGTGAAATTTTATTTGCTGCCTGTTATGTATATTACTGAAATGAAAAAGTTGCATAAGGCATCACAGAATAAAGATCAACTCATGAGCTGGTCAATGGACTGTATTGTCTTTAATGTCATTTAGTTTCCTCCGATCCTCCACTATCTGTACCTAAGATTTCCTCTCCCATACTGGGATAACCTAGAAATTACCTTTCCTAGAGTCTTTTATACTTTATTTTAATTAGAGTCATGCAATGTATGGATCTGCAAAGGGAAAAATAGATAATATGAGTGTTTTGTGGCATCTGGACGCATCTGCAAAGTGGGGGTGACAGGAGGAATTTCAGGGTGCCTTCTTGAAGCATGTTTGAAAATGGCATCTTGTGAGGCATGATGAAATGATCAGCTGGCTTGATATGGGACTCCAGAGCTTTCCTGTGAACTATGGGTAATAACTCTTCTCTGCTAATGATGGTGATCATGAAATAGGTGAGAACTTTCCTACAAATTTGACTAAAATTCTTAAAGCTATTGTATCAACAGTGACATGTTTTATTTTTTATTTCTGTGTGATATTAGATGTGCAAGGGTCATTAAATGGAGGATCAGTTTTCACCAGGCCTTAAGAAGTCCTCATTTCTTTAGAATTTTGCTTAGCACTCATCTAAGAAATACATATGTGTATCGTAAATATATTTCTAAAGTTCTGCATCTTTGACTTTCGAGAAACTTTAAGCATTGTGATAGTCTTTTTTCATACATAGATGGAAACTTATCCCTGTGCTTTTGCCATCCATACCAAGACATTTATAATGTATTGTAACATTTCAAATGAATAATAAGAAATTATTCATTTACTTTAAAATTCACTTTCCAAGATATTCTTATTATTTTTAGTGTCGTATTAGTAGATAACCCAGATTCTTTTTATTACATTTTGTGTTTACATTGTACTGAAACTCAATCAAGGTCTTGACCATTATTTTTAGATTCTGCAGTATTCACTAAGCCATTGAACCAAAGTGAGTAACTAAAAAAATAAAAAAGAATCTACATGAGTTTATCATTCAATCCTTAAATTTAGGCACTTCTTTAAATATAAGTGTGCATTTCCTATCTACTCTTGTCACCTAGGAAGATACTTTATCCAAGTACACTGCTCTGGTTTCCAAACAGGGGATTTGAAGTGTTATCATTCAAAGATAAGTGCTTGCAGCATCCTCCCTGTGATTTGGTTCCTAATTCCAAGATCTACATTAGTAAATGTGCTCTGACTAATAAGCTTGATCTGGAATGATAATGCAACAGACTATTTGGCAAGAGTACAATTCCTCACAGCCACAGGCAAGATGTTGCTAAATATGAAATTATATAACTGTTTGTCTTTGACATAGGCTTAACAATATGTCCTCAAAGCATAATAGATCAAAATAGATCTTTTTTGCTTTTTGTGCAATTATTTTAGGAGAATATATAAAAGAACTATACATAATGAAAATTAATATATAACATGAATGCTACCTGTGAGGACTATTCTTGTTTGTAAAATTAACACAGATTAGAAGAGTAAACCTGAGTTAAGAAATTTCTTAACATTAAATTTGCTTATAGGCATACAGTTATAGAATATAGTTGATTGCTAATTGTTGTATCAGTCCAAGCCCAGTCTAGACAGTAATATCCTGGGCTGCCTAAGAAATGTAGCTGAACATGAGTCTGGAAGCCAACCAATGAGGAGGGTTGTATAAGAAGTTTGTGTTGCAAGACCATGCATGAGCTTCTGAGAATGCTTCTTTCCATGTCAAGTTATCTTCTGAAAATTAAAACTGACCTTTTACTCCCTGAATTTATTTTGATGAATGGTGTTTCACATAAAAGTAAAGCAAGCTGGAATATGAGGTAAACCATGCTTTAAAAGAGAAATATACCTGGTGATCCACTGGGTTTATTTTCATTTCTCTTGATGTAGGGAGGTCTCTTTAAGATGATAGGCAAACTTGCTTCATGCAGACAAACTTGCAGGGGAATAAACAGCTACCCTTATTTTTTTTGCAATAAGAATCGAATTGGCAAGTTAATTTTCACCAGTTGGGAAATGTAAAGATTAGAAAATATTAAAACTGTATTTGGCAATCTCACAGAATCCATGATTAATATCATGCTTGACAGACCTGACTAGGCTAGCCTTAGAGAGTTAAATTATTCTTACATATATCCTCTTACTACCTTAAATTAATATATTTACTTAATTAGATTGATAGATCATCTGTGATATGCAATTATTTGAACTGCATTTAATTTCTAAGAGTCTATTCAGCTTATGCTTCAAATACTTGTAAAAGACATTTACCAGGCATTTTATGCAATAGACACCCCTTTCCTATTCAGATGATTTAGCTAGATCCTTGGAATGTTAGTTTACTTGGGCTTCTTGCTCCCACTTTGAGTGTCACATATGAAATAAATAAATAAATTAGTTGATTGTTTCCTAAATAAAGTGGCAAATTTTGTGTTTTGTGAAAATGTATTATCAGATAACTTCTTTGGTACTGGGAGATTTCGTCAGTTATCTGAAGAATTATCAAGAAGTCTCACATTATGAAGTGTTACACTAGGCATCTACCTAGAGAAAATCTTGACTCAAAAAAAGTTACATGGAAGCGAAGAAAGGGAGAAAATCATAAAATTAAAACTCAATGAAATACTCACAAACTGAATCTAAGAATATATCAAAACTATCATTTACTGTGATCAATGAGTTTATACGAAACTTGTGATCAAGGCTTTATACGAAAGATGTAGGAATTGGTCAGATACAAAAATCTGTCAATATGATACACCATATTTAAAAAAAACTAAAAGAAGAAAAAAATTACATTATTATCTCTTTAGATGCTGAAAAAGCCTTTGACAAAAATTCAACATCCTGCTGGGCCTTGCTGGTGCATGCCTTTAATATCTGCACTCTCAGGAGGAAGAAGCAAGCAGACCTCTGTGTGTTTGAAGCCAACCTGGTCACCTGGACAGTTAGAGCTGTTACACAGAGAACCCCTATCTTATAAAACAAAAACATCTAACACCCCTTCATGATAAAAGTCTTTGAGATATCAGAGATACAAAGGACATGCCTGAAAATAATATAGGCATTGTGCAGTAAGTCGATAGCCTCCCTCAAAATAAATGGAGAGAAAAATCAAAGAAATTCCACTAAAATCAAGAACAAAACAGGCTATTCACTCACTCCCTATTCATCCAATACAGTACTTGAAGTCCTAGCTAAAACAATAACAATAAGGTTATCAAGTGGATACAAATTGGAAAAGAAGTCAAAGTATCACTATTCACAGATAAGATATTACACATAATTGGCCCCAATATTCTATCACGTCCTATAGCTGATAAAAATGTTTGGTGAAGTATGTGAATCCAATATTAACTTAAAAAAATAGTAGTCCTCATATATAATACAGACGAAGAAAGAAATCAGGGAAACAATATACGTCACAAGAGCCAAAATAATATAAAATATCTTGGGGATACTCTAACTGAGCAACTGAAAGACATGTATGACAATACCTTCAAATCTTTAAAGAAAGAAATTGAAGCCGGGCGGTGGTGGCGCACGCAGTTAATCCCAGCACTCGGGAGGCAGAGGCAGGCGGATCTACAAGATCCTGGTCTACAGCCTGGTCTACAAGAGCTAGTTCCAGGACAGTAACCAAAAGCTATGGAGAAACCCTATCTTGAAAAATCAAAAAAAAAAAAAAAAAAAAAAAGAAAGAAATTGAACAATGTATCAGAATTTGGAAAGATTTCTCATGCTTATGAATTGTTAGGATTAGCATTATTCCAAAAATTGTGAGTTCCACACAGTTTTTTACAGACCTTGAAAGTACAATACTCAATTTCATATGGAAAAAACAAAAAAAACAAGGAGAGTTAAAACAATCCTACACAATATAAGAACTTCTGGAAGTAATATCATCCCTGATTTGAACATGTACTACAGAGCTACAGTAATAAATCCATGTCATTCATGTAAAAACCGATAAGTTAATCAACATAAACAAATTAAAGACCCTGATTTAAGTCCACGCCTCTATGGGCACTTGATTTTTTATAAAGAAATCAGAAACATTTAATGGAAAAAGAGAGCATCTTAAACAAATGCTGGTGGTATAAATGGATGTCAGGATGCATAAGAATGCAAATATATCAACCTGCACAAAACTCAAGTCGAAGTGCATCAAGACCTCAACATAAAGTCAGAAACACAGAACTTGATAGACAAAAAGTAGGGATTAGTCTCAAACATTATGACACAAGCAACAACTCTCAAAACAGAGCACCACTAGTGCAGGCACTAAGGTCAACAATGAATAAATGTGACTTCATAAAACTGAAAGGAAGTCAAAGAACATCATCTACACAACAAAATCACAGTCTACAGAATGGCAAAAATCAAACCAAACTCTCTGAATGTGGCTGACATGGAGGGCTGACTGAGAAGCCAAGGACAAAGGCACTGGGTTTTGATTCTACTCCATGTAATGGCTTTGTGGGAGCCTAGTCTGTCTGGATCCTCAACGTCCTAGACCTGGATGGAGGGGGGAGGATTTTGGACTTCCCACAGGGCAGGGAACCCTGACTGCTCTTTGGACTGGAGAGGGAAGGGGAAGGAGGATGGGGGGAGGGGGAGGGAAATGGGAGGAGGAGAGGAGGTGAAAATTTGTAATAATAATAATAATAATAATAATAATAATAATAAGAAGAAGAAGAAGAAGAAGAAGAAGAAGAAGAAGAAGAAGAAGAAGAAGAAGAAGAAGAAGAAGAAGAAGAAGAAGAAGAAGAAGAAGAAAAAAATTTAAAAGTCACCCATTTGGCAAATACCTAGATAGCAACAAAGTGAATAATGTCATTTTGAAAACGGGGTATAGGTCTGGACAAGAGAATTCGTTACAGATGAATCGGAAATGGCCAAGAAGCACTTAAGGAAATGTTCAACATCCTTAGTCATCAGAGAAATGTAAATCGAAATGACCTTGAGATTACATTTACAATGTAATCCAAATGGCTAAAATAAAAAAAAAAACACAAGTGACAGTTCATGTTGAAAAGGATGTGGAGCAAAGGGAACCCTCCTCCACTGCTGTGAAAGTGCAAACTAGTGCAGCCACTTTTGAAATCAATATGGAGATTTCTCAGAAAACTAAGAATCAATCTCCCTTAAGATACAGCTATACCACTCTTGGGAATATACCCAAAAGATGCTCCATCCTACCCCAAGGATACTTGCTCAACTATATTCATAGAAACTTTATTATTAATAAGTATGAAGAAACTGGAAACAACCTAGATGTTCCTAAAGCAAAGAATGAGTAAAAAAAAAAGTACTCTTCAACTGCTAAAAAAACTAATAAAATAAAATTTGCATGCAAATGAATGCAACTTGAAAAAAACTCATCCTGTGATATAATCCAGTTCCAGAAATAAAAATATATTTTTTAATACTCACTTATAAGCAGACATTATCTATAAGACCCAGGATAATCATGTTACAATCTACAGACCCAGAGAAGCTAAGTACCAGCAAGGCCTCATGGAGTGATTCATGGATCACATTGGGAAACAGAAATCAAATAGACTTTTTGGGTCAACTGGACCAACTTGGCATGGGACCAGGAGGGATTAGGTAGGGGGTTGGATGGAGAGAGTACCGGGAGAGATGACTGGAATTGGGGGTGAGCATTTCAGGAGAAAGGTAGAAAACTATTGCAATGGAAACTCTCAGGAATCTAAGGGCATGACATCAGCAAAGACTTCTAAGAATAGGGGATATGGAACCTGAACTGGACATCTTCTATAACCAAAAAGGCTTCAACCGGAATGTATGGAGAATCAACTCAGCCTCAAAACCTTCACCTTACAATTTTTCTCGCCTGCAAGATGTGCTGAGGGGGGCTAGGTGTAAAGGTGATGCTGAACTTGTGAAAGTAACCAACCAATGACAACTCTAACTTGAGATCTGTGTCGGGAGACAGAATCTATGCTTTTAACTTCCTGGAGGGCTAGGAACCAGAAACTGGATATCCCAGAGACTAAGATAGAACCAAACATAACTAGCATAAATAGAGAGTTAGATGGTAGATAGATAGATGATAGATAGATAGATAGATAGATAGATAGATAGATAGATAGATAGATAGAAGATAGATAGATAGATAGATAGATAAAAGATAGATAGATGGATAGATAGATGATAGATTAGATATAGATAGATAGATAGATAGATAGATAGATAGATAGATAGATAGATAGAGAGAGGAGGGATAGATAGATAGATGGATGGGTAAAAGTATGATCTAATAAAAAATAAATAATAAATAATTCCTAATGATACTCAGCAATACTCATATACAAGAGCCTAGAATAATCATCATCAGAGAGGCTTCATCTAGCAAGTGATGATGGAAGCAGATGCAGAGACCCACCATCAAATGTTAGGAGGAGTTCAGAGAATCTTGAAGAAGAGTGGAAGAAGAGATCATAAGATCCAGAAGTTCAAGGACAGCACAAAAAATTATCCCACAGAATCAACTAATCAGAGCCCATAGGGATTTACAGAGACTGAACTGACAATCATGGTGCCTGTTATGGGTATTTATGTTATGTCGTGTAGCTCATTTTTCCTATAATACTTCTAATACTGGGAGTGGGGTTTGGCTCTGACTCTTACTGGGTTGCCTTGTCCAGCTTTATATATGGGAATTTGGCTATTATTATAGCTTGGTATGCCATGTTTGGTCAATATGCCTGGGAGACCTGCACTTTTTTTGAAGGGAAAGAAGGAGAAGTGCATCTGGGTGGGAGAAGAAAATATATTATCAACTCTACAAGTATTTTAAGTACTATATAATAACCAGGGGTGATCTATTTATCACTTGAGAATATAATAGCATAAGGAAAGAGGCTTGTTAGAAAATTTTCAGAGATGTTTGAAAATTCACTTAAAGTTAGAGAAATGTTTGTAATAGAAATTGATTTTATCACAAATTTTGTGATAATTAATTTACTTTTTGATCATGGGGGTAAATTACATATATATATCTCCAATTTCATATATTTATGTTTCTTTTATAAGAATAATAAATATAATTCTAATATTTTAAAACAAATGTAGAAATTTGAGTACAAACTTCACAGTTAATTTAGGAATACCATTATTATGATTCTGCTGTCAAATATGTCCTTCTGCATTTCATTTTTCTGCAAATAAATTGATATGGATGAGAGGGACAGTCAAGGCTGCTAAAATTTATTTTTCTAGATGCACTGAGTGTAATCAATCTTCTAGCTCTGACTCTGATCCTGTGCTATCATTCTTTTCAGATTATACATTGATTAAATAGATAGTCAAGATTTACTCAACATCTTGCTGAAATGAAGTGTAAATGTATCCCATAAAAGATTAAGTCTTTTGAAAAGAATAACTGAGTTTGACTTCTACCTTCCCTTTATTAAATTTTTTTTTTTTTTTTTTTTTTTTTTTTTTTTTTTTTTTTTTTTTTTTTTTTTTTTTTTTTTTTTTTTTTTTTTTTTTTTTTTTTTTTTTTTTTTTTTTTTTTTTTTTTTTTTTTTTTTTTTTATTTTTTTTTTTTTTTTTTTTAAAAATTTTTTTTTTCAAAATTTTTTTTTTTGATTCCTCTCTCTTATCTATCTACTGCTGATTCTAAATTCATCACAAAGTAAATCTGTGAGTGTCATTTTGTCCTTTGATTTCCGGAAGATTATCTTTATCTTAAAATTTTAAACAAAATTTGAGGTAAATTGCTGTGCTTTATACTGATAAGAATCATATGTTTTGCTCTTCAATCACTTATATCAAGATTGTGTTGTAGACCTTCAATCCAGTAAGAAAGTAATTGGTTACCCCAATAACATTCATAGGACTATTGCAACAATTGGTATATCTTGTCAGGAACTTTAAAAATCAATAACAAAAGTTACTTATCTGAGAATATAGATTTTGCAAAGATTCATAATCTTTCTATGTTGAAAGTCTGTCTAAAGTTAGAGCTACCACTGAGGGACTGACTTCCTGTATCTTGAACAAGAAATTGAAGAGTGATAAATTATTTTACCAGTACTTCTAGTGTTGAAATAGCATGGTTAGAATAATTACCGAAATAATTACACGGACACTGTATTCTTTTAAGCACTGCTTGGCCCATTTCGATCATGACTCTTCTAGGCTAACTCTCGCACCTGGACTAACCCATTTCTAATAATGTGAGTAAGCACCCCAAGGTGCGCTTACCAGGAAGATTTCAGCCTACATCCATCTTGGGTCAGAGCTTCATAGCATGTGCCTCAGAGAGCAGAGCTATCCTGTCTGCCCGCTAGACAGGAGCATGGTCTCTCTCTGAGGCGTCTAGCTCTGAGTGGAGCTGCATGCTTTCTGACCTCTCTTCCTCTTCCTGCCAGCATTTTGTTCTGTCTACTCCACCCACCTATGTTCCTACCTATCAGGGCCAAGGCAGTTTATTTAACCAATGAAATCAACAGATTGATATATGACACTCCCATATCATTCTAGTCTTCAAACAGTACATGGAAAAGAAATAGAAAGCATTGTACTAGGAAAACTTAGAAGACTCCATCAGCTCTACAACAAATTGGAAGTAGTAGTTGAGCTTTAATGGATCCAAGATCAATATAACACTCTGAAACATGTATGCTTGCAATACACACTGCAAATTAAAGTATTTATCTAGAAATCATATAAGAGAAATTTCAATATTATATTTTAAAACACAAGTTTAACCATGAATTGATAAGACATGGGCATTGGAAAGTACAAAATATAAAGAGTGAATGCAATATAATAGAAGAAATGCTGCATTAATAATTTTGACCTCTCAACAGTTATGTTGGGGGGTATCCATGTCTGTTCATGCTTTCAGATGCATGATATATGTTTTTCTTTTCAAGCAAAGTGCAAGTGTGTGTGTGTGTGTATGTGCATATATATATATATATATATATATATATATATATATATATATATACCTCCTCAGGTGCTGTTCCTTAGGTTATATCTAAATTCTATTTGAGTCATAATCTCTCAATGACCTAGACATTACCAATTAGCTAGGCTGGCTGACGAATGTGTGCAAGGGATCTACCTATCTCTATCTCCAAGATGAAGGATTAAAAGGCCACTACCACTTGGTATCTTTTGTAGAAGATTGCGAACAAAAGTCTGATTAGTATGTTTTCAAGACAATTATTCTACCAACTGAAATATTTACCTAGAAGTTGATATTTATCTCCAAAATGCCAAGTTTAATAAATGCAACATATAAGTTGTTCTTAAGACGGTAAGGTTTGACATGAAAATATCTGTAATTCATAATGCAGACATGCCAACGTTAACAAATATAATACAGCTAATGAAGAAGAAATATTCTAATATACTCTCAGGGGGGCACATTCTTTAAGTAAACCATCTTTCCTTCCCAAGTAGCTATCATTTTTTCATGTCAGAGTGGAACTTCATAAATCTCTTCTCCATGTGGTTTTGGTTATACTGATCATATATAGAGATTCTACCTAAGCTGCAACCACTGAAATTTCATGTATGCAGCAGCGATTTTGTGTGTAGTAAGTACCGTGTCACCTCAGGTCCACATAATTCTTGTCTATTAGAGTCATTGCACCCATTATTCTGTGATGATCTGTGAACCTTAAGCAAAAGAAGGTTGAAAAAGCTGTCTCATTTAACATATTTCACAGTCTCATATTCTGTGCTTATGGACCACTTGCAGAACTCTGTACCAATAAATGTAAAATGAAGCTTCACTAATGATGTTTGAGAGACACACTCTAAGTTTTTGGTGTGTGTGTGTTTTACCTACCTATATGTGCACTACATATATAAAGAACTTATGGGGCAGTATATTATTATGTGTATTAATAATAATAAGAATAATATACTCCCTGCTTGTGGTTATAAATAAGCCAACTTCAGCTCTTTTTTCCTATTAACAGTTCCAGCTGTGAGTTCTGTCTTGGGAAGTAGTTTAAGTTTAATAAGAAAGTAGGTGGTAACTCCCCAAAACATTAATACCGCTATTGTACTAGTAACCATATTTTTCCAGCAAAAGTGCTATTGTTCTTCCTGTAATTTTCACTGCACGTTTAAGAGAGAAAAAAGAATTATAATTAAAAATCTCTGCATAAATTTTTTGTTAAACCTTATGAACTGATTTTAAAATTGAATAAAAGAGACTTTGAAATGGAAGAATAACTCTGCATTTAAGCTTTATGCGAGCTTAAATTCAAGCGCTTCGGACCAATGTCAATACAGATAAATTCACTGTGGAATCCAGAATTCAGAATTACATTTAATTTTTTTTCAAATTTATATGTAAATTTGGGTATTTTGTCTAAATATATGTCTATGGACCATGTTCATGTCTAGTGCTTGTGGAGGCGAAAAGAGGGTGTCAGATACTCAGGAACTGGAATTACAGATAGACCTTTGTTTTTAAGAGTCTACATGTAAGGAATGGGAATCAAACACAGGACCTCCCAAAGACCAGTCAGTACTTTTGTCTGCTGATTTATGTCTCAAACCTCTAGCACACTTGTTTATAATGTTGACTGATCAAGTCTCTGTGAATTTTTTTTATATCACTGTAAAACTATGGACTTCTAACCATGCCTCAAACACTTGTAAAAAATAGCTTAAAAGTCAAGGCTCACAGATCTACATGTATATTTTAAAACTGAAAAACATAGTAGAAATGGGAAAGTATTATGTGAACCTTGATTTTTTTATAATACAGACATAAATCATAATGAAAGTAATACAATGACCTATTTATTTATGGACTTTTCACAGTGAAACACAGGACAACAACCTGAACTGGCAATTCAAATATGATAAAATATTTTAAAATTATATAGCAAATAATGTCCTCTGACTCAAAAAACATGAAGCACAGCCAATATTGAAAGAAATAAGACAACATAGACCTTGGTATTTAATTTTCAGATAATATGCCTATTTAATTACAGGAGGTTTATGAAAGGCCAATGAACACTTGAAATAATGTCCAACATTATTAGTCATTACAGAAATGTCACACGAATGGTACAAGAGGGCTCCTCTACAGTCCAATCAGATCTCTAGACTCTAAGACTGTTGACCATGACAAGTGTTGGTAAGGCAATCCTGGAAGATTCAGCTTGCAGGTTGGAATACAAAATTGTACATCATTTGCAGGAAAGAATTTGGCCAATATAAGAAGGCCTACTTCACTTTTATATTATCTAAGATGCTAGGGAATTGCCATGCTCCATATTTCCTCTTTATTCCTCTCTTGAAAGGCCAATTGTGGTGTAATGGGGCTGGCTAATCTAGGTGCAGGTGAAGGTGCTTGCTGCCAAGTGGGAAGATCTGAGTTTGATCTCAAAGGCTCACCCAGTAGGAGCGGGGAACTGATTCCCACCAACTGTTCTTTGACTTTAGTATCAATCTGTGTTTGATAGGAACACCCATGCACACACATACACACTCAAAAACACAAATAATAAAATTGAAAATGTTAAAAGGTGATTATTTCTTCATTTTAATGGTGACAAAGTTCAAAGAAAGCAGTGAACATCAGTACACATTTCAACAGCCACTTTGAGGCTGACATGTAAAGTCACCTAACATCACTTAAACTAATCTACAGTTTCTTGAGGGAAAATTTGTTAACTAATAGAGAAATAATTATACCCAATATCCTTTGCACCTATGTATATAAATTCTTGGTGTGGCAGAGAGCTTGATGATAAACAAAGGAAATCAGATAAAGACCAATTATATACAACCTTGGTTCTTACATGAGATATTTCAAAGCTGATTCATAACGAAAGTCATGCTCCGGAATTTTTAATTCCTACACACAGTTCCCCTAAAGGGTAAAAATGTTTTTCCTTTATTCTGCTTCATGTGAAAGACAGCATTTAATGTTGGAAGGGCATTACATAGAAGCCCAACTGATATGAGGATTAAGTTATTTCAAAGGGCAAAAGGTTAAAAATGTGGTAGAATTATCCCACAGTCAAGGTGTGTCCAAGAAGCCTTTATTGAATGGGACACACTATTTTATTCCAGTGACAAGAAGTAGTCAGATGAAGGGGAGAGATCTGTGAGAGGTGGAAGGTGGCAATTAATAAAGTGTAGTGATTTTTGCACGAATGATATACACTTGTGAAAATTAGTCATTATTAGAATGTCAGCCTGTACTACTTATTGTACCCAATTTTGTTCTTAAAAAATGATATTTTAAGAAGTTTCAAGTCTTTATTCAGTTTCTACTTGAATAACCCCATTTTCTAAAATTTTGGGATGTGGTTATTTATATTTCATAATATATGAAAGCTAATATGAAAAGGTATTCACCTGCTCACAGTCCTGGCATCCTCCTGTCTGTTTTCTCCTTCGGGCATATGGACACTACCTTGTTTCAGGTTCCTGTTATAAACTCTTGTTTTAGCTGTGGTGATACTTCTGTCATCATCAGTCACCTACATTTATTTTTCCCTGATCCTCCCCACTATTTGACACTCTTTATGTCAAATGCTCTAATGGCATCCTTTATGTATCTCACAAAGCACAGAAAGAGATGTGAGAGTTCTTACACTTCACTCTTACTTACACAAAAGGGAAACATGGATTTCTTATGCCCTAGGAAAGTGAAAGTTGAAAAACAATATTGCATTTTTTATTTGTGTCAACTTAGACACAAATATGTGCACACCACTTGCTTCATGTACTGCCATGGCCATGGGAAAAGTAGATATGAATCTCATTCACTACATGTTCATTCTTTATTAAGCAATTACTTTAATCATTTGCAAGCTTCTCTGTAGGAAATACCAACTCAGAATTGACTTATAAAAACAATGCCATAGTTATCATATTTACTGCAAAACCATCGCATGTAAAAGAATAAGGTAAAAACTTCAGTAACTCTTAATTAAACTGCATATAAATGAGAAAACATATTTGATTCTCAAATGGGGTGATTCAAGAAACATGTTAGATTGCAAAGTGTTTCCATAAGGCAAATAACAAGTATCTATACAAAATACATTTTGTTATTAAAAATAATCTTTAGGCTTTCGTTTGGAGAATGGATGAGACTGTGAAAAATAGGGATAAATCTAACAAGCTTTGATTGCTTTGACTCTAAGACAGAGCAGTTTCCAATCACTTATCAAGAAAATTGAGTTAGTGAAACATTCAAAAGCTATTGCTTATGAATCATACTAATACAGATATTTTATTATTTTAAATCTCAATTAATTGGTTGCCCAAAATTAAAATGCAAAGGTGTGTGACATATAATTTTTCTGTCAAGTATAAGTGGTAGAGCAAAAAAAAACCTGTATTACAGTTATATTATTGATCTTTCTCAGAGGAACCTAACAAACGACAAGGCACACATTCACACATACACAGGTGTGTTTATATCAGAGTGACCTATGTATATATTTGGTTTATACAATTGTGGCATTGACAAGCCACAAAGTGAGTAAAATCTCAAGCTACAGATCCAGAAGACACTGGTTGAGGTAAAAAGGTCAATTGGTTTAAGCTTCAAGATCTCTAATTTCTATTTGAGACTGAAGACATGTTGAAAGGGAGTCAGTAGAAATCATGCTTTCACAGTAGGGCAGGGGCAAATTTTTGATTTCTTTAGAAGATTAACTAATAGGATGAGGTCTAACTACATATTTGAGAAGCAAAATATCTCCTAATTACATATATTTTCTAAGTTTGGTTCAAAAATTGCTTACAGCTTATAAATGATAGAAACTCATTGCCATAGGGCCTACAGAAATAAACTTACTTCGATGCCTTATGCTCTTGAAGGAATTGTTAAACTTTTGTCTCTTCCTTTCTTTGATTCATTGCTTTCCCATGATGAAACATGCTTTTGACTTGTCGTTTTATGGTGCCTTACCTCAGGTCAGAAACCAACGGATCGATGAATCAGGTTAGAATCTCCAAAACTAAGCAAAAATAAGCCTTACATTGAAATACGGAGTAATTTTATTTTTATTTCTTCCAGGAAAATGCCATGCTAATTCCCATATGGTTCTACAAATTTACATTTCACGAGAAATGTCTGTGAGTTCATTTACTCCTACATCCTCACCACTATTTGTTTTCATTTGTGTTGTTGTTATTGTTGATATTCTAAGTGCATCAGGCAGAATATCAACATAATTTGCATGTCCCTGGTGGCTAAGTATGTTTAAAATGTATATATATATATATATATATATATATATATATATATATATATATTTCAATATATTTGCAACTTTATGGAAAACAATGAAATATAATAAGTCTGAATATCAGTAGACTACAATGATGTGCACTTATGGAAGTGTCATTAATGAGACTAATTTTCTGTATCATTATTAAATATTAAAAACAAAAAAATGAAGGGAGGGAGAAGGACATGAGCCTTCACAGTATGGCTTCTTTTAGGAAGTCACAACCATAACTAAAGTTCCTTAAACAACAAATAATTGTCTGATAGAGGGCACTCTGTTAATAAATTTGCTCTAAATTGTACAGCTACATGATGTGGAATCTTTGCCAACCAATTATCTTTAAGAGGTGGGACCATGCTAAGGAGTGGTTTTCTGGGACCAGGAGAAAAGCGGCTCTCACAACCCAGGTGAGCTCTCTTTCTGTGTGGTTCCCTTGCAGCACTGCTGAGCCTGGACTTCTCATTCCTGTTTCATGAGTCTTCCCCTTATAATAAATAAAAATATAATTGTTTTATCTCTTAGCTACCCTGGTTATTTCCCAAATCGAGTTAACTTCTACAGCTTCAGGCTGCAGTGATGCTGCTTTTCCGAATCATCCATGCTGTGAATTTTCATTGACACAACTGTCCCAAGTTTCTCACATCATTTCATGTGATGTCCATGCATGTAAATAGTACGAGCCAGTCAATGTAGCTAAATAGAAACAGACCACCCAAAGGAAGTTCTTTACTTCCAACAATTATCACCTGCCATTGATAAGTTTAATGAAGGCCTGAGTCTCAGTAGTTTGCCCTGAAGTTTACCTGGTTGCAAGAAGAACCACAATCTGAGATTACCCAAGCAACACCCAAGAACAGACCATCCAAAGGAAATGCCTAACGTTCCAACCATTGTAGATAGAATCATTTGCCAGCCCACTCACCAGGACACCTCTAGCAAATGTCAGCCAATCAGGAGTCCTAAACCTCAGAATCTCCTTACCCCCACCTTTACTACTATAAAATCCCAACTCTAACTGAGCCCGGGGTTTTCCAATTATTCTAATATGGTGGACATGCGGAGAGACTGAGTTTGCAAACTTGCATAAAATAAAGGCTCTTTGCTTTTACATATGGTATTCAGTCTCCTTGCTGTCTTTTTTTTTGGGGGGGGGGCTTCCCAGATCTGGGCATAACATAAATAACCCATTCTTCTACAAATAATTCTGATGAACCAAATAGACTACCAAGATAAACATGGACAATGTTCTCTCTTAAGCCAGTGCATTCCTGTCTTTCATGGTGAATAGACATGTTGTGGGATAACGCTCTTGAACACTGTGAAGACTTGTCACTCATATTGATTTTAAAACACTTACTTGTAACAGGAGGGCTGGGGTTTCTGTCCCACCCGGTACCCCACAGCTGGCAAGCCCCAAAGAAAAATCACAGAGAGTCTGCATTAAGTTATAAACTGATTGGCCCATCAGTCTTCTTATTAGCTCTTGTAGCTTATATTAACCCGTTGTTCTTATCTATGTTAGCCATGTGGCTCAGTACCTTTTTCAGTGGGGTATATCACATGTTGCTTCTTCAGTGGTCTGGGGAGGAATGGGAGGAATGGGTTTCCTCCTTCCTAGCATTCTCCTGTTCTCATCACCCCGCCTCTACTTCCTATCTGGTTGGCCCACCTTTACTTCCTGCCTGGCCAATCAGCATTTATTTAAAACATGATTGACAGAATACAAACAATTCTCCTGCACCATTTACTAATCAGTAGCCAGGCAAAAAGTATTAACAGGGCAACCAGACTCGGAGAATTCTGGGAAGAGGAAAGGCAGAGATGCAGTCACCAACCAGATGAAAAGGAAGCAAGATTAGAATAAGTTACTTAGAAAAGGTACCAGTTCAAGCAGATCAATATAGACAAGAATTATGGGTAAATTTAAATTGTAAAAGTTAGTAAGTAATAAGCCTGAGCAATCGGCCAAACAGTTTATAATTATATATGCCCCTGTTTGTTGATTTTGGGAATGAATGGCTGTGGGACCAGGTGGGACAGAAACTTCCATATACAGATATTCCCATAAGTCTGTCTAAGGATAGTTATATTACAGTCAGCCATTTAATAAGGTGAATATGGCAATTTAGTATCTATACTATTTCAAGTAAACACAACTTGAAAATGCCAAAGTCAAAGTTCTATTGCTGTGATAAGATGTCATGACAATGACAACTCTAATTAAAAAAACTTTTTATTGGGGTTTCTTACATGTTTAGAGGTTTAATCCATTATCATTATGGTACAAATTGTGACGACATGCAGGCAGACAATGCTGGAGCGGTATCTGAGACTTCTGCATCTCAGCAGGCAGCCTGAAGAAAGAGTAAGCAACTGGGTGTGACTTGAACTGAAACCTCAAAGCCCACCCTCGGTGTTCCAAGTCATCCAACAAAAGCACACCTATTCTAACCAGACTACATGACTTAATCCTTTTAAATAAATATACTCTAATGACCCTATGGGTTGACATTTTTATTCAAATGACCACAGGAAATGTCTTTGAAAAATAATATTAAATCTAATGCAGGTGTTATTCACGAAACACATATAACAGACTAGAAAAAAATTTACCTTTATATTATGGATTTTATAGTTTGTTTTTCATAATCATGAACTGATTACTTTGGTGTCAGATAATGGACTTATAGAACATGCATGGATTATAGGTGTTTATGTTCATGAAAATATTAGATCATTGTTGTGTTTTTAATTGGGTTAATAGGAACTGACGGGAACTTTAGGACTTAGAGCTGAAAGAAAGCAGGTTGTCTAAAGTATGATCCTGAAGAGTTTTCCTGTGTAAGGTCTCTGGTCATTGATTATCTCTCCTTGCATCCTGCAACAAGGTCAATGGCTTTGCTTATTTTAACCTTCTGTGATGTCACTTTTCTAAGAAACATATGGAATACAATTTCTGAAGGTGTAAGTCACAAACAGTGCCACACCAGTTTGGAATTATGATTAATAGGGTGGTATTTATTTAAAGAGGAAAAAACTTACAGATCACCATTCCAGACAACAGCCCTCTGCGCAACCAGGAAGGGAGTCTAGTCACCGGTGGAGCAGGAAGTGAAGAGAGAGAGAGAGCAGAGGGAAGTAGCCGCTTTTTTAAAGGGAGAGAGACCATGCCCCAATGGGCTGGTATCTCAGCAGCTATTGGTTGGAGGAGTGGAAGGACCTCCTGCAACAAATTTCTGCTTTCCTCAATTTGAAAATAAAGATTTGAAACTGTGTTTAATGAAACTTTCTGATTTTATTAACATAACCAATTCTGAAAGAATTCATTATCAAGTAATTTCTCGGGACTTTGATTTTTCCCAATTGAATGTGTCATATTAATTGTAATAATTTCTGTAAGAGAGGGACCTTGTCAGCAGGTGGGTCCAAACCACAGCAGGTGAGAGCCCAGGGCAATTCTGCCTATAAGACACCATGGCAGGTGAGAGCCAGAAACCTCACCAGGAGAGACAAACCTGTCATTCAGACAAAGCTTGAGTGAGGAATTTTACTGAGATAAAGGGGATGGGAGAGGGAAAAGTGAAAAGGTAAAGGGAGGGAGAGAGAGAGAGAGAGAGAGAGAGAGAGAGAGAGAGAGAGAGAGGATGAAGAGAAGGAAGTAGGCAGAGTTTTGCCTTTTTAAAGAGACAGGATACTGCCTGCCTTTCACACAGGGGTAACACAGAGCGTCTGTCAGGTACTCAAGAGGCAGGATCAGGTTCATATGGATACTAACATTCCTCTCTTCTTTATTACAAAAGGTGAGGACTTAGGCATGGCAGGTTAAAGAAATTAGGGTGTTTAGTTCTCTAGACTAGTTCCTACTGACCTGTGGCATTGTCCATTTTGGGGGGCCTGAGAAAGCTAGGACGCTGACCATGTCCTAACGTATCTGGTTGTTTCACTTCACTGGCTATGTGGAATCATCTGGCACCTCTTGGACCTGGGAAGAAGTTGGCAGAGTAGAGGAACAATGTTAACTTTAGGAAAAATTTTCCCTTAGGTCGCGGTAATTGAAGGAGGCAAAGTGTTAAGAAACATGGTGGGGGCTTTGGCTTTTCACAATACTTATTTTGGAGTCTGTCTGATCTGTGTGAAGTGAATCAAAGTCAACTTCCTTGAACTTACTAGAATTTTTTGAGTTTGTGAAAATGTAAATTTTAGACACATTGGAGATGACAGTATACTCCTGCCAGAAAAGTGGGACAGATGTTTTTGCACAATGAAAACTAACTTTGAGGTCAATAGTTAGGACACCACCAACAGGAATTTAAAATCTTGAACTTGAAGTTATGATGATAGTGGTATAACATGGTGCTTAGCACTCTATCAGAGTTGGATTAATAGTTTATTAGAACTAAATGGATTAATGTTAAGCCTATGGATAGACCATTGGAGTCCTAATTTAACAGGAGCATAAGGAGAAAGAAAGATGTGGATCATGATTTATTCTTTCAAATGTCTCAAATCACTTAACTTTGTCATCACTATTTATCCTCAGATCTTTATAACTGGCATTTTACATACCTTAAACACATTTTCGTACACCAAAACATTCTTAGATTCTCTTATCTTAAGTTTTGCATCTTAAAGCACCTTTTATTTAAAGAAAGGAATGGTAAGATGTACTGAAATCTGCTTAGGAAGCTGATTGATTTCACTTCCTGCCTACTTAAGTAATATTATCTTCCTTTTCAGTCCTTTGATGGGGTTGAAAATTACATAGTCATATTACTGTCCTCTTATGATCTAGCCAATACAAGACTTAGACTCCTTAAGATAGAATGTTTATTAAATATATAAAATATTTAGCGTATGTTCCTTGCTTAATATTGTTCATGCTAGTTGTAATTCTAATCTTATACTTGATAACTGTTCCTACTGCATATAGTTTTGTATTAGACTCTTTGAAATTGTATCGGAACCCTCCTATTTAAAGAAAAGTGGAAGGTGTTGTGGGAGCTCCTTCTGCTCCTTCAGCCAATAGCCTTTAAGATATCAACCCACTTGATTGTGGTCTTTGGTCTTAGGACTTTGGTGATTTGGTTCATTGGTCTGAATACTCCAGCAAATGCTTAGCAGGGAAGACAAACATTACAATAAATGTGGTCCTCCAGTTAGACTTTTATGAATGTACTGCTAACACCTATAACTCTTTCCAAGAAGAAAGGTAGAAATTTGAACTATGCTTATGTTTATGGTTGGTTGTTTGATCAAATCTGCATTTGAAAAGCTGAAGTCATTTTCAATGAATTTGAATGGAATCCATTTTTTCGTAATGGCAGCTTTCTCTGTGTTAACATGTCCTAATCCTTCTGCATGGACAGGTATCCATGTGAGAATTGAAACACAATATGAGAAAGAAAAATAAAAAATATCTGAGCCAAAAATCAATGATGAGATTTCAGTCCGGTGCTCCAATGTCTCTGTCTCTGTCTTCTTTCATCGCCTGATGAAGGTTAATATTCAGGAGGATGACTATATGTTTTTCTTTGGGTTCTCCTTCTTATTTAGCTTCTCTAAGATCACGAATTATAGGCTCAATGCCCTTTATTTATGACTAGAAACCAAATATGAGTGAGTACATCCCATGTTCCTCTTTTTGGGTCTGGCTTACCTCACTCAGGATAGAGTTTTCTCTTTCCATCCATTTGCCTGCAAACTTCAAGAAGTCCTTGTTTTTTACTGCTGAGTAGTACTCTAATATGTATATATTCCATACTTTCTTCATCCATTCTTCAATTGAAAGGCATCTAGAGACAGAGACCCACATTGGATCACCGGACTGAAATCTCAAGGTCCAAATCAGGAGCAGAAGGAGAGAGAGCACGAGCAAGGAACTCAGGACCGCGAGGGGTGCACCCACACACTGAGACAATGGGGATGTTCTATCGGGAACTCACCAAGGCCAGCTGGCCTGGGAATGAAAAAAGCCAGGGATAAAACCGGTCTCGCTGAACACAGTGGACAAGAAGGACTACTGAGAACTCAAGAACAATGCCAATGGGTTTTTGATCCTACTGCACGTATTGGCTTTGTGGGAGCCTAGGCAGTTTGGATGCTCACGTTACTAGACCTGGATGGAGGTGGGTGGTCCTTGGACTTCCCACAGGGCAGGGAACCCTGATTGCTCTTTGGGCTGAAGAGGGAGGGGAATTTGATTGGGGGAGGGGGAGGGAAATGGGAGGCGGCGGTGGGGAAGAGACAGAAATCTTTAATAAATGAATAAATAAATAATAAAAAATCAATGATGAAATAATAAGATTATGTTATATTATTCTATAACCAATACTAAAACCATAATGTAAATAATTTATCAAGGATTCACTTGTTTTCCATCCCAGACTACAGAGTATAAAATTAATGTACAGTTTACAGAAGAAAAGAGTAAGCCAAAACTGTAAAACTTTAGTACAGAATGCTCCTGCTTTTTAATATATCTAATTGAATTATATTCTTTCAACTGAAAATAAAGCAGGGTGTTATCAAGGATGGTTTTATTTAACAATGAAGTTCATCTATCATTTCTATATAAATTCTGAACTACATATGCATTTATGAATGATCAATTTTTCCCACCAAGGAGGATTATTAAGTGTTACATGTGTTATTTCCTTTTGATCTCTTTTTTTCTCCATTAACAGCTTTAATTGGGTGTGGGGCAATAGAACTATTCTTAGCTCAATTATGGGTGTGGGTTTCCCTGCAGACTCCCCAGGGTGATGGTTCCTGTAATGATTTTTAGGGGGAAATGGCTCCCAACAGATCCCCCTTTCTCTTATATAAAGGCAGGTAGTTATTACGTGGAGAGCACCAGTCAGAGTCAACCATGGTGTCAGATCTAAAGGAGAAGGGACTGAGATAAGGAGAGACCCTCCTCTCGAGTGGTGAAGCAATTTACCTCTCCTGGGAACAGAGGGATGCCTGATGATTCTTAGGTCAAGTGGGGACCAGGCCTTTTTACTTTCCCCCTTAGACGTCCTAGGGTTCCCAGAGCCCTGCCTTAGGTTGGGGGATTATCCTGCTTTAAGTCGCCCGTCCTTGGAGCTCCTCAAATAAAAGGCATCTAGCAGGATTAAAGTAAGCAGATCACAGGGCACCCTGTCTTAGGCCATGTGGAGAGCGCCCTCATACCTGTACCATGCCATGTTGAGCCGGTTTCTACAACCTCTGTATGGTGTGCTATTCAGGCGAGGATCCACACTAACTCCCGTCATTGGGCCCCTGCGTCTATCGTTAATGAAAAGACTGTGAGGAGCTCCTCAAACAAAAGATATAATGATATAATTTTGGCACCTATCTGTTGTTTTCAATGAATAGTTCAAACCAATTCATGAAATATGACCAGCCTGGAGGTCAGAGGGAAACTAAAATTGCTTCCACCTCTCTATCACAATCTTAACAGTTAAGTTACTACCCAAGGAATGACAATTTCATGTCCCATTAGTGATAAGTGTTATTTTTATACTACTCATGACAATTTTTCACTATGCTTATGTGTGAGCATTTATCTAGCCACATTCCAATTATTTTCAGTTGCAAGGATATGTAACACGTCTTCAAAGCTCAAATGTGCTTGCAGAGTGAGAAAGAGACAATGTTAGGGTTGTGAATTTTCATAAATGAACCAAAATATGATCACTGCCACTGATTAGTACCTTGGTGGTCAGAGTTTAGTAGAAAAGATTGTTTTTACATTAAAGATAGGCTAGGTACTCATTATGAATCTTAAAATCTTGGACAAATGTAGAATCTTCTAGAAGCATAAATAATCGAGATTATTTTCATGTTCATCTTAAAATGTGCTTGCATCTGGATAGAATGAGAAGTAAAGAACTTCTCTTGAATAATCCCATATCTGGTATAGAGAACTTTCTAGTTGCTGCAAATGAGTCCCAGTAATTTCTCCCCAGACATATGACATGCAAATATGTTAGTATAAACCATGAAGAAGTTATACTTGAGCCTATCAAAATGAGTCCCTAGGTAAAATACCTGCTGAGCAAGCATGCACACCTGAGTTTTGATTCATGGCTTACATGTGAAAGGAATGTTTAGTGCAAAGCTTTTAATAAAGCAAACAGAGGATCAACCTAGCCCCACTGGTCAGTTTCAGTGTCAGTGAGAGATACTGTCTCAAAAGCTAAGGTGGAATGTGTTTGAAAGGTGGAGATGAGGTTGACCTCTGGCCTCCATATGGCTGTTCACAAGCATATGTGCATAGATACCCACATGAACAGAAACACACATATGATACAACTCAAACATACATTGATCGCAGACAAAAAGAAAGTTTAGGAAGGAGTTGACATTATTAACCATACACTTCTTACCATTTCATGAGATTGAAGTTTCTGTCCACGGAACACATGAACATAAAAGATGAGGATTATTTTCAGCTTCCTTACTCATAAATTTTACTACCAATTTGTTATTTGAAGAAAAATATATATTTGCCTTAATGTAAACTCATAATTTTTGGCCAATAATGTCTCTACTCTCTTCCAGTTTCATGATTATTAAAATATTTTAATACTGCTCTGTTTCTCAACATGATACACTCTTATGATTGTAAAATTAAGTAATTTTTTTAAAAAAATATTTATATATTATGTATACAATATTCTGTCTGTGTGCATGTCTGCAGGGCAGAAGAGGGCACCAGACCTCTTTACAGATGGTTGTGAGCCACCATGTGGTTGCTGGGAATTGAACTCAGGACCTTTGGAAGAGCAGGCAATGCTCTTAACCACTGAGCCATCTCTCCAGCCCCCACTCCCACTCCTTTTTAAGAATTCACATTTACATTCTCAATGAATTTAATGTAACAATCACTATATTAGTTAAGTTTTCTTTTCCCTACCTCCCTTCAATTTACCCCCCCCCCCTCCCCACACACACTTTCTTCCTTCTCGCTCTTCTTTCCTGCTCATTATCTAATAGGGGCAATCTTGCTAGTTGGTCCAGAAAGGACCAACTCAGTTATCACCCAGGCCTGTATAAAGGTGTTTGAGTTGGCCCACCCCACCATTTTCCCCACCTATGACTTGCTGGAGCACATGAAGTGACAAGTCCTACAGAACCATAGCCATAGGATCTCTATGATTCAGGGCAACAGCAGGATATCTGAAAGAAGTTTCAGTGAGAATTCAGTATTGATAATCTACCAGAGGCAAGAAGCCTTCAACCAAATCAACAATTCATTGTAATGAGTAGTTTTAAGTAAAGCTGTTTGCACAAAAGGGTCTACTGTGTGACACACTGCAGCTCTCAAGGCCACTATGACAAAACACTAGGTGATAGAGAGGAGAAAAAAGACAGAGGAGTGGAAAGTTTTTGCTTTTTTGTTCATTTTGCTTTGTCCTGTTTTATTGTTTTGTTTTGTTTTGTGTTCTTTTGGGGGGAAACAGGGAGACATACGTGGAAGGACTTGGAAATGAGTAGAATTGGGGTCCATGTTGTGAAAATCCATAAAGAATCAATAAAAATTATACTGAAAAAATTATTTAGCCTTACTTTATCTTTAGTCACTAAAAGCAATAATTATTGATAAGGAGAAAGACATTTTTTACTGGTATGGATTTTATGGAAGGCCAAATTATTTGCCTCCATATTGCTTAGTTATGTATATTTTAATTGTATTTATTATCGAGAATTTCACACATGTAAAAATATATCATGTCTAAACCTGTTTTCCTATTTAAAATTGCTTTGTATCAACCCATCCTGACTTGCTCTCAAGAATCAAGTTCTTTTTTTGTTTGTTTTTGTATTTTGTTTGTTTCTTTTTAGCATGCTTTGGGTCCTGTAGTGCTGCTCAGATGTGAACAGGTATGGGTCTAGCTACTGGAATATGTAATACTTATCACTGTCAGCCTGGCAGCATCTTCAGGAAGAAAAAAGATAAAAAGGTATTTCAGGTTAAGAAAACAAGTTATTACATATAATTATATAATGCTTTTTTCCTGTTTATGTTCTTTTCATCTCCCAAGCTGTCATAGTGCTTCATATTTCTCATTTAACGATATTGTTTTGTATTAACATGTACTTACTGATAATATACTTTACAATTTATTATTAAAATTCATACTTTACAATTATTATTAAAAATACTTTACAATTATTATTAAAAGAAAATAACATGGTTTGAAGAAACAATGTGACGTGGGATTCTTTCTGTATTCTGTGAATATATTGTATTACCATTGGTTAATAAAGAAGTTGCTTTGGACCTTTATAGGGTACAATATAGCAAGGCAGGAAATCTGATATAGAAAAAGTGTAGGCAGAGTCAGGGAGATGCCATGTAAGTGCCTAAGGAGAAAGATGGCTACTGGAGCTCACCAGAACCTTGATGGTAAACCACAAGCCTTGTGGTAAAATACATAATAGTGGAAATGAATAAGTTTAAGATACAGGAACTAGGTAGCATATGCCTAAGTGAATGGCCAAGCAGTGTTGTAATTAATATAGTTTCTGTGTGATTATTTGGGTCTGGGGTGGCTGGGAATGAATAGGCAGCCTCTGACTACAATAATGCAGTATTTATTTTTCAGAGCATTGAAGTTTTCTTTTGTGCATCTTGTTAGGTGACTCACTCTTTAGCCGGAGCACCTGGCTTGCCCCAGCATGATCTGGGAAGCCTCATTCCTGTTTCTCTCTCTTTCCAAACCTTGTCTCGTAGTCTCTGAACAAAGAAAAGACACCAAAAAAATCAGTTTCACATTCTTAGTAACTATTGCCACTTCCTTCCATGGTACCACCAGCAACCCAAATCCCTGCCTAAATTGTCAGCTTTTAATCATACTTGGGCACAACCCCAGTTTGTGGCAGGCACTTCATCACACCTCATCTACAATCTATTCAATCCTTCTGCTCTAGTCTGGGTACCTGACTGCTTAGCTCAATATACCTGTTGTTATACTTTTTCCATTCAGAATTACCTGACTTACTGTGATAGCAGAGAAACTTATTATGGCAGGAGATGGGGAGGGGCAGAAAACTTATTACTCACAACCACATGTAACTCCAGTCCTGGAGGACTCCAATACCTCTGGCCTCCTCAGGCATTTGCTTTACATGTACATACCACAACCCCCAACAGATATACTTGCATGCACATAAATAAAATAAACTTTCAAAATAATAAAAATGCATATCTTCTGATATTTTGAAATTTAAACATATGCATAATCATTAAATTTCACAACTCCACAATTTTTGTGTTAAAGTTTATATAAATAAACCAGGAGAGTGAATATAGTACACTAAAGTGAATATAATTTTTTATTTTTGTTAGGACAGATGTGGTTACCACAAAATGGTAATGCTGGTGACAATGTCCTAAACAGCAGGACTGACTTGGTAAACAGAAGGGTTGTTGTGTAAACAAAATCCTAAATTCAGGATTCTTCTTGCACCTTTTAAGGCAGGTTTCTGTTTGACAGAAAAAAAAATTATTTAATTTTATTTACCCCAAAGGTCATCCTGTTCTGGATAATTAATCTGAATAGTTTGTATCAGTTAAATGATCCTCACCCTGCTGAAAAATCATAAAATCTATTTGCTTTTCCTCCAAACCCTGTTCTTTGCCCCAGAAAGACAGTATTGGCAATTTGAAATCCCAATAAACCTTTCTTTCTACCCACATAGTGATCTAATTAAGTAGTTTCACTATATCCTACCTTACTTCTTCTTTTATAGTTCATATCATTATATCAACACACATGTCCTCAGATTTCAAAGTTCCTTATTCAACATCAGTTTCAAGATACATAGTTTGCTAATACATGAAAATGAATTGATAACCCTTAGCTATTCATGGATTTAGAACATTAGGTTTTTTTTGCCATCACTGAAGAAAACTATAACTCTAGGAAAGCAAAATTGAAATTTTACCTGATAGTATTACACTTAGATATAGAATAATGTGTACCCTTCCTTGCTTAAATTGATGATGTCCCTAGCATGACAAGCACAATGAAGTTCTTTGTTGAGGAAACAATGCAAATGTTATCTGTCCATTGGGGCAACCAGGAATCAGAATAGATCTACACATTGAATAAATGGACTCACAGAGTGCAATGATGCCTTTCACTTATATTTTACAAGATAAAAGATTAAAATTATTAATAATTTTCATGTTGTCAAGTAGATGTTAACTCAATATGTCTAATGTTCATGTAGACAGGGGTAATCTTATGTTCTATTCGTACTGCTCATGAAAATCAATTTTTTTAATGTTGTTACATATTTTTCAAATTCAACACAAACATATGGACTAAATTATTTTCTAAACTAGAGACAATACTTTCATTTAGTAATTTGGAGTATTCGTTTGTCATGATATGTCATTTTAATTTTGTAGGTTTTCAAAAGCACATTTTTCTAAAACTTTAATTCATAAGTTCTATAAATCTGAGCAATATCTTATAAAATATTCATAATTATGCTTAGGATAAGTTTTTTCCTAAAAATTCTCTAGAAAAAATAATCAGTATTTCATTTTTAAGACCTTAATCATCAAGTGCACTCATTAGAATTATTTTCAGATCTTTTTATGACTAAAGGTTATGTGTGATATAATAAGTTAATTCCATAAAAGAAAAACTGAAAAAAGTGAATCTTAGTCTGATTTTACATCCATTAAGTAGACAAAGAATATGGGCCACAGGGATTGCTCCACTGGTAGAGCTTCTACGTACAAGTGCAGGAAACATGCACTAGTATTTATTTGTAATCCTAGTACATCTATATAGAGATGGAAGGTGAGGATGAGAAAACCTTTGAACAGGTTCTCATGAGAACAGGTAGTTTGTCATGCAAAACGGAATGCAATATGCTACCCTCTTTCACACAGCATGGAAATAAGGAAGGTGGCCCTCAGAGTAGTCCTCCTCTAACATCCACTTGTGTTATGGCATGTGCTCCATGCTCACACACATAACACCATACTACACATGCACACAGATGGTACCATAAGATATGCACAGAGATAAAGAGGAAACAAGCCCAATATTAAATGTTTATTCAACTAAGACATTTAGACACCTACTATCCTTTGTGCATAATAATAATAAGAATGATCTTAATGTCTTAACATTTGTTAGAACCGTGAAGAAATCCCTGCCTGAAATTTAAGTTTAAAGTCAATTTTTCATACATACTAAACTTTTAAATTGGTACATAAGTGGCTCTTTACATATTAAAATGGATGTTTGTGTTTTCTTTTAAAGAAATAAACAACAAACAAACATAGGGAATTCCTCTCATTTTATCGCTTGAGAAGGGGAAAAAGAGGAATATATATATGAACTCCAAATACATCCTAGATTGCTCACAGTCATTGAGGTCAAACTCCATATACATTGATTGTTCTTTCTCTTTGGGCTATACACCTGACAGAAGACAACTGTGATAGAACTTATCTTCTGACCATAATAAGTTGGTGACTGTTAATGTCATTAATGTCAATATATGAACTATCAAAAAAGTTATACAGATTACTGTCTTATTTTTAACTACCACTGTAGATGATGACTTCGCTAAGTAACAAATGTGGTCAGACCTTGAATGTCTTAGATTCCTCAGCAGTGAAAATGGGATGATAAGACTTCAGTAATTGTTATTAATTTTATTTATGTTTTTTTTTTTAACTGGATAGACACTGAAGCTGATGTTTAACCCAGAGATACAGTCATTAACTTGTGAGTTATGTGGGGGTTTTTATTGATTTTATTGAACTGTACATTTTTCTCTGATCCCCTTCCTTCATCTCCATTCTCCATCAACCCTCTCCCATGGTCCTCATGCTCCCAATTTACTCAGGAGATCTTGTCTTTTTCTACTTCCCCTGTAGATGTGATCCATGTATGTCTATCTTAGAGTCCTCATAGTTCTCTATGTTCTCTGGGTTTGTGAATTGTAGTCTGATTTTCATTGCTTTATGTCTAAAGCCACTTATGAGTGAGTACATATGATAATTATCTTTCTGGGTCTGAGTTACCTCACTCAATATAATATTTTCCAGCTCTACACATTTGCCTGTAAATATCAAGATGCCATTTTTTATGCTGTGTAGTACTCCATTGTGTAAATGTACCACATTTCTTAATGAGTAACAATAAGGTACACAAGGCAATAGTCAATACAAAAGCTTATGAAACAAGTTAGATTTCAAGCATAAAGAGACATGTTTGAGAACACTGAAAACAAAAACAAAACAAAACAGAGACCTAAAAATCCCTTTTTTAAATTTTGTTTTTGAGATGATAATTAAAATGTTTCTCTCTTCCCTTTCCTTCATCCAGGTTCTCTCATATGATCCCCTGGCCAGCCACCTTCAAATTTATGGTCTCTTTTCTATACTATTGCTATTCATATTTTTAAGAATATATATGTTGCTGGATGATAGTGGCACATGTCTAATTCCAGTACTCAGGAGGCAGTGGCAGGCAGATCCCCTGAGTTCAAGGCCAGCCTGTTCTACAAGAGCTAGTTAAAGGACAGTTTAAAAGGTCGAGAAACTCTGTCTTGAAAAACAAATAGAACATATATATATACATATACATAACATATTCAAAACTATAACCTATTTAGTCTATATATTTCTGCCTGTCTGAATGTTTTTATGCCTGACTATTTGTTGTTAGTGATCAACCTATTACTATGCTCTTTTCTGAGGAAGACCAACTCAGCAGTTCCCATCTGTTTCTCTTCCCTACAGATCTTTGTGTAGTGTTGCGGTCATGGGCTTTCCCCATCTGCAGTGTTGTCATTTATTGCTGTCATCATTGCTCAGCTTTGGGGAGTCATGTTGTTAAGACTTCATTTTATGTTTCTTTTCCTTTTCCTGATATGCCCTGACAGTAATCACATGGAGTGAAAACGAAAAGAAATTTTGGATGACGTAAAGATTCCAAAGGAGATTCAGATATCAGTCACATACCTAGGACAATTTGTTAGTGGTGGCTATCAAGTTTTTAAAACAGAATAATTTTACTTATCCTTTCACCTTGAACTAAATAAATTATACAATTGAAAGATGTCAAATAGAAGGATTTAACTGTAGATTAGAGACACAATTGCAGAATCCATGAACTAGATAACAATTCATCAAGAAAACTTGATTCAGAAAAAAACCAAATTAAGGTTATAAACCAACATAAACATACATGAAAAGAAAATAAAGCATATCTTCTGATCTAATGGTTAAATATTTTCTTTCCTTAACAGAGAAATAAAAATTCTAACATTGTTGGAAATAGAAAAGAAACAAATAAAAGATTAGTAAAGAGCTTAATGAATTGATATGTGGTTCAGTTTAATTGTAGACAGAAATTGCTCTAAGCAATCACATTCACATGCAATAATATAAATCAATTTTAGCTTCCATAATATTTCACACAAGTTTCAGGCAGAAGAACAAACTATTTGTGATCACCTTCTGATACAAAACTTTCAAACTTATGTGATATATCATTCAAGGGCAAATGTTGGAGGAGTAAGGGAAAACTGTGGCTATGTAATATATTTTAAAATTTTAATAAAAAATTAAAAGCAACAAAATTACGGGTTTTAAAAGTATGTTTCTGTATAGCCTGTACTTCTTTGGCTTCTTATATAAGTTACATTTGTAAGCTTTACATTCAATCAATATGAATTAAATGGGATATTTGTGTTTGTTGGCTTCCCAGTGTTTGGAATGGAAAACAGGGTCCTGTACGTTCTGGGCAAGTTCTTTAACATAATGCTTAACAATAATTTCTAAGAATGAGTTTCTGAGTAGTCCTCATTGTCTGCTATGTTCAGGGAGTCCGGTTTTATCCCAGGCTTTTTCAGACCCGGGCCAGCTGGCCTTGGTGAGTTCCCAATAGAACATCCCCATTTTCTTAGTGTGTGGGTGCACCCCTTGCGGTCCTGAGTTCCTTGCTCGTGCTCTCTCTCCTTCTGCTCCTGATTGGGACCTTGAGATTTTTTTTTTTAAAAAAAGAATGAGTTTCTGATCATCAAATTTACTCTCTGAAATTACCAGAGGTTAAGGGAGGGTCAAGGTGCTGACACTTTCTGACACTGAAAACATAGGATGACTCCAACTTAAAGGGCTAATTCAGGAGAATATTAAACTTTATAAATGGAGAAAATGAGAACAGAAATTTTATTTGAGAATACAAATGTCAAGAGCTGTATGTAGAAAAAATCATGACTGCTTATTATCGATCTATCTCCTATATACTACAGCAAAATGTTACTATAACTTATGAAAAGATAAATAGATAAGTAACTTACTTGAAATGGCTCAGTTATGAGAGGCAAAGAGCATTTCGGAAGAGCAAGAACTGCTTTAAGTCTGGGCAGAGTAGGAAAGTGGGGAATCCATAGAGCGTACGAGTGGGAAGATTTGTAAGGGTTGCTCTATGGGCTATCATCTTTTAAGACCTGTCACTGTTTAGTTACATTGCAAACTATTACAAAAAGCAATTATTTAAAACCTTACCAAAAATATTTTTTTAATTAAAGGCACACATGCCAACTCATTAATAAAATAACTTTGTAAATATAACCCTGTATGTTTTCAAATATATAGAGAGAAATAAAAATATTTCAAATGTAAATCTAGAAGTAAATTGGCTAGAAAGATGGTTTTATTGACCTGGCACACTAACAAGGATTCAGAAAATGAGAGAATTATAGTATTCAAAATTAAATGGGTAAAAAAGTATTAATTAAAACACTCCACTTAGTTAAGTGCACCAATTGAAAGATCCATCTAATAAGTTCTTTAGCAATAAGTGTGACCAGGAAAGGAGTGGAACTTTTGAAAAATCAGCTGTTTCAGTCATGAAAAGTAAAGCTTTCCTGTAGAACAAATGAAATTTTAAGTTCTTAGTCATTTGGCGAATCTGATTTATTTTCAATTTCATGAATTAATTGCCTTACTGATTAAAGATTTAATTAATTCTGCCTCATCAGATTTCTCTCTTTTCTGTCTAACTCTGCGTCTCCCTGTCTGTCTCTCTGGATCATATCTATGCCTTCAACATTATTTTATTTTTGAAGCTAATGTGTCCATGTATGCACATGTGTGTAGCCATCCATGGAGGCAAGGGGAAGGTGTTGGAGCCTTTAAAGCTAAAGATATAGCATTTGTGATATGCCATGTGAGTACAGAGAGCCAAAATATGGTCTGCAACCAGCTATTTAACTGCTGAGCTATCTCTCCAGCCCCTCTCCACTGTTTTACAAAGTACAATCTCATGTAGCCCAGTTTTGCCTAAGGTTTCATATACTTTCAAGGTTAACCTGGAACAACTAATTCTCCTTTACTTCACCTCTGCAGTGTCAGGACTACAGCTATGCAAGATCAGACCCATTTTTAGTACATTTTGTTTCTTTCTCATTTTAAGAAGCTTTAAAATAATTATAAAATAAATATAATAATGCAAATTGCATTTCCTCAATTTTGTATTTTAATATTAAAGATCACCCTAGTGGCATGGCTCATTGCACTGCAGTTTGACTTTTATAAAATATCTCAGTGCATATCTGTGTATTTTCTGCATGCTGACTGTCTAGTCCCCAGCTCATTTTCTGTTGAAAACATAATCAACCTGGAGGTATACAAACAATAATTAACCTGAAATTCCCTGAGGAATTAAAAATGTTCTCACCTTGCTTCCTGGCACTAAAGACATTTCTTATGAAAAGTCTCCATACAAGACATTTGCCGTATATTTAAGAACTAAATAAAGACAGATTATCACAGCAGTTAGTCAAATAAGTAATTCTGAGGCATTAGTCTTGGAGTTCGAGTTGTACTGTTTGGTATGAGATTATTAACCACTGCCCATATAAAACACTTTTACTATAAAAAACATCCCAATTAATGTTAAGGATAAACAAATACAGTGGGTTTCATAGATGAATTTTTGCATCTAGTATTATTGGCCTTAGTAATAAAATTTATCTAAAGGCCATTATTTATAGTATTGTGCATGTAGATATATAGCTGTTCATAAAATATTAAAATTTTATAATTATTCTTCTATGAGGTAAAACAAAAAATAAAATTCAACTTTACAAAGGTTAATTTAATTCTCCTGTTGTAGTATGTAACCCTAATAGTTGGTTTAAGTTAATGCAAACTGGCAAAAACAAAATAAACCAAGAAATCTATAATTTAAATTCAGGAACTGATTAGACCAGCACTGAGAAAGGAACATTTTTAAACGTTGGAATATTTTCATCTTAGCTAAATATTATGACACCTGAGATTTTGACATTCACCAATAACTGCACAAAATCTTCTGATGAAAGCAAACAGGGTATCCTTGTAATAAATAAATGGATGTTAAGTTGAATCTTTGTCATAAATATTGAAATTTAAATTTATTTATTATCATGGAACAGAAACTTGCTGTCAACACTTAGAATACATATTCATGCAGAATAACAATTTTAAGTGAGAAGAAACAACACTCAGATTTCCAAAAAATAATTGGACCATATGAAATTAACACTATAAATTGGGGAACAATTTATCAATAAGTTTATATTCAGCAATCACAGTTTGTTCCCTTGTCATTTTGTAGTAAAAAATGAATGTATGTGAGTATATTCAAGTTGGAAGATAATAAGTCGCTATGACTGAAGTATTTTTGTTCGCACAATTTACAAGTTGAAATCTATCCCCCAAAGGAATGGTCTTGGGTTCCTATTGATCAAAATTAGCTGAGGAGGGTCCCACCTTCACAATGCAGGTATTTCTCTTATAAATTTGTTCTGAGAGGCTTTTCTGTCCCTTCTACTCATAGGAACACGACTGAGAGGGCATGCTTAGGGGTGACTGTGAGCATCCATGTCATACTGAGTGGCTTGTAGTAGGTCCTGGACTTTCCAGCTTCCAGAATTGTTCCACCCTGTCAATATTGCTTATAATTCACTAATTCTGATTCTTTCTTTTATTTCTGCTTAACACTACAGACCAAGAGGAGAAAGTTGTCAATCAATTGTCATTTTCCCCATCAGAGAATTAGCTGCTGGGAAATTCTAAACGTTTTGTCTCACTTGGAGTCCTTTTGAGCCAGGAGCTCTGTGGGTTCGACCATTGGTCTGGGACATCAAAGGAAATAGGCAGGAACCTGGAACCTCTGTGGGTCCAAGCATGAGTCTGTGACTTCTGAGGGAGTAAGCCTGAGCCAGGTCCTCTGGGGTTCTGGGTGCACCTGAGCCTGGGAACTTTGGGGCAGTAGATGGGAGCCATAAACATTTGTGGGACCAACTCCAAGCTAGGGACTTTGGCAGGAGGGGATCCAGACCAGGATTTTAGAAACAGATCAAAGCTGGTAATCTAGGTCAAAGTAGGCCTGAGATAGCAAACTCCAAGGGAGCAGAACAAAGCACAGGAGTGCTGAGCTATCTCCAGGAACATGGATGTAACCAATGAGGTAACTAGAACTGTGGCACTGACTGTACCATGAGGAACAAACATCTGAGATTTGTATCCTTTGGCAACTAGAAGATTATTCAACAGAATCTCAGACAGCCATAACCACATATATTAGAGGAAAAGATGAGTAAAAAGGTAAGCACACACACAACACTACAAAGAGCAACACAACACCAGTAAAACCTAAAGACCCTACAACAGCAAGACCTGAAAAACCAAATATAGATGAAGCAGAAGAAGATGACAAAACAAACAAACAAAACTTCAAAAGAATGTTTGAAACTCTTAAACAGGAAATGAGAAATTCCATTAAAGAAATTGAGGAAAAGACAAACAAAAAATTAGAAGATATCAGCAAATCCCTCAAAGAACCCCCCCAAAAAAAAACAAAATCAAACATATGAAAGAAACTATTCAAGACTTGAAAACTGAAATAGAGACAATAAAGAAAATACAAGCCAAGGGAATTGTAGAAACAGAAATCATAAGAAAATGATTAGGAACCACAAACGCAAGCATGAACAACAGAATACAAGAGACGGAAGAGAGAGTCTCAAGTGCCGAAGATACAATAGAGGAAATAGACTCATCAGTCAAAGAAAACAATAAATCTATCAAAAGCTTAATCCAAAATATCCAGGAAATATGGGACACCATGAAAAGGCCAAATCTTAGAATAATAGTTATAGAAAAGGGAGCAGTTCAACTCAAAAGCACAGAACATATATTTAACAAAATCTTAGAAGAAAACCTTCCTAACCTAAATAAAGATATGCCTATGATGATACAAGAAGCTTACAGAACACCAAATAAACTGGATCCAAAAAAAAGTCCTCTCACCACATAATAATCAAAACACTAAACATACAGAGTAATCAAAGACTACTAAGAGCTGCAAAGAAAAACTAAGTAAAACACATGGTTGAGGTAGAGCCCTTTGCTCTATTGGTGCATCTTCTCCCAAACCAGGCTTCTCTCCCTTTTCAAAATCACATCGGATGGGTGCTTTCTGGTTATTCCATGTCTCCACCAGGAAAAAGACATGAGTTACAGTCATCATCGTTTTCTTGATCTGCACTGAATGGCCATAAATTTCCTAGGATTCAGTGAAGCTCTAAGTATTTCTCTATCACAAACATAACAGGTTGTAAATCTATATTGAGGCATATTTCCAGTGAAGAAATCTCTTTCAACTTTTCTTTTATTTTGGTGTCTCAAATCTGACTGCTACATAGATAATGATCCAAAAGTTTCAATCAACATTAATTTTTCTACATCCAAGTCTAAATTTTCTTTTTGTCATCTAGTTAATGCCTCACTATCAATCATAATTTAACTTAATCTCAGGGTGAATACTGCAGCAGATGTTTTAAAAAATATTGTTTTTATTCATGTCCAAATAGATTTAATATTTTAAAACTTTTGAACATTTCCTCTTTCTTCATGTAATAATGGAAGTTGAATGCTATCTTAGGGATTAGTAGAGGCAAGCAAAGGGACAGGTAGGGGATTCTGTTTCAATGTCATGATTTAATAATTTTAGACTCAGAAAAAAATATTAGTAAAATACTCAATTCCACTATTGAAAAATTGAGATACTGAGCATTTCTTAACTTACTACAAACAGGACTGACAACTGAGTTGAAATTTCATGGCAGATTGAGCCATAATATTGATGTCTTTTAAAATGTTGACAAGGTATATAACAGGGTTCTCAATTTGCCTAAGAGAACACACCAGTGCTATTCAGTGTTGTGGTATAAAATATAAATGAAGTTATTTATTAGATACTATAACTCACACTTTACCTGCTCATTAATATAAATGAATTTCATGACTTACAATCCTGTAATCAGCAAAACAAAATAATTGGATCATACTTGAACAGCAACTAGTACTCAATTTGTTATATCCAGCCGAAAAATAAAATACTCAAATAAAAATATATTTAGGATCCCCCTACAAATATGCTTGTGTCATTAGCACAGAGAATCCTATTTTTGAAATAGAACCCTTGAAATCAAACATTTTAGTATATATACATATAGTAAATTTAGATATATAAATATATATTTAAGATGAATTTAGATTTTTCTGTTAATTTTAAAAATAGTTTTACTCCCATTCCACAATTATTTTTTTTTTAATTTTGTGAAGAGTAAAATTCAAGAATATCTGCACAGCACATGTTGGGTACTTTTAGCTGTCTAGAGCCAATCCTCTGGCCGGGTGTACAGTTGGGACACTGTTCTGAGTTCACAGTGTATGTGATTTGAGAAAGGGCTAAAGTGATAAAACTGATAACTCATAAGGGATCTTTTGTGTGAAGATGGATGCACATTGTATGTTTACACCGTGCACACTCATGTAGAGACCAGAGAAGAATGCTGGGTTTCTGTCTGTCTTTATGACTGTCTCCATTATTCTCTTTGGTTCTGTCTCTTGCTAAGCACAGAGATTTCAGGTTTTCAGTTAGTCGGGCAGGAGATTCTCCTATCCCCTGATCCCAGTGCTGGAGTTCAGGTATGTATGGCCATAATGACTTTTATGTGTGTGCTGGGGATCTGATCTCAGATACTCATATTTGCACGGCCACACATACCCACTGAACTTTTTTTCAATGCCGCAGTCATTTTAAAATTGACAGGTTCCAGCTGTTCTGTTTGATTGTCTAGAAGCATTTTATAGGCACCCCATTCCCTTTGGTGATGGCATTGTCTTACAGTGCTTTGATCTTTGTCTTTGTCTTTTTTGTATTTTTAGTATATTAGTTACTACAAAAATAGACTTTCTCATGTATTCTTTTGTCTTAAGCAATGGCTTTGATTGGACTTTATGTTATTTTGCTCCTTCTCAATGTGAGAAAAGCACTCCCCACACCATTCCAAAGCCTCATGGGCAAATTCTGGACTTCCTGTTCTGTTCTCCTCTACAACATATATTTTGCTCATGAAAGCAAAGATTCTTGACTATCAACCATTTCTTTCTAAAACTCTGGTCCAAATAGACCTTGGTCTAGTCCTTAAAGATTCTGTAGGGCACTGCTTTTTTATTTTGCCATATTAAAATTTACACTTTATTCATGTAGTTAACTTAAGCCATCACTCATCAAACATCAGTTCAATGAACAGCATGTTTCCTTCAACTTATTTTTAAGTCAGTTTTTATCAGGACATACCAATACACATATATTTACATGCTGACAAATTTTTGTCATAGTACAAAAGCAACAATCATACGAATTACTAGATGAATTTTTTTACCTTCCCTTAAAAATATAAATTAATGAATGATTTCAAAGAAGGCTATTTATGTATAGATTCAATCACATTGTGACATACATTGTTTCAGGAACTTCCTTTGTGCCTTTTCTGGCTTATACCTGTATAAATCTTTATATTCTCATATACCCAGCAATGCCCTGCATCAATTGAGAGTCAAAGATGAATCTGTCTGCAGACTGAGCAACCACAACCCTATTATCATAATTCTCCAATCCACTTACATGCTGTTTGGTGAATCTGAAGGGATCATTACACAGATGATCAAGCTATTCAGCTGTCACTATAAAATAAAGCTGAGTGGACAGACAGATAAATGAAGCAAATATCTGGAGCCCATAATAGATATGATTTTAAATTTAAAAGTAACTACAAAATAAGTATCAGAAAATGTTGTATGGAAACAAAATATATTAAAAAACCAAAGTACTAAAATGCATTTCTTCGCCTTGATTAACTCTGGGGAATGAAAAGTTGGCTTGAATAAATTTTCCCACCATCATCTGCAGCATCTGTCTGTCTGTATCTCCATGAGAGTTTTAAGATGAAGCGCAGGCACGTATATTAACGCAACTCCTAACATGATTAATAAGGGCAGCACAATACAGGATCATAAAACTGCCCTGTATCCTTCATCTGCTCTTCTGGAGCAGTGATTAACCTTTGAGTTTATGAGTAGTTTTGCACTTGCTTCAGATAAAGTATTTTATGAGTTCTTCCCTCCCAGGCAACTTGGATTAAACTTATCAAGTTTAGGAAGATAAGGACCCATAATGACTGTTCCCCTTGAAATCATAATCATTTTGCTACATCATCTGAACATTCTTTTCGCAGACCAGATGGAAACATCAAGACGCAGGCAAGACAACTTGCTAAGGTCACATTCCACCCATATGTGTGATTAATGCTTAATTGATTTTCAGGCCCACCTAAAGATAGATTTTTGACCCTGATAAAGGCTGAGAATGTGGAAAGACCATTTTTGCACCCCATTAATTCCCATTTGGAATGGGTCCTGACTTTACAAGACTCGTTGCCAGCATATTCACTAATGATGGATCATTCCTCAGTGTACAAATAAGGCAGAATCAGGGAAATTTAGCTTTCAGTAAATTCCTAATGAAATAAAAAAGTGTGATGGGGTATCTGGAACTTCAATAGCATATCTCCCTCCAAAACTAACAAGTTAAAAACATGACTGACTTTGCCAATATGCTATCCTGGAAGTCTACAGATATCTCACTTATGGGAGGAATGTCTGGCACAGCTTCAGAGGTGGAACTCTGTCTATAATAAAGGACTCAGAGTATCTAACTCTGCTTTCTGTGTCCTGTCAGTTTTTATCTTCATGACATTAAAAACAATCACTCTCCTTTTACTTCTCTCACACACAGACTCTAATTCCAGGATCAGTGGGAATCCATTCCAAGCTAAGTCAGCATCTCCATATCATCTTGGCTATAAACTTTCTTGTTTTTCTTTTATCTGGGTAATGAACTCTCCTGGTGTGCTGACAAATATGGAAAACAGTATTTCCAGGCCACAACCCTCACCATGTAATATTAAATGCTTCATGATGTAGTGTTCTGAAGTGGGGAAGAGGGAAGAGTAGGAGAGAAACAGAGATGGAAGGAGAGAGACAGTAAGTCGGAGACAGACACACAGGCAGAAAAACAGAGAGAGAGAGAGAGAGAGAGAGAGAGAGAGAGAGAGAGAGAGAGAATACATGAAACATATTTCATAAAAGTCCACAAAACTTGGGGAACACGAAGTATGCAGCCCCAGAAAGATTGCTTTCCAAGGAGATGGAACAAAATTATATAAAAACAAAACCTAAAACTAAGTAATTGTAAAGACTATATCATGATGGGGAATGTATAAATGTCAAAGGGCTGGTACCGAGACAGAGTTACAAAAACCAACTGAATCAAAAGTAAAGTAAGAAAAACTTCATATGACCACCTGCTAGTGCTCCCGATATCCCCTTGACTAGTTTCCCATGCAAGTGACAAAGATAAGATCAATGACATTCAGTATGGTTCTCTCACTCACTACATGGTGTCTTATGAGGCATTTTTGCTCAATCATAATTCTTGATTAAGTTTTAGCCTTAAAGTTGACTGACACAAAGACTTTTTATTGAAATTAATTTGTTTTCATAAAATATATTTTGGTCCTGGTTTACCCTCCTACAACCCCCCGCCTCCTAGATCCTTCTTAACCTCCAACCCATCCAATTTACTAAAATATCACTTTGAGGACTTTGCAAGGATCACAAATCTGTAATGAAGAAGATGGATAATCACAGAATGATCAATGTAACAGTTAAGATTTTTAATTCTACTAATTATAACACACACACACACACATACAGAGAGACATGCAAGAGAGACAAAGTCAAAGAGAAAGAAAAGACAGAGAAAGCACCAACAAATTAAAAAAGAAACCCTATAACTGTGAAATAACATTAATATTGGAACTCACACTGTGGCTCTCAAAATATAGTTTTGAAGTTTGTTGTTGTTGTTTTTTTTTTCTTCAGGCACTCTTTATTTATTAAAATATAATTGAAATGCCACTACAGCAACATTTCTGTCTATTCATTCTTGTCACTTACTTTCTTTTTTTATTATTTATTTATTCATTGATTAAAGATTTCTGTCTCTTCCCCACCTCCGCCTCCCATTTCCCTCCCCCTCCCCCATCAAGTCCTCCTCCCTTGTCAGCCCAAAGAGCAATCAGGGTTCCCTGCCCTGTGGGAAGTCCAAGGACCACCCACCTCCATCCAGATCTAGTAAGGTGAGCATCCAAACTGCCTAGGCTCCCACAAAGCCAATACGTGCAGTAGGATCAAAAACCCATTGCCATTGTTCTTGAGTTCTCAGTAGTCCTGCTTGTCCGCTATGTTTAGAGAGACCGGTTTTATCCCAGGCTTTTTTCAGACCCAGGCCAGCTGGCCTCAGTGAAGCCAGTGCCGGACGGTGGTGGTGCGCACGCCTTTAATCCCAGCACTCAGGAGGCAGAGGCAGGCGGATTTCTCTGTGTTCGAAACCAGCCTGGTCTACAAGAGCTAGTTCCAGGACAGGCTCCAAAGCTACAGAGAAACCCTGTCTTTATAAACAGCAACAACAACAACAAAACCCACGGTTTTTAAAATTGCAGCATTTATTTTCTGCCAGATGTGTTAGAAGTGTGTGTCAACATAACGTACCAACAGGTCTATCTCTGATAGCACAACTCCACTACCCCCACTTCAGAACCACCAAAGTCTATTTTTGGACAATCAGAGAAATTATTTTCCTTCTCCTTTGATATCCAAAACGCATGGTTCACAATTTGATTTTATAACAAGAAGGAACACTCACCTTTATCACATTTGGGTACCATTTTTCCTCTCATTCATATTCTGACTTCCTTCCTGTGTATTCCCTGCAAGTTGCTATCAGTCAACAACAAAATATAGAGCATGCTAATGGAATTACAAACCAGAATGAACAATTCTTAACATATCTTACATGCTAGAGAGATTATGTATGTCCATATGCTGTTTATCTATCTATCTATCTATCTATCTATCTATCTATCTATCTATCTATCTATCTATCTATCTATGTATCTATCTATCTATCTATCTATCTATGACATCTATCTATGTATCTATCTATCATCTATCATCTATCTATCTATCTATCTATCTATCTATCTATCTATCATCTATCGTCTACCTCTCATTATCTACCATCTAGATTTGAATAGATTATGGATTCCATAAGTGAAGTCTCCACTCCGAAAATGTAGTGCTAAATAAATCTTCATCTCTGCTAACTAGCTAAAAAGAAAATCCAAGTGCTTTTACTCCACTTCTCAGCATTCACTTTTATAGAAACTGAAAGCTGTATCTCATTTTATTGTCACTCTTATTGTACTCTATTTTCTCTAGAATATTTAGATATTTCAGCACCTACACTGCTGAAACATCCAACAAATTGGCACAAAGTTTAGTGATTCTTTAGTTTTATTCCACCAAAACTGTTCAACTTAATGGGTATTTGATGGCAAATCTTGATCTTACCTGGAAATTCCATCTTAAAATCTATTTCAAATTATGATTCCCCATTAAATTACAGGTGGTCAATTTCATTAACTTTCTCTAATCAACAGTCTTTGAACTAACTGACTATAGTGTTTTGAAGAATGGCCACATAGGCTCATATATTTAAAAGCTTTGTAGTCAAGGATTGGAACTATTTTAGAAGGATTAGGAGGTATGGACTTATTGGAGTGGGTGTAATTTTTTTGAAGAAAGTGTGTCACTTAGATTGGGCTGTGAAGTTTTAAAATCCAGCATCATTCTTCTGCTTACTGTCTGTGGATTCCAATATAGATCTTCTCCAGCCCTGTGTTTGCCTATGCTTTGCCACCATGATTACAATAGAAGAAATCTTCTGAAACTGTATGTAAGCCCCAAATTACATGCTTTACATTGTAAGAAATGTCTTGGACATAGTATCTCTTCACAACAACAGAAACTTGGACATAGTATCTCTTCAAAACAACAGAAACCCCAACTAAGCCAGGATGTGCTTCATGTAGCTGAATCCAGCTCGCCTCACCCAGGTTCCCCCACCTGTCCTGGAGCAAAAATGCTAAACTGCTCCTGCAGCTTGAACTCTGGTCTGCTTTGGAGCTGAGTTGCAGACTAAACATCAGACTGCTTTAAACTTTGGGACACAGAACTCATTTTAGTTAAAATATTAACCTCTCTTCACTTAAGAAGGGGAAAAACTGGGGGTTCCTGTCACTGTTGCTCAGAGACTGGAACTGGTGGTATTTGATAACATCAATGTATGTCATTGTACTCCTACTGAAATTGATCAAATGATATTTGTAACTGCTTATAGATGTTGGGAAAAGTTTGACACATGCTGTAAAGTGTTTGGGTTTAATGCATATGTTAAAAATTTTAGATTTTGATCCCTTTTACACTGCCCTAACTTTTTGGCAGGCAGCACACGTAACTTTATGTGGAGTAGGCACTTAGGAAGGAGGACACACCATAGGCAAGACTAAAAGGTGAATACTGGGTTGCGAAAAAGCCCTTTCTTCTTGTCTGGAGATGGAGTTATTGGTGCCAAAATTATATCATTATATCTTTTGTTTGAGGAGCTCCTCACAGTCTTTTCATTAATGATAGACGCAGGGGCCCAATGACGGGAGTTAGTGTGGATCCTCGCCTGACTAGCACACCATACAGAGGTTGTAGAATCCGGCTCAACATGGCATGGTACAGGTATGAGGGCGCTCTCCACATGGCCTAAGACAGGGTGCCCTGTGATCTGTTTATTTTAATCCTGCTAGATGCCTTTTATTTGAGGAGCTCCAAGGATGGGCAATTTATGGCAGGATAATCCCCCAACCTAAGACAGGGCCCTGGGAACCCTAGGATGTTTAAGGGGGAAAGAAAAAAGGCCTGGTCCCCACTCGACCTAAGAATCATCAGGCACCCCTCTGTTCCCAGGAGAGGTAAACTGCTTCACCACTCGAGAGAAGGGTCTCTCCTTATCTCAGTCCCTTCTCCTTTAGATCTGACACCATGGTTGACTCTGACTGGTGCTCTCCACGTAATAACTACCTGCCTTTATATAAGTGAAAGGGGGATCTGTTGGGAGATTTTCCCCCCTAAAAATCATTACAGGAACCATCACCCTGGGGAGTCTGCAGGGAACCCCACACCCATAATTGTGCTAAGAATAGTTCTATTGCCCCACACCCAATTAAAGATGTTAATGGAGAAAAAAATAAATAAAATAAAATGAAAAAAACAAAAAAAAAAAATAAAGAAACCCCAACTAAGACACTTGCTTGCATAAACAGTCAATTTATCAAACTTCGATTTTCACTGTGGTCTTCTCTTTTGCTCATAATGAATCACCAGTCAGTCAGTCAGTTTCACTAATCATTTTCTGATAACCTCAGTTTCCTCACTCTGTTTTTTTTTCTATTTCACTTTTTCAATACCATAAATTTTTGCTAAACCCAATTATTTCCTTATGTAACCTCTATTTTTGTACTAAGCAAGCACATAAAATACAATTTGGTTCACATCTTAAGTTTATAAACATTCCCTGATTTTAAGTAATATTACTGACTCTCAATATTCAGTTTCTCTGATAGCATCACAGTTTCTTAGCTTTATATTAGAGTATAGAATTTCTTACTTCTAGCTCTATGATTCTCCATTAGAAAATGTATTTTTTTCACTTTACTGAGAGCATAATGATAATCTGCCAACTCACACCTATTTTAGTGAAGGAATGTATATCTAGATATTATGACTTCCTTATAACTTTTCTCCCCTCTATAGTCAAAATGTCCTGTGTTCGCATTTCCACATATCTCGTCAGTTTGTTAGGTTTAAATCGAATCTCTCCACAAGTATTAAGTTGTTTATACTTTTCTTATTCCAAAAACATTTTTATACATCTCCTTTTTCTCTAAAACTCATTTTTCTCCATTGATAAGGGGCAGTGTATCTAGAAAGGAAATGCTTACTTAGTGCCATCTCAACTTTCTAAGCTCTCACGAGGTATAAATGATCTTAAATCCCCTCCAGGCATGGCTTCTTCACTCTGTTATTATTGGAAGGTGCTATGCAGAGTGTCATTTTATCATTGAAATTTATCAAAACTAGGCCTTTAGTTATTTTTTATTAATCTCATTTGAACATTGACTTGCGATGCTATTTAAGAGTTAACACACACATTAACACACACACACACACACACACACACATATATATACAAAGCTTAGTTTGATCTTGAAGAGTTCTTGATTTTATACCAAATATGTGCAGAAGCTAAGTCCTATGAAGTCATTTGTCAGTCATCCTGGTTTCTCCAATTACTGTGACTAATGTGTGTGCTGTCAATGGCAGGAAAGTCTTTCCCTCAAGTTGTGGCAAACAACCAAAACCAATGTTTATAGCTTATATTATTTATTTTTAAATATATTGTCAAGATGAATGTGACCCATTACTAAACACAAGCATGCAGAAGACCCTTGGTTTACTCCGGACGAAGTCACAGAAGTAAAATATATAAATTTGTTTCACAATTATATTTCATAAGTGTATTTATTTTATGAGAATCTCTCCTAAAATATTTCCCCTGAATGAATATTTTATTTATCAAAAGTATCAATGCAAATGAAAATCACTCCTCATACCCCACCCTGCTGTGTGTGTGAAGTGTTCTAATGCTTTGAGAGAATGTATACCCCTGCGTATGTACAGATATCACTCACAACTCACATTGCAATCTTACTTGGTTGGGTTTCCATAATACCCTTCCCCTACTGTTATACAACATCTTTTTCAGGTATGGAGAGCAATTTAAACTTTTACATTATAAAATATAATTGGAAATTGATATGTGTTGGATTTCCTTTGCCAATGTTTGAAAGCAGTGGGGAGGAAAAAAGAAAGTAGTTTTTACCAACTTTTTAAATTGTAAAACCAAGTCTTATGGAATAGTGTGCTTCTATGGTATAAAGGAATCACAGAGAGGGGTCACAGGGAGAAGTCTTCGGTTGCAGACTACATGGAACACAGCTTTTTTGTCTTGGGGTGGGGTAGAAAAACTTCTTTAAAATGGTAGATAATAGTACTGCAACTGATAGAAGAAATTTTTCTTACATTTAATGATTTTCCTCTTAAAAGGAGATTTTTTTACAAAAAAAATGAAGTTTTTGAAACTATCAAAGTTTGCACATGGAAAATAATTTCATATAATAAGAGGCTCCAAAAGTCTTTTTTAAAAATTTTTTAAAGGGGTTGGAGAGATGGCTCCATGGTTAAGAGCACTGGTTGCTCTTTCAGAGGTCATGAGTTCAATTCCCCACAACTACATGGTGGCTCACAACCATCTGTAATGAGTTCTAGTGCTCTCTTCTGCCATGTGGGTATACATGGAGGCAGAATGTTGTATACACAATAAATGAATAAATCTTAAAAAAAATTTTGTTAGTAAACAAAGACACCATCAAAATGTTTATTTTGTTTAAAAGCATGTTTAAATGCATATTTCACTATGTAATGGGGCATATAAACCAGAGAATGTAATTTATCATGGTTTCTCCCCACAATCAAGAAAGGGCTTACAGAGGAAGGAAATGGCTGATGTTCCCCCACATCCAAACAGAATGACAATATTCTGTCAGAGTAGAAGTGAGATCATGGTCCAAGTTAACATGTCTGTGTCAATAGGGCCACCGGATCTATTGTATTTATCTCTTTCTAAAACTGTTCTCTGGCCATATAAGACCAAGACTCAGATCCTAGATCACACCCTGGCCATTGTTCCTATTTGCTTTTAACATATGCTTCAATAACATTAATTCTCCCAAGAGCCTTTTCATGGCTTTGAGGAAAAAAAAAACTGATTAGGAATTTTTTAAAAATGGACACTGTTGCTATACTGTGTGTCTGACAATCAAAGTAAATATTCAATACTACCACTACCAAACATAAGCAAATTTAGCATGTGCAATTCTAACTGTAAAAGAGAGTATTGGTATTTATTGCGCTCAAACATATATTTTATACCGGTAATTTCTTTATAGCAAGGTGTTTCATTATTCCCCTCACCCTGTTCACAGGACTTACCATATCAGGAAAGTAGAAAATGACATGAATGTTTTCTTTTCCTTACAGTTTCCCTGGGGTGGGGGTGTCCTGTTGAAATGCCAGGCCTGGCTGTCTGCTTTCGGCATCAACAGATGGCAAATGACTGTTCGCCTTGTGTTTGTTTCCCATTCAGCAAATTACAGGTCACGCATGGTCTAGCCTTTGCTTGGTCTAAGCAGATGCACGTTCACATGCTTTTGAGGCGGTTGGCTTAGAAAACAAATGAGGGGCATAAAGTCACGAGTAAAGAAAGAACCTAGAAGTACAGTGAATGAGAGGCATTTAGGAAGAAGACCAAGAAACCTGTCCAGAAAGGGTAATTTCTGTATCAAAACCATTTAGCCTAATCCATGTCTCTGATGAATACATGAGACTAATGCTGACTATAGCCAGGTGGCTTAGGACAACAAAGAAAGCTTCTGGAATAGGCAGAAGAGGGTAAGTAATTCAGTTTATGATCCAGTGATATTGTGACTTATATACATTTTTTTCTTCACTGAGTTTATTAGCAACTTTTAAGAAATAAAAAATAGGCATAAACACAAAATAAAATATCTGCAGCCCTCTCCCCCAAAAAAAAGAATGTTACTGTCACTGTGTATAATTAAAATAATTCTGTTCTTCTGGCATTAAGTCACCAAAGCTCTTACCTGTAGAATTTGAAGCTTATTGCATTAAAACAAAACAACCCCCCCAATAAAATTGTTGGGAGCAGTGAGACCCCAGATCCTAAATTTCTTGTAATCCCCTGATCTGAGTGCTGATGTGGGAGTGTCATATATCAATCTGTTGATTTCATTGGCTAAGCAATAAAGAAACTGCTTGGCCCTGATAGGTTAAAACATAGGTGGGAGAAGTAAACAGAACAGAATGCTGGGAGGAAGAGGAAGTGAGCTCAGACTCGACAGTTCTGCTCTCTGGAGCAGAGACGCCATGCTCCCCTCTCCTGGGCACATGCGATAGCTCTGCTCTCTGAGGCACACGCGATGAATCTCCAACCCTGGATGGACGTAGGCTAGAATCTTTCTGGTAAGCGCACCTCGTGGTGCTACATAGATTATAAGAAATGGGTTAAGAGGTTGAAATTAATAAGCCAAGCAGTGTTTGAATGAATACAATTTGTGTGTTGTTATTTTGGGGCATAAGCTAGCAGGCGGCCAGGATGCTGGGGACACAGCTCCATTGCTCCTATTACAACAGAGTGCCTACAGATACTCTGAGCATGAGACCTTCAGGAGTTCCTGATGGCAGGAGAGGGGTTTCTGGTGGGTTTGGCTGGGTCATGGCTATCTCTATATAATCTGCCCCTGAACACAATAAAGGGGGCATTCTTGGGGAATTCAAGGATGACCTGTGTCGCTGTCTCTCTGTCTGTGTGTGTTTGTGTATTTTAACCTCCAGCTCCCTTGCCCGAAGCTCGCGAACTGGGTAATAGCACACATAGTGCAGACATGGGGTGCGGTGTGCGGCATAAAATAAAACAAAACAGTCTTAAATAACAAAGCTCAGGAAAATCACTTCTATTGGTTATGAAACACACAAATGCATCCATGCACATATGAATGCAAACATACACACAGAGACTCAAACAACACATATCACATGCACATAAACATAGACACAGAATCACACACACACACTCTCTCAACATACAGCACTATACAGAGAGAAAGACAGAACCTACATACAAACACATACACAAACATACCACACTATATATGCAAAAACCCATGTACACCAAATAAGTAATGTAATAATAAAGTTTACAGAGTGTTTGTTAAATATGAAGGTAGCAAATATTACCTGTCATTGGCCATGCCAGAGGAGCAGTCAGTGGCAACTGAAGCTCCAGGTGTGAGTCTACCAGAAGGAAACTCTCTGATGGGTTGTCACTGGACTGCAGACCCTGGAATATATTTTGTGTCTGCTGTACCTTTAAATGGTTGCCGCAACTCTCTCTGGTATCTAGCATGGTGTGAGTGGATATTGGGAGAGCTTCACTGCCTGTAATACAGTGTATTTATCTCTTGTAAACATCCCATTCTACTGGGCATTTTAACTGTGACTTGTCAAAAAAGATAACCCCTCCTTAAGCTGTACTGTCTAATTTGATAATCATAATGATAGCCTATATAGAATTTTGATGAATAAAAAATACATGGCTATGTTTCACAGCTAATGCCTATGAGCTCCACTTTAGGAGCTTCTCAGGCTAATGATTATCAGGTGCAAGACTGGCTCGAATTCTCTTAATACAGAAAAGATGCAGTTGGGTCCCATTAGCTAAAACAAAGCTTCCAAATAACTTCAGTTTAGTCCAGAGGCTTTGCTAATAGTTTTAAAATAAATAACCCCACAAAAGAAGCTGAAGTTTACAAGGACACATAACTGAGCAGTTTGACTCATTAGGCTAGGCACGAAAATACAAAATGACCTGATTGTTGCTAGCTCTTTATGCTAGGTCTGGTTAATGATCAAAGGTGATGATTAATTCCTTATATTCATTTCTGTCCTCAGTCTCCTGATAGAAAAAAAAAAACTATTGATGAGTGGTTATGTACACTAAAAATCTAAAGTAGAGCTTACTGATTCTTTTTTATATATGAAAGTTAAGGTTTGTGGTTCCTTTAAGATTCTTTATAAGATTATCTTTCAAGATAAGTAATAGAGTAATTAGCCCTTTCTTTGTAACTGCAAACTGCAGACTGCCCATAAAAACCTGACAAGAACACTTTGCATTTCCACACTGTTAATCTACAATAAATTGGGTAGGGAAGAAAGTATGTGGGTTCTTGGGATTATTTGTCTTTCACCTGAAGTATGTAAACGGTTTAAACACATAAGTGATGGAGGAGGGTCTGTGTGTTACTTTCATTGGTTAATAAAGAAACTGCCTTGGCCCTGATAGGACAGAAAATTAGGTAGGTGGAGTAGACAGAACAGAATTCTGGGAGAAAGAAGCAGAGACAAGCAGTCACCATGATTCTCCTCTCCAACACAGATGCAGGTTAAGATCTTTCCTGGTAAGCTACCACTATGTGGTGCTACACAGATTATTAGAAATGGGTTAATCAAGATGTGAGAATTAACCAGTATGAGGCTAGAGCTAATGGGCCAAGCAGTGTTTAAAAGAATAAAATTTGTGTGTTGTTATTTCAGGACATAAGCTAGCAGTGTGGGTGGCCGGGCTCCAGAATGCAGCCCGCTGCTCCTTACAACACGTAAGGAATATGGAAAACATGCTAATTTTTTTTACTGTTTGTTTTATATTCATTGTAATCATTCACTTGGACAAAATGGAACCACATTGTAATTCCTATATTGCCTGAAAACTTTGTTGAGTTAGATACGCTGTAGAAAAGGAGTATACAGTAGAAAGAATAGAGAACGGGCATGAGAGAACAGAGAACAAAGAAGGAAGCCATCAGGAGAGGGTATGAGTGTTTATTTTCCTATCACCCCCTCATACAGAAAAGGCTAGCTTATGCTGACTCTGTTAGATTTTTTTTTCAAAGCACTGTGCTGCTGTAGATTGGCCCCACAGACAGCAGCACCTTTCTACACTTGCTGGGATTCTGATTTAGCAACTATGGAAAAAACCCAATCAGATATCTTCTAGTACATGTTCAAAGTATTGTTTGTTTGTTTGCTTACACAGCCAACCCAAATTGTGCTGCAATATATTAAATGTACTGAGACAAGTCACGTTTCTCTGACCACAGAGAGTACTGCAAGTATTCTCAGTTATCCCTTTCATTGTCTCACTGTGCCATTGAGTGCTCTGAGCATAGGCATATTTACCTAGTGATCTATTGTAAAAGCTCAAAAGATTGTTTTTCATTGTTGTTGTTTTCTGTTTTGTTTTTAATACTAATTAATGCAAAAGACAAATGGTTTATAGTAGGACTTAGAGATTTCCCTACTTAAAAATTCACCCTTAGAAATGAGATATAAAACGATGTTCACAAATAACTGACACACAGGGTCATGGTAGGGAAGTTGGGGCAGACTACAGTACCAAACCTAACTTAGGATTTTCATTGCTGGAATATCATTTGCAAAGCTGATATCTTGAAACACCTTGAAAATTATCAAATAAAAAATGAAACAAAAAATATAAATAATTTTAAATAATTTATTTTATAAGAAAATTATGGGTATAAATTTGAACACTTGTATTCATATCTGCAGTCAGATGTAATTGAATACTTGTTTTGAAACATGAATTTGTTACAATACAATCAAATATTGGAACACAATTTGTGCATGCTGCAGGATTGGCCACTGCTTATACACAGTTTTATCTGCAAAAAATACTGGGGAAATTCAGAAAACCACACCCGGCTAACATTAATAGATAAAAATATTCAAAAATCTGTATATTTTAAACCATCATGTACATTTACTACATGTGTGGATAAGAGAAAGATACACCCCCTTGATCCCTGTGGCAAGTGGGAGAGCTGGTCCCTGTTCCTCACTACCTGTAGCTCAGGAGAGCAGCCACTGCACCTCATCTGGGCAACACAGAAGCAACATGGCTTGAGCTTAGTTACTCTTTGTAACTCAGCTCAAGTGATGCTGTTTCTGGTTAGTTTTCACAATATGGTGCAGTAATGCCGGCATCCTATAAGTTCTATAATAAGATATAATTTGGACACAATAAATTTATATTTTCTGTAACACTTAAATTATTTGATTCTAATCATTCATTTCCATTTGTGTTTTCTGCTGAAGCTGACTTTAAGACATTTCAAAACTGAAGGCACCATCATTGTATAATCAGAGATTTGTATGGTATTGACACACAGCTTCTTTTCAGCAACTATTAAATAAATGCTCAGTTTTAATTGCCAGATTTCTAACACTTCTCACATAATCAAGGCTGATTAAAACAACATTCACTGGCAGGGTGTGAAGCAAATGTGAACCAAAGGTTGCAAAATCCACTGTTTGCAAGAGAATATGTGTGTATTCTCTATTGTGATATTCTAGCAATCATAATCAAACTGGTATTTTTTTGTATAACTTTCAAAGCATAATTTAAGTGATGAGTTTTTTCTCCATTGTCATTATCTATGTTATTTTTACTTATGGCATATATTCTTCTTTGTGTGTCATTTATTTTATGTTTTGCCATTATTCTTGCTTTGAAAGGTTAAAATTAGATCATGCTATGGAGGTCAGAACTGATCGTGCAGTGTTCTTTGTTATTCACAGGAGTGCAAAGCAGCATGGGACCTTCAACCAGCCATCATTTTTGCCTGCATTCTGAGTACAGGAGCTTTTAACACCTGATCCATGCAAACCAGGTATCATAAGAAACAGTTTCTAATACCGGGGCATTTACTACATTTCCATAAATATCACAACAGAACAAAACCAAACTGAGATAGTCTTCTATAGAAAAAAAAAGATGAATGTTAATTTTACAGATTTTGTTTACTGTTCTACAATTTCTTCTCTCATTGTGTTAAACACAAAATTAGTTCTTTAGAATATTTCAATTGGCCTTAAATATTCTCTGTGGCTATAAATGGGCATCTCTAGATTTTATATTTGTAACTTTTATTCAAGATATAAAAGGTATTGAGGCCCAAATCTACCTGAGCATGATCAAAGATTACTGCTCCTGTACAGATCAACTGTGAGGCCAGCTAGGATTATCTCTGTTGTCTTAGCCTTGAAAAATGTATCCCCCCACTTCTTCTGACTTCTCATGGAGCAGATAGGCTACAGCCATGGCAAGGCTAGGCCGGGTTCATTTCTCTGGGCAGAGACTATGACTCTATGGAGGTGGGTGCCACGGATTTCCAGATTCTTTCTGTATGTACCAGACTTGGTCTACATAAGGCTTTCCCTTCCATCTGGCAGCAGTGGTTGATTGTTAAAAAAATAATAGCTTATGCCAACGCCTGAATCAGGATCATGGGACACTAAAGAACATCTCAAAGAATTGAGCAAGGCTACAACATTGCGTTGAGGCTAGAAAGTGAATAAATTACAGCCTTGTGTCTGAAGGAAGCAACTGGTTGGCATAAGAATGCTAATTGAGATTCTCCCATCACAATTCTATCAAGTGTATCAGCTCAAGTCTGCAATCCCTTAGCAGGCATGGAAATCGCCCTTAAAACAGATAATTGAGAACTTTGTAAGAGACACATTTGTCACCTGGGAGGGGACCCTGTGAGGAAAGGACTGTGTATGTTCCTTGCAATACAATGATATTTCTTTGGAATCTGATGTGTGCCATATTTTCTCTAAGTGCCACTTCCTGTCATTCAAATTCTTCATTTGAAATCCTGTCATTTGAAATTCTTCTGAGGCTTAACACATAGGTAGGATTTTAGGTTTAGATTTCCCTTCTCGTTGACGTTCTTTACTTTTGGCTTTTAAAAGTGGAAATATTTGTGGGCCTAGTTTATTGTTAGCACTTTCTAACATTGGTCCTTTGAATACACAAAAATTAGTTGGTTGTTAAAATTTCATTATTTGGGGCTGGAGAGATGGCTCAGTGGTTTAGAGCATTGCCTGCTCTTCCAAAGGTCCTGAGTTCAATTCCCAGCAACCACATGGTGGCTCACAACCATGTGTAATGAGGTTTGGCGCCCTCTTCTGGCCTGCAGGCATACAGACAGAACATTGTATACATAATAAATAATTATTAAAAATAAATAAAAAAATTTCATTATTTGTAATCTTGGAGATCAAACCCCTGGACTTCTCTACCTTTTCTAGGTAGTGCTCCAGCACTGAGCTATTTCCCAACATGGTTAATAAAGACTTTTTACATTGAAATAAAATGAAATTAAACTTTGTATTGTTATCTTTGAAGAATATTTATTAGGTACCATCTCTCAGTTGAAACTACAAGAAAAACAAGTAAATTTTCACAATAAAAGTGGAAAAAAGTGTCAGCACTGTAGTGACAAAAGATTTTTGTGAGTTCGAGACCAGCATAGTCTAAAGAGTGAGTTTCAGAACAGGATCCAAAGCTACAGAGAGAAACCCTGTCAAAAAAAAAAAAAGGAGAAAACAACAGTGTAGGAGGAGTTGTACAAGTGGAATGCCAAAGCGCTGAGAAGTAATTGTGATTGGTTCCATGAACAAACAGTGACTTGCTTCATGATATTTCAATCCATACTCAGGATTATCCAAACTTGTTGTTAGTTTTATCTAAAGATATGCAAAATATACCAGTAAGCTAATATTTAACAGCATATATTACATTGACATTACTTACCATGACCATTGCAGCAAAAATCCTGAAAAAAGAGAGTATTAACAATATATTCAGTTTTAAATTGTGCTTCTAAGTTGGAAATTATATGTTATTTATTTTTTTAAAAAAAATATAAAGAGATTGATTTGGGATGCTTCAACTTCCTTTTCTGACTTCTATCCGTTTGTGTGGCTCGGTTTTCTAAAATGTTCTCCATTATACTTAAATGTGTTTCACAGTTAAATATCTTAAATTCTGATTATTGTTTTTTGAAATAGATGGTGATTTTGTGTATATTATTTGACTTATATAAAATCAAATTGAATAATTTCAATCTAAATTGGGTAAATTGTTTGAAAAAATGGTCACTGAAATTTCTTTCATTCTTGAAATCCTTGTTTGATGTTTTTGTATATTTTTAAAAATTCAAAAGTATTTCTTTGTCTTTTCATATTAGAGTAGGCTTGCATTTTCTTTGGATTCCATTAGAAAGGCGCAACAATGTTGATGTTATTCCCAGCAACTAGGCCTTCGGGGATTCCAATCTTTTCTTTTTAAACCATCCTACCAAAATTTCTGTCTCTATCCTTTGAGGATAAAATGCCTCTTGGAAGGAATTAAAAACATCCTAGCCAACAGCATACTTTCATTTCAGACAGGTAAATAAAATCAAAGAAAAGTTACTGCCATACACAGTTTTACAAGTTAGTGTGAGACCAATGTTCCAGCAGAGTGGGTCTCACAGTATCAGAATATACTTTGCAAGTTTTCAAAGTACAGGGGTAATCTGTAGCTCTACCCAAGTGTAAAGCCTATGAATTTCAATAAGACTAGCCTGGAAAGATATCTTCAAAAGTACAGTAGTGTTATTTTTATGTAGGAGATAAGCAACAGCTTTCTAATTGGACTTAATGCTGGATTGATAGGATAGAATTCATGGTTGTTACTGTAAACCTAGCCAATTATCAATGGCTGGAGAGGTCATAAACCACAGAAGAAAAGATACAACTGACATCCAAGGGAAAAGAATTCAAGGCAAATGCCAATGTTATCTTTCCCTTATATGTTCATGTTCATGGTGTGAGAATCTACAGACCATGCCAGTTAGATGGCAATAATCCACAGCTAATAACTTATAAGTTTGTAGGAGAGCACTAATTAGTTTTCAGAGTGACATCACTTAGGATGTAGGAAACCATAATTGCCCTATACAGGAATATTTTACTTTGTCAAGCCATCCGTTCTATGGACATGTAGAAACATCCTTAAAGGAAAAATGTTGATCTTTTGGTGAAGATAATCTGTTTACTCTTGTTTAGTGTCTAACATTGTAGTTATTCTGCACAAAACTGGCTATTGTATTAAATGCTTTGGATTTCTCTAAACTTTATACATGACAGTCATTTAAACTAAATATAAACATTCCAGATGGATGATATTTAAATTGTTAGTGATATGCAAAATGCTTAATTCTGCTAAGAGAAGATTTAGATTTTGTGGTAGATACTGGAGTTTTACGTGGAAAAAGCCTAATATTTTTATCTAATATTTGCAACATTTTACTATAGATTCAGTCGATTGAAGTGGAAAAATGTGGCAGTAAAAGAATGTAAAAATTAAACAGCAACAAAGTAAACAATAAACAATGTCAGTCTATTTATGAGAAGACAAAGATGCATTTAATGAAATAATGAAGTTGGAAACATACTTTATGTACTATCCAATTATCTCACAAACAATGAAAGGAACCAAACAAAATTTAAAAAAAAATGGTATTGTCTTTTTAGCATTTTTTGCTCTGAGGTCCTGAGAACATTATGCATCTTCTTTTGATTTTATTTATTTTGTAGATTTAAGTAATGAAGTCTACTGAAGATTCCTTCAGATCAGCCTATGCTGTTAACCTTCACTATAGATTTAGTCTACCGATATCCATTGTAATAAAAGTAGTTACACTTCATCTTCATATGCTTTAGTCAGACAATAAGTAATCAATTAAATAGAGTGTTTTCTAAGTTATTATGTATTTTCTATTATGGGATTGCACTAACACAAATAGAAATTTTATTATTTTCCTTTTTAAAGGAAGCACAGATCAGAGAGTGCCTTACTCATAGTTTCTTCATTGGCAACAGCTAGAATCTGTTCACACCAAGGAATGTTACTGAAAATGGCACGGGGTTCCTTTGTAGTCATTTGCAATGATGATGAGTTAATGTGTGTCTATCCATCTGTATGTTGATATCAAATGTCAGGCAAAAAAAAAAAACTTGTGAAAATTATAATGATGCTTAGTGAAGGCTGAAACTACCTGAGTGAGAAGGAAACACGAAACACACAACAAACCTACTTAGGAGGTTATGGGGAGTGTGTACAGGTCTGGGGAATGTCAGTGTGCAGAGAGATAGAAAGCTGAAGAGGGTGTGTCCAGCTTTTAAAGACTGCCTAGCGCATATGCACAGGGAGATGACGTGGCTGCTTCATACGCAGATGACGAAGCTAACACGTGCGTGCAAGGGCTCACACAGTTGTGTCATTTGTAGATGATGTAACCACGCTGCACGTGGATCATGTGGGGTCCTTTAAGATTCCCGGGGCCATTAGGCACTTTTGCCTAAGGGATTGTCTGTACACACATGGCCCTGGAACCTGGAAGTGTCAACCCTGTTGTGTGGCTGAATCATTGTGTTCCACCCCTTTGTTTATTATAAACATTTGGGAGTTTGGTGTCTTTAATGGATAGGAATGGGGCAAAAATTTGGGGAATTTGAGGTTTTTAATGGGTGGGAATGAGACATCATAAGGTCTCTTGTGACTGCTTCCTGCTGATTTTACAGAGTTGAGATGCTTGACCATGTCCTAGGGTGGCTGATTACATTTGTGTTTTTTCTGGGCACTGTGGAACTGGCTGGCTCCCAGCTCGGACCTCGCAAGATGCTGGAAGGACAGAAAGTAATATCTGGAAAAAATGTTAGATCCTAGTGATTAAAGGAGGAGAGTTCCAAGATAGAGTATTCTATTTTTTTTTTGTGGGGGATGGAGGAGGAAATTTCCCAGTGGTTCCTGAGACCAGAAATGATAAGGGAAGAATTAAATGATACTTATTCTGGGCAAGTCTGGTCCATTTGGATAGGTCTAATTGGCTCCCTGGTGCTTATGAAAAAAATGTTTAAAAAGAAATAAATTTTAGACAATTTTAAAAATTATGATTACAATGATATAGTGCTGGAATTGCAGACAGTGAGGAAGAGGGAGTAAAAGAAGGGGAAATTATTAGAAAGGGTAATTATTAGACCCCTCAATGTTTTACTTGAAGATAATTTTAAAGCACTTTTTTCTCTTTTTAGCATCATGGTATTACCTTTACATTTAGGAGACACTCCTACAGTCAGTGACAACCCAGTTATATTAAAATCTGTTTTGTGAGTTTTTGAAGTCTGGGGCTGTGAATGTCCCCAAGCTTGTTATTGTTTCTTACCACCTGGGCTCTTGGCAATCCTTGTACCTTCGGGTCTATGTTTAATGTTGGGCCCTGTAATAACAGCTGAGTGCTTAATTTTGAAATTTAAATATGATATTGGAGATATAGAGAAGTTGGTAAAGCAGATAGGAGAAAAAGAAAGAGAGAGAGTATATGAATTTTTGGCACCGGAGGGTTGAACATGGTGATGAAATTTTATTTTTCTGAACTAGAGAAAAAGTAACTGATCTTGGTGTCTTACAAAACTTAAGCAACAGGGCCCTATTTGAGTTACCTTATATGAGGTAGTTTCTTGAGTTGGAAGAGTAAAAGGTTTAAGGTGAGACAGGTGGATCCAATGAGAGAGTGTCTTGAGCTTAGCAACTGTGGGAGTTACAAGAATTACATTATAGGGGCACTACCATTTAGGGGAAAAGGGTGAGGGGCGTTGTTCTGAGTAAGAGAATAATACCTGATCTCCTATCTTAATTGGCAGTGGGCATGAATTGGAACATGGATGAAGTTATGAGTAGTTGGTAAAATCCCATAATTGGGAGTAAAGATGGGATAACAGTGGAGTAAGCAGGTGATCAGGAAGGGGTGAGGTTTTGGGTGAGAGGCTGGGGGTTCAAACCAGTTTTCCATACATGAGTTCAAAGGGCAAGATCAAAAGGGGGCTTCAGGGTAGATCCTTAAGCCGAAGAAGGGCCAGAGGCAAAAGTTTTACCCTATCATGGTGAAGCTCCTGTGACATCTCAACAAGAACATTTTTTAAGAAATGGTTAGTTCATTCTACCTTCCCTGAAGACTGAGGATGGTATGGGTTATGAAAATGCCAGAGAATTGTAAGAGTTTTAGATAAAGTTTGAGAGATATGGAAGGTAAACTCTGGGCCATTAGCTGACTGAAGAGAGGTTGGAGTTCCAAACTGGGGATAATTTCTTGGAGTAGAACATTGCAAGCTTTTTGGGCCCTCTTGTTAGTTGTGGGAAATGCTTCAATCCACCCAGACATGGTGTTAACCAAAACCAAGAAATATCTAACTCATCAGACTGTGGGCATATAAGTAAAATCAAGCTTCCTGTCAGCTCCTGGAAGGGAGTAGCCTGACCTGGTGGGTGGGAAAAAGGAAGCTATGATATTTGGTCTTGGGATCAGACTTTTGACAGATTTTACAAGAGGTAGTAATAACTTTTAAGAACTTTAAGTCCTCAGGGGTGGGTTGGAGGTGAACCTTGACAAGATGGAACAGAGCTTTGCTATTAGGATGAAAAGACTAATGTAGGTAGGACAGAATTTTGGAATGTCAGGGGGTGTCTGCAAGAATGTGGGTGGTACTGTATGAACCCCCTGAGGTGATTGACATAGATTTAGGGTCTGAAATGTTGCTGTTCTAGATGTTTGGTCAGCCCGGTGAAGGCAAAGATATTTTGAGATTGAGAGCTGAGGAGAACAGAGAAAAAGCATTCCTGAGATCTAAAACTGTGAAGTGTGAGGTTCCTGGAGGGATAGTGAAAAGAAGTGTGTAAGAGATAATCACTACAGGATGAAGAGGGACCACTGCAGAGTTAATGAGCTGGAGGTCTTGAACAAGGTGATAGGTTTCATTATTTTTTTTAACAGCACGTATGGGGTGTTAAAGGGAGAAGAGGTCGGCAAAGTAGCTGTTTCTTAGAAGGTCAGAGATAATAGGATTCAGTCCCTTAAGGCTCCAGAGACCTGCCAAGAGGCAAGTCAAAAACTGGTCCTTAGCTAAAATTCAACCTGGGGTGTTATATTCCCAGTGTGGTTCCTACTTGGGCCTGCCTCTGCCCTCAGAAAGCGTGTTGCATGTGATTGATGAATCTTGTCTGCATGTATCTGGCCTGCTCCCAAATTTGCCCACATTTCTCAGAAAGTAGGTTATTGGATAGAATTATAGAGATACCATGAAAGGTGAGATTATAAGACTGGGTAGTATATTGGAATTGCTCTATGAAAGAGGTAGAATTAGATATATAGAATCCCAATTTTTGTTCAACATGGGAGAGTTTTGAGAGGGAGAAAGGAACTTGTACCTTGGCCAATCCATCTACACAGGCCACCTCTCGAAACAGGAGAACTGCAGCTGGCTTGGCTTGGATAGGGTTGTATTCCATAGTAGCACTTGAATGTGTGAGAGGAGGGGTAAAGGTGAGTGCCAGAGCTAGGCATCTGCTGTGACCAGGCACCAAAGAGAAAGGACGATCCATCGGCGCTGACGGAGTAGTTAGTGAGGGGAGAGAGGGAGCTGAAGTGGGCAGTGGATCCTGGGTGGTACAGGTACAAGAGGAGGGAGATGGCAAGGCAGTGGTGAGTAAAGGTGTGGAAGTATCTGTCTTTTGAGGTTGGAAGGTGTGGATTCCTTAGTGGGGTCCAGATGGGGTAAGAACTGTAGCATCAGGGGTAGGAGCTGAAAGAAATAGGGAAATGGGGGTAGCTGTCCACTGAGGTAAAAAAGGTGGGGGGTTGTTAGCTGGGTCCATAGTGGAAATAGAATGTTCTTTTGGTTCAGATGGCATAGCCAGGAACATATGAGCAGGTAAACAACTTGCAACGACAGAGGGATTAGGCTTAGAGCTTAGATAGTAAAAGGTTTGTGTATAAGGAAATTCCTTCCATTTGCCTGTGCATTGATAGTAGTTAGAAAGCTCCCATAGAATATTGGGATCAAAGGTGCCATTAGGCAGCCACTTTAAATTGTTGTTTAAATTGTAACAAGGCCATTTCTTGAAAAAAAAAGATGGAAAAGTGTGGGAATATGTAAGTAGAGCATTGAGGCCTGGGGTTTCAGGGCCTCTAAAAGGCATCCTAGGGGGAGGCTGAAGTGATGGTCTTGGATGTTTTGCTTCCTATAGCTGAACCATGAAAATTCATGAAAACGGCAAAACCACAAGGCTTATAGGGGGATATTTCCCTTTATAGGTGGGGTGTGACAGTGGTGAACACTGCAGGACTTGTAGATGAGCATCCTTTATCCACAGGCGGAGTGTCAAATTCTGACTGGTCCAGTCCAGGCAACTGGGAAGTCAGAGAGTCTAGAGACTGAACAGTCTCTCACAGCAGGGACCCCTGATGAGTGGTCCAAAAGAAAAGAAAAGAAATGAGAAAGAAAAATCCAAGGGACCCTGGGCCCTAAATCACTGGAGGACTGACCCCAGGTCATCCAAACACAATTTCAGCTAAGGGAAGCATTCCAAAATGAATGCCAGTGAAAGACTGAACCATAGCCGTGAAGGCCATGTTTGGGGGCTGTCCCCCTGTTTCTAGGAACACGAGGAGATTTCTGGGAGCTCAATGATCAATTCCTCAGGTTCAGAGAAAGGGTTAAGCTAACTAGAATGGGGAAACACAGCAACTGATGCCGGTGGTGTATGTAGAGTTCATGCTCAGGCAGATGGAACAAATGGTTGTTGTGAAAAAATACCCAGTTCCAGATCCTGACCCTGGGAGTGGAGTTCAGGGCAGCAGAGCCTCCTAAGTCTCACAGCACTAATGAAATTACCTGTTGTGAGTGAGAAGGAAACATGGAATGGAACACGCACCAAATCTGCTTAGGAGTTTATTGGTGGGAGTGTACAGGCCTGGTGAAGGTAGGTGTGTAGGTGTGTAGAGAAAAAGAGAGCTTGAATATGGCATGTCCAGCTTTTAAAGGCTGCCTAACACATGCACACAGGGGGATGGTGTGGCTGTGTCATAGGCAGATGATGGAGCTCACATGTGTGCAATGGCTCATGCAGCTGCCTCATATGTAGCTGATGCAACCATGCTGCATGTGGGTCATACAGTGTCCTTTAAAATTCCTGGGGCCATTAGGCACTTCTGCCTGAGGACTTGTCCATACATGCGTGGCCCTGGAACCTGGAAGTGTCAGCCATGTTGTGTGGCTGAACCATTACAAAGGCAATGACAAGTACATGTATTTTACTATCTGCACTGGCTCAAAGGTTGTCATCTCTCAGGCATGTCCTGAAAATGAAAGTGAAAATGTGGGTTTATCTCTTCCATATACTTAAACATTTGCTAAGACCTCTAGAACTAGCATGGTAAACAACAGAAATTTGAAATTTTCATTTAATATGGACATTTAGTGGTGAAATACCTAAAATTTCAAGAAATTGCAATTTTAAAATCATTTAGGGAGAGGCAACTTAAGAGCAATGACATACATGTATAGACAGAAGTTTCTATGCTGCCCATTCCTATAGCCATTCAGACCCAAAGAAGCACACAGAGGCTTATATTAATTATAAACTGTTTGGGCTGTTAGTTCAGGCTTATTATTAACTAACTATTACACCTTGAATTATCCCATAATTCTTATCTATGTATCTACGTGACTTGTTACCTTTTCTCAGAGCATCATTCCTCTTTCCTCTGCATATGGCAGATGAATTACTCTGCCTTTCCTCTTCCCAGAATCCTCTTAGTCTGGTTGCCTCGTTTATATATTCTGCCTCACTTCTGGACAATCAGTATTTTAATAAAGTAATACAAATGCAAATTTTTACAGTGAACAAGAGCATTATCCCACAACATACAAGTGTAAGCAAGTAGCAGCGATCATCTCTAAGATACAAGTGTATATATAAAGTTATGAAAGTAAGAAAAATAAAGAAGAGATAATTTATTTACTATACAAATTAATAATTTTTAAAATATAATTTTTAATAATAATATCATGTAAAATATTCCAAGTTTATAAGTAATATTTCTCTAGAAGAACAGAGTTGGTAGACTACATTGTATCAATTATATATAATTTTGTATATAATATATAGAGAGAGATTTATTTAATTGGGTTACATCATACAGACTGAGAAAAACCATAATTTTATACATTAAAAAAGCATATATAACCGGTGGGGAACGAGTTGGCAATGTTAAGGTTTAGCAGATCAAAAATTAGTTGTTTGTACCCCCAAAATGGGAAATTTTAAGATTATTTTAAAATCTATTTAAACCAACTTTAGAAATATAATAATTGTGACTAAATTTAGCCTTAGAAGTCAAAAACTGCATACAAAAATTGCCAAGAAATGAATACAGAAATTAAAGAAGACCTAAATAAATGGCAAGAATCTGTGCTTTTGAATGATATTAAGGTTTCATAGTGAATGTCTCTAATAAAGGCTTAATTTGTAGCTGGTGGAACTATTGAGAGGTGGTTGCACCATGAAGGCATGAACTTTAAGCACATATTGACTCACCCAAGAGCTCTGAATTAATGATCTTATAGTAAGTTGGGATCTGTTTGGATGAAGGACTTCACTGGACACATGACTTTGGAAGACAAGTTTCCTACTTAGTCTCTTTGTTCTCTGAGGTTTCAATGATATAAACAGCATTCAGTTTCAGTATTGTCTGTCTCACTTCAGACACAAATCATAAAGTAACTGGCCAAAAAATAAAACTTCTGAAATATAAAGATAATAAGTGACTAACAGATATTGGAAGACAATAGCATTTAAAAGGGTTTTTTTTACCCAAATTTATTAAAGAGCAACAAGGATTTTTGTAGAAATAGATAAGATATTCCTAAAATTCATATATAAAATTCTAAGACTCCTAACGTGGAAAGCTCAGACAAACAAAATTGAAAGGATTCCACTTCATTATTTTAGTGCTTAATACAATGCTGTGGTGGTCAAAACTAGAACTAGCATAATATATATATATATATATATATATATATATATATATATATACATACATACTGGTTACTGGGATAAGAGGAGGATTGGGAACAACCTAGATATACATACACCAAAGAATTAATAAAGAAAATGTTCTACATTTATACAATGGAGTTTTACTCATCTGTTAAAATCAATGATACCATGAAATTTGCTGACAAATGGATGTAACTAGAAAAGATCATCCTGAGAGAGGTAACCCATACTCAGAAATACAAACATGGCATGTCCTCACTTATAGGTGGGTATCAGCTGCAAACTAAAAAATCATGCTGCTACCAACACACCCAGAGAAGCGAAGTAACAAGAAAGGCTAAAGGAGGGGACACATGAATCTCACTGTGCAGGGAAAATAGAATAGACATCCGAGGTGAAAAGGAGAAAGGTCTTGATGGGGGTGTGGGTGTGAGAACATGAAGGATCATACAGAGAAAGTATAGAGAGAAAGAGTACTGGGAAAAGACAACTGAAATCATGGCATCTCTAGAATGAGCCCTGGAAGCCTCTTTGAAGACAATTGGGCTAGGCAATGATCTGAGTACAGCAGAAAATTATTACAAATCATTTCACTTATTTTTTTTCTTTTCTCTCAGTTCTGTTTGCTTCTATGCTAGGTCTCTGGGTTGTCTAGCCACTGAGTCCTGACCCTTCAGGCATTTACTGGGTAGAGCCCCTCTCATAATATGGTCTCAAGCTGGACCATTCATTGGATGGCCACTCCCAAGATTTCTCTTCCATCTTTGTCCTAGCATATCTTGTAAGCAGGTCAAATTGTAGGTCAGAAGTTATATGACTGGAGTGGAACCCAGTCCCTACACTGGAATTCTTGCCTGGCTATAGGAGATGGCCCATTCAGGCTTTGTATGCCCTATTGATAGGACAATTAGGTAGGGTCATGCTTATAGATTCCTGGTGTTTCCATTGCATTTGGTTTCTAGAGTTCATGGTGGTAAACAAAGACTGAACCAAAGTCCCAAAGAACTGGGCCTTCAGCACATGTGTTGTGGTTGTGTGGCTTTTTCTTCTAGTGGGATACCTTAAAGAGGCAGTCTTGAATGTCTCTGTCTGTGTTGACTGCTCTTGAGACCCTTTGTTTCTGTTGGGTTGCCTTTTTCAGCCTTAATAGGAAAGGAGGTTCCCAGTCTTGTTGCAACTTAATGTCCCATGGCTGGCTGATATACATGAAAAGGCCTATAAGCTTCTGTAGGGAAGTTGGAAGGGATAGATGGGGGGCAGACAAGTTCTGAAGAGAGACTCAGAGGAGAGGAAGGAAGGGAACCTGTGAGTGGGTTGGAAAAAAGTAACTGATAAATTAATTAATTTAAAATATTAAAAAAGAGGCAGAGCCCAGCAGTATAAGAAATCTGTGCTCAGTTGATTTCTGAAATCAGATTCAATACTTTTTAGGAGCAAAAAAAAAAAAACCTAATTATCTTAATCAGTAGTGTGAAGACAAATGAAAGATTGTTTACCAGAGTATAACATTAATTATATCTTCTCCATACATCTTATGAAACACCCTCTTCAAGTGAGTCTCCATCACTCATTACTTTCTAGAACTATGTAGTTTCTAGAAGGAAAAATAGTACCACAACCTTTTACCTTTGAACAATGAATAAGTTCTTGAATATGGCACCTAACTTCAAGGCAAAAAGCAAAAATTGATGAATTGGAATGTATTAATCATGCAAAAATCTGCACGAGAACACTACCCAGAGTTTATCAGTAAATCATATATAAGTCATTTGTCATACAGTGGTCTGGACGTATTCTCTCAGGACTAGAATATTTGAACTGGGGATTCTCTTGAGTCCAAGTCTGTTCTCAAACTCCATAACTGTATCCTATTAACTTTTTATGAAGAATAAGAAAAGCATGTTTTTTTATGAAGAAAATAATATTAGCTACAAGATTTTCTTGAAATAGAATTATTGATCTATAATGTCTAAGCCCAGACTGTAATAAGCAATGTTTAATTAGCACAATACAAATATGTTTGGAAATACTGTCTCCAACATCCTATTACAGAGAGGTTGCTATATTAAACTGAAAGCCTTTCTTTTTCATTTAAACAAAAAAAGGGGGGGTGATGTAGGTGGGTCTTCTATCTATCTGTTGCATTCATTGGTTAATTAATAAAGAAAACTGCTTGGACTGATAGGTCAGAACTTAGATAGGCAGAGTAGATCAAACAGAATGCTGGGAGGAAGAAGGCAGTGAGGCAGATGATATAGCTCTCCTCTCCAAGATGGGCACAGGTTAAGATCCTTCCTGGTAAGCCACCACCTTGTGGTCCTACACGGATTAATAGAAATGGGTTAATCAAGATGTGAGAGTTAGCCTGTAAGAGGCTAGAACTAATGGGCGAAGCAGTGTTTAAAAGAATACAGTTTCCTTGTAATTCTTTTGGGCAAAGCTAGCCATGCAGGCGGCCGGGTGCTGGGAATGCAGCCCGTGGCTCCTTCTACAGTTCAGAACTTAATCAGATTGGTTTAGGAAAAGTTACTAACAATTTTTTTAAATGAAAAATCAATTCCTTTTTTCTCAGACTGATTTAAGACTACATTGTTAGAAATGATGAGGAACATCTCAGAAGGTGTTATTTGAACTCCATTGTTCTGCCTTCTAGGTATTAATTGTCCCTATTGTGAAATGAACAAAAGAAAAATTGTGTACTCCAGTGTAAGTTAATTTTTCTACATTTTTCTGAAAATATGACTCGATAAATATTTATTTGATCATACTTGGGAAGCTCTATATAAAGAACGTCAAGGCATCATTACATTCAGTATTTTAAAGGTGATTACAAGAAGACAGGAACAAGAAAGCAGAATGAAAAAAAAATCAAGTAAGATACAAGTCAGAGTTCTTTTCTTTAAAATTAGTAAAAGTTATTTTTACTGCTCCCTTTAGAGTAAATTTTAAATGTCTGTACTCATAAAATCCAAAGGTGTCATTTTCTTTAAAAATGCTTTGAGAAATTGTTCATTAATTTTTTTTTACTCTTTGAATTGTTTTGCCAAATCTTTGATTTTAAACCTCAAGGAGTGATTTTTCAAGCCATAGAATAATGAAAATTCTTTGCACAAAAAAGTACTTGGACTTATTTAATTTGTTTTAAATATGCTGTTAATATTTTAGCTTTCATATGATTTTATAGCCTCCTAAACCAGGGATTTAGTTCAGTTTATAAATTACACTCATGCTGCATAAGGAAACTAAATGGGTTGGCAGATGCAGAATTTTATTTATAAGTTGTTCATCATATTGACAAAACAGGATATCAAATATGCCAGTTCCCTTAAACTCTGGTTCAGAATGTGAGATTTACAGCTATGCAACCAAATTATGCTAGCACCATATAATGAAAAAATAATTTATCTTTTCTTAGTTCTGAATAACTGATAGCTAATTTATAATTTGCAGGCTGTCATTAATTAATGGTATCATTTTTAAAACTAACTCAAATGGAATTATGGGGTATATATCGCAATAACTACCTATTTCTATTTCAGATCTAGTAAAATATTTTACATGTTAAGCCAACATGTGTGATTTTTTTTGAGATTTCTAGTGATACCCAATATGGATGTCCAATTATAAGGTGGTTTAAAAGTGATAATATGGAAAATAGTCCCCAAGTCCTTTGTGAGCAAATTAACAAATGTAAAGTATTGGCGCCACTTGATAAAAGGAAATAAATGTGGGAAAGACTACAGATGAAGTGGCATTTAAACAGACAATATATTATTCCCTTTTACTCTTCTTTAGTCTATGTGATATATATGGCTGCTTCTTTCAACAAGATGTCCCTAATGGTCCAGACATTTCTCACAACACATTAAGTAGTGTTATTTCAAATTGGTAACAATTATATCATGTAACTATTTTGTGTTATTCAGTTTTAAAATTAACTTTTTATCATACTGAATTCTTTGCCAGCTATAGATAAAAGTTTGATATTTGGTTTATAAGCAACTATTTATCATGAAATGTTTATGAAAATAGTTAAAACTGTAGATTAATGAAGTAACAAGTCATAATCTGCCAGACAGAAATGTAGAAGGAAAAATAATCACAAAAGCTACACTGAAAAAGTGTGTGGGAGGTCCTTCTGTCTATGTGCTGCTTTTATTGGTTAATGAATGAAGAAAACTGGCTTGGCCTATAGAGTGGGAGAAGGAAGTCAGAGTCAAAGAAAAGCCATGGAGCCACCAGAGATAGATGTTGGGAACTTTACCCGCTAAGCCACAGCCACATGGTGATATACAGATTAATAGAAATGGTTAAATTAATATAAGAGTTAGCACTAAATTATTTTTCTTAATATTCAAGGTTTGCATTGCACCTAATATGCTTCACCATAATATTTTCATGCATGTATATTGATACGTTTTCTTCCTCTTTTTTCTATCTACCCTGACTATTTTCCCAAGTATAACCTTCTCCTTTCTTGTTGGATTATACATACACTCCACCTGTTGTTTTTACATTCCCTGTATCCTATTACCTCCCTTGTTTTTTTACTGAATAAGGCTTCTTTTTCCTTTCTCATGGTCCCTAATTTATTTTTACATCCTACAGGCAAATACACACACACACACACACACACACACACACACACACACATTTTAAACCTTGAACTTGCATGAATGGCTTTTTTGCTTACATAAAATTCTCTAAAACTCTGTGTTGCATAAAAGTACTAATTTCATCTGTTTATAGTTGAATAGAATTCTCTTGTAAATATGTACCTCATTTTGCTTACTTATCCATCATATTTTAAGTGTTTTACACTGGTTATATTTCCTATTGTGAATAGTACAGAAATAAGCAAGGATGTGATAGTATCTCTGGGATATGTTGATTTAGAGTCCTTTATGTATATACAGAGTGGTGAGTGGACAGGAACCAAAAGCTACAGAGAAACCCTGTCTCGAAAATCCAAACAAAATATATGGTAGTTATATTTTGTTTTAAAGAAAGATCCATATTGATTTCCAAAGTATTTGCAGCATTATATTCTTGCTTATTGGCAGTGAATAAATGTTTTTCTTTTTTCACATCCTTATCAGATTTTCTTGACATTTGTTTTCTTAGTAAAATTGGAGTAAAAAAAATCAACACTTTAACTTATATTTACCTGGTATCCAGGAAGCAAAACAATTTTTAAATATTTATTGAAAATTTGTATTTATTCTTTTGTGAGCTATGTACTTATTTCAATAGTTCATTTGTTAATCTAAGACTGATTGGATTTTAAGTGTTTAATATTTACTAATAATAATTTTGTGGTGTAGGAGGTCCTTCTGTTTATGTGTTGCTTTCATTGGTTAATCAATAAAGAAACTGGTTGGCCTGATAGGGCAGAACTTAGGTAGATGGAGAAGACAAAACTGAATTCTGGGAGGAAGAAAGCAGAGTGAGAGAGACACCATGGAGACGCCAGGTCAGACATGATGAATCTTTCCCAATAAGCCACGACATCGTGGTGATATACAGATTATTAGAAATGGGTTAAATCAAAATGTGAGAGTTAGTATATAAGAGGCTAGAGAAAACGGGCCAGGCAGTGATTTAATTAATACAATTTCTGTGTGATTATTTCGGGTGTAAGCTAGCCCGGCATTTGGGACTGAAAGCAGCCTGCTCCTCCTGTTACAATTTTGTGTGCCTACATAAGCACATTTGGAATTATTCTAACTTCAACTAATACTTCACTTTCCACAGAATTTGTCAACTGGAACAATACTATACAATTTACCTCATTTGTCATGCTTATATATTTTCTTCTCAACTGTGATGCTGGGCCATCTAGTAAGAATAAGGATATTGATGTTGAGACTTTATCATGTATGATGCCAGAGTATGTCTCACTTCAAGAATGAATATATTGAAATTGAAACTTAAAAGTTGACTCTATTTAATTTTCTAAATAAATATTCAAAATAGAAATACTAGCAAATGAATTACATTAAATTATTTTCAAATAAATATTTTTATTATTGTGACTAATCACATAAAATGAAAACTGATTAATTATAAATATAAAAGTAGAAAAGGGTGACTATGTTATAGCTCTCTGTGTTATTTAGACAATCATAATATAATCATATTAAGTATGACAGTGATTTAAAAAGCAAATGAAAATAAAAATGATTTATATAGCTCAGTATTTAATTCATCTTGGGATGATTGAAAAAGATTTGGAAATAAAATTTTATTTGTTCCACTTTGAAATATCTGTCTTTTATAAGAAAAGCAGTTAATTGAATAGAGTCGATAATTTGTACTTTCATGCTGAAAGAATTTTGCAAATATAGAGAAATATTCAAGTGTAGAGTTGTTTACAGTTGAAGAATTCGCTATTTAAGTTTCAAAATTCACTGATTAGCTTCATTAATTTTTTCTCAGTAAACCCAAAACTTTCAAATTGTTGTACAAAGATATAAAAGATTAACACACTAATGTGAGAGCTCTAGAAAGGGAGGAAGGCTAAGAAAGGCATTCTAAATATACATATGAAGAATACACCACAATGGTGAGTTAGAAAAGTGTTCTCTCGGTCTACAGTATACACTGAGAGCCTAGCAAAAGCATACATGATTTTCAACAACACTTTGCAGAGAAGTTACTGAGCAACTAGAATCCCCCAAAAGTTTTGAGCATAACACATAGTTGTGAGTAGATTTTACAAGATTTTAAAACAATATTCTTTCAGAGGCATGGTGGAGGTAATAAGATCCATTAGTGTGCCTCAGCATTACTCCTAGTAAGTTCCAGATAAACATTATTAACCTAGGGAATATGTCAGCAATATGTTCTGTAATGAAATACCTTATAGTTTGTGATGATAATCAGCTGCTATTCTGAAGACTGGAGTAACAAAATCCTTGTATAGACTTGTTACGAAAATCACAAGTTCAAGTTTGTACAAGGAATAAATTTAAAAGTTAACATTTTTTTTACACTATTCACCTTTACTATGGTCAGAGAGGATCTCTTTATTAAAGCATATATAATAATGCTTTGAACACTTCCTTGAGTTTGAGAATCTGACTGTAGAGATCAAAGGGGTATTTTGACCAAGAAATAAAAGAAAAAGTTCAACAGAGGAGGAGTGTTTTCCAAAAATGCTTTTGTTTTGCTTTGTTTGTTGGTTTTTGTTTGCTTCTCTGTTTCCTTGTTTCTTAATCAAAGAAGATCTTTGTCTATGAACAGAAGGGAACAAAGTGCAGAGAAAGATATATTCAAGTTAACATATTTTATTGACTGATTATTTTAGATATACAAATAATGTGTAGTTTAATAAAGCTTACCCCATATCTCTCTGTTCTAATTCCTCTCACTTTGTTGTTTATGTTTCTTTAGTCAACAGTGGTGATCAGACTTAAGGGTGTAGTGTCTCTAACCTTAATGGGAGATACAAACTTGAAGACAACTTCTTATTCTGCTGGCTCTTACAATCTTTTCTCCTTCTCTTTCCCAGTTATCCCTGAACTTTATGTGATGGATAGTATGTTAGAGATACATCAGTTGGGACTCAGTAACACACAACCTCTTTTTTTCTTTATTTTGGTTGGTTTTCTCTATTGATCTCAGTCAGTTCTGAAGAAAAGTTTTTTTCATGAGAAGTACAGTTATATGTGGGTATAAAGACAAATATTTAGAGTATAGTTATAGGTTTTTTTAGGTTTCAAGTGTCTTATTTTTTATTTAATTTTTTTCACACATTACATCCATACCACAATCTCCACTTCTGTACATTTCACAGTTCTCCTTCACATACCCCATTTCCCCAAATCTACTCCTCCTCAGTTTTCCTTGTGCAAAGACTAGACCTCCCACGATTATCAACTGAACATAAAATAATGAGTTACAATAAGACTAGGCACTTGCATTCATATTGAGACTGTGCAAGAAAAACCAGTAGGAGGAAAATTGTCCCAAGAGAGGCAAAAGAGTCAAAGACAACCCCTAATCCCACTGTTAGGTAGGAGTCCTGTTGCAATTTGGAGAGGCCGGGCTGTTGCGTCCCTGGCACCCAGCCGCCCACATTGCTAGCTTAATACCCGAAATAATTACATGGAAACTGTATTCTTTTAAACACTGCCTGGCCCGTTATCTGTAGCCTCTTATTGGCTAGCTCTCGCACCTGGACTAGCCCATTTCTTATAAGGTGTGTAGCACCCCAGGGTGTGCTTACCGGGGAGATTCTAGCCTGCGTCTGCCTGGCATGGGAACATCATGGCGACTCCTACTCTGCTTCCTTCTCCCAGAATCCTGTTCTGTTTACTCCACCCACCTAAGGGTGGACCTATTGAATGGGGCTAGGCAGTTTCTTTATTAATAAGAAATCACTCCCACATCACCCATAAGAACACCAAGCTACATATCTGTAGCATATGCAAAGGGCCTAGCCCAGACCAATACATGGTCTGTTTGTTCCTTCAGTTCCTGTAATTCCCTACAAGTCCTACTATTTGATTCTGTGGGTTGTGTTCTCATGGATTCCTTGACCCTCTCACTCCTACAATCCTTCCCTCACTTCTTCTGGGGGTTCCCATGGCTCCATCTAGTGTTTTGCTATGGGTTTCTGCATCTGTTCCAACCTACTGCAAGAAAACACCTCTCTAATGACAACAGATTTGTCTTTCTGGGTCTGGGATTCCTCATTCAGGGTGACTTTTTTCTGGTTTAATCCTTTTGTCAGCAATTTTCATGAAGTCATTGTTTTTAAGAGTCAAGTAATACATCATTATGCAAATGTAGCATTTTTTTATCCATTGTTTAGTTGAGGGACATGTAGGTTGTTTCCAGTTTCTGGATATTATGAATAAAGCCTGTGTGAATGTAAATGAGGAACTGTCCCTGTGGTAAGATGGAGCATCCTTTGAATGTATGCCCAAGAGTGATATAGCTGCATCATGAGGTAGATCAATTACCAATTTTCTGAAGAACCATCATACTGATTTCCATAATGAAAATAGTTTACATGCTCATACTCGCACCAGCAATTGAGGAATGTTCCTCATGCTCCCCACTGTACCCAGCATGAGCTTTCACTCGTGTTTTTGATCTTAGTCATTCTGATAGTTATAAGATGAACTATCAAATTAGTTTTGATTTTCATTTCCTTTATAGATAAGGTTAAACATTTAAGTTTAATTGAGATTCCTCGATTGAGAAGTCTTTTTTATGTTTGTACCCCATTTTAACTAGATTATTTCATATATCGCTGTCTAGTTTCTTGAGTTCTTTATTTATTTTGGATATTATTCTTCTTTTAGATGCAGAATTGGTGAACAATCTTTTTACATCTAGTATGCTGACATTTTGCCCTATTGACAGTGTCCTTTACCTTACAGAAGATTTTCATCTTCATGAGGTTCCATTTGTTAATTGTTGATCTTAGTACCTGCAGTATTGGTGTTCTATTCAGGAGGTTGGTTTCTGTGTCAATGTATTCTTGGCTATTTCCCACTTTCTATTTTTTTTAGGTCTGGTGAATGTATGTTGAAGTCTTTCATCCACTTGGATTTAAGTTTTGTATATTGTGATAGATATGGGTCTATTTGCATTTTTCAACATGCTTATATCCTGTTAGACCACCACCATTTATTTAAGATGTGTTCTGATTTCTATTGCATATTCCTGGCTCTTAGAGTAAAAACCACAAATCTGTAGCTGTGTGGATTTATATCTGTTTTCTGTTTGGTCCTTTTCCTTTGTATTGTTCAAACTGTCTCTTTTCAGGCCAATACCATGCAGTATTTATTATTATAGCACTCTATTCCATTTTGAAATCAAGGATGGTAATACCTTCAGGAGTTCTTTCATTGTACATCAATGTATTGCCTACCCTTGGATATTTGTTTTTCCATATAAAGATGAGTATTGTCCTTTCAATGTCTGTGATGAATTGTGAAGAATTTTGATGGGGGATTGCACTGAATCAGTAGATTGCTTTTGATCACATGGCATTTTAACTGGATTGAACCTACCAATCAACAAGGATGGGATATTTTTTCATCTTTTGGTATCTTCTTCAATTTCTTTCTTAAAAGACTTTCAGTTTTTCTCATACAAGTCTTTTCACTTGCTTGGTTAGAGTTATCCAAAAATATTAAATAAAACTAGGGTTACTGATTGCCACCAATGTATGTGCACTGATGTGGTTCATAGGTGTTATAGTTAGGTAAAATTTTTGACTGTTTCGCTCTCTTGAAGCTTTCATGGTGTCTTCTAATACAATGAAACCTAGTCATCAATGAGTAGGATTTCAGTTCATATCTAACTCAGGTACTCCATGCCTTGTTTCAGGAGTACATGGTATCTTCAGCAATAGAATCTTACCTTTCGCTTCTGTTAGTCAACCAAGGGCAATAGCAATAGCCCAATAAAGCTTTGGGATTCTCATGAACATCCTGCCCAAGAACTCAAAAAGGTTTCTCATGTTATCGTTGGGAAATGTATTTGTTTGTGGCTCTTGGGGAAAACATTGTCATTCGAGATGTATGATTTAATTTAAACTTCTTATAAGCGGATTTATATACATTATATGTTTCCATAAAATGTGTAGCTCATTTGATTTCAATTCTATGCAAAGAAGTACAGGCAATAAAAATGCTAAACATAGAAAAAATGGTCTCCCTCAGGGAAGAGCTCAGCAATTGTTTCCCCAATACTAAGTGGTCATCTCTGAAAGCCTATATATAATAACATTACATGGTGTGAGGGGGTTCTCTTTATGTACTTAAGAATATGTATTATGTATATGTGTAATAAAAGAAAAAGATGGCATAAATTAGCGAGACAGCTGGGGATCATGAACAGGCTTAGAGAGAGGAACCAGAAAAGAAGAAATGGGATAATTATAATTTAAAAAATAATTTTCTAGAAACATAGCAAGTTTGAGACCATTCTAAGCTACAATAGAGTCTGTCCCGGCAAAGCTATCATGTGCAATATAATCTTTGATATTCTGATTCATATTATTGCTATACAGTATTATTTAAAAGCCATTTAATGTCTTTAAGATATTTCAGTTTCATACATTATATAATCAAATAAAAATTTGAATACAAAATCTTCAGGAGGAGCCTGGCTTTTGGCAATTTTTATACTAATTGTAAAATTGAAATAATTATGTAAATGACATTTGCAGTTAATTATCTTCTTTCAACAGTATTATTGATCTGCTAAAGGTGATTTTCATTATATTAGAAATGTATAGTGATAACAATTTTCACGTATAATAGTGTTTAATTTTTCCTTTAAAAGCCATATGAAAGTCCAGGCATGGTGTATAAACTTGACTAAATTCCTAGCCCATTCTCTGTCTTTTCTCACTTGAAAGCACACCGCAACCCAGGTTGGAATTCTCTCTGGCCTTGTTGCTACAGACTTTCTCCACAGGCCAACCAAATGTTACAAGACAATTAATATAGTAGATTGATCTTATTAAAACGGCATCCCCTGGCAGGGGATAATGTCTAAAAGCCTAAAAATTGAAGAAATCCTTTGAGTTTAAATAAAATAAACTGGAGATATAGAATCCTGTGTCAAGCCTTGTTTTGCCTTTGATATTCAGATCTCTTCTGAGCCCACTTAGTCCTTTGCTGGACCTCCATATATAAGGGCTTTGTCTAAACATCAAAGTTCATGAGGGTTTTGTAGAATGCTAATGAGCACTGTGAACTTCAAAGGACATCATTAAGCTACAAGTTCCAAACAGGTGCAGCTCAGCAAATTATTGAATAGTCAGCAAGAGAGTTAATCAGCTAATCTGGAAAAAAAATGTAAAGCTACTCTCATTTATATGGTTTGTAAAATAATCCTTATCTTTTATTGGTAATAATGCATACCAATTGGTTTTAGAAATATATCATTTCTTCCTGCAATGTTTGATGATTAAGAAATTAACCAATTGCAACCAGGCCAAATTAAATATTTCCAAAAAAAGCAGAATTAAATGATCAGAGCTATTTCCACTGGGCTGCAGCAAACAGTTAGATGCAACACACAACTTATTTTATTGCTAAAAACAACTCCTACTTCTGTATTGAGGATATATGGGCTATTGATACTAGTGTGGTACTTACTACTGCCAAGAAAAGCCAATATTGGCATTGGTTTTACTAGTGTGTGCTGCTTTGTGGAGTGGAGCCATTTGTAATGCCCTGGCTCAAAAATAACTTAGTGAGAAGAGAATCTGATTGCCAGGATAGAATTTACTTCTCAACAACCAGGCAGTGCCTATTTGTAAAGAGCTACACAAAGATTGGCAGTCAGGTAATGGGATGGAATTAAGCATGAAATTGAATCGCTGTGTCATGGAAGTGTCTACTAGGCAGATACCAGAGCAAGAATGCTTAGAGTCACACTGAAGCTTAGCAACTAAACTGATGGTGTCTCATGAAAACACACTATTTCCTATGAGAATAAGTGCCTTTCATTTGCATTAAAATGCTAAAGTGTTAAGAAGCACAAATGTTTTATAGGAGAATTGCTGTGTTTACTTATTTGCATGATTATATTTATACACATATGTATAAATATGTACGCACATAACTGTATACACACAAGGAGCATTGTGTTTATTATTTTTCTTTCTCGAACTTGAGCATCTTGAGAGATATCCTTCAAAAGAAACTCCCCCCTTCTCTCCCCCTCTGTGTATATATTGTGTCATTGTTCTATTTACTATGTGACTTCAAAAGAATCAAAGCATTTATTTCTTAGAAGTGAGCGGAATGATCATTATTGTCACTTAAATCAAAACAAACAAATAAACAAAAGAACAAGCAGGGCTGGAGAGATGTCACAGTGGTTAAGAGCATTTGTTCTTGCAGAGGATTGAGGACTGATTCCAAGCAAACACATTGTTACACACAACTGTATGTAACTCCAGTTTGAAGGGTTTTTATGCCTCCTTTTGACTTCCAGCAGCGTCCAGCATGCATACGGTATACAGACATATATGCATGCAAAACATTCATACACATAAAATACATAAATCTGAAAAAAAATTTAAGGGGGTGGAGAGATGGCTCAGTGGTTAAGAGCATTGCTGGCTCTTCCAAAGGTCCTGACTTCAAATTCCAGCAACCACATGGTGGCTCACAACCATCTGTAATGAGGTTTGTTGCCCTCTTCTGGTCTGCAGGCAAACACACAGACAGAATATTGTATACATAATAAATAAATCAATATTTTAAAACAATCTTTTCTCAATACAAATTATTTTAAAAAAATAAATTTTAAAAGAGTTAAAAAGTTTTAGAAATATCAAAGGTGAGCTAGGTACTGTAATCTGGATCTGATTTTAGAACCACTATTTTTAAAATCATTCAAAGACAATATTAAATAGTCCAAATTTACTTATCTTGAAGGATTTAAGCTCTGAGGTGAGTAAATTTTTTTTCTCCAAATTTATTATATAATTTTATGGGTGGTATTGTTTCAAACATGTATCAAGTCACATGAAGAAAATTTCACTCTCTTAAAATATTTAAGAAACCCAAGTGTAGGTCATATATAGGGAAAGACAAAAAAATAGGAAGGGAACTTTGTGAGAACAGTGGAAGCAAAGTTAATACACAGGAGAAGCAGGGAGAAGGAACAAATAAATATTAACTAAATACTCCACTTGATATGATAATGCACTCTAGAAAATCCATAGACTAATGATACCCAGTCCTAAGCATGACAAATAGCCTTTAAAATGGTCAGTCAAGTAGTACAAGTTGCTCCAAAAACCATACAGGCCATTGCTGTTGCCCATGGATGACTCTCAGAGATGAAGGTAAGCCTCTATTGCTGAGAATACTATAGACTTAGGCCTCTGGACTCAAGTCACTAGAGTTGGTTCTAAATTTATAGTTTTTCTCTATAGTCTAGCTTACATAGTTACAGAAAGAACTCTGAACACCCCAACACCTATGAATCCCAAAAAAGTGGAGCATAATGAGATAGCCATAAAGGTGCTATAATTAGTCATATATTGGAGGCAAGCAACAGCTATCTAAGGTGATTTAAGGCCCTCTTAACTGGAAGGAAATCATGCTTGGTACTGGAAACTTAGTTTCCCTGGGGTAAGTGAGGTCATGAATCTTAAAGGAAATTCTGCTAAAATCACTTTTGTGGACCAACACAATTCCTAACTATATTAAAAATACTATTCTTACACACAGAGATAAGTATAACTACTTCCCTCCATCAGAGAAGCTTCTTTTATATCAAATGGTGATCATTACAGAAAAAAACATGACTGGACACAGTGAAGTGATCAATGAGTTTGTAGGGATTCCCAGACCAAGTGAATACATTTTCAGACAAACTCCTGTATCTATGGCTCAGGGAACATGGCAGAAAAAGTGAAGAAAGATTACAAAAGCCAGAATACCAGGAAATCTGCAGTGTAATATTAACTTCACCAGCAGAACTACTTAGTAATTATGGTAGTTTGAATGTAATTGGCCCCCATAATCTCTTAGGGAGTGGCACTATTAGGAGGTGTGACTTTGTTGGAGGGTGTGTGGCCTTGTTGGTGGAAATGTATCACTGTGGAGAGTGATTTGAGGTTTCCTATGCTCAGAATACTGCCCAGTGTCTCAGCTGTTTCTGGGTCCGGCAAAACGTAACCTGCCTCATATCTGCCTACATGCAACCATGCTTCCCACCATGATGATAATGGACTGAACTTCTGAAACTGTGAGTCATTTCAATTAAATGTTTTCTTTATAAAAATTTCTGTGGTCATGGTGTCTCTTTACAGCTATAGAATCACTAAGGCAGAAAGTTTGATAGCACATTGTTGGGCCTCATAGTGTATATTGATATTCAACCCATATACATGCAATATCTTTGTGCTGTGTTAATGAGCTCAGCCAAATAACTCTTCTCCAGAGTGTATTTTCTTAATTGATTTCAGGTTGGGGATTTCCATGGTGAATCTCTTGGAGCATTGAAGGGCATATATGATTGGTCATAATAAATGGTGCTGAGAAAATGTGTTGACACCGACAATGGTGACTGTAGTAGGATGTTTCTCTCCCACCCACCAGCTCCCAAATAATCACTCAGAGCCTTGAATTAATTACAAATTCTTGGCCAGTTTTTCATGTTATTTGCTAAGTCTTCTGTTTAAATTATCCCATATTTCTATTTATACTTTGCCACATGGTGGTACCTATATTAGCATGGCACATTCATCTCCTGCTCCCTTTGGATCTGGATGGAAACTCCTCTCTCTACCTTTGTTTTTCCTATCAGCCTTAGTTTGGTCACCCTGCCTATATCTCCTGCCTGGCTACTGGCCAACCAGTATTTAATTAAACCAATTCAAGTGATAGATCTTTACAGTATACAAGAGAGTTAATCCACAGTAGGTGATTTACTCAGTTTGCTCCTTGTTTGTTGGCAGGTCCAGTAATTATACTGAGGAATGTACTTAGCTGAGACTACTATAACATTAGAATTTTCCCATATGTCTTCTATTCCTGTGTAGTCTGAGGTTGTTGGAGATCCTCCCAGGTCTCATCTTTTCTTCTAAAGTTATTTATCTATCTTGGCTCTATTGGCTCTTGTTCTCTCATACTTTACATACATCCCATATTTTGGTTAATCTTCATTGTTAAATGAACTGGATTAAAATCACTATAAAGACACATCTCTGAGAAGATCTATGAGGATGTATAAAGAAAAGTTGAATGGAAGAAGGAGTGTACATGACTAGGGTCCAAATATGGACCAATAGGAGAAAGTCAGTTGAACGGCATTGTCTAGTTAGGGTTTCTATTGCTGTGAAGACAAACTATGACCACAGAAACCCTTATAAGAAACATTTAATTGTGGCAAGCTTAGAGTTTCAGAGGTTAATTCTATTATTGTCATGGCAGATGGCAGACAGGCAGCAACGGTGCTGGAGAAGGAGCTGAGATTTCTACATCTTCATCTGTAGGCAGCAGAAACAACTGTGTCACCCTAAGCATAGATTAAGCAAATGAGACCCCAAAACCCAATCAAACTTCCTCCTACAAAACCATACCTACTATAACAAGGTCACACCTCCTAATAGTAGCACTGCTTTGGGATGCTATTTACTTTCAAACCACTGCATTCAACTCCTTAGCTCCCACAGATTTGTAGTGATATCATAATGCAAAAGTGCATTCAGTTCATCTTCATTGAGTCTTTAACAGTCTCAAGCTTATTAAGTCTAAAGTTCAAAGTTCACTCTATGATTCATGCAATCTCTTAACTGTAAAAACCTGTAAAATAAAAATCAAAAAACAGAGCACATATATCCCATTTAATGGTACAGTATATATATATTACATAGAGGAAGGATAGTGAGGAAATAATGGATCAAAGCAATGCCCAAAACCATCTGAGCAAACTCTAAACTTTGTATCTCTATGTCTGATAATAAATTGCTCTTCAGATTTCCAAATCCTTTCATTTTTGTTGACTGCAACATACTTCACTGTCTTTGGCTGTTCCCATTCCCTGTTAGCAGTTTTCCTTGACAAGTATCCCATGTCTCTGGCATCTCAACATCTTGAGGTACCCAAGGCAATCCAGGCTTCAACTTCACAGTTTCATGCAATGTCCTCTCTCAGCCTCTATTCATGGACACGTGTCTGGTATCAGCGACTTTCATTAATCATAGAGGAAGATTCTAATAGCCCTTTTCATCCATGCTTGCCTCTAAAGCCAGAACCATGTGTCCCAAGCTGCCAATTTCTTCTGCTTGCTGTGTTTGGAAAATGACCCCTTGTTGACTATATTTTCACTAGCTTTCTGTTTTATAATTTCCTTCACTGCCTAAAATTGACTGTGCTAAAACTGCATCTGTAGACCAGGCTAACCCCAAATTCAGCAGTGCTCTGAATTTGACTCTGCTTCTGCAGTGCTGGCAATAAAGGTAGATACCACCACACCAAGCTCTAAGCTTTTCTTTAATTCCTATTCACAAGCTTAGAATTTAGCTGGGTGAGACCTTGCCCTAAAGTCATCACTCCCTTTATTCAAAGTCTTAATCTGATTATGTCCTTTGAACACAGGATTTAGCTCCACCTACTTCCTAGTACTTCTTTTCTCCTCAAAATCTACTCACTCAGCTTGCTCCTTTTCATTATAGATTTTCATTAGAGTTGCCACTACAAAGCATACAACAAAATCTATGCTAGGCTCTTCTGAGATTTCCTCTGTCAATGGAATTATTCAAATCTCTTCCCTGTAGCCTCAGGCACAGTCTTCAGCCAAGGGTAAAAAACAGCCAAATTCTTAACCAAAATATCATCAGGAAGATTTCTAGCAAATATATTAACACTCTTATTCTTTGAACCCTCTCAATACAGGCTCCCACAGTTCAAATGTTCAACTGTCAGTCCAACTGTCTTCCATGTTCCTATTAGGATAGCACATTAAACAGAGCTTTCCTAACTCAAACTCTGAAAGTCCAAATTCCTCCAAACAAAAGCATAAGCAGGCCTATCACAGCAATACCGCAGTCCCTGGAACCAACTTTTGTCTTCATTATGATTTCAATTTCTGTGAGGAGACACCATGACACAACTCTTATAATGGAAAATATTCATTGGGACGAGATTACACTTTCATACGTTTCTATGGCCCATGGCAGGCGGGCTGAAATGGTGCTGGACGAGTTGAGAGTTCAACATCTTGATCCAAAGGCATTAGAAGCGACTGGATGTCACCCTGAGCATAGATTAAGCAGCAGAAACCTCAAATCCCATCATCACAATAACTCACCTCCTCCAAGAAGGCTACACCTACTATAAGAAAGTCACACCTCTTATTGGTGCTACTCCCTTTCGGGGTCATTTTCTTTCCAACCATAACAAGCAGCCTCTGTCATTCTTTCCTTCCTGATGGCCGATGTCGTGTAGCCAATAACCTTACTCTCCTACTGTCAGATCATCCCCAGCATGGTACACTTTCCCTCAATCTCAATGAAAATCTACCTTCTTTCAGTTGCCTTTGTGGGTATTTTGTCCACAGGCCTGAGAAAAGTAATGAAAATGACAATTAATATAATTTGAGATTTAATTCATAAATGTCTGAGTAACTGGACCAATCCAGTATCTTTTCTTTTTCAACATAACTGTTGCCGTTGATTCAAAACATATACATCACTGCATTTGGGTCAAATTATTCATATGCTACCTACTTTCAAACTATAACAGTGAAAACACTTTTAATTACAATTTGAATAAAAGCTAAATCTAAGACTTTTACTTATCCTTCAGCGTATTATGGCTCCCAATCATTCCACACAACTTTGTGACAGCCAGCTTCCTCCATCACTTAATGGAGTGTCCGTTGGTTAAATTACACAACTGGCAGCTACTCATCACTATTTACTGATTAGGTTTATTAAAGAGAATTCTCTTAGTTTCAGTATAGCAGATCCTTACATCTCTCCTTCCTGAAATTTGAGTTCATTCTTCTTTATTTAGTCTTCTTTCTTACTAGTGATTCTTAAACCATTTAAACTGCTTGAAGGGTATCACAGTTTTGTTTTTTATTAATCTTCATTTAATCTTCTCTGTCAGATAGTAGGCACATAGCCCAGGCTTCATAAATACTGGGTGAGTTAATGAATAAAAAGCAATCTGTTGACCTTAATTTATTAATCTACAATATAAAGGAATGGTAAAGATAATTTATACTAATCCTTCTAACACCAATACAAGTTGACTTGAATTAAATAATTTGACAAATTCATTATTTCACTTCAATCAGTTATCCAAATTATCTTATTTACTCCATAATTAATTAATGTATCTGTTGGGTTAATGGGGTAGGTTATGGAAAATGTTATAATTTCAGGTCAAATCAATGTCTAAATTATTTGTATCAAAGGTAAAAGAGTTCAAAGCACAATTTATCTCTAACATATTTCATTTCATATTCTTTATACTGGCAGTTTTGAAACTAAAGTGCTGAATCACTATTTTCAGTAAATTTAACACAAGAAACAATTTGAAAAAAAAGGTTTGAGAATACACACTTATAAGGGATCAGAGTAACTTTTGCTGAGTAAAGAATTATAAATATTTTCTATCAAAAAATAATGTTTCTTGTTATTCTTACCTGGAGTGTAAACTTCAGTTCTGCTACTCTACTGAAAATAAGCAAATTAAAAAGTTTCAAATAGGGTAGCTTTCATGGAATAATTTCCTATTTAGAAAGAATCCATTAACTACAGTTTCCGAAAGTTATGACTTTGGAGTACCCAGAACAAAATCCATCTTTGGGATTTTTTTCATATTCCAATTGTTTCACCAAATGAGAATGCTTCCTCAAGAGGATGGATGAACATCATAATATTATGAGATGTAGATTTGAGAAGTACCTTCCTAAGAGAGTTCTGATTATCTATATTCCCTATACAATGTTAGGATCCACTGTCTTTTTTTTTTGTAACACAGCATTTCTCTTCAAATATTATTGCTCCATACAACCATATTCATTGAAACCTCATAAATATACCGCTCCTGAAAACACCTCCATTAATGCCCCTTTATCATCTCTACCTCGGTGTTTGGTTACTGATGAAATCCATCTACTACCTATGTACTGCAAAATGTATTTTTGCTCATGTGCATCATGGGGAACATGTTTTCTTCAAAACCCACATGTTAGTTACCTATAGGCAGAGACTGCTTGTTTGTTTCCTAACCACTCAGACCAAAAATATTCACTCAGAAGATATATTAATTAAAACACTGTTTGGCCTATCAGTCTATACATATTGCTAGCTCACACTTACATCTTAAATCAACCCATCTCTATAAATCTCTGCATACCCACAAGATTGTGGCCTACCAGTAAGGTTTCAGCATCTGTCTGTTCCAGCATGTGTCTCCTCCAGCAGCTACATGGCATCGTATTGATCTCCCAGCATTCAGTTTAGATTTCCTGCCTAGCTCTATTCTGCTGAGCCACTGGCCAAAACAACTTTATTATTAATCAATAAAAGCAGCGCATATACAGAAGGACTTCCCACACCTATAAGCCACTTAAAATATCTTCCTTTCTTATAGTCAGAAAATTATTTACATTGGCTCCAGTTCATTATAACTCTGTAATAATCCTTCAGTTTTTAGATCATGAATGATGTTCATCTTCTAGGAAATTTCAGGAGACTGAAGTCTAAGCTTTTTTCCTAGCCCCATGAAGTCAGAATTTGATCTCCAGGAATCTGTGGAAAATGACCTCTCTAAAGTCAATTATGATGCTTCTAGAAGTTTAAGAAACATCAAAGTAGAGGATACTAGTGGAAGAAGAAGGGGAAATAAAAATAATCAGCTATATTAAAAGCAAGCCCCTTCAATCAATAAAGAATAATTATACTGACTATCAATATTAATTCTCTAGTGGTACATATATACAGGTAAAATGCAAAGTTGTGACATAATTTATGTATTCAGATTTGCATTCTGGTTTATGACTCCATGAATTGGAATAATCTAGTCTTTCCTTTAATAGTTACATATGGTGGATTTTCCATTAAACCATTATTTTTTTAAAAAAAAGAAAATTGGGTCTCTATAAATATTCTTTTTTTAAGTGAAACAATTTAAAGTAGAATTATACTAATCAGGCTATTATTTTGGAGTTTAAACCTTACTTTCAGAGTATATATGCCATTTGATACTATAAAAATCATGTGGTTTTTCATTTTAATTATCTAGGAATATATATATGCTAGTTGAGGCCAAATAGCTTGTTCTAAATGGAGTGACTGGTAATGTATAAAGTCAGATTAAAACTCATCTAAAGCTATGCCATATCTTCAATTAAAAGGGTTTTGAATACTTCATTACAAAGATATACCAACTAGTCCTAACCATAATTTTCATATCCATTTATGATCTATACATTTGTGTGCATAAACACACTTATATATGTATGTACTCTACTTTTGTCATCTTTCTGTTTATCATTTTACTTGTGCTCTAGTAGCTCACTTTCTGTGCATCTATCTCTCTATCATGAGTTCCTTTTCACACTACCAAAATATCAATGTTCACCCAGTTTATAAAATGGGACCAGTACACACTAATGTCTGCTATTTACTCCAGTTGTTATGAATCTCTCTCATCTTTTTTTTTAAATTTAGTAGAACTAAACACACATAGTAGATTCTTATCCATATAATGAAAAGATTTGAAATACCTGAAATCTGAAAATATTTTCCTGTTGATTTTTGGTGAATTTACATATACTATATGCATTCCATTGAAAATTTAAATATTATGTGTTATTTATACTAACAATCATGTGTTTATTTAGTATCTACTGCATGTTAGGCATTTTGCTGCAAAATGGAATAAAGAAATGGGGAAAGTGCTTTTTCTAATCTCTTGTGACGTATTATTCATCAAAGTAGATACCTGATACAAATAAAAGTAGCATGGCAATTAAAAATTGAACTATATATAAAAATTGAACCCATTACAGGAACCGAAGTGTTTAGTAGCAGAATAATAGATAATAGAAGCATGGAACTCTTACCATATTCTCACTACTAATAATGCCACAGGTGTTACTACATATGTAGATTTTGAGATTTGATATTCTCAAGAAATTGAAATACTGGTAGAAAACTATTCACTGGAATAGAAGTATTCTGCTATCCTTTCAATATGGCAGTAACAAATTTGGAATTTTAGAGTTAAAGATTTAAATTACTCTTACTTTGTTCATGATGAGGCTGATTTATGTCATTCAATTAAATCATAAAATATTTCCCATAATACTTCTACTTGTGATTCATTAGCAAAGTGATGGTCTTGACCTTCATCTATTCCATATACACAAATGTTGAAAGACGTTGCCTTAGGAAAGGTTTTGGGTTACCTTTAATGAGAACTGCTTGCCTGCCAAGTGCAATAGGTGATTTTATACCTTCTGAGAATGGGCAGACGGTAGCAGCAGATGGGACATAGTTATAGTACCACACATCCCAATTGAGCCATTGTTTAAACATCTGGGTTTGCAAAAGGGTCACTAGTGCTGGAAAGAGTTCAACTATTTTATAACATGTTTCACCTATCCCTCATGTACGTCTTCATAGTAAGCCAGATTCTACGAATCATGCTATACAAGTTACTTCTCCTGCTTTATCTCCATTCTGTATTTACTTATTTAATTTTACTATGTATATTAAACAATCAGTGAAAATAGACGTTACCTAATTAACATATCATATAATCAATGGCTAGCTTTCTGGTCATAGAGTACCTCAGACATTATGATAATCACCTTACATTCATGATATAAATTTACTCTACTAAATTTTTCTTGGTTCTAAACACTTTACTGATTTTATTTCCTAAGTCTTTTATCATAAAAATATTTGCAAATGCTCATTCAACTTTCCAGTCTCATCAATTAGAATCTCAGCACTAAACAATTAGAACACAGAATAAAATTTTTGAGAATGTACTAGTCTCTAAATAAACCATTTTAGGTTTGAATTCATTTCATCACTTATGTTTCAAGATTTATATTTTTTTTACTGCTTTTGCTTTTTATTTGTTAACCATTTCTTTTGTTTTTGAGATATACTATGCCTTTGGGTATATAAAGAATCTAAGAAATTTTATTGATTTGAAATTATGATTGAAGGACCAGAAATTCAAGAATTGTATTTGGGACAGTTTGGTAAATTTATTAACCCAATAATTACCTATAAACTATTATTACTAGAGAAGAAATTAGCTCTATTCCATCAGACTGTGACAGAAGGAAAAGAAGACAGGCATACCTTATAGGCAACCCTAGCTCCAATTGTTCTTTTCCCTAATCAATTCTCATTTTATGTTTGCTGAAAGGTATCATTTTCTTAGTCTCCGAGGAACATAAAGGCTTCTTCCCACATAACCTTTTAAAATCCATCTCTGAGTTCTGTACATCTTGTTCCTGTTCAATGCACAGCATAGAACAAATGTGATCTTTTCAACAGTTGGATTTCATACATTTTCTAATATCACAATATCTGTAAGTCATAGTCTTAAGGCCATAACCGTTTTTCCTCAATGATGTCTTCTTTCATTTACATTGGATACAGAGATTTTAGTTTTTGAGAAAATGGTATACAATTGGAGAAAAATTAATGAGAAGTCATGCATTTCTGAGAGGTATACTATGATTTGTGGCAAAGATACAATCGGTGATGAATATTTAATGGGGTCTTCTGAGAAATATATGTATGTACATTTGGACAAGTACAGGGAAAGACATTTTTAAATATAGTTTATGAAATAACTGTCTAGAGAGATGTATATTTTTACACTGAAGAAAGAAATGTGATCATTTACTATAATTAAGAAGCAAAAGAGCAGAAAGTAAATGATCGAGGGAGCAGAGAATAAAATCTAGGAAATTATAAACTACACAACACAACAATATCTGAAGCCAGAAATTTTATGAAAGACAAATATGATTTTTGCTTTACATCCTTATTAATATTGAATTTCCTTTACTACTTATTATTTGGTTTTGAAGGTATTATTCATATATGTAATACATTATGATTATATTTATGCTTTATTATCTTCTTTCTCTCTTCTCTTCTCTCCAAACTCTCTATGATTCTTACTTTCTACTGAAGTGGTTTCATCATTAGAAAACAGTGGCTCTACTCCATCAGCAAACATTAACAAAATATTAGCTCCTTAGTGAAGGATGGAGATTTATGAGCATCTTCTCTTCCAACCTAGGACAGCTAGAAGGACAAATATTGTACTTCTCTGGTCTTATGGTTGGAATGTCCTTGTCTTTTCTAGGTGGAAGCATTTCAGGATACTCTTCCTTATCCTCCAGCTCTTAAATCCTTTCAACACATACTTCTAATATGACTCTTGGGAGAGAGGTGTTTATACAGATCCTCCACTTAAAGCTGACCTATCATCAGCCACTTGTTCTCTGTATTTGACAGTTACAAGTCTCTGAAATCAAGAACATGCTAAATCTCTTCTAAATATCCCTGTTTTATATAGACCAATGAGGATATCAGTCTGGAATAGAGAGGGAGACAAATTTCTGTTTTAGCATATTTTGAAATGAGGGTTTGCTTCTAATGTCTTCTGTCCCATTATATCAATCTATTTACTGAATTCTGCCAGCTATACAGACTATTTTCTGCTTCGGTGTCTTTTAATACAAAACAAATGATGCTTTGATCAATATATATCATACCTATTTCCACTGTCACATCTTTGGTACTTGAAAAGGATTAATTTTATTTTAAACTCTTATGTCATTAAGATTTATAGTGGCCAGTAATTCACGTTATGTTCTATTCTATGGTCACAACTGAGAGGAGAAGTCATATTCTATTAGGATTTCAAAGGAGATTTTTGTGAAAATACTCTTTAGCAGATGCAAAAAGGGTGAAGGTAGGAGAGTTAGTAAACTATATCAGTCAAAAAGAGAAAACAAAACAATAAACAACCAAACAAGCAGAAACAAAACCCTCAGATTTCAAATTACCTCTTCTCATTCAGGAGAACAATTATATGTAGCCTTGACATGATAATTGCTTAAGTAATATGGGCTGTCATTATGATATCTTATGCAAAATATGCTACCTAGGTTATCATTGGGCTTAAATATGCATGATAGGCAAATTTTAATCATAAATTAATTGCTGAAGTATTGGTTCTTCTGTGGATAAAAGTTTTTCTCTTTCTATACCTTATGTTTTCTCATAGCATACTCTCCATAATGAAAATGATTTTACAGACCTTGACTGAGGACTGGAAATCCATAGAACTCTGAAAATCAAAATTTTAAAACACATTACGTTTATACGTAATTTAGGCTTCCTGAGAATGTTTATCACAGTTACTTAGACACTAAAGAAAAATATGTACTTTGTTTTAAAAATATCATGCAATGATCTCTTTGATTGTTTCCAAGACCTGTCTGTAATTAAAAATAATATAAAAGTGATCTAGGTCCAGTATATTTTAACTAAATTAAATTATATATTCTACATCAATTATTCATTATTTGTAGCTTAAAGCCTCTTTTCATTTCAATAACATACATTTTTCCATGGAAAGAAATTGTGATTGGTTATGTACACCTTTAGTACCAGCACTCAGGTATCTAATACAGGCAGGTCATATTGAGTCTCAGTAGAGTGTGGCCTACCTACAGAGTTCCAAGTCAGTAAGGGCTACACAATGAGGCCATGTGTCAAACAAGACTAAGAAAACAATATTTTTCTAAGCCATTTGTGCAAAATGTGAGATAATAACAATTTTTATTTCTTTGCATAGAAGCATGGTAGAGTCTAGAGCATAATGACAGAACTATAATATCAGAGACAGGTAGCAAGTGGAGGACAAATTCACACTCTCTCAATGGCTGCAGGGCAATGTCTCTTTGGTGCTTTTATTTTCTTTGTTCTTTTACTCAGTCTTCATAAATTGTGGGAACAATTGGAATGAAGAAAAATTATCTCTTCTTTGACCCGAAAAATTGCAATTAGTCCTCATATTCAATTTGATTTAATCTGGAATCAACAGAGAGATTTACCTCTGGACCAGTTGGTAAGGACATTTCCAAGAAGGAATCATTGAAAGGGGATGGCCCTCCTTCATAGTGGATGACACCTTCTGGCAATAACCTGCATCTAAAGAGGTTGAATGTATAAATACTTCCGTTGGTTTGCTAATCTTTGCCTTTAACTTTTGAGTGTGTCTACACGTTATTATTGCTGAAATTAGAATATAGCTTCTTAAGTCTTCCAGTGTGGACTGAAGACAGCCTCTCTTGAGGAAATCACACCCCCAGGACCAGATGTGCACTACCAAGACTTCTCAGGCTCCGCAGTAAGAAAACAGCCATGTTTGGATCTTTTGCCCACTATTATTCAAGTCAACATAATAAGTCCTGTTTGATAGATGATTTACTTTATCAGTTCTTTTTCTCCAATGAATATGGCTCATATAAGAAAGATTTTTAAACTTTTTATTGATAGTGTCTTAACACATGTCCAAGAATGTATGCAAAGATGGTGAGATAGGTGCATCTTGAGAAATTCCAAGACACATTTACTGAAAATGTTGATGGATCATACTCTAACATATATTTCCCTCCTCTATGTTATTAATCCTCCATTCTTATTTACTAAGTGACAAGTTTGAAATATTTTCAAACACAAATCAATCTTACTGGGGACTAAATGTTTAAATAAACAGTACTTTTTCATATTGCTTTTGCTACTAGGTGGAATGAATTCCACATCTAGCTCATCAGCAATTTTGCTATCCAGACTCATCCCCTTGCTTTTATAGGTTATATTCACATATACCCAGCCCTTTGTTGTAATGAAACAAATTTCTCAAAGACAACCTAATTTCCCTCAAATCTGGGTTTAAACCAGAATGATGGGATAAATTCCTTTCTAAAATATCTTTCTCAAATTTTAACACAGTAAGCAAAATTCCAATTTCACATTTTACAAGTTTCTGAGCAATATACAAATGACAAGTCTATAATATTTATAGAAAATTTGATGAGATAAAATATCTTAGGCATGTGATAGGTTTACAAATGGGTTTTGCAAAACTGTAGTTATGATGACATCAGCTAATCAGATAGTGAGTTAAACCTGATTTATATGCATATTTTTGTCATATATATACACCTATATATCAGATTTTTTAAATCTTTAATTTGCTAAGATGAATATAAATAATCCAATAAAAGTGAATATTCTTGATTCTCATTTTCTAGAGGCTAAATGTCCAAGGGGAAAATATCCTAGGAAAGATTGACTCTATATTAACATCAAAGTGAGTGCTAGTGCCATAGTTTTGCTGACATTTGGGTCTTGAGTAAAACTTGGTGCCACCTGGATGCGATTATCTCAATGTAAACTAAAGTCAGTAATCTTTCCTGTAACTTTCCCCTTAAACCTCCTATTGCCCAGGTCTTCTCTTATATCCTTTGAAAAAATAACTGTTAGCATTCTGCCAAATTAAGTAACTTTCAGAGACTTGCTAGATATTATTGATGTGCCACATAATCTTGGCTAACATATTGCTGTTAATATTGGAATCCAAAGAAAAAATAAGTTTTCATACATAGTTGAAATTGATATCAGGAAAATGAAATATCTTAATCTAAAACAGTACCCCCAGGAGGTAGAACACCAAGTTCTCACTGAGGTCCACCAGCAATAGACTCTGGAACTTATGAAAATACATCATAATCTGTTGAACTACACCTTTGGTTTTAAACCTCCAATCTGAACACGAGGTAGGGAGGCTCTCCCTCTCTGTAAACTTCAAAAGGGAACCTTTGGTGATTTAAGATGCATTGGCAATGAACCGTCATGGGAGAGTGAATCAGCATGAACCCACTATAATCAGAAGGCCGCTGGAAGACCTGAGGTTGACATTTTATGGGGCTCAGAGGTCAGAGTAGACAGATCGTGGGCTTTCAGCACCTTGTTGCTCACAAGCTGGGACAAAGTTAAGTGTTTCTGAACTTCTAATGCTTTTAGTCTTTCATATCTCCGTGAATGAAAGATTCACAGCATGGTTTATTTTTCTCTTGTTATTTCTTGAAAGAATTGTTTTTTTTAAAGAAATATCTGTGCTAATTATTCACTTTAGGCATATAGCATTTACCAAGTAAGCATTAGGCCATGAGTTCTATCTAACAGCACCACAGAATGAAAACAAGCTAAGTGTTGTTCAGTTAAGATTACTGGAGAGAATTATTTCTGATCCCTAGTAGAGTGTTGTAAAAGTAATTTGTGTGGACATCTAAGCATCTTTATTTTTGGAGAAATTTTTTTGTTTAAAAATAGCTTCTAATATTTTTAAATATAAGAAAGAAATTTTCTGTTAATAAATGAATATTATTTAATGTTATGTTAATAAATGGTTACAAAATATATTCATACTTGTGAGTATGATATATGCTTTTGTGATATAAAGATTATGAAATGATTTTTTAGGTTTGAAAATTGACATAATTTACAAGTTGAATGATGATAGAAATATTTATCAAAATACCTTTTGTTCAAACTACATGATAAATTATATAAAAGCAGATGCACAAAAGTAGCACCTTGAAACCTAATACTTTTTAAAATAAATTTAAGGTAACAGAAAACAAAAAAACAAGTTTAAATTTAAAAAAGCAATAATAAAAATAATACATACAAAGAGTAAAGCTTATCCTTTGCAATTAGTAAGCATTTATTTTATTTATGATTATTATTTTAAGAAAATATCTTACCATGTACCTTAGTCTAGCCTTTAATGATACACACAATCAAGGCAGACACAATCATACGATCATCCTCTCTCTGATTAGTGCCTCTAAAAGTGCAGGCATGCTAGTAATAATAAACAGGACAACTGAATTTTATTAAACTCTGATTTGCTGTATTGAAGAGGTACAGAAGTTTTTTATAAATTGAAGTTTATGAAAACTCCATGTTCAGCAAATATGATATGCATGCTTTTGTAATAACATGTGAAGGTTGTTTTGAATTTCTTGGCTGCATTTTGAAAATTTAGCAATATTTCAAGTATTTCACTGTTACTATATCTAAAAGAGTGCCTTTTCATCAGTAATTTTGGGTTTTAATTGAAAAATCATGAATCAGTATCATTGAAGACTGCAAAATTAAAATGTAAATGTTGTGTTCTACCAGCTCCATTGTCCATCCCTTCTCCTGTTTCCCATTTTCTTCTGAGGCTTCCATATTTACTAAGAGCAACTGTTATTGCAATCAAAGCAATTAATAAGCCTACAATAACCACCTGAAGTTCAAAAAAGGAGAAAAAACACAATTATCACTTCATTCAAAAAGCTAGAAATAACTAACCTTAGAAGAAAAGACATGTCAAAAACCAAGCTCTTCCTGTTGTTTCAAATAGTCAAATTTTACATGAAAATCAATAGTTCTTGAAGAAAAATGACACACATTTTTATAGTAAACATTTAAATGTTAATCAAGTAAAATGGTCATTGCTGCTGTACGGAAATTTTTAGGAGTATGGGCCAAACAAATGAACAAGAGCATTCACTTCAATTCCACCCAAAAGCCAGAAACTTTAGCATTTGCCTGAGATCATTGCTGAATGTGGATATGCTCAACATCCATCCAGATGAAACAGCCTTCTATTGTAAGAAACTATCTAGGAGTTTAGTAGCAAGAAAGCAGCCAGGACCTGGCTTCAAAATTTCACAGGACAATCCTTTCATAAGAAAAAAAGAATTCTGCTCAGGACTTTAAGCTAAAGCAAATGTTGTCTTATAATTTCAAAAGTCCCAGGGCACTTTAGAATTATTCTGGATTTACTTTTCCTGACTTTATTAGAAATACAAACTAGGATTATAACAAGTGTACTTATAGCATGTTTCACTAAATGCCTTACACGAAATATTAATATACGCCTCTTCAAAAAACGCTTTTCAAATTACTGCACTTTATTGGAATTGTGCCTTGTCACACAAGAGCTGCAATGAGGACATGAGATGGGACTAGAGTGTCCATTTGCACTAACACAATTCATTGATCCAGGTATAAATTCAAATTTAAAATCTTATTCTTTAGTTATATATATTTTTTGGGATACAGACTCTACCCTCAATAATAATGTACCTGATGGATTTGAGCAAAGCTGTTTAGAGATCTAATTATATATCTTCTAGAATAGATTGTCCACTGTAGATACTATTAAGAATATTTCAGTTCATATGAAGTTGTGAAAATACAAACATTAACAAGAATTTTGGAAGACGTTGCCTGCTTCTTTCTGGATGACTTTGGGAGACGAGTGGAGGAAGTAACTGCAAATGTGGAGGAAAAGATGAGAAAACTGGAGTTAGATATGGAGTCTGCATTCGAGTGAACTCTGAATGAAGTCTCCTGATGAAACCTCCATGGATGAAGAAGGGGTTGTTTTTGCGAGACAAGGAAAGGGTAGTGCACACGATCTAGCCAGGTGCAGACGACATGAACACTGCTGAGGTAACAACAAGGATATAGGACAGAACAGGAAGCAGCGGCAGAGTTTTACCCTCCAACACAAAAAGATGTACAGTGGATAAAATATCATCAAACAGCATCACAGGCTACTAGTGCAAGCTTGGCTAAGCCACAACATGCATGTAGATGCTAGAAAACAATATTGTGTATCAGACTTTCTCTTAGAATTTATTCAGGATCTCATTGTCGTTCTCTGCTGTGTAGGCCTGGCTGTAACTGCAGCCAGATGTGTTGGATAACAGACGTACACTACTGAATCCAGCTTTCCCGAGTTCTGCAGATCTGAACTCAAGTCCTCATGCTTGCATGGCAAATGCTTTTAGAATGACAGAGGTCATGTTTCTAAAACTAATTACAATTGATATACAATATAATTCAATGTATTTAAATTTAGAAACATTCATTATAAATATTAGAAATTAGTTCTGATTAGTACAAAGAATGCACAAAAAAATGAAACTATAAATACAGTTCTATACCCAGTTCCTGAAACTACAATTTGACCTTTTACCTTCCTTAATTGAAGATATACTACACAGACAAGACATGTGATAAGATAAAATAGAATATTATAAAGGTTTCTAACAATACACTTTATCCAGTTCCCTTATATTCATGCAAAATTATCTAATTCAAAATATTATTATAATCTACAAAAATCACACACCAGAAATGACATATAAGAATAAACTTAGTCAAAAGTGGTCACAAAGACAAACACTAAATATGAATTTTCTAGAGTTCCTTGATTTTCCCATATAAAAATATGGGAACCAGTACAATTTTCTGTATTCATAACTGTGTGTGATGAAGCATTCATATAACAAAACTTTCCCTTTCCAGGTTTTATTACTTCTGCTTAGTGATGGATGATTTATTAAAACAGACAAAAACCAAAATGATAGCAAAAGCAAAATCTTACTTCTAAGTTAAGGAAGTATTTTTACAAATATAACCCACTGACAAGCAATAAATACTAATAAGAGTATAGGTTATGAGTCATTTGACATCTACCTGTTATAAGCTAAGAGAAAATTTTCTCAACATGTTAGATGATGGCTTACCAAGTCACTTCTTTAAATATGATATGCACATGAGCAAAGCAGTTCTTTAAAGCTGGGCATGGTTGAACACAGCATTCAGCACTCAGGAGACAGGCAGGCAGCTCTCTGAGTTCCAAGACAACCTGGTTTGCAGAGTGAATTCCTCAACAGCTACAGAGACACAGAGAAATCCTGTCTCAAAAAACCTTAAATAAATAGACACAGACAGACAGAAATAGATAAATTAGAACTCCAGGAGCAGAAAGCTTAAATTAGACAAGATTGTTTTTGTCTATAACTCAAGTTTAGTAAAACAAACAAAGTGATTGGAGCACAAGTGTCATCGTTGTTCCGCTCCAAGAAGCACTTGGATGCTATCCTTTTGGCTGAGTAAGTGTTCCGAAATAAGTACTTCATCAAATAAATATTTTGATTTGCATTCAAAATAAAGGCCATGTAATCACAGAACCTTAAATATTGCTTACTAACGATAACACCCACAATATAAAAATAAACCTTGAGAACATTTTGATCATGGGAAAATTAAAACTAAGTAATAGTTAAATTGACTTACTCGAGATATTCTCAAAAATCACTGCATTTCTATTACAGTGGCTGAGACTTTGGTCTCTAATGTCACAATCTCTGTTGAAATCTTAATGCTAATCTCATTTAGCTATGCCACAGGGAGCAAATTAACTAAGAATTATAAACCTCTATTTTATTTAAGGCACATATATTAGTAATTATTTCACAAGAGTTTTTCTAAAGAATACTAGTTAGGATATCTTAATCATATAATGACCACTATTATCTAAATTTTACTAAACCCTGGAGATTTGACCCAAGGAAGGACAAAAATTAAAATATTAAAAAAAACAAGCTATGAAGTTCAAACTGAGCAAAGATTTTAAAAAGATATAAAGATACTAAAGTGCTAATAAGACCAAGGTAAGTTTTGTTTAAAGTTCTAGTAGAAAAAAAAAAACAAAAACAAAACTGAAACCGTTTTTTTTTCTTCTGCAACCCTAGCCATATACAAAAGCGCGTGAGAGACTGAGAAACTATGTATTACTTTCCACAAACTGACAGAGATAACCATGCTAAGATTAGAATTATAAGTAGCCTCTGGTAAGTGTTTAGGAGTTAGGTGATTATGCCAAAGAAGTTAGAAAAGTGCACCAGAAACCCAGGAGCTGTTAGGCAAGGGAGATTGAGAGCTGCCATGTAGATGTTTGAAACTGACTCCAGGCCCTGTACAAAAACAGTAAGTCCTGCAATTGCTGACTCATCTCTCCAGCCCCCTTTAGATTTTCATTTTATTTTATTTTGGTTTTTGGTGGTCACGTGGTAATCACAGTAATGGACATAGGAATTTACCAAAGTTTCTATAATTTTATGTCATTGATTTCAAAATTTGTTAGTTTCTCTTGACTCATATTTATTGCTGTGCAAATCTGAACAGATTTTTGATATAAAAGAATCTTTAGTAAGTATTTCCAGCGATTCAAAAATGAAGATACAAATTTTACAGAAACTTTGTCCTGATTCACCCCTTACTCCCTCCTATCTTTACTGTTTTGCTCAAGAAAACAGGCCATCCCTTTACACAAAAGGCCTGAAGAGTTTATAATGGAAAATGCCTGTGATATTAACTCAAATATTTCAAATAATAGGCTAAAAGAGAAGGGATTATTTGTGGAAAAGAAGTAAGTCCCTGCACCATCGAGGAACTGTGGTGCCAAATAAACGGCAGAGTGTTTGCAGAAAACACTCCAGACAAGGTCGAGGTAGCACAGGGCTTTTAACATCCATGCCCAGAATGCTTCATCCAAACACTACTTTAAATAAAGTAAAGGGAGCTTGGCAAGCACTGAATTTCATTTAGCCCCCTGGTAGCTCACTTAATTAGAGTAAACCAAGACTTCCTAAGACTCTTTTGTAAGACTAAACCTCATCACTACAAACTGGCTTTTTAATTATGTGGTTCTTAAGAGTCTTTGGACATATAATAGGACAGACTGTAAATCAACTATTAACTCATATGTTCTCTCTCTCTCTCTCTCTCTCTCTCTCTCTCTCTCTCTCTCTCTCTCTCTCTCTCTCTCTCTCTCTCCCTTTCTCCCCTTCTCTCTCCACTCTCTCTTTTTACCTTTTACTCAGAAGATCTTGCAAGGGACAGAAGTCACAAGTGCTCTTCATGAATATTCTCCTTGTATGCTAACATGTTAAACAGCAGACTCCATTTCCGGTTTTATATCCTCCTAGTTTTGTTTGTGTGTGGATGTGGGGTATATATGCGAATGGGTTTTTGAGGAAGTGTAAGCTGTTGGCTCTACTATTTGTTGATGTGAATATCCTAATTAACTCAGAACTCATCAGTTCCATAAAACTAGTTGACTGGAAAGCCTCGGGGTTTCCTCCAGCTCCCTCTCTCCTGCACCAAAAATATAGGTATGAGCAATTAACTCTGGCTTTTTAATTTGTTGTTGGGATTGTAAGTCAGGTCTTCCAATTTGAGGAACAAGCACACAGCAGAACAAGCCATATTTTCAGACCCAGGTTACTCAGCTTTAGAATTCTTATTAGCTAAAAATAAGTGATAGAAACTCTTTTCCTCAATACTTTGTCTTTTATTTAGGAGAAAAGAAGTTTATATAGTAGACTACAAAGAAAGAATCAAGCATAACAGTACTAAAACTTCTAGTTTTTTCTTCTAAATTCACACTGATAGTACTTGTACAAAGTGAAAAACTTAATTCACTTTTATAAAAAATTAAAGAATGAGTAAATTGTAAGTTTTCAATGAATAATAATAAATTACTCTCAAGAAGGAACACAGCTCCTCAGACTTCTCTGGTCTACAGAAATTCAAGAGAATATCTTCTAAAAGCATGACAATGGAAATAACAATAAATATTAATAATTAATAATAATAAACCAAAGTCATGTACATTGTGGGTTCTTCTGTTATGTGTCTCCATTTGAAATGTGTCAGTCACCAGGAATAAAATAAGTTATTAATTAAAGAAAGATAGATAAGGTCTCAGGCAAGTCAGTCCATGAAAATCTTAAAAAAATCTAAGAGAAATTGCTGATTTTTCTCATATTCTGTTAATTTAGGCTCTGAATCACAACTATACACGAGTGTTAGATGAAAATGACAACAAGAAAAATCAGGTAGTTTATATATTTGTGGAAATAAAATTCAATTAAAACGAAAATTGGAGGAAACAGCAAATATTTGGAAGTGAAGAGAACTTGGAATTTGAATTTAGTATCTAGAGGCTGCTAACACTCCTTCATCATGGAATATTATGGAATATTCCTTTACACTGTAAAAATATGTCACTCTGATTGGTTTAATAAAAAGCTGAATGGCTAATAGCTAGGCAGGATTTTCATGGCAGAGAGAATACTTGGAATAAGAAGGGCAGAGAAACTAGACAGACATGGAATGAGTCGAACACACACACACACACACACACACACACACACAAAGGATAGATGTAAAAACCATCTGGTAGAAAATAAATTAATGAAAATAGGTCAATTTATGAGTTAGTTAGGAACAACCAAAACAATCAGATGAGCTTTCATAACAAATGGTAAGTTTCTGTGTCATGATTTTGTAGTTTGCTGGCAGATAGAAAAATGTGACTACAATGAATTCAAAACACAAAACAAAGATTTTTTTGATTTCTTAGATTGAATGATAGTTTAGAGTATGCACCAAACATGAAGTACAACTGAAATCGAAGCTAGTTGAAGCATACCACCTTCGAAACACCACATTGAGGAGGGAAATCATCAAGATTTCCTTTTTATTTTTTCAGATACATTTTAATTGTTTCATGTGTTGGTGTGTATGACAAATGTTTGTGGGTACACCACATACATTCAGTGCTCAGGAGAACTGGAGGGGACATCAGATCCCATAGTGGTTTATATGCTTTGGTGAACTGTTTGGTGTGAAGGTTGAGCACCGAAATCCAGTCCTCTACAAGAAAAGTATGTTCTGTTAAGTATTGAGACATTTCTCCATCTCTTACATATCTTTGAAAAATTATTTTACTTTATTGGGTTCTGTCAAGGATAGGTGACCAAAGAATGTGAAGAACAGTAGAAATAGTCTTCCTTGGGGAAAATGCAGTCAAGTTTCTTCTTCAACATCAAATAGCCCTAAATATCTACACACAGGGAAAAAACAGACAGCAGGATATTGTTAAGAATATATAGGGATATATGTGTTTATACAGATACATATGTTCACATAGCAACAACTAATGAAAATCGGGCTAGAATTCCAAGGAGAAAAATTAGGGAATATGTGGGAGCTTGTGGCCAGGAGGAAAGTGAAGGGGAACTGATAGCATTATATTTAATTTCAAAAATTCAAAGAAATAATTTAAAAAAACAATGACTTTGGTTATGAAAGGTAAATGTATATACCTTACAGACTCCTGACACATATCAAGTGTAAGGTAATCCAAAAGATTGACTTTGGAATTTTAAAGTCATCTGTTAAGAAGGTTGCAACCATTCTTGTTTGTATTAATGAAGCACATGGTGTTCAAACAGCAAAGCACATTGCTGCAGTACCAGCTTTTCTATGTAATTCTGCTTGGGATTTATAGTACCTCTTACTTCTGTTATCTGCCCTGTTTTTCCATGAGGGAAATTATCCCATATCATGTGACTGGATTGTATCATTTTTCTATCATCTTTCATCAAACATTTCTATTTTTAAATTCCAATAATTACAATAAAATCCATCTGACATGTGCTAAATATCTAAAGTGACTGATTCATATTTGCTAAGTTTGCAGCATTGTTTATCTACCACTCCCATTGAGTGTTCTCTCCAGTTTTAACTGGTGCTATAAATATGTCAGCAGCATCCTTAACTTGTATTCATTGTAGATGTTGCCCTAATATTTCTTTCTGTATATTTTCTAACTGTTCTGGCATCCATTATTTTCATAGTTTCATACCTTTTCCTTATTTCCTATTCTTCCTTATTGTAAGCTATTGTCCTTTGTGTAAAAGTTACTTACTATACACCAATAGCTAGTGACCATCTATTTATTTTACTAGTTCTTTGAGAGGTATGGATTCGATCATATTTATCGCAGCCAGGCTCTTTCCAGATCTCCCCACCATGCTTATCCCTTCAACTTAGAAACAATTAAACTTTAAAAACCATTTGTGCTGTCTCACATACTACTGAACATATGGTCTTCTGCCAAAGTATGCCTACACTCCTATAGAAAACTGACCTTTCCCTAGAGTCAATACCTGACAATCTCACCATGGCTAGGGTAGAATTATGTGTCCAACACCATTATCTAGGTAACATTTGGTCTGGCTTAGCCTTGCAAAGGATTTGAGCATGCTGTCACAAATACTTCAACTTGATATGTGCAGTTTCCCTGCTGTGGCCGGAAGATGGTTCTTTTCAGTCAACCACCACATTGAGTCTTGAACTCTTTCATCCCCCTCTTCTGCAATGATCCCTAAGCCATGAGAAGATGAAATATGCATATATATGACTATACATATGTGATATATATATATATCCAACAAATTAATATTTATAGCTTAAACTTCAAAAACACTAAATGGGGGTGGCAGACACAAAACACTGTGAATGCAATAATTATACTATAGGCCACTTTAAATTATACACTACATGTCAGTTGAGTTTTATTTTAATTTAAAAACAAATTTTTGATGATAGAGGAGAGTAAAATTGTATAAATGGTGTATTTGAGATTGAGATATTTGCAACATATATATAATATGTTTTTTGTATTTCTTTTAATGGCTGATCATTCTGCACTATATTTGTTTGTCCTGAAGCTTGGCTACTCTGGCCTCTGTGTTAATTACCATCCACCACAAATAGAAGCTTCTTAAACAAGAGCACTAATCCTTTCTCTTTTCTTCCCCTTTGGTTTTTAGAGACAGGTTTTCTCTGTAACTTTGGAACTTTTCCTGGAACTAACTCTGTATACCAGGCTGGCCTCGAACTCACAGATCCCCTCCTTCCTCTGCCTCCTGAGTGCTGGGATTAAAGGTGTGTACCAACACTGCCTGGCCAATACTAATCCTTTCTTAATAAAACTTTTGTTAATGTTTGATCTCTCTCCATCTTTTGGTCTTTCTTTAGAGTTATTAAAATTTCTTCAGATATACATTATCTGCACTGCAGTCAGTGCTTCCTTGTTTCTCTATTGTTTTTCCTTCCTTTGTAGTCTTCTCCTGTGAACAGATTTCAGAAGATACACTTGTCTCCATAATTATGATGGTCATGAGAAGGAAGTTGGAGAACGGAAGTCACCTTGTTTTGCTCAGGTGCTTTGTGATACAGGTTGACAACTCTGGTCTAATCAGGAGACAATCTTACATTATATGGTTTTCTCAGATGAAATACATTTTCATTCAATAACTTTGACTATTGTTTAAAATACTTTCAGTATTATGTGATAAATAATGATAGGACACTGTGAACACTTCATTTACAGGTACTCAACTTGCATTTAAACTTTAAAATATACACCAAAGTTAACAAACAAACAAAACCAACCAGAAGTTGGAGAGTTTCACTCTTCATGAAGTTGGGCATGATTCCAAGTTGAATAAATTTCTCCTCAGAAGTGAGGCATAAATGAGTCTGCCCTAAGTTTAAGAGCTATGCTAATTTAAGAACCCACTATACAAATACCAGTATTTATCTTGTCTTCAGACATTCAATATAAAATTAAACTGTAGTCCATATGCATGTGCGTACACCCATCAGTGTATGTATTTGTGTTCATGTAAGTGTCCTAACTTACAATATAAAACCTGCACCTGAAATCCTTGTCTGACTGAACAGTTTTCAAATCACACATGGGAGGAGCCAGTTTGCAGGGATTGCAAATGACATCATCAGTCGTGGAAACTGGAGGAATGCTAAGATAACATCCCTCACCTCATTGTAAACAGTGAAGGTTCCTTTGAGGGATGTCTTACATTGCAAGTCTGGGATTTAGTTTATAGGTCTGACAAGTGTGACCTTTAAAATAATGTATTTGCTATAAAATGAAAGAAAACTCTTTATAACTAAAATATATTGCCTACAAAATCACTTTCCAGCAAGTAGTTTGATTACAATAAAAATAACACGCCAAAATGAAACAGTTTACCTGTGATCAATTTAATGTGGTTGTAAAATGCTAATTATGAGAGAAAACACATTCAAGGTTGTGGTAGCGTCTATAAAACTTGGAGAAAATCTAACACTCAGTGATGTGTAGCACATATGTGCAAGCAGATGGCCAAAGTATTATTTTTAAAAACAGGACTTTTGCTGACAAAATACAGAGTTGGAATGGTGTGACTGGAAAACTAAGAGGATGTTATTTATGAGCCAGTTAGCTTGCAGTCTAACTGGATTCTGGCTCAATGGAAGATAAAGAGAACTTAGTCTTTTTAAAAATAAAAAGAATCCAGCTATAGAGGGAATGAGAAATGCTTCTGAAAATACACTTATATGTAATTTTCATTCCCGGATTATTTCTTTCAGTTCCTTCCCTTTGTGGCAGCAATGAGAGACTGGTGTCTTCTTTTATATCAGCTATAACATGCATAAAATATTATCTTTGAAATTTTTTACACAAATTTAGGGGAAAGGAACATTTAATTGTAAGTTAAACAAGGAAAAATGTAGAATGGATTGTAAATCTCTGTAGAAATGAGATCAAATAACAAACATTAAATTTTCTGTATTTTATATTTAATATGCTTTGAATTGAAATAGATTTACTTCATTTTCCTTCCTCCTTTTCCTTCCAGATGCTGGTACATATTTTTGAACATTTTAAGACCTTTGTTATATATTCCAAGCTTATTATATTTAATTGAGAATTAGGAGGATATGTATGCCTTCTTGGATTTAATATAATACTGAAAAAATGAAGAATTATTTTGGACATATCTTATTCTTCTATTAACTGTTACTAAATCAGTGGAGCCTGGGAATATATTTTAAATGATTATATTTGAATCAGGAAAAAAATTAGGGATGAGTAAATGTTAATTTTTCATTCAAGATAACCATGTTAGGAAAATACATCATCACAATACCATACGAATGACGTCAAAGACAATATTTTCTGCACATAGTTAAATTAAACCAATAATCAAAATTTGAATGTGAATAGAAAATTGTATTTTGAAGTTTTTAATGGCTACACTCACAACTCAGTGCAAAATGTTTCCATCTATTTATAACTATTACTCATATTTTAAGAAATTTGTAAGAACTGAAAAGCTGGTTCAGTGTTTCAGAGCACTGGATGATTTTGCAAGGAGTCATGGTTTCCAGCACCAACCTCTAGCAGTTTGCAGCCTAGGTGTAACTAAGTTTTCCAGGAGTCCAAGGACCTCTTTTGCTTCTATGTGAAGCCGTGATGCATAGAAGGATATATATACAAATAAATAGAAATATAAACATGAATTTTGCATAGAAAGTATTCATATAAACTTTCCTCAGCTTGAGAAACTGATAGTATTGCTTATTTTGTCCTTTGTCATATACCATATTTAGCTTTAAGTATATATTCAGTATGCACTATTCATTACAGAGTTAGCAGTCAAGGAATCCTAAACAATACATGTGAATATTACAAAAGACTGACCATTTTATATATCCATTTATATCTAGAATTTTTTGATATTTTTGGAGTTAGTATATAGTTAAGTATAAATAACCTAAGTTTTACAATCTTGGAAACCTTGCAAATCATTAGTTAATTTAGGATGAGCATTTAATATATCAATTAACGTGAACATATTATTTGATATTTTTAGATTTAGTAAATAGGTATGGATGAATAATCAAAATTGTACAGTCTTAGATAACATGCATATTATTAATTACTCTAGGTAGAAATATTTTTAAAAACATATTTTTGGCTGGGTGGTGGTGGAACATGCCTTTAATCCCAGCACTTGGGAGGCAGAGGTAGGAGAATCTCTCAGAGTTCGAGGCCAGCCTAGTCTACAAAAGCTAGTTCTAGGACAGGCTCCAAAGCTACAGAGAAACCCTGTCTCAAAAAGAAAAAAAATCCCATGGTTTTAAAAAATAACTGTGTGCCATAAAGTCACCAATATGAAAATAGCTTATCTTTTACTTGAAACAGTGGCCCAAATATACTGTCATTGTTTGCAGAAAAAAAAATGGGTCCTGGTCATAGCTAAACTTCAGAATAGCTTGATGCTTCAATTATTAATCCCAATTCACTCGAACACAGTAACTTCATAAGGGAAAAACAGGATTTGCTCTTGCCCTTTTTATAATATAGTTTCTGCCACACTATAAAAAATAAATTATGATATTAAGTTCTTACCTATTACCAAGTGAAAGGAAGTCTTTAAGTCAATGATGTAAATGCATGTGAAAAAGTTTTTCTAGAGTTCCATCAAGATTTCTGTATTCCATGTTCAAAAGGGAATTAGCTTGTGATCTCAAGTACTTTTCAGGTTGAATAGTGAGATCATCTATGTATAAATAATGAACTGAAAAATAATATTCTTCTAGGAAACCAACATTTGGAAAACTACATAGGCAAACAAAGCATTAATGCAGCCCAGAAATTAAAAACATGTGCATTAAAAAAGAATAAACAAATAGAAAAATGTATTTTACACATTCATATGTATGTATGCAGCTATAATGAATATTTCATCTCTGCCTTATTACTTGAGCATGCAGAAAAGATATTTGCATGGTTATAGGAAAGTTTTCCAATTGAAAATTACCAATTTAAGCAAAAGCTGAATTCAGACATATTTAACCATTTTGGACTCAATAAAATTACCCAAGCAGCAAAAATACTGAAAAAAATGATTGAAAAATAACATCTGAACATATTCTGTTCAAACTGTTTATATAAGATGCTGTCCTGGTGTTAGTGGCACATACCTTTAATCCCAGCTCTTGTGGAGGCAGAGGCAGGTGGATCTCTGTGCATTCAAGGCCAACAGCTCCAGGGTTTAGTTCTCCTCTTTTGCATAATCCGCTCTACCATTTTGGTAGTCATCATCTTTAGTAGATATTCCAGAAATCTAAGTTTATAACACATGAATATATGTGGTATATTTCAATTCCTATATATCTTTTCTGTCTTTGGTTTTATTGAGGGCCTTTACATTGTAGTCTCTTACCAAAACCCTTTATTCACTATTTCACAAGGATTCCTTTAGATCAACACTAAGTACACCAAATTGTTCCAAACAATTTACTGAGAGGTCTTCAGATTTCAGTTGTGTTGTTGGTAATGAGCAAGTATGGCCACCACAAATTACCTCTGGGATAGTATGAATATTGCATCCTGCATTAACACTATTTACCTGTTCATTCAGTGCTGTCTAGTGCAGAATATTTCAACAGGCTTGAGAACATGAAACATGTACAATCTGATATTCTATCAACTCTGATTTTTCTAAACTCCTACAGATAATTTCTAAAATTTCCTTCCAAAAAGACTATTTCTGTTACTTGCAGACTGGCATCTGGCCAGATTGAATTCCTCATAATAAAATTTATTGTGGGGTTAATGGATATCTAGTGTTGGTTTGACTATTGCAAACAGTGGAGAAGGAGGGATGAAGGTCTCCTGTGATTGACTAACCCCAATGTAAACAATGAACTTGAGGTTAGATAATCAGAATTATTGACAGTGCTCCACATATATTGCCATTCTTCACCTATTTATGAAGTCAGAGGCAAAAATTAGCACAGACAAAATATTATAAAGAATAAATATAGCTGATGGCATTAAGGGGAGTGTAGGATTTATTTCCAAAGCAATGTTTTCCAAAAAAAAAAAAAAAAAACCATGGGGAATGCATGCTAGGAGCTGCTATAATTAGGTGTGAATATACTTCTGAGGTGAGCAATATACTGAGCATGCCAAGTATAGGTAACATTTTCCCTGGAAATTGTGTTGGAGCATTTTGTGGACATGCTTATGTCAAGGTCAGAGAGCATGTGCTTTTGCAGAATAAAATTACAGACAGGAGCATTTCATGGTATGCTCAGCTTGTAACGTAAATCAGGTGTACTGGCATGTCTCAATGGGCAATGCGCTTTCTCCAAGCATTTTAAAAAGAAAAATATGCTAGTAAAAATATGGGGAAAAAAGACAAAATAAGCAATGTATGTTTTGAAGGTATATTAATACAAGAATTTGCCACTAAACATGGCACCTCTCTTGTTTACTGACTAGCAGTCATGGGTACCTCTGAGAAAATTAGCATATATCCATAAGGTCTTACTGAAATAGCCTAACTAGGACCTGACCTCTGGTCTTTTATGGACTCTGTTTCATGCATGTTCTTAACCCCACAGTTTTTAATGTTTATTTGTATTCTATAGAAATATTTTTGTTATTTTTAGTATCAATCCATGGCAATTTCTTGGAATACTGGCAAGTTATGGATTCAGAAAGTAGTTTTGAGACTCTTCCAAACAGTGTCTTAGAAGTGTGTTCATAGAAAGGTGAACTATACTTAACAGGTTTCAGAAAATATTCAAATTCTTAGGGCTAACATCAAAATTGTTTAATTCTGAATCGGAGAATACGCAAATTTAATTATTAGTTCATATTTAAGTAGTTTAATTTTTAGTTAATTTCATACTATTCTTAGAAATATTCATTAATTTACTAAAATTCAATAATATTTTACATACTGATTAAATTAATTTAAAAGCTTATTAATTTATTATGAGTGAAATGTATACTAGTTTTTAAAGAACTTACTTAGCTAGTGATAAACTCTTCTAGTCATGACTGAGAATTATTTGTCTAGTAAATAAGGGATAATAAAGTGTGGGATGAAAGTTAAACATTGCAATCTATATACTATTTACAGTATCATTCAGGAAATCTGATAACTAAAATTTTAAGTAGTTTAAGATCTAAGTTTGGAATTAATAGGATGTGTTTTTAAAGACATATAAGTTACTTAGGGTTTCGGGCCTCAGTTTCATAGTATAAAGAGGTTTCTGCTAATTTTAACAAATTTAAATTGAATACCTAACATGCAAAAGTTTACTTTTCTTAATCATTAGATATTAATAGCATCAAAAATGACTTCTTATTGTAATTTTCACAAACGAGTGAATTGTCTTTAGTTTCCAGTACCTTTTTGTAACATACGAGAAGGCCGAAGAAGTGACTAATAAAAGTACCACTCACACAAACAAAATAAAACTAGGTGTCATACCATCACAAGATTTCACCTTGACCAGCTGGAGGGGACAATTTCCACATGTAGCTCTGAGAATGGAGCCTTGGTTTGAGTTACAGAGAGCTACAATGTACTTTATAGTGAATTAAAACAAATTCCCTCCATAATTTTACATTAATTGGCTATTTAAGATACTATATAATGGAGTGGCGAGTTTTTTGATAGTACATTATGCATTAACCTTAGTCTATTTTGAGAGAGGTTCCTGTGCTTAGAATGGTTTTGATTCTGAGATTACACATGAAAGATTTTTTGTGGTTTTTTTAAATAATTACTTTGAGATATACAACTAATCATATATAATGAAATCTACTTAAATATTTTAAATTTATTTGAAAAGTCACTATAGAGAAAGTATGATTCAAGTTCTTTTATTCTTAATCAAGATTAATTCCTGTGCTGAGTTTAATGAGTAAGGGATAGGTGAAAAGTGAGATGTTCCTTAGAATGCATCTCCAGACATGGTTTGCCTCCAAGATTCTATTGAATCAATAACCATAAAGTGAGAGAGGCCTTCATGAAAACTGTTAACTTCTAATCAAACATGTTTAGAAGATGCTACTGGCTAGTTATTCTCAGCAGGCTACATGTCTTCCAATAATGCTGAAGAGTGATATAAACAAGTTTATGTAAAACCATATGGATTTGATATTTTTGTGCTTGTGAATCTTTTATTTATGTATTCTCAAGATAAAAAGTTAAGAGACAAGAGAACAAAATCATTTAATAAAAAGAAAAGGAGGTATGTGTTTCCAGAATTTTCATACAAAATTATTTTTTTTGAGATATTGACTGGTATTTAAACAGACATTTTTAAATAAGAGCATCACTGTGACATTCATTTACAAGTAATTAATCAAAGCTCGTCACTTTGAAGGATTGGGAATGTGATTTCTTGGCTTTCATTTTAGCTCTTATCTATAGAAAGGTACGTGTCTAAGATTCTGTCTTCTTGTGGTTCACAAAGACCATACACTGTGCTGGGCGGTTGAATATGTTTAATTATTTCGTCTTTTCAAAGTGTGTGAACCTAAATATTATTCAACATTTCCTGCTCTGGAATACAAAAAAAACCTGAAAATATATTTGGTTCTTTAGTTTTTCTCTAATAATGTAGGAGTACTTGTTTAATATTCCACATGACAGCAACTTCGTCTTCATGCTAACTCCTTAAACAGATTCTAAAATGCCCTCTAAGGCATCCATCTTTCGGCTTCCTAGTGATTATGGAAACAATCACACAGTGACTTCTCTGTGGATCTTCATTTGTTATCTCTAAAGCCACTTCTCAAAATTAAAATAGTAGCAGTGTATTTCACACTGGGTCCTAAGAATATAGACTATGATAAACAGAGGAGAGGATTCTGAGTAAAAGACAATAGAATAATGATGGCTGAGTAGAAGGAGTTCTGAGTAGAAACACTTAAGTTTTGTTTTCCTTTCTTTGCAATTTTATAGCTCTGTGCGAATATGTGAACATATGTAGACATGTCCTAAGAGGCTAGAAAAACTAAATCCCTGTGGAGCTGGAGTATTTTAACTTGTAGCTTGAAACACAACAGACACTTTGCTCAGGTTAGCTAATGACAAACCATCCCTCCAGCCCCTCTTGTTAGAAACTCTTGAGACATCATTTTCTATTGGATTCAATTGATGTCTCTCATGGAGCTTAGATGTGCTGTCTAAAAGTTTCCAACATGTGTCTGAGATGCATTCAACATAAGAACAGAAATGGGTAGATTACAACCTCAACTCTATTTATCACAGCATCCCTCTCTTGCTCAACATTCCTTTTAAAGTTCTAGTTATTTTTATATTTCTCAGCACTAAAATCTGTTCTTACTTACCACTTTACTTTCCAGTGGTTTTAGTTCATTTGCCGTTTCTATCTCATTCCTTTTGTACACGGAAAGAATTGCTTTGGTGTAGAAAATAACCTCAAAATCAAGTAAGTATTTGTTTTAATAAATACATTTTTAGAATTATGTACATTTGTATTGATGTATAAACACAGTCATATCAATAGTCACTTTTTATTCCATTAAACAAAGTAGACCAAGACAATCTTTCAATATTAGATGTATTTAAACACTTATGACCATTCTTAGTATTATGTTTTAAAATTTTATTTATTTATTTATTTATTATTTAATTTATTTTATCCCTACTTCAGTTGCCCTACCCACCTTTTCTTCAATTCCCTTCTCCCCTTTCCCCCTCCATTCACCCAATCCACTCTTCTGTTTTTGTTCAGAAAGGGCCAGGTCCTGCATGTCAACAAAGCATGGCATATCAAGTCACAGTAAGACTAAGTCTTTATCCTTGTATTTTAACTGAGCAAGGCAGCCAGTATGAAAAATAGGTGCTCAACTTACTAGACCTGGATGGAGGTGGGAGGTCCTGGACTCCCCACAGGGCAGGAACCCTGATTGCTCTTGGGCTGTTGAAAGAGGGGTCTGATTGGGGAGGGGAATGGGAGGCGGAGGTGGGAAGAGACAGAAATCTTAATAAATAATAAAAATAAATAAAAAATAAATAAAAAAAAAAATAGGTGCTCAAGAGCCCAGTGTTAGGGTAAGCCTCTGCTCCCATTGTTAGGAGTCCCACAAGTAGACCAAGCTGCACAATTGTCACATATATGCAGAGTGCCTAGGTAGGTCCCTTGCAAGTTCGCTGGTTGTCAATTCAGACTGTAAGTTCCTCGGAGCTCAGGTTAGTTGTTTTTGTGAGTTTTCTTGTGATGTCCTTGACCCCTCCAGCTTCTACAGTCCTTCCTTTCTCTCTCTTCATGGGGATTTTCTAATCTACCTCAAGACTCATGCATGTTTCAATAATTGTAAAATTAACCATCATAATATAGAAAATAATGATAACTTAGAGTAGGGGACTAGATTAAAATAAGTTTGGTGGCTGAATTAGAAATTGTTTTACATATTTTTTTATTTTTGTGTTCACAGATATGTATCTATTACATAATATACATTTTTCAATTTCAAATTGTGTGTGTGTTTATGCATGTATGTAATATAGATCCTTACTCCTTAGATGGGATTTATACCATTTATACATAGTTAAAGTATAAACTACCAGGTTCTATTTCATCTCAGATCATGCTAGAGTAATTTATTTTCTCTAAAACCTTAATTATCTTCATATGTATATCAGAAATATCACCATGAGCCCTGCCTAACTCCCTCTCCTGAGGTTAAATGTAATAATTATTCAAATAGCTGAAAACAATTAATTGAAAATTACAAATTACAATAATTTTAACATTTAAATATAGAGAGAATTATTTGATTCAATCATTAACAATGATATTAAATGTTTCTTTCCTTTATTTTTAATAAAAATGCACAATCTGCATGACAAGATCCCATCTATCTTCTTAGCTTTCAACATGATTTTGTTAGCAAGCTCTTAGCTTCTCAAATGTATTTATTTTAGGAAGTTTAATTATAATTTCAATAATATTTCTATTACAAATCATAACCATCTGATTGTACTTTGTTAATGAGATACTATTTAATTATAATTCCTGATGCATGCCTGCTCCTAGCACTCGGGGTGGTGACCTCTTGTCAGTAAACACACAGCAATTACAGAGCAGACATGTTTAAACACAGGAATGGCTGTCTAACTAATTCAGTTTTATGATTCCTGTAAAGCTAAATGGGGAGAGAAAACAAACATGTAAATGTCAGAAAAGTAAATTACATTTATTCCATTCATTTCCACTAAAATAGGATTTATTCTACCAGAAGTACAGACATATCATTTTTAAAAATAGCTTGTAAAATTCTCATTGCTATATTGCACATCAGTTGTGAATCATTTTTTACTTTTTTTCTACACTTTTCTTGACAATAGCTGTAGTTCTGAAAAACTCACATACAACTTCTACTAAAGAAAACCTTTCGATTACTACATTTGAATATATGTTTAAAGGTAGAAGCAACAAAAGTCTGACAGCCATACTTAGTAATTTGTTAAAGAACATTTTCATTGTCAATATAAGCTTGCACATTTGAAGCAAATCATTTTGCTGAAATAGTCTACTATATATTATTTGTAGTCAATTTTAATCTAATTAAATTATTTAATTATCTTATTCCATTTGACATGCTCCAGACACTCTGGGATATTCTAACTTGGAATATGCATGGTAATTAAAATTCAAGAAAAGGAAAAATAAGACAAGTTATTACTTGTATTAATTTTATCATTACTACTATGTTAGTTTTTATCATTATTACATTTAATTATAGTATAGTTTATTCTATATCTAAAAAGTTATTGATAGGAACTTAGCACAAACACAGATCCATGACCCATAGAGACATACAAAAGAAATAAAGTAAGAGGTCTGGAAAATGCTAAGCCAGAAAATTAGCCAATCATTCCCTTTAAACTAAATCTCTGGGGCACAATAAAAAGGAGGGATGAAATAAAAATAGTAGATTGAGGTGAATAACCAATTACTTTTCTTTTGGGGAAATGTTTGTATAATTTTCTGTCAGTATTGAGAAGACAATGTCATTTTGTTTCAATTCAGATAATTTTTTTTTCTCTCTATGCTAGTCTAGTAAGCAGGCCTGCTGGATAAGAAAAGACATTTCCTGAAGACACAGTTGGATTGCCCATTTCACAGCAGCTTATAATCGAAGCTTTCCAGAATTGACTGAAATAAATTCTATGGAAGTATCCACTGGCCACTGTCACATCCCAATGTGCTGGTTACTATAGTAAAGAGAGAGAGAGCTGCTTGTTGGTTCCTGGCATTTAGCCCTGAAATAATCACACAGAAACCATATTATTTAAATCACTGTTTGGCCCAATAGCTGTAGCTTCTTATTGGCTCACTCTTACATACTAATTTAACCCATTTCCATTAGTCTTTGTATTGCCACGTGGCAGTGGCTTACCGGGTAAAGTTCCGTCCAGCTCCAGCGGGTATACATGGCTTCTCTCCTCCTCCTCCTCTCTCCCAGCATTCCATCAGTGTTCCCCACCTACCTCTGATCCTCTGTAGTTCTGCTTTAGGCCCAAAGCAGTTCTTTTATCAGCCAATGATAGTCACAGAATACAGAGGGGAATCCCACATCAGACTACTGGCACATTGTATTCTGTTTGGAAAAGCCAGTTACTCTGCTGCTAGTCTCTGGGAGACAAAGAACATAAGAGTCGCTGCCTAATCCAGGTACCATAATGTTATTAATACATAATGACAGATAACAAAACCTAGTTCATTTTATAATTCCAAAGTTATACCCCAAAAAATTGCAGGGTGAGAACTGCAGAGTAGTGAAAAAAGCATTTCTACGTTATTTGGGAAAGTTCTTGTTAGCAAAGAAATAACCAAGACAGGCTATTTTCTTCTTCTACTTTCTTTTTTTTTTCAAGAAAATGTCTCACTATGCAGCAATGACTGTCTTGGAACTCACTATGTAGCTCAGGCTTGCCCTTACAGAGATCTACCTGTTTCTCCCTCCCAAGTGCTGGGAATAAAGGCAGGCATCACTATGCACAACCTTTAAGATATTATTTTATGAAAAGGAACAATTAGAAAACTCTTTTCATATCAACAAATTGATGCTGTATAAGAACCAGTTCTGAAAGCCCTGCACAAAAATGTCTTTATAATTGTCCAATAATGACTATCTCTTCTATCAGAATAAATTTCCCAAATCTCTGTAGAATTCCTGGAGCAGAGTGAGGAGTCATTGAGAGCTGTTTCAAAATAAAATAAGAAGTAATAATTATGACTGTCGATATCTTGCTGTGGCCTAACCTATGTCATTCAATGCCTTGTAAAACAGTGTTTCTTTAAGTCTGTGTCCTGACCATAGACTACATCTTACAAGCTTCTAACTTGACTCAGACTGTTAAAGTACTACAAGCCACAACATTATACAGTAATATCTCAGGCAGCTTTTCACAAGCAACTTATCAGAACCAAAGGATCTGCTAAAGCCTAAACCAAAAGGCAAGGATTTTTGGAATTATTGCTTTGTAAATAAAATGGCTGTCGTTTGTGCTAGATTTCTTTCTTTTTTCTTTTTTGTATCTGAACTCCCTTTAGTTACGTATTTGGAAATTAATTCTCTGTTCAGAAGAATTTCCCACTGCCAGGCTTTGTTCCTCTGTCTTAGGTATATGCAGAGATCTTTCTCGCAATTATCTTTACAATTTGGTCAATTCGTATCTGAACAAAATCCCATTTAAGATATGCACAGATTTCCACGGACATAGAATTACTACCTTCCCAAGCTGCTCGTTTTCAGAAGAATCTGTCGCGCTCTGCAAAAAAAACAGGCTTTATTGGACCTCTGTCTTGAGGTGGCAGGAAAAGGAGAAAGCAATGCCTCCGTGCAATTATCTTTATCAGCAGGCATTTGGTCAGAGTGGGTGCAGCCATCAGCAGACAAAAAGCATCTCATTATAAAAGGGTATTGACCCGGGGAACAGGGATCAAACTCCCACGGACAAACTAAAATTGACTTATTTCCTTCCCAGGCTGACTGCTATCTTGTGATGGTGATCCTGTCCGGCTCGCTACAAACATCCATGATAAGAATGGCTGATAACAGCATAACCCAGAACTGACAAATTTAGATGCCTGGGTCTCTTCTTTGCTTAGAACAGTAAGTCTAACTCCAGACCTAGGCAAGTAGAAACTGCAACGCTTAGCCTATGTGATATCTGATTAAGAGCCATCTCCCTGACTGTTTACATCGGTTGCCTGGTTACCTGGCAGCCTCTATGTATACTGGGAGAAGTGTAGTAGCATGCTGATTTAAACAATCCATGGCCTACTCATAATTTTTCTGAAAATAAACCTTTCTAACTACCAAAAAAATGTAATGTAGCACAATAACCTTTCCCTCTAGAATTCCCTGATGGTTTAATTCCCCTTCTTGACTAACATTCTCCATTAAGAAGTTTACTTTACTTCACTAGCCACTCCCATCTAATTCTCTCTCTCTCTCTCCCCCTCTGTGTGTGTGTGTGTGTGTGTGTGTGTGTGTGTGTGTGTGTGTGTGTGTGTGTGTGTGTGTGTGTGAAAACCCTTATCTTATTTCCTATGAGGCAAAAGAATTTTGTCCCTAAAACCTGCTTGGGCTAGTACATTCCTGGTTTTAACAATGTATATAACTGAGAACATTTGTAATGGATAGGACAAAAAATAACAATGTTGAACAAGGCCTAACTAGGGAGAGCAAGAAGGAACAATGAGAAATGATGGATTGATGCGTTAAGAATAAATAAACATGGACAAATTATTCCTGTTGGGAGTATATTTCTCACCCTTCAGATCTTTACCATCAAATTTTTAGCCCCCCTTTAGCTATTTGTGGAATCCTGTTAGTAAAGGACTTTTCCTGGAAGAAAAGGATACTAACTTATGAAATTATTGTGGTGAATTTAGAGATTGAGACTGAAATAACTAACACATGGGTATATTAAAATCTTATCAGGCTTCTCAGGCATGCACATTATAACCAAGGAAAGGATGTCACTTCTTTACTTGGAACCAGAAAGATGTGAAAACATTTATCACTGTAATGGTCAAGACCCCATATCAACTCATATCTGAATACTTGGTATATGCTTCAAGAGGCTATCTATCAGGTTGTCCTCACAATTATTTCAAGAATTTAGCTCTAACCCTCTAGTGTTGATGAAGCCTATTCAAATCAGCCTCTGCCAATCTTCCACTCTGACCATCAGAATCTGTTTTCCATCCAATTACTTCTTTTGGACCTAGTTCTTCACCTCAGAAGCTGGTTGAACTCTGAAGAATTCTTCAATCTCCTGTATCTTGTCACCTGGCCCCTAAGTAGAAAGAAGAGTCCCAACTGCAGCCAGGGCTTCTATGGAGAATAGGAATATCAAGCAAACTACTGACAATGAAACCATTGTATGTTACAAGTTTAATGTTCTTTACCAATTTCTAACATTATAGACCTAAATGTGTTTACCTTACTAAACGGATATATTTGTTCTTATCCTCCATATTTGCTATATGAATTGAGTCACTTCATTGAAGAAAATATACTTTCCTCAAGAATCTCTTTAGTTTATAGTTTTTGTGTTTCTTTTGCACTTAAAGTCTCCAAAACCAATTGTTATGCAGTAAGGGGTGATTTTTTTGTTGTTGTTTTTGGTGTGGTGGTAAATTTAATAGTCTGATGAGGTAAGTGCTTATCTTGTATAGCCTAGAGAAAACAGTCACTCATATGTATTGAATACTCAGGCTTTAGAACCAATCACAGGATAGTTCCAACAATACAGAACTAACTTCTTCAAATGGTAGTGCCAGATGTGATGATACATAATTATAATGCCAACACATGTGAGGTATAGACAGCAATTTAAGATTCAGGATTAGTAATCTTAGTAGGATATTGTGTCAAGACAGAAAATATAATAAAGATTTTAAATTGCCAGTGTTATTGATGCAGGGGAAAAGATGAGGGAGAAAGAGGAGTGAATATGAACAAGAGAAGGGAGGAAAAAGGGAGGTAGGGAAGAAGAGAGGTGGGAAATATAGTTCAGAAGACCATATGTAGAATCTATAAATTTAGGAGGAAAACATATTGGTCAAGGAAAGTTGGATTTCCCTACCACAGACTAACTACAGCTGTCTAGAACTGGCTTTGACCATCAGCTCAGATACAGAAGCACTCCAAAGTATCTGCAGGGTATATGAGTCACTGTAATTCTAACACACACACGTAGGTGGAAATTTAAGATGTTCATGAGACAAGGTATGTGGAGTAGGATATAGCATTACAGGAAGCAGAGGAGAAGAAAGTCTGTACAAAACATAGAAGGCAACATACTCTCACAATATAAAAGTTAAACATTGAAATCACATAAATGCTCTTATCCTTCCCACAGGAGTACATTGCCTTCTCCCTGATGGCTCTTTGGGCTGACTAGGGAGGGGGACTTGATTGGGGGAGGGGGAGAGAAATGGGAGGCGGCGGTGGGGAAGAGACAGAAATCTTTAAGAAAGAAAGAAAGAAAGAAAGAAAGAAAGAAAGAAAGAAAGAAAGAAAGAAAGAAAGAAAGAAAGAAAGAAAGAAGCAAAAACGTCCACACAACGGCTTGGACCAGGCGTGGAGTACCACAGACCCAGAGGGGAGTTCCGGACCCCCACAGGGCGAATCCAAGTCTGCTCTCAGGCTGAAGAGGGGGTTGATTGGGGAGGGAGGATTGGGAGGCGGGGCAGGAAGAGACAGAAATCTAAAAAAGAAAGAAAGAAAGAAAGAAAGAAAGAAAATAAAATTAAGACTTGTGACTTTAAAAAAAATGCTCTTATCCTTTGTGCAATTACACCTGTCGTACTATTAAACTTTTTTCTCTACATCTTTCAGATTACTCTTTGGGAATATATATTTTTCTGATTAACTATCTCTGCTTTAGCCACTATCCAGTTCCTTGTTTTGGCACACAAGAATCTTGAAACCCTTTGGAGTTCACCACCGTAACTTAATGTCTCCTAGTATCACAATTATTAAAAAAAAAAAAAAGAAGGTATTTCCCAATAACAAGTTTTATTCTACTTCGTGAACATTTGAGTTGCAAACTGTTATTACACAGCTACTGGGCCATGTGATGACCATGTGTTTGCTGGCTGTTGTTGCTTTTTGCTACTTCTTGTACCTTTTAGCTCCTATTCAGAAAATAGCCTGGTATCAAAGATCAATAAAACACAATCAGAAGCAAATTAACTTGCACCAATGATTTCCTTCATTGCATTTTTACTCATTTTCTGGAATATAACTCCAGGAGTTTTTTTTTTCCTGGTTCATAAAATTATATGAAACCACGAGGTAAGAGTTACTGATGTCCAATCATGCTTGATCTTCCTTATCCTGAAATAAGGCACTAAAATGCAGTAGGACTCTAGGAGATTCTGGATGACCATTTCTCTCTCTAAGAACACATATACTCCATGTACACCTAAAAACATGCACCACCCTGCACACCTGTGTTTCTTTGTCCTTACTCTGCAAACCCAAAACCTAATGTTACAAGACAGAATGGATCTGAGCTTCTTTTAAAATTTGTTATGTTATCATTTTACTGCACAAAGAAGAAAATAATGTTAATAATCACACTGAATAACTTTCTCATCCTAGTTGTTTGTGTTCCATTTTATTTACATAAAAGAAAAATGAGATTAGTTTTTAACTCAAACAATAGAAAAATAGTCTAGTTATCTATAGTGTATGCTTATATATAAAACTTAAACAATGAAAACATAAAAACAGATTTAAAACCCCCCAAATAGACAACTTACCTACATTCTTGTTTAAGAGTTTCTCCATTTCTATCTCTGGTGGATGAGTTCACACTGGCATATACAAAGATAAATCGATCTGTACTCCTTATCCTGCTTAGTTTTCATTCATTTAATCCCTGTCTATTTTTGATTGAAGAAGGTGAAATGTTAATCCCAAACTCAGTGCAAATCTTTAATTAACTAACTAACTCCTTTCTTTCTTGAGGTCAGAAGTTACTGCACACTTCTGACATTTTTTTCTCTTTGCAGTCACTAAATTTAAATCCTTAAATAATATTCTCCTATAACAACTGATTATAAAGAAGTCAGCAACCAGTCTGAGCTGCATAAAAAAGGAGACAAGGAAAGTGATTATTTTGGATCTGGATCTGGACTCAGTCTCCAACATCAAAAACAAACCCAAACAAACAAATGGCAAAAAACAAAGCTCTCCTGGTTAGGTCCTTTTGCACTGCTCTCCTCACAGATTCTGATTCTCATATGAACAGTAACTCTAACTCTTTATTATATTTATTCTTTTTTTTTTAAATTCTACAAACTTCTCTACTGGGCCATCATTCTGTTTCTTCATACTGAATATCAACCAAGAGCCTTTAATGTTGTGACAGGGTTTAATGATTGCTTTAATTACGAAACAATGGTAGCTATATACTTTGACTGGGTGCTCTAACCGTAGCATATCCCTTTCCATCATTCCTTTTCTGTTTACATTTTCTCTTTGCGTTTTTCTTTGATAGGGTCCTTCTGTATGTAGTGTTTGATGATCTGAAGATTATATAGTATGATCTGTAAATCATCGCTCTTATAATTAATAAATACTGAAAATAAATACAGGCAATTCCTGGCATTTTATAGAAAAGCCTATTTTGCTTGTCTGTCATATATTGATATCTGTTTTCAAATGAAAAAGAGCTCACTTTCTGCAGCTGAACTGGTAGCTCATATGCAAAACGTGCTTCTTGTTCTCCCAGGGGCACTGAGTTTTATTCCCGACACTTAAGTAGGATGGCTTATAACAGACTGTAACTCAGCCTTTAAGGAATCTGAAACCCTCTTCTGGCTGTGATAGGTACCAACCCATGTGTCATACACCCTCACAGACATGCAGACACATACACACGAAGCAATATAAAAATAAGTCTTTAAAAGAGCACACAGCACAGTAGCATTCTATATATAATCATTCAGCATTTACTTATGAACACCTGCTTCTTTGCTATTTGCGCTTTTATTTTTTTCTAGGAATATTACTCCATTTTTAGGATATTCCTGTGAGTTCTCTGATCGTCCTTTCTTGACTTCAATCTAGATTCCTTATTATTAAGTCAACCAAATCAATAAGGGGAAGTAATAACAATTGTCTTTCAAAGCTAAGTGAAAAGCATATCCAGCACCTGCTTTACATGTGTTTTGATGTTTTCAGCAAGAAAGTATCAATTATACTCTCACAGAAGCCACCATGGTGCTGTGTTGTTCAACAGCCTTCTTTCACAAGACAATAGTATGCAAATACGTACAGGAAGCAAGTTTGCAAAGTAGTTGCAGGTGCTGTTGCTACTGTCAAAGGAATGTGGTAGAGAAGAATGAGACAGCCTGATATTAGTGAGTTACCAAAGCACATAATCCCTGGATTAGAGGTAGGATTATTGCTTTATGTTCTAAGTTTGGAAAGGTAATGGTACAGCAGCCACAGACTACAGCAATGGGTACATACTTAAAGTTTGCCCTTCACATATTTAAAACATTGACCCCCAAATAGTTTGCACTCATCACACTGAGGCTGAAAATCAAGTGTCATAATAGGGCAATTGGGCATACATTTGTAGAGAGGTCCCTACATTTTAGGGGAAAGGTAATGAAGTCATTACTCAATAAACCTATTAGAGGTAAAATTACTTACAGACTAATTTCTGCCTATATGGCTAATTACAGACAGAAGAATTTGAATGAAAAATTGAATGCCTAGCAGAAACTCTTCAGAAATTCATTTCCCTAATATCCTGTTCAGGTTTCTGTTGACCTATGGCCATTAGATATCATGAGATATTACTCAGTATAAAACATATTCCTGATATTCTAAGTTAAATTTCTATTTTGATGGCTCATTTAACTATAATCTTTAATGTATCACATTTTTCTTTTCTTTTCTTTCTTCAACCACCTCATATAAATAACTTGTCCTTAAATTCTTGAATGTGTCTATTATGAAAATTCATTATGTCATAAGATATAAACTGGCATCTTTGTCAACAAGCTAGAGGACAGAAAACAAAAAGTTCATTTAATAGAATATACATTATATGAATTAGAGGTAATAAAATTATAATTAGTGTAACTTCAAAACTATGTTATAATAATTACTACAATTCAAAAATGAGAAACTAATAAAAAATATTCCTATGATTACTAAAATATTTCACATTACATATATAGATAGTGATATGGGGAAATGGGGTCTTGGGAATATTTGGAAACTTTGTAAATTGTGCATAAGTGATGAATTAAAGTACCTGAAAATATCAGGCACCTCTAGAGTTCCCCCTTCACCAATGGATTTTGGATCCTTTCTCTCAAAAAATTGACATATATATGATCATTTCTCTGCCTTTTCCAGGTGTGATAGTCATACGCAATAGCTTCAATATAACTCTGGTTAGGTAATTTACAAAAATATGAGTTAATATCTTAGGTAGGTAGTAGCCTCAGTCCTTTTAAATGATTATCAGGTACTGCTAAGTTACACTAAAATTGGGATTTGATTTTGATATCACATGAATAATATACTTGATTATCTTATTCTGATTGATAATTGCTTTCTCATTGATTGATATTTTATTTTCAAAGAATAACAACACACCTTAACACTATATTGAATTTTCCTACCTACAATAATTTTTTAATATTACTGAAATAATAGTGAAATATGTTTCAGAAGTTTTATTAATGGATTTACATATCATTTACATTTAATGCATGAATGGTATTTGGGTTTTGTGTGTATGTGTGGGTATGTTACATAGAACAATCTCAAATGTTGGCCTATATCCCTACATCTTCCACTTTCTTTGTGAAAAGGTCCCTTTTTTATGCTGTTTTGTAGACTAAATGGCTTTCAAAATTACTCCTATTCTCCTGTCTCCGTTCTCACCTCCAAGTAAGGGCACTAATATTTCAGACACTTATGTTATTGAATCTGGATCGTTTGTGAGCCATGGGAGTCCAAACTCAGATTTGCATGCTTTCCCTACAAGTGCTTTATCCTTTGATCCACTTCTTCGGCCAGCTTTCTCGAGACAGAGGCAGGCAGATCTCTGTGAGTTCATAGCCAGCCTGGTATAAAAGAGCTAGTTCCAGAACAGGCTCTAAATGTGCACAGAAACCCTGTCTTGAAAAACAAAACAAAACAAAACAAAAACAAACAAACATTCTATCGATTTCAGTGAAATTAAAACTTTTAAGTCAATTTGGTATCTTTTTTAGTGGATAGAATATTTGAGTAGTATGTTTTATATGTGCTTATGCAATTGTACTTATAATTTATATTGCTATCCTGTTGCACTCTATTCTAGGAAAACATTTTTATCATCCTAGTTAGTCACTCCAGGTCAAGAAGCCATTGCCATTACTTTGTATATTGGATGTTTTTCATATTTTGATAAATAAATCTTGCCCTAAGACCAGAGGAAATGCTGAAGTCAATAAAGGTCAGGCAATGTTGACACACACCTTTAATCCTGGGATTTGGGAGACAGAGTCAGATGGATGTCTGTGAGTTCAAGGCTACCCTGGGCTACACAAGAGCATTGCAGAAACAGATTCGTGTCCGTGGTGGCTCAGTCAGAGGGAGTTACACAGCTTTAATGCCAGCATTAAAGGGAATATAAAATAGGAGGCAAGAGAGGCTTAGTCTGCTTGGTTTGAGGTTGCCCAGTCTTGGGAGAGGTAAGACTTCTTTAATAGCTCAACTGTTTTGCTTTTCTGGTTTTTGGGTTGATCCCCAATTTCTGTCTCTGGGTTTTTATTATTTGTGTTACACTTTATTAACCTGTATATCAATTTTAGTTTGAGTTCAGCTCAGTCATTTTAACTTCACATTGTCTAAAATTTTTCCACTTTCAACTCTTCGTGTTTCCTATTCCAACTTGGATTTAAGTCCACAAGATCTGTTTTACCAGCATATTTGAAGACATTATTTCTTCTTCATAAATCACTATTCCCTTCTTCTCTAAGTTTTGCTTGAAACTTTGAAAAATATATTTTTGTATTATATATGTGTATCATAATCTGTACATGTGCATATCTATGTTTATTCTTTGCCGTGTGTATGTCTGCTTGTGTATGTTTCTCTGTGTGTGTCTGCTTGTGTGTCTAGGTGTATATTCAGAAGTCAGTTATATCCTCTGACTATGTGATTCCTAGGATCAAACTCAGGTCATCAGGTCAGGAGCAGGCATATTTACTGATTGAACCATCTCAGCATGCATATATCTTAATTAAATATTGCTAATATCTCCTGTTATGGTTTGAATTGTTCATGTTTCTAATAGGCTATCATTTGAACACACAGTCCCTATGTTTTAATGTTCCTTTGAAAATTGTGTTGGGAATGCAAGATGGAACATTGTTGGTGGAAGTCCAACAGGTCTTTGAAGGTCATATCTGCCTCTTCTCCTGGCTTATTTCCTCTGCTTCCTTGATTCTGTCATGTAAACAAGGTGCTGGTTTATATTCCTACTTCCAATGTGAGAGCCATTCCTGCCTTTTTCCTTTTTTTCACAATGACAGGTTGATATCACAGGAATGAAAACATTCCAGCCTCTTTCCTTCCCTACCATGATGGACTCAAGTGAGAAGGATGAGGACACTTCTATCTGTGGCTTCCTCATCATGATGAACTGAAATGATTTTTAAAATGAGGAAAGATAAACCTTCTTTCAACTGTTTTGGCCAGTTGTTTTGTTATATTGAAAAGAATATCCTGTAGTATAGGCCCTTCAATAACATACTCTCTAAGTGTTCGATAAATGATATATCCTGTATTTTATTTAAATAGTCTCTCTCAATTACTGCACAAAGTCTCACATTTAATCTCAATCAAATGTTTTTGTTTTACTCTCAATATTGCTTCAGCTAGCAGTTAATGTACTTCTTAAAATTAAGAAACATTTAAGTTCCCGTTTAAATCCTCATATTATCTTTATTTAACAAGAATAAGCATATCTTTCATTACCATCCTAACCAACAATCATCTTTTCACATGGTATTGGATAGTTAGTTCAAAAGTGTTGGTGGAGATTGCTTGTTCGTTTCTGGCCTCAACACATATACAGAAGGACTTGCCAGGCGGTGGTGGCACTCAGGAGGCAGAGGCAGGCGGATCTCTGTGGGTACGAGACCAGCCTGGTCTACAAGAGCTAGTTCCAGGACAGACTCCAAAGTTACAGAGAAACTCTGTCTTGAAAAAACCAAAGGAGAAAGAGAGAGAGAGAGAGAGAAGAGAGAGAGAGAGAGAGAGAGAGAGAGAGAGAGAGAGAGACTTCCACACCACACAAGCAATGGACTCTGAAGTACTCTGCATAGTGTTCACTTCTCAGTTTCCATATACTGGATTTGCCCATGTTCACCCAGGACTACTCCTTCCTCTGGAAGAAGTGGGCTTTAAAGTGTATTATTCTGGGCTCTGTTTTTACAGAAGCTGCTACATATTAATTTTATGGACATCACAGGCTTTAAAATAAAAGGGTATAGAAACCAAATATGAGTGAGTACATCCCATGTTCCACTTTTTGGGTCTGGCTTACCTCACTCAAGGATAGTGTTTTCTATTTCCATCCATTTGCCTGTAAACTTCAAGAAGTCCTTGTTTTTTACTGCTGAGTAGTACTCTAATATGTATATATTCCATACTTTCTTCATAATTAAAGGACATTGAACCTATAGTTCGGGTTCTTAGAGAAGCCAAATGAGAAGGAGAATCCAAAGAAAAACATATAGGCATTCTCCTGAATATTAATTTTCATCATGCGATGAAAGGAGACAGAGACAGAGACCCACATTGGAGCACCGGACTGAAATCACAAGGTCCAAGTCAAGAGCAGAAGGAGAGAGAGCACGAACAGGGAGCTCAGGACCACGAGGGGTGCACCCACACACTGAGGCAGTGGGGATGTTCAGTCGGGAACTCACCAAGGCCAGCTGGCCTGGGTCTAAAAAAGCCTGGGTTAAAACTGGTCTCGCTGAACATAGCGGACAATGAGGACTACTGAGACCTCAAGAACAATGGCAATGGGTTTTTGATCCTACTGCACCTATTGGCTTTGTGGGAGCCTAGGCAGTTTGGATGCTCACCTTACTAGACCTGGATAGAGGTGGGTGTTCTTTGGACTACCCACAGGGCAGGGAATCCTGATTGCTCTTTGGGCAGTCGAGGAAGGGGGATTTGATTGGGGGAGAGGGAGGGGGGCGGCGGTGGGGAAGAGACAATAATCTTTAATAAATAAAATTAAAAAAAAGGGTATACAAATCTGTCCAACTGTTCTGAGTGAAGCATATAGATGGTGAAATTTATCATAGTAATATTATGGTTCTCATAGCAACAGCTCAAGGATTGTTTATTCTGAGTGTCATTCCCTATAATATGTGCAAGCAGAAATATATGAATGAGAGAGTAACTTCTGCTATACATGGAACGTGAGCATTTTTCTCAAGTCTTTTAGTAGTCTTGGAAAGATCACCCAATTCCTTGGCTTTGAGGAAAATATACAGTTGACTCACACAAGTCTTATAAATTATAATTTTTTTAGTTTCCCTATTAACTAATAACTTTGATTCATACACACAGACAATAACCACAGTTGTGAAACAATTTTCGCTCTAAAACCAACTAATCATATATCACCCTTGATATAAACCATGATGGCCAGGGTCACAGGCAAGGACAAACCGTTAGTACACAAATGAACCCAGAGGTTTGCTGATGTGATTATTGTTGTATTCAAGAGGAACCTGTTTCCTCTTCACCATTATACTACCATAAGGCTCATTAAAAATATGCAAAACTTCCCATTAACCACATTCTCTTTTTTTGTGTCCTAATTTTCTGATTCATTCGCTTCGTTATCTTTCTTCCTAGAGAAAATGTAAAGCAAGATTTTATTTAAAAGCCCAACTAAAATCATTCTTGCTAATTTTCACTGACATACATTAAAATATGGTTGTATTATTTATTATTAAAATGAATCTTTAAGGTATGTTTGATGTCTTATATTTTATTTTTTAGTATCTTATGTGTTTCTTGAGGCATTATGTTGTATGTTTTTATTTTACTCAGTTTTAAAAATTAGGATTTTAATTAGTTCATCATTTGCCTATAGTATATAAACAATGTTATTAAATTTAGAAAACATGAAAAACAATTTACTTATAAAGAATATTAAAAATGAATATTACATTTCATTTTCTCCTTTGAACTTTAAAGTTATATAATCTTTGTCTACTCAGCAGCTCTGTCCTCTTATGTATCAAGCATATCAACTATACGTGCTCAACAAATGCCTCTTTTCCTTCAAAAATACAACCATCAGTGCTTTATTTTCTGAAAAGAACAATACAGCTCTGAGTTATTTAAGACCAATACACACACACACACACACACACACAAGCACACACTCACATATATTAACTAATATATTGGCAACAATTAATAAAAACACACATGAATTTAAAGAGAATTTGGAAAATAGTCAGGTTGGAAAGATAATAGGGAAAGAAAAATGATGCAATAATAATCTATAAACCATAAAATAATCTATTTCTGCAAATAATTATTTTTGGATTCTTTATTTATCTCATGTCATTTACTGAACCTATTAGTAATGTTGTTCAATGTTTTTTTTAAATAGCCCTATCTCTGTCCATTTACTATTTGTTCTATGACTATACTAAAATTTCCATCATTCATAACTTTAGACTGAAGTACTGGCAATGAAATGATTGACTAATTTGTACTTTATTACATAAGATATGTTCTTTATTTGATGCCTTATAATCCAAATGCACATCAAAGTAGTCATCTTGAGTTTATCAATGAGACACTAAGAAACAAATGGATTCATTAATTACGACACAAGACCAAGAACTTGCATCCAAATTTTCAACCATCAAAAGCAAGAACATCTTTACCTTTCTATGCCTTTGTGTTCCTGCTACTGTCCTCTCCTCGCTACCATATTCACTGAAGTACTGATTTCTGTACTGCTAATCATAATTGCCATAAAATGATTATGGTTCCAGTTGTTGTTATTATAAGTTAAACATTACTACTGGGATATGAAAGATGGCAACTGGACTTTGTGAAATTTTTTTCTTCAGAGGTCTCTTTTCTTCATATTTGTTTTGCAGATGTCTTTCAAGAAAACAGAAGTATAAAATACAAAAAGAATAATACATATTTCACTATTTTTAGAACAGATTTACTATCACACTTTTGGAATTCCTTAGTTGTGCATTCTGTTATACTTTAAAAGACACTGTAATTTCTTCCTAGATTGTGATATAAATAATCTGTTACTTGTTCTCACATGGGACTGTGAAACATAACAAATGTAACAAATAGCCATTTTCCAAGAAAAGTTTTGTTTGCAAAACAAGATACTGATTATTTGAATTAAAAATAGCTAAACAAGATATTAAATCAAAAAAACACTGATATCTTGAGAGACAGGGTAATATATAGATTGCTGAAAGTAGATGCAAGTTGAGATTTCTTATTTTCAATTAAAAAGACATAATTCTGGGGAATATCGATCATGCAACATTGCACACTATGATATTTCAATTTTATTCACAATTTTAATTGGGAACACAAAATGATAAAACTGATTGAAGCTATTTCTTATTTTATCATTACACTCCAGGAAATATACTACTTTATAATTATTAATTAGAGCTACAAAATAAAACACTGGCTTGTCACTTACTAATAACTATTTAAAGTTGATGAACATGTCATGGAATTTAAAGCACTTCTAAACAGCTGTCACAGAGTAGAACTGGAAAATTAATTTTCATTACTAATACGAGCTTCAGCTATACTTCAGCTCAAGAGCAGTGAGATATATCAATATGATAAATATATTTACAGATTGTGCCAATGCATCAAAGAAAACTATTGAAAATCATGGTTCCTAGAAAGAGTTCTTTTTTTTTCCATTTAGGAGCACTCAGATTGGTTGACTTTGAAAATATCCATTATCAGGTTGAGAGATGGACCCTCAGTCCATGCCTGCCCAATTTTGTTAAACTAAGGGATCTCTGTCATTTCTGAGGTTTTAAAACAGGAATATCCAAGGAAAATGGAATCATGTAGTTTAGTGTAGTGTTCTTTGATATCATGAAAGTACCTTCTTGGCTTTTACACATTTTCTGTTCCTTGTCACATAGCAACTATGTGACATTATGTAATCAGCACACATTACTACATTACGAATGTGTTTCTTCCTTTGAAAAATTTTTGGAGAAGTATCAAATACACATCTCTAAATAACAGGAATTTTTATGACCTGATCTAACAATGAGCACATTTGTTTTTAATTCTCCATTTTGCTTTTTCTTTAGTTATTGACACAGATTTCACAGTGTAAGTGTGGTTGGCCTAAAACCAGCTTTATATAATTGTATGACCTCAAACCTCCTGAGATTCACCTGCCTCTACCACTAGATGCTGAGATTAAAGGCATATTCCAGCACATCCAGCCTCCCCTCTCGATAAAGGAACATTAAAAAAAGCTATTTACTTACAAACAATAAATTACATGTTTTTAAGTTTCTTTGTAATTTGACCAAAATGAAATCCAGCCTATTCTGAATCATGTTTTGTATACCCATTTCATTCATTTAGATAGATCAGTAGTTTCCTATAAGTTATGTATTGAAGTCAGACAGCAACTTCATCTAATATACTAAATTGGATAATTACTGAGTAGAGCCAAGAATTTTCATATTAAATATTGCTTTTTGATTAAACCTCCACTGATGCTTTAGTAAAATTAAAGACAAGACTGTCCCTAATCAGATTATGCACCAGAAATGATGACCCTGATGGGTTCTACCACAGGCCTTCTGGGTGATTCTTCATTGACACATATTCCCTCTTACATCTGTAAGACAATTGTCAATGGGATTGACTTCCTTAAGGATCAATATTACTGACCTACGCTTTATAATTTATTTGCACTGTCAGAAGTTAGCCCGCATGCTTGTTACTTCAAAGATAAGAGAAAAAGCATATATACTGACCATTTAAAAGAGTAATTTTTTAAAATTTTAACAAGAAAAAATAAATTAAAATGGAGAAATACAAGAACTTACAAGAATGGAGTTCAGTGAATGTTACAGAATCAATGAAGTTAATTAAAATGGATATTAAATGTTGATATTTTCAAATTTACTCTTGCAAAGATGAACCACGTATTATAATATTCTGTGATATCTTTAACATAAGATATTTAAATATTTTAAATTTAATTTTTTAAAAAAACGACATCACACAACAAAAAAAACCAAAAATACAAAATACGAAAAACAATCTCAACCTACATAAAGAATTGCAACTAAACCTGTTCTAATATTATTAATATCTTTAACATAAAGACTATAAAATTAGCATTGTCTTAAAGGAAAATATAATTTTCAGAATGTTAAAACAAACGTGACTCTCCACACATGAGCTGAAAAGAAAATTAAAACGCTCAAAAATTGAACTCCATTAGACATTAAGTCTATTGACTGTGAAAAACACATAGTTCTCAACCTTACACAAATACTAAAACCTGCTCTGGGCATTTACTGTATTTCTGTAAAACTTTTTTTTCTTATTAACCTGTAGCTTGCAGCGGTAGCCCTTTTCTTTTTTTTTTTTTCTTTTTCTTCCAGAGATTTCATTAGATTCTCCTTATATCCATTGATTATCCCATGCCAAGTAGTCATTCCTGAAAACATACACTAAATATATATATATATATATATATATATATATATATATATATATATAGCATTCCTTAAATATAAACCCAGAGCAAACACAAAAACACAATATATATATATATATATACCACCAGAAACTGAAAAGCTTCTATAAAGCAAAGGGCATGGTCAACAAGACAAAACAAAGGACTACAGAATGGGGAAAGATCTTCAGTAACTCCACATCAAACAGATATCTGGTCTCCCAAATACACAAAGAACTCAAGAAATTGGTCTTCAAAAGAACAAATAATTCAATAAAAAGAAGCACGAACCTAAACAGAGGAATCTAAAATGACTGAAAGACATTTAAGGAAATATTCAACATCCTTAGTCATCAGAGAAATGCAAATCAGAACAATTCTGAGACTCCATCTTACACCATAAGAATGGCCAAGATCAAAACACTGATGACAACTTATGCTGAAGAGGTTGTGGGGTAAAGGGAGCACTCCTCCATTGCTGGTGGGAATGCAAGCTGGTACAGCCCCTTTGGATGTCATTGTGGTGATTAGAAAATTAGGAAATAACCTACCTCAAGACCCAGTAATGTGACTTTTGGGTATATATCCAAAGGATGTTCAATTGTGCCACAAGGACATCTGCTCAACTATGTTCATAGCAGCACTGTTTGGCATAACCAGAACCTGGAAACAACTTAAATGCCACTCGATTGAAGAATGGTTAAGGAAAATGTGGTACATTAGCACAATGGAGTATGACACAGGAGGAAAAAAGTAATGACATCTTGAATTTTGCAGGCAAATGGATGGAGCTAGAAAACATCGTTTTAAGTGAAGCTACCAGACACAGAAACACAATTATCACATGTACTGACTCATATGAATGATTTTTAAAATAAAGTAAAGAAAACCAGCCCACAAATCACAATTCCAGAGAACCTGGACAACAATGAGGACCCTAAGAGAGACATACATATATCTAATCTACATAGGACGTAGAAAAAGACAAGATCTTCTGAAAAAAAAATGGGAGCATGGAGACCTTGGGAGAGGGTTGAAGGGGAGGAGAGAGGCAGGGAGGGGAGCAGAGAAAAATTTCAAGCTTAATAAAAGTCAGTGAAGCAATTTGAAAAAAAATTATTCACAGATTCATTTACTAGTTTATATACAGAACTTCTCAGTAAAACATTCTTTGAATTGGTAATTTTACAATTATTTTTGGCTTTAAAGTATATGTTATACCATAACAAACTTAACAAGGAAAGGAGACAAAATTTACCCATTTAGGAGAGTCTTCACAATGTTGAGGCCTGTGGAAAAAAAAGTGTGAATCATTCAGGTTCTAGTCTCTTCTCCTGGGATAAGCCAGTTTTCTGAGAGAGATAAAGCTCCCCTTGAGGTGTGGAATTGATGGACTTCGAGTACTTCTGAAGTGTCTCTTTCTAGACAGAAGAAAGTAGTTCAGAGAGACAGTGTCTCCATTTGGAGTTCCTCAGGTGCCTTCTGCTGAAAATATAATCAATAGAGCAGAAGTATAGTTTTAAGTACCATATGGCTTCATGGCCGTGCACAGTTGTATTCAGGGTGGCATGTTCTGGTCACTAATGCTTTGTGTAGTCTTATTTTTTAGTTTTAAATCATTTTTCTTTACTTTGTTATTAATGTGGTATATAGTTTATTCATAAAATATATGATTAAAAACAAGAACTAAAGAAGAGATAGAAGTCAAGAAAAGAGTGCTTCCTATATTGTTAGTCTTCAATTGTTTGTTCAAAAGATACATCAATTTTATCTGTGCATTAAAATACACAATGAAATAACACTTCTGATTTATATAATTTATGAGTCTCTGTCTTATTTTATAAATTTTTCAGTCATTTTTTTTATAATTGAAGCATCTCAGTAATTAGAAATGCCAGAAAAAGCCACAGAACTGAAATCATTTTTTTACTCTATGAAGACTGGATAATGGTAGAAGAGATACAAAATCAAGTAAGACAAAATATTCTATTGTGATATGAGGAAGTTGTTGTGAATATTCTTATAACAACATGATCATTAAGTGACAGGAAAATAATTAATTTTTCAGAGAGATAATTAATAAGAAACATCCATTATTTGATGAATTGAGTAATAATTTTCCCAGCAGTTTTGAAAGGGCTGATTTCCACACCACTCTGCACTGAATTAGTTGAAGAACCCTGAAAGTCTAGTATTTCACAATCCACAACAGTGCCCATCCTCCCCATTAGTTAAATTGTTAAGCTGATATCAATATCTTCACTCCAACAGTATCATTTTTCATTTTACAAGAAAAGATTAGTGATTCCATGGGAAATTTTGTCTTCTTTAATGTATAGCGCTCCATTCCCCCGCAAAGCAATCAATCATAATTCTTGTGCTATTTAAAGCAAAGATAGTGTGAAATTGTTGCCAAAATGCTTTTGATTGTCATGCTTCAATTTTATCAAAAGCTCTGGAATTTGTTGGGGGAGAAAAGGAACTTCCTCAGAGTCGTTTTTGTTTATCAGAGGATGAAGCTTCTGGTAGCCCTGGATCCAATTGTGTAGTTTCAGGAAAATTAGCAGAGTTTAAGGAGAACAGAATTAGGTGGTTTTGACATCATTGTTACTTTATTAAAACTCAAGATCACTGTCAGGATCAGTCTTTGCTTTTTTGTGTGTGTGTGGTTAATTACATGGTGGAATGCAGTAAAAATAGACTTTATAGAAAACATCAGCTTAGTGCTAAAAAGAAATGTGTAGTTCCACTGTTGTCAATGTGATACTAATCAAACCCTGGGCAAAGCACTTCTCAGGATTCTTTTTTCTTTTCGGCTGGTCTGCTAAAGTAACTATATTTACATATGTGTAACTGAAATGAAAAAGTGAAATACCTCAAGAATGACACCAAATGATGAGCTAGAATTCAAACATTTAGATCTAATTTAGAGATAATTTTTTTCTATTGTCTTTAGTAGATTTAATAATGGTGGCATTCTATTGGTTTAAAAGGACAGTTATATACAGGGCACTCATTCCTTGTATCAGTCTAACAAATTTTAATTCTAATTTTTCTGCAATTTATTGAGACTAGGCTTTGCTCTGGCCTTTAAAAAAAAAGAAACTCTGTCCTGCTTGAATCCCTTTTATTAGGATCTTTGAATCATTTTGAACAGAAAAATATCACTCGATATCTAGAGGACAATTGCTGTTGGCACTAGTATGCTACAGGTTGATAATAATGTGTTACTGAGAGTCAACTGAGTTCCGTCCTTGGTATTAAGCAGAGTGATGTGAAGCTAAAAGGTCCATGTAAATATTAAAACTGTATTAGAAGAGCCAAATGGAAGAACTTATTAGATACATTACACTGGGGAAATTCTTCCAGGTCTGCAGCTTAAGAAAGCAGACAACTACAATAGCAGCAGCTTCCAGCAATCTGGGGTCTGACTACCCATTTTGTGCTTCATAAAGGCACACAGTGACCAACTGCTCCAGGCACTTTAGCTAGGTTTGTTCATGCCCATCGAAATTGCAGTTTGCACACATTATTCTTTGAACCTATGGACCTGCTGTCCACCCAGTGTCCAGTGACTGTGTTCTCAAAAACTTTTCACTTTCTTGCCTTTGTAAAATGTTCTAGCTATTTTGTAACTTACAGAAAGATAGATGATAGATCAATTGATCAATCGATAAGACAGATGAATAGATAGATGATAGATAGATAGATAGATAGATAGATAGATAGATAGATAGATAGATAGATAGATAGATAGATAGATAGATAGATAGATAGATAGATAGATAGATGACAGACAGATAGATAGATAGAATATAGGTGTTAGATGATAGACACATAATAGATGGACAGATGAAAAATACTATGTGACATGTGTTCTGAGAAAATATTGCTATTAAAATTAATTAAAAAAGGCTTTTCCTCATCCAGAGCTATCTTTGATAAGTTGGGGTAGCTAGAAAGTGGTTGATAATGATACCTTGACACCTTTGAATTTATTCTTACTCAGTAGAATATGAAATTATGGAAAGACACAAACATGTTTCTGACATAGCACACCCATGACACAACAAAAGAACTAGGTTTATTTAAGTTGAATACAATATATTTTCAAAAGTTATATATACCTATATTCCCCATAAACATACAATATTTTTCGATGCAATGATACATAGAATTCTTATGAACTCTATTTTCCTTGATTTAATAACTTGCAAATCACTGTACTTATTTTGTTTGCTTGGGTTTATGCCACATTTTCTGCTTACAAATTTCAACTTGATGTCTGTGTATGTACAAAATCCATTCTGTCAGTTTTCTTCATTAAAGCAATTTATTTTCAAATAATACTACTAATAGTTTGCCACAAATTAGGAAGGATAGGATTAACCTTGCCACACACTAGGAAGGATAATTTTAAACCATACAAATGTATTCGTTCTTACTGATGCCTACAATTAGAAAATTAGTTTTTGGAGGTTGCCCAAACCAAAATATGCATCAATTAGTAGAAACCCCAGACTCTAGATAGGAAGCCATTCCTTGGCTTCTGCCAGTTTTGGAAGATGCACTCATAGACTGGATGATGTTCCAATGTGAAATCTCCTACTTTGCCTCTAGCTCTGGCCATCAAATCACTTTTTTTTCTATGTCAAATCTCCTGGTATCTCCCACTTAAAATAAGGCTTACCATTGTGTTTATGATATATTCTAAAAATAAATGGAATTTGTTCCATTTCAAGGTCCTTAACTTATCTTAGCCATGTCTTCAAAAGTCATTTGGTTATTAAAATTACAATAGGATTACTTTACTGATTTTTGAGAATGCCTATTGAGCTTAGCTAACATCTATAGAATGGATATATAACCTGTCCTTCTCTCTCTTCCAATAAAAAACTTCTTACTATCAAAGTACATCTTGCCTTATCTTCTGAATAAATTTCTTAGAGCAGAACTCAGATTCCTAGTTGTGTTTTGTGCCCATTTATCTCAAATTGTTTTGAAATGATTACCTACAAATGTAGCTGACTCTCTGTCTCTCCCTCTCTCTCTCTGTCTCTCTCTCTCCATCTCTCTCTCTCTGTCTCTCTCTCTCTCTCGCTCGCTCTCTCTTCCTTTCTTTTTCTTTTCCTTTTCTCTTTTTTGAAGTACGAATGTACCTTTATAACAGGAAAACAGCCTTCTACAAGCATGGTTACAAAGGAATTTCAATGAGGTTTATGCTGGCTACATTGGACATTCCATACAACTTCTCACTTTAGAAATTTTGATAAATGATACAAAGATAAAATGGCAAACTGAATTATTTCCCTAAAATGATAAGTGGCTTATGCACATCTGTTGTGAGAACAAAATTGAATTTAATCTGATATGAAATGAATGCTTTGCTCTTTCCTGAAAGTTATTTTTATAAGCAAACATTTAACTAAAGCATTAACTATAACTAGAAAAGTGTAAGTCTCTTGAATATAGGGTTTTCTAATTCATTTGAGAAGTTAACAAATGAATAAAATAAGCATTGACAACAAAGAATAGCAGTTTAATTTTAGCAAAAAATAAACAATATTATAAAAATGCAGAAAAATACCTCTTCATAATATTTTCAAAACTTTTACAGGACCTTGGAAGGTAAATATCAAGAAGAATTGGATAATTATAAAAGGAGCGATGTACAGAGTTGAGACACTGGTCTGAATTAATTATTTGGAGTCAGTAATGAAAATAATTTCTTCTTTTTCCAAAGTCCAGTTGAAAATGATGACTTGAAGAATGTTTATTTTGAAATCTGTTGATTTCTCTGAGCTACTGTGTATCTAACTTGTGGTTCTGAGTTCTCTGTGGACTATTAGGTTTAGAATGAAAAAGAAGATCAAATATGGACACATTTTAGACACACAGGGTCTCATTCTCACTGCCAATCCATTTTCTCTGACTAATTTTGAAGAAAAAGTGGTTACGTCTTCATTGAGCTTGCTACATGTCCAATGAGCAAGAGTTAAAAAAAAAAATAGAAAACAGTGAAAACTCATATTCCAAGAACTGTGCTTCCCACTTTAATCTTGTTAACAAATTTTATTCAACAGATTAGTATTTCAGAGCTATACATGCTATTTCTCATCTAATGATGCTACCATATTGCAAATAAGTAACATTTCAACACAGATAAATTTTGCTTATTCTGAGCTCAGATATATATCAATAGAATCCGATAAGCACTTTCATCTTCTTTGCACTAATCAAAAATAACTTTTCTAAATATTCATACTATAGCCATCTATTTGACTTGCCTTTTATTTATTGCTACTATACAGCATTCCACTTAGCACCTCAAAAATGATATAGTTATGTTCTATCAACAATGCATGATTAACATGTTTCCATTTTGGACCTAATAGTCCTAACAGTGATATCATTATTTTATATATTGTCTCTTACAAGATTGTTGATTATACAAACAATGATGGTTGACTCTGCAAAATTACAGTGAATATTACTGACACTGAAGGGAACATAAATCAGAGTGTCAAGAAGCAGTAAGGCTACTGTTTGCATAAGTATATCTTATTTGTAAGATAAGGCAATGGGGAATGGGAAGTGGCAAAGTTCAGGGAATCTTGAGGTTTTCTCTTGTGGGAGTAAAATTTACCTAGTGTTCTAAGTTAATTTTAACTTATTACTATCAATTTCCTCCTTATATCATGAGCTATATGAAATGAAAAAAGCTTGTTTTAAATGCTCAATATAAAAATCAGACTTTCATTGACACATTCATTAAGTAGGAATTTGCTTATTAACAGAGGTTAAAAAGAAGTCAAAATACTCATTAGTCAAAGATTTTACATTCTAGGTGAAACATTAGTGGTCGAACGATTAATTAATAGATAATAGGCTAAAAAATAAAAACAATCAAACAGGTAACTTTCTCAAATGAGCAAAACATAAATCAGAGAGTCATTTTCTAATTGGTCATGGGCACATAAGAATGCTTTCTTAGCCTTACCTGTCATTGAAATGTACAGCAACACACCTGCACTTATATTAGTATGTAATAATGTTAGACTAGTGTCTGCATTTGGAAATCAACACACACACACACACACACATACATACAATGACACACATAAACACACACTTATACAGATACAGATACTTTCAGACATGGACAAATTTCAGGGAATGATTTTTTGAGTGTTAATTTTCTCCTAACCTTACCTGTAGTGGTTGTAATGTGCAGGTATCAGTGGACATTCCATGACCAGTTGTTCCCTACATTTTGTTCAATAGTGCATTTCATGATGGTCTATGTTGCAAAATAAGCTTCTTTGATAAGAGATGACAATTACTTTTTTATAGATATGTAAGGATAGGTGTTTAGAATGTAGTTGGACATTACACTGGTTTAGAAAACTAGTTGTAGTATACCTTACCTTTACTTAGATGACTGTTGGTATTCCTGAGATACAACTTGCACTATTACACCTTTTACCATATCTTTCTGGGTTGACTACTGCCTTCACTGATATGCTTCATCATTGATGAAGGATCATTGATACTTTTTTCCTTGCAGCTTGCATAGCCCTTTAGTATATGATGAGAGTCAATCCTCAGAGAAGAAGCTGACTAAGGAAAATTTAGCTCTGACAGTTGAAACTATATTTTCTCAAATCATTGCAATTATAAGTTGTCAAGAAGAAAAGACAAACTTATATCTCTAGAACTATTGGAGTGTAAGAATGGTGATAATTCTTCCTAACTTCACTCTTGATGATGTGATTTCAAATGAGACCTTTAAAAATTTTAAAGTATTATTGTCTTTACAATGACAACTCAACTCATTGCAAAAACTTCATCTTGGAGCATAGTCCCCAGGACCATAGGTAAGTTTTTAAAGACAAGAGCATTTCATTAACACGGATGTTTAGATTGGCCAGAGAGATAGACGGTGTCATTTTTCTGACTGCTTGGATAACATAATTGTGTTATGTCATATTCTTCTACTGTTTCTTTGGTCAGTGTATATCCTTTGGGAAAAACAAGCATTTATTATCAAGGCGTATACACTGACTTTTCAAAAAATGTCTTAATCACATTGATTGGTAAGTCTAACAGAAAGTAGAAAAAAATGAAAAGAATAATGTGTTCTCTAGTGGCTAACATAGATCTTGGCCAACTCAGTTACTTCCTTAAAATATTCTTTGGAATATTTTTGTGAAAGATTCTGACACTGTATTTTTTTAAAAAAATATTTATACAAAGAAACTAAATAGCTGTATTGTAAATTGGATATACTTTCAACATTATCTATTACAGACTATTGCATAGACTGATGTCATAGGATGACTTTGATTATAGTAATGTTAATTGGATGTATATTTAAATTAATTGTAAGTTTTCTGTTTTTATTGTTGTTTTCATTTTTTGACTCAGTTCTTTCTGTAATTTAATTCAACTGGGTGGTTTCCGTTATATATATATATATATATATATATATATATATATATATATATTGTAAAAATTGTTAGTGTTTTGTTCTTTTGTTTCTACAAAGGGATCACTGGCTGTATTTATTACATTTTTTTATGCTCATCAGTTGATAGTCACAATGGACGGTATCATTCATTGATTATTATGAATTGAATTTCAGTGAACACAGAAATGACATAATGATTGTTTACTATAGATATAAACCAAAAAAATACATTCCTGGAGCTTATAACAGTTATAGATGGTAATTATGGGTTAGGGCCATCACGTTGCTTTCAACAAGGACTGTATAAATTTACAATCCTATCAATAGTGTGTGAGGATTCAGCATTCTCCACTTGTGGGCAATCATTTTTATTGAAAATTTGTTCCTCTTTTATTTACCAGTTGTTCTTATTGAATTATTATTTTTACATAGCTTTACATAATAAATTGTGGTGGTATAACTGTTTTACCATTCACTCATTGTTTATTTGTCCAACTAAGTTTTTTTTTGATGTTGTATATTTGTAGTTTTCAAAGTGCTCTGGAGAACAACCTCTCAGCACATGTATGCTCTGTAGATCTTTTATTTGTCTAGTGTCTTTGATCATCTTTACTTGTACTGTGCAAAAATTTTCAGGACAACACAGTCCCAGCCATATATTTACAGGTTTTATTCCCATGAATTTCGTGTTATGTTGAAAAATTCTAATATTTTCCCAGAGGTTCCAGGGACTAAGAACAGGAACTAAGGGAGGGTAGATACATTTTAGTAGGTAAGGACATAGAATACATACTTACTGGTAGATGGGGACTGGTGGAACAGAAGGATCAAGCTGGGAGGGATAGGATGAGGGACAAGGGAGATGAGGAAGGGATAATGTGGGAGGCACCTAAAAGTAAAGGGATGGGAAACTTTAGTCAAGATACATACCTTCAGAATAAGTCTATTTTAAATTAAAAAATAATCCATTGATTTCCAAAAACCTAAACCATTTCCTTCATGCTTTATTTTCCCCATCGTTCTTATCACCATTTCTATGGCCACTTTTGTAAACATAAAAGTTGAAATATTAATTATTCCTGTTGGCTTAAATTTTCAAGTCATTCTTTATACTACATACATATATGTTTCACATAATCAGTATAACTGATTGCATAACAAAAGTAATTGCTGTTATTTTCCACATTCAAATGAAGCATGTTTCTAAGATAGCCTTACTATTTCCTCAGTGGGAATGAAAGTGATTCTATCTCTACAACTTTCCTTTACAAATTGGTCATTTTACATTATAAGGTCATTTTCAGTTAATAAATCTACCCTACTAATGATTAGGAATTTTGACCTGCTTCATCACTATCTATAATGTATAATTCTCATTTCTTAGTTTGAATTCTAAATTGGGAAGAATATTGAAAAAGTCATATGCAAACCTACCTACTTACTGTAGAAGTTCTCAGATATATATTATGTATATATTAAATGTAATTATCCCATAAAAGGAAGACAATGTCCTAGCATGTATCACAGATTGATAAATTAAGAACAGTGCCAGGGATGGGTTACCTTTCAGGGGGGTATTTGACCAGTATGGCTCAAGAGATACCCAAACCATTTATACCAATAACTGATATTAACTCTTTTATTAAATTTAATAATTAACAAACAATATAATTTAGTATCTAAAGGTTTTTTGTTGTAGTAGGGAGCGGCGGGGCTGCATCCCCGGCAGCCGGCTGCCTACATGGCTAGCTTATGCCCCAAAATAATTACACAGAAACTGTATTCTTTTAAACACTTCCTGGCCCATTAGTTCCAGCCTCTTATTGGCTAGCTCTTACATATTGATCTAACCCATTTCTAATATCCCTGAAACACCATGAGGTGTGTTACCAGGGAAGATCTTAACCTGCATCTGTGTCCAGTGGGAGAATCATGGCGACTCCTTGATTTGGCTTCTTTTTCCCAGCATTCTGTTCTATCTACTCCACCTACCTAATTTTCTGTCCTATCAGAGGCCAAGCAGTTTCTTTATTACTTAACCAATGAAACAACAGATAGAAAGATGACCCTCCTCCATCAGTTTTTGAGGATCTAACATCATAAATGAATACAAAATGACTATTCCAACATTATTTTGTACAAGACTGGCCATTTCTCTATGAACCAACAAGAAAATAAAATAAATCTTTTACAATTACCCTTTCTGCTGTATAAGACATACTATCCCTATTACAGATAAAATACTAATCATTGAAATGTAATTTGCCATTTTTACTTCATACTTTGTTATTACTAAACGACAAACATATTTAAAACAAGAGATATCCCATAACAGAATATTTAAGTTGTTACCACTTGAGTTTGAAAAGACATACGGCAACCTTCTATCTTTATTTCCCTCACATCATATTTTTTATTCTTTTTTTATTTCTTATTTTTATTTCATTGTCATTATATCTTTTTAAGTTTTCTTTGTGGCAGATGCTACAAGAGTGAAGGGCAGATAAGAAAGGACTGAAAAATGAGGAGAATTGGGGTGAAAATATAAAATTTATAAATAATCAATAAAAAATTGTGTTTAAACAAAATGTTTTTCAAATAATTACTAGTCTCCATACATACATATAAGCCTGTCTACATAGTGAAGAATACTTACAGCACAAGATGTAATCACAAATCACAAAACTATATTGAACAATATTCTTTTGGGAACTACCACTCTTTTACACTAAGAACTATAAGATTTATTGAGGTAAAACATGAACTATAATAGCTTATTATACTTATCTAAATTAAAAAGTATGATATAAATAAACATGCCAATCATATTGCAATCTTTTTCTTTTATTTATTTATTTATTTATTTATTTTTTCTCCATTAACAGCTTTAATTGGGTATGGGGCAATAGAACTATTCTTAGCACAATTATGGGTGTGGGGTTCCCTGCAGACTCCCCAGGGTGATGGTTCCTGTAATGATTTTTAGGGGGAAACGGCTCCCAACAGATCCCCCTTTTTCTTATATAAAGGCAGGTAGTTATTACGTGGAGAGCACCAGTCAGAGTCAACCATGGTGTCAGATCTAAAGGAGAAGGGACTGAGATAAGGAGAGACCCTCCTCTCGAGTGGAGAAGCAATTTACCTCTCCTGGGATCAGAGGGGTGTCTGATGATTCTTAGGTCGAGTGGGGACCAGGCCTTTTTTCTTTTCCCCTTACCCATCCTAGGGTTCCCAGGGCCCTGTCTTAGGTTGGGGGATTATCCTGCCATAAGTCGCCCGTCCTTGGAGCTCCTCAAATAAAAGGCATCTAGCAGGATTAAAGTAAACAGATCACAGGGCACCCTGTCTTTGGCCATGTGGAGAGCCCCCTCATACCTATACCATGCCATGTTGAGCCGGTTTCTACAACCTCTGTATGGTGTGCTATTCAGGCAAGGATCCACACTAACTCCCGTCATTGGGCCCCTGCGTCTATCATTAAAGAAAAGGCTGTGAGGAGCTCCTCAAACAAAAGATATAATGATGTAATTTTGGCACTAGTAACTACACCTCCAGACAAGAAGAAAGGGCTTTTTCCCAACCCAGTATTCACCTTTTAGTCTGGCCTATGGTATGTCCTCCTTCCTAAGTGCCTACTCCACATAAAGTTACGTGTGCTGCCTGCCAAAAATTAGGGCAGTGTAAAAGGGATCAAAATCTAAAATTTTTAACATAGGCATTAAACCCAAACACTTTACAGCATGTGTCAAACTTTTCCCAACATCTATAAGCAGTTACAAATATCATTAGCTCAATTTCAGTAGGAGTACAATGACATATATTGTTGTTATCAAATACCACCAGTTCCAGTCTCTGAGCAACAGTGACAGGAACCCCCAATTTTCCCCCTTCTTAAATGAAGAGAGGTTAATACTTTTAATTAAAATGAGTTCTGTGTCCCAAAGTTTAAAGCAGTCCGATGTTTAGTCTGCAACTCAGCTCCAAAGCAGACCACAGTTCAAGCTGCAGAAGCAGTTTAGCATTTGTGCTCCAGGACAGGTGGGGGAACCTGGGTGAGGCAAGCTGGATTCAGCTACATGAAGCACATCCTGGCCCTTATGTCAGCCTTGTCTCCCTGGACTCTGGAGGCAGGATGTCACCCTGCAGAGTGGTGTAGCTGGTTTTGTCAGCAGGCACTCCTTTCCTTGGGGGCAGGGAAGACCGGACCAAGGACCTCTCCTCAATCACCTCTGGAAGTCTGGAACTCCTCTGTGTCCACAGCCTCGACCTCACATCCAGATTTTATTTTCTTTCTGTGAAAAAAGCACAAACACATCCTCGACCCCAAATATATATACAGGTCGGGTTTTTTTCATAATGCATTGCAAGGGCTTTTTCACCTTGTCTCAGCAAAGGTCAGCTTGGTATCATCAAGCCAGATCCGTTTGCATCAGGATCTGCTGGCAACTTTTATGAGTTGCTTTGAAGGAGCCTTGTTATGTTCCATAATTTTTATTATTATTAGCCATATATGCAGTTCCTCCATTGGAAGAGCCATTTGTAAAATTTAGCATAAAATCCTTTAAGGGATTTTTTGCTATAACATTAGTAAAATACAGGTGCATAAATTGTAGCAATGATCTGGGAAAAGACCATTGTTTCATATTTTTTATTCTTAAAACAATCAGTAAAGTTATGTAAAATATATCTGGCATCCTTTAAAATTTTATAAAGTTAAAACTTCCTCATCAAAAATCATTGAGACAAAAATTTGAGATTAAATAACATAAGATTTATTATAAACTTGCATCCATACAAAAATATGGAAATTTAGCCATATTCTACAGTTCTATAAATGCTTAGGTAATTATATTGGGAAATTATTGCTATAAGATAGAGCTGGTAAGTTATGTTAGTGGACCTCACAAGACTATTTAGTGGTTGAGAGTTTATAACGCTTTCCCTCCATATTCAAATTATTTTCTCTAGCACCCATGCATGACAGGAAATTCAGGATATGCATTAATCTAGCTCTAAAAAAATGTGATAACCTGTCCTGTTCTCTGTAAAAGTTTCCACTAACCTGCATATACAGATACACATAGACACATTCACAGACACACAGATACATACACACTTAAAACCTGGGAGGAAAAAGGGGAGGGGAATGTGGCTGTGATGTTAATAAACAGACAAAGAGTTAAATAAAAAATAAATAATAAATATACTTTTTTTTAAAAAAAATGGCTTTTGTTCCACAAGTGGATGATTATATAATGTTCTCTCTGAATTGAGTATTTTAATTCTGACTTAATAAATCCAGTTTTAAATCTTAAATCAGGAGAGGACTAAATCATGGTGTGAGTCTTTAGGTGCTTTAGGATAACAGTTATACATGACTGGATTGGGGAAATAGAAAGCAAATCACTGTTTTTGAAAGAGCAACACAAAGAATATTGTTTTTCTGTTACTATAGATAGTACCAGAATTTCATCTTAACTCTCCTTTATTATTCCCAAAGTACCACCAGTTTATTCTGAACTAGATCTTAAAAACATTGTAAATCATCACTTAGTTGCCAGAAAATTCAATACTCTACTTTCCCCTCAATTTTATATTAGGTTTTCTTAAGAAAATCATGTCAATACTCTTGACTGACAGATGATAAATCCCCAAAGCAGCTTTATAGATTAGCAATTATTCCTGCATATAAGTACTCTAAATTTAGTTAGGAAAACTTTATGAACATTGTCTCCTACATGTCAATGAATTTTTCATTTCCTCTGTCTCTTTAATTGCTTGTATATTACCTTGTCAATTCTTCTCATTACGTGACATGGGACTAAAGACTTTATTTTTTTTTTGCACCGCTATTCACTTACTGTTTTTTCTCTTTATATTCACTTTTTTCAACTTCACTTAGTATATCTCTAAGAGAGCATTTTGAACTAAATAATACACTATAGCACTGCCAATACCCTTCTCTGTAAATATGTTTTTATATCCACTTGTTCCATTTCCCTTTCAAAACATGATTTTCAAGTGTCTATATTGTTCACATGGGCACAGTTAGAAAAGAAAAGAAAAGAAAAGGAAAATGAAGTATTATTTCAACACAGATTTTGCATCTAAACCTTTTGGAAAAGTTTGAATAAGAGTACTGAATTACAAAGGTTTAAAGAAATCTCTCTTCACTTGTTTTGCCTTAATTCAAATGTTAATATAATGCATTTTCTAGAGTATTGGAGAAACACTCAGAGTGTGTCTGTGGATAGTAGAAAGAGAAGAAAAGGCTTACATACAAAATGGAAAATTATGTAATTTATTCTTTCCATCATGTTTTCTCCTTTCTTGTACCTCTGTTTACCCTGAATTCTGATACTCTTCCAAATAGTCTTACATGTCAAGTGAAAAATAATACATGCATTATTAGATAAGAATTTAAAAATTATTTTATTCAGAAGCTTCTTTTGACTCATGATCAAATATATTTATTTTTATGATTTTTTTGAGACAGGCTCTCTCCAAAAAAAAAATATATATATAATATAAAACGGGTGGAACTCATATTGAGGAGCAATGATGTCACAAAAACTTGCCTGCCTCTGCCCCAAAGATTACTGGGGACAGATTACTGAGATTAAAGGCATGCACCATGCCTTCTGGCAAATATATTGAATACTTTGACAGAGTATTGATTGAAATAATATTAATAACTTAAATTATTTGGCCTCTGATATGAAAATTAAAATTATGCTTACTTAATACCATGGTAGTCTAAGATACTGTCTATTAATAAGTTACTTTACCCAATTTATAGTTGAAATTTAGAGAATTTTCAGTTACTTTACTGAAAGTAAACCATAGTGCAAAATATATTCTGAGGAAGAAATCTTGAAAGTCAGAGATAAGTTATGAGATGTTCTTAGGTTCCCCATGTGACAATAAATTAATATGCTTTTAGATGGGAGTGAATCAGATGGAAGCTAAGCCATTTACTAGAATCTTCTCTAAAGTCCATTTTAGTCAGCTGTATGTTTTTAGTAATCAGATTATCGCAGGTGAACATATAAGTAAAGTTAATCAGTTGGCTTCTAGAAACTAGATTTTATAGCATATTAACAGGAACATTTGCCTATGGTCAAATAAGAATTATCATAAGAACACAAGCCTTGTTTAAACAGTTAAAGAAAAGGAACTTACAATAACATTTTTAATAGACCAAAGGACAAATATGTACATTTATTTCAATAAATTGAATAAAGGAGTGTTCCTGTGCTTTGGTTTGCTCCCTTGGAGTTTGCTGTCTTGGGCCTACTTTGGCCTAGGCTGCTGGCTTTGATCTGTTTCTGTAAATGTTGGGCTAGATCTCCTCCTGCAAAAGTCCCTGGCTTGGAGTTGGAGTTGGACTTGTTGTGGTGGACATTTCTTTTTTTTTTTTTTTTTTTTTAATTGAAAGAAAAAAAAAAGAAATTCCCACCTCCTCCCAGCCTCCCATTTCCCTCCCCCTCCTCCCACTCTTCTCCTCCTTCCCCCGCTCCTCTCCCCCTCCCTCTCCAGTCTGAAGAGCAGTCAGGGTTCCCTGCCCTGTGGAAAGTCCAAGGTCCATGCCCCTCCATCCAGGTCTAGGAAAGTGAACATCCAAACTGGCTAGGCTCCCACAAATCCAGAACATGAAGTAGGATCAAAACCCCGTGCCATTGCCTTTGGCTTCTCAGCAGCCCTCATTGTCCGCCATGTTCAAAGAGTCCGGTTTTATCCCATGCTTTTTTAGTCACAGTCCAGCTGGCCTTGGTGAGCTCCCACTAGATCAGCCCCACTGTCTCAGTGGGTGGGTGCGCCCCTCGTGGTCCCGACTTCCTTGCTCTTGTTCTCCCTCCTTCTGCTCCCCATTGGGACCTTGAGAGCTCAGTCCGATGCTCCAGTGTGGGTCTCTGTCTCTATCTCCATCCATCTCCAGATGAAGGTTCTATGGTGATATGCAAGATATTCATCAGTATGGCTATAGGATAGGGTCATTTCAGGTTCCCTATCCTCAGCTGCCCAAGGAACATGGGATGTACTCACTCATAATTGGTTTCTAGTCACAAATAATAATCATCGAGTCTATATTTTGTGATCCTAAAGAAGCTAAATAAGAAGGTGAAACCAAAGGAAAAATATAGTTATTATCCTGGATATGGGAAGTAGACAAGATTGCCGGGCAAAAAATTGGGAACTTGGGGGTGGGGTTGGACGGGGGTAAGGGGAGATGGGGAGAGAAAAGTAAGAAGGGGAGAATGGGGGGAACTTGGGAAACGGGATGATTGGGAGAAAGGAAGGTTGGATAGAGGAGCAGGGAATCACATAACTTAATTAAGGGAGCCATCTTAGGGTTGGCAAGAGACTTGAACCTAGAGGGGCTCCCAGGTACCCAGGGCGATGTCCCCAGTTAGCTCCATAGTTGAGATTTCTGACTCTGGATATGGTCGCTGGCTCAGTCCTGATCCACCTGGGTTTGCTACTGACTTCTGCTCCTGGTGGAGCTTCTTCTGTGTCTTGGGTAACTGGTTCAATCTCACTCTGGTTCCGGTGGAGATAGCAGACTCTGACCCAGGTCCTTGTCTCAATCCTGGTCTGTCAGTGTCCCAGGACTGGGTTGGATCCCAAGGCTGGATTTGCTCATAGCTTTTGCTCCTGGTGGAGCTTGTTTCCTCTGGCCCAGAATTTCTTTGTGTTTTCTTTATTGCTTCTATTTCAGTTTTCAAGTCTAAAACTATTTGCTTCTCCTGTTGTACTGCTTTTTCTCTTGGTTTTCTGAAGTTTATTTACGAGATTTATAATATAATAATAATATATATAAATAATATATAATATAATATAATAATGATTTCCTCCAAATTTTGTTTGTCTGTTCCTCCATTTCTTTAAAGGAATTTTTCCTTTCTTCTTTGAGGATCTATCTATCATCTTCATAAAGTTATATTTAAGATTAATTTCTTTTGTTGCTTCTGGGTTAGGATAATCAGGTCTTCCTTTGTGTGACCACTGGTTTCTGATGTTCCCATGTTGCTTTTTAGGTTGTTGAATGAACTTTTGCAATGATGCCTACCCATCTCTTCTTCCAGTTGGTGCCGGCAGTATCTTTGCCTTTTGGTTCACTTCTTGCAGTTGCTGTCTATGTCTTAGGGAACTGCTCTTAGTCTACTCTGTCTGTGTCTCGGGGAGATGATGAAATCACTCTCGACCTGGTCTCTTGGTTCGCTGTGTGCAGTTGCAGTCTGTGCTTCAGAGTTACTCTGAGGTGGCAGGGGATGGTTGGGTTTTAGGGCAGAGTGATTCTTGTAGTGTACAAGACCCAATTGATGGAGGAGTGTTGGAACAGCCTTCCTGCAGGAAGGTTGCCTGCTGGCTGGCTAGTGAAACTGAGGCCAGTGGGGTAGGGGTGAGAGTTTTGCTTGGGTACTAAGGGCCTAGAGAGTGGGTACCCTGCTGGTTGACTGATCACTCACCTATTGATCCTCTGTGAGAGTTGCAGTCATTGCTTCAGAGTCCTCTGAGATAGCAGGTGATGGGTGAGTTTGGGAGTGGAGTGAGTCTTGTAGCTTACAGGGTCCAATTGATGGGGGAATCTAACTCAGCCTCTTAAACAGGATGGTTCATGTGGGTACTCCATCATTCTATAGGGAGCTATTTATAGAAGATTGGTTTTTCAATAAGATATATATATATATATATATATTGTATATGTATAGCTTATCTATAATCTTAACTCATTTTTTTCTAATAAGTAATAATCGGTAAGTTTCGGGCTCTATTATACCTTTTTATTCACTAAATCTTAACGGCAGTCTTTATATAGGAATTGCTTTAATTTTCATTCTACTGCTTGATCTGATACATTTTTTTTAAATTTGAAGACAATATTGAGATTGTAAGGGTGGGTAGAGCATGATTGACAATATATACAAATACAATAGCTCCAGATAAACTATTAGTTATGAAATACATGCTCAGGGTTTATGTTCATTATCAATTTTAAAAATATAAAATTTTGTCTTTAATGTTTTCCTCTGCATTTACAAATTTTATAAATATAAATATAGAATTACATCACATTTATAATGTTAACCTAAATAGTGGCATTTTCAAATCTCCAACTGTATTTTTAAAATGGTGTCAAAGTTTATGTAGGTATGATATCTTTTTCACTCTGAATGTATGCATGTATACTTTTATGAAATTAGCTTATATTTATAGAAACAGACACAGTTTTATTACCTATCACTTCATATTTACCTTAACTTCTTTCACACCGTTCTCAAAATTCCGAATCAATAGGCTTCAACTGGTAAAGAATTTTCTTTAAAAAGCAGAAGCTGTCAAATACATGTTGAAATGTCTGATGCAAGTGAGAAAAGGACACGAAAGAAAACAAACCCACTTAGGTGTTTATTAAAGAAGAAGGATGTGCTCATGGGCCCGAAGAAACTGTGCAGGGGGGGAGAGAACATAAAGATGGTGTGTCCAGCTTGTAAAGGCTTCCTAGTACATGCGCACGGGGGATGGAGGGGAAGACGACGTGCCTACGTCAGATGCTGATGAAGGGCGACCTACACCTTGCACATGTGCACAGGGGTTTTGCATGAGCACGTCAGACGCTGATGATACAGATGGTGAGCAACCTACACATGCACACACAGAGGGTTAGTTGAGTCGTGGGTGGAGGTAACCACGCATGCATGCACATGGATCATGTGGGTCCCTGTTCCCAAGGGTCCGCCCACATGTGCCTGCCTTAGGACCGGGAAGTGCAGCCTTATGGTTGGCTAAATAATTACACATGTAGAGGGCTTTGGTTGGTTCTCTATAGGCTCCTTAGCTGTCAGTCCAGTGTCTGTGAACTCCTGTGAGCTCAGGTTATTTGTCTCTGTTGGTTCCTTTGTGATGATCTTTACCTCCCTGGCTCATATAATTCTCCTTCCTCTCTTCCACAAGATTCCCAGAATTTGGCCCAGTGCTTGGCTGTGGATTTCTGCATCTGCTTTTATCAGTTACTGGACAAAGATTTTGTGATGACAATTAGACCTACCCCTCGGCATATGTATGACAACTGTTTTTCTTGTGAGATTCTTAGCAGTGGAGGCAATTCTGTCCCTGACACTTTTGGGAAACCATTTCTCAGCTGGGTTGCCTTACCAAGCCTGAATGCGAGGCAAAGAGTTTAGTCCGACCTCAACTTGATAAGCCATGCTTTGTTGACACCCATTTCAGTCCTGCTCTTTTCAGAAAAAAAAAACAAAGTAGTGGATGGAGGTGTATAGAGGTTAAGGGGATAGCAGGAGAGGAGGGAGGTGAACTGAAGTCAAGATATACAAACAAATTAATAAATTTAATTAATAAAAAGATGCACAAGCTTGATTCAGGTTTCTAGGTCTGATAATTACAGACAACATAACACACTTTTCAAATACTGTTGGAACTATAGTTAAAATATGACTTTTCCTAGAAACTGTAAGATATGTATATTTTTAAATCAAAATTGTTGTTTTGAATTATTTTCACTGTGTGTCAGATATAATTAGATGAGAACATACTGTCTTAAAGCTGCTAGCCTCTTGCTACAAATATATCACAATTTTCAGACTCAAAAATATTTTTGGTTGTATCATTTATATGAGCAAAAGCATCTATTTGATAATAGTTTATAGTGTGTTTTTTAAACAGTATTCTTTTTATTTGTTTGGCAACTGAAGTTAAAAATATTCTTTATAATTATGTCTTGAAAAATGAATTTTCACTCATAAATTTACCAGAAATACATTTTTGTTCTAAGTGTAGTCTGAATATTGGGAAAGAACACTAGGAATTCTTGATTATAAATAGTTGAATTTTTTACAGCAGTAATAATGATTATGCTTTGTGTTTCTGACTAAAGACTGGACAGCACTCATCGAAAAGAAAAATGGAGATTACAGGAAAGGAGAAAATATAATATTCTGTATCAAAACATTTTTGTGAGGATTTAATTTATTTAGAAACATAAGTGTATGCGATATAAGATTCTTACTGGATTCTCAATGTTGAACTTATTAGAAGTTAATTTTATATGTATCACCAAATACAGTTCTATTGTTTGTGTTGCCACAAAAGAAATAAAATAATAAAGGCAAATGATTGCCTGAACTTGGTCTTTCTTTTTCTTTTTAATTTTATAATATTAAAATTTTAAATACTAGCCCAAATGCCCCTCCCTTCTCTTCTCCCACTTTCACCCCCCAAATCCTACTTCCCATCTACTCTTCAGAGGCTAAGGCTTCCTTAGGGAGTCATCAAACTCTGGTATACCAAGTTGAGAATGGATTGTTTGGTTAGAAGTGAGATCCCAGCCCCTGGCAGGCATCTTTGGAATGGAGCAGGGAGCTTGGGGATTCTTGAGGATTTCCCTAGCACCTTATTTATTTCTAACTCCACAATGGCTTCCTCTATCAAGATATCTCTTTCTTTTTGTTCCAACTCTCCATCCCTCCACCAATTTGATCATCTAAACCCCTCCTGTTTCCAACTCCCAATCCTTCCCTTTTACTTCCCTTCCCAGTTTAGTCAGGAAATCTTAACATTTTCCCTTTCCTGGGATCCTCCATGAGTGTCACTCTTAGGTCTTTTTTACTAGTTTCTCTGGGGTTGTAGATTGCAGTTTGGTTATTTATCCTTTAATTTACCTATAGCTTTCACTTATGAGTGAGTACATACTGTGGTTGTCTTTCTGAGTCTGGGTCACTCAGGATAGTTTAATTTAGTTACATCCATTTGTCTGCAACTTTCAAGATGTCTTTGTTTTTTACCGCTGTGCAATACTCCATTGTGTAAATGTATCATGTTTTCATTATGCATTCTTTGGTTGAAGGGATTCTAGGTTGTTTCCAGGTTTTGGCTATTGCAAATAATGCTACTATGAACATGCTTTAGCGCGTGTCTTGTGGTATGACTGTGTATCCTTTGGATATATGTCCAGGGGTGGGATTGCTGTGTTTTGAGGTGATTGATTTCCAACTTTCTGAGAAACTGCCATACTGATTTCCAAAGTGACTGTACAAGTTTGCACTCCCACCATCAATGGAGGAGTGCTGCCCTTACTCCACATCCTCCCCAGCATAAGCTGTTATCATTGTTTTAGATCTTAGCCATTCTGATAAGTGTAAAATAGTATCTCAGAATTGTTTTGATTTGCATTTCCCCAATAACTAAGAATTTTGAACAATTCTTTAACTGTTGTTTAGTCTTTTGAGTTTCTTCTGTTGAGAATTATCTGTTTAGATCTCTACTCCCTTTTTAAATTGTATTATTTGGTATTTTGATATATAGTTTCTTGTGTTCTTTGTTTACTTTGGAGATCAGCCCTCTGTCAAATGTGGCATTGGTAAAAAATTTTCCCACTCTCTAGGCTGGTTGTTTTGTCCTGTTGAATGTGTCCTTTGCCTTAAAGAAGCTTCTCAGTTTCAAGAGGCCCTTTTATTTATTGTCGCTCCCAGTGTCTGTGCTACAGGGGTTATACTTAGGAAGTTGTCCTTTGTGCAAAGTGTTCAGGGTTCCTCTCACTTTCAGTTCTATGAGGTTCAGTGTGACAAAATTATATGTTGATCTCTTTGATCCATTTGAACCTCAGTTTTGTACATGATAATAGAAACGGATCTATTTGTATTCTTCTACATGCCAACATCCAGTTATGCCATCACCATGTGTTGAGGATGTTTTCTTTTTTCCATTGTATAACCTTGGCTTCTTTGTCAAAAATCAGGTATTCATAGGTGTGCAAATTAATTAGAGGGTCTTCAACTCGATTTTATTGATTTATGCATCTGTTTTTATGTCAGTGCCAAGCTGTTTTCATTATGTTAGCACTATAGTGGAGCTTGAAGTGAGGGATGCTGATGCCTTCAGATGTCACTCTAGTGTACAGGATTATTATGTCTATCCTGGGTGTTTGCTTTTCCATATGAAGTTGATTATTGTTCTTTAAAGGTCTGCGAAGAATTGTGTTGGAATTTTGATGGGGATAGCACTGAATCTGTAGACTGCATTTGGTAAGATTGCTATTTTTACTATGTTGATCTTACCTGTCCAAGAGCATAGTAGATTTTTCTATTTTCTGATATCTTCTTCAATTTATTTCTGTAAAAACATAAAGTTCTTGTAGTACAAGTCTTTCACTTGTTTGGTTAGAATTACTGTAATTATTTCGGGTAAAGCTAACCGGGTGGGCGGCTGGGGTGTTGGGGAGGCAGCCCCGCAGCTCCTATTTCAACAGATGGCTGCCCAACGTGGGGACAACTGAATCCACTGAAACCCCAAGAAAACTTGGGAAAGAGTAAAGCATGTTTGTTTTCTTGGTAGCAGCAGTTTCTTGGTTCTACTCTGCTTGCTAGAGCTCTCATCTAAGAGAGGCTTCCTGACTCAGCTTTAGCTGCAAAACCCTGCAGCTCATTAAGAGGTCCTGCCACGAAACACTTAAACGGTGTTGACGAAAAGCTGAACGCATGCTTTTCGGTTTTCAGCCGTAGCAGGAAAAAAGCTGTGCCGTTTAAAAATGCCCACTTTCTGGGCTGTCCTGCCAGGGAAAACTCTGACTCTTTTATGCAGGCGGTTTGTGCGGTTTGCAAGCACAGGCTGCTGAAGTTTGCTTGCTGGCAGGGACCTTGAAACACTGTAGAGTTGTGGCACTGAAGGCGGCTCTGGCCAGTACCTCAGCCACAAGGTTGGAATGGCAGAAAGCTAAGGAATGGACTGGATCTAGCTGGCAAAGCCACAGCTTTAGTCCTACTGAGATTGCTTGGTAAATTAAAGACTCGTGTGGTCAGAAAAACAGAGAGAGAGATACAGTAAAAAGAGATTCAAAGACAAAGAAAATTTCTAAATGATTTACAGTGTGTTAAAAATATATGCAGACTAAAAATTAAAGTTCTTAAAAGTAAAAAATAAGGAAGAGAGTAGTTGGGTGTGGTAGTACACGCCTTTAATCCCAGTGCCTAGAAGGCAGAGACAAACAGATCTCTGTTGGTTTAAGGTGTTGTAGGGAACACCTTTAATCCCAATGCCTGGGAGGCAGAGACAGGCGGATCTCTGAGAGTTCAAAGACAGCCTGGTCTACAGAGTTATTCCAGGACAAAGATACAGAGAATATAAAATAAAAGTAAAAAATAAACGAAATAGAGTTAAAATAAAGCACACAAAGATGGAAAATACACAGAGAATCTTGATACTATATGCTATTATGCTCTTTTTGAATTGTTTGAATGCTGAGGAAGGAGTAAAAGCTACTAAAAGATATTTGTTTATAAATGCTGCTGAACTAATTCAACATAGATATTTTGGAAATGCCTTGACTTTGCAATTTGGATCTAAGGACATGATACTTTGGAAAGGAGTTTCTTGTTTTGTTTTCACAGAGGATGAGACCCTGTTCATTTCTTCTATTCCGATATGGTATGATGAACCACGCCCTCCTGAACGGTTGCTGTGAACATCTTCAGAAAATTGCTTCGCTCAACTGCCAACTGAGATGAAACTAGCACACAGGTTATACCATGAAAGACCTAATTAACGACGCCCCCATTCAGCAGGAAGCAGTTCAGAAAGAAAAAACTGCGCCCATGTTCCCAAATATGGTTTATAAATGTTCCTTTACATTTAAAGGGGGATATGATATAGGTATGAATAATTTACATTGATAAGGGTTTTGCTTTAGTGATACAAATTTAAGGTCAATTTTGTTATATGTATATGTATTTCTGATCTTGATTAAGGTATTGTGATTGTGTAGTTCACTTAAAAATGTAATGTATATAGGCTGTTAATAATCATCTATAATAGTCAAGATGTACATAGATATATTTTAGATAGGCATTCTTCATATCTTTCAAAGATTATAGAATATGGCATTTTAAAGGTTTAATAACTTAGGACTTTTCATGACAATGAGATACTCTGCTCCTGGCAGCACCAATCTACTTCAGGAAGAAGATGGGCATCGAAGAGGATCCTTATGGAGTTTGATAGCCATTTGGGCAAGAAACTGCTCTTGCCTGGACTATTGCATAAACTGGACACAGAGAACCCACAGAGAGAGGACTAATGAACTTGCCTAAAGGTGAGATGATCTTTCGGAGTTCTTGATTCATGAAAGAATCTGCAAGACATTCTTCAGGACAAGCAGATAGTGACTGCCTTTGAAAGTTCCTGCTTTGTGGAAATGTCTGCTGGAAACTATGGGCCTGTAGGCCGAAGATGGATGCCCCAATGGTACAGAGGAACTATGGGTGAATGTACAGGCAGTGAGATGTCTCTGTCATTTCTAGAGTTTGAAAGATGCTTTTTTCTTGTTTGCTTAGGTAATATTGTATCTTTCTGGAGTCTTTGATGGAGTTAAGAATAGTTAGTTATAGTTATACTTAGTCATGATCAAGATTATTGTAATTTTTACTTGATAACTATTTAAGCCTTTCCTTTTTGTTTAAACAGAAAAACGGGAAGTGATGTGGGAGTGTCATATATCAATCTGTTGATTTCATTGGCTAAGCAATAAATAAACTGCTTGGCCCGATTGGTTAGAACATAGGTGGGTGGAGTAAACAGAAGAAAATGCTGAGAGGAAGAGGAAGTGAGGTCAGAAAGCATGCAGCTCCGCTCAGAGCCAGACGCCTCAGAGAGAGACGCCAAGAGACACCATGCTCCTGTCTAGCGGGCAGACGGGATAGCTCCTCTCTCCTAGGCAGAGGCATGAAGCTCCCATGCAAGATGGATGTAGGGCTAGAATCTTCCTGGTAAGCGCACCTCGTGGTACTACTTAGATGATTAGAAATGGGTTAAGAGGTTGAAGCTAATGGGCCAAGCAGTGCTTAAAAGAATACAGTGTCCATGTAATTATTTCGGGTAAAGCTAACCGGGTGGGCGGCTGGGGTGTTGGGGAGGCAGCCCCGCCGCTGCTATTTCAACAAATTACCCTATGACATTTTATGTTATTTGTGGCTATTGTAAAGTGAAATGTTTCTCTGATTTCTTTCTCAGTGCATTTATCATTTGTATAAAGGAGGGCTACTGATTTTTTTTTTATTTAATCTTATAGCCTGCCACATTACAGAAAATGTTTATCAGCTGTAGGAGTTTGCTGGTGGAGTTTTTGGGGTCACTTCTTTATACTATCAATAGTATTTGCAAATAATGAAAGTTTGACTTCTTTCCAATTTGTATCACCTTAATCTCCTTTTGTTGTTTTATTGCTCTAGTTAGAACTTCTAGTACTCTAGTGAATAGTTATTTCATCTATTGTACTTCAATGCCTGAGAGTCTCTCTTCCATCTTTTGCATTCTGTTGGTTATGCTTGCATCTGTATTTCCTATGGGTTTACCCATAGTTTACGTTTCCACAACTCCCTTGGTTTGTGTTTTCTTTACTGCCTTTATTTATTTTCAAGACTTGAACTGCTTCCTTCACTTGTTTGTTTTTCTTTGTTTTCTTGGCTTTCTTCAAGGGAATTATTTATTTCTTCCAATTTTCTGTTTGTATTTTCATCAATGACTTTAAAGAAATCATTTATTTCCTCCTTAAGGGCCTCTATAATCTTCATAAAGTTATTTTCAAGGTTGTTTTCTGCTTCATATGCCTTGGGATGTTCAGGTCTTGCTGTTGTAGAACCACTAGTTTCTGGTGCTGTCATGTTGCTTTTTTTGTTGTTGAATGTAGTGTTAGACTGCTGCCTCACCATCCCTTCCTCCATCTATTTTACGGGGGCCTGTGGCTCTGGTGGTTACCCTTCCTCCAGGTACATGTGGGGCCTGAAGCAGGTAATGGTGGGGGTGGGCAGTAATTATGCTGCTGCCTGATCTCTGGGTGTGTAGTAAGTGGTAGTGGGACACAGGGATTGCTTAGGGGACTATTGCCAAGAGAGCAGGGCTCTCCAGCTAGTAGCTCAGACATTCACTTCTTCCTCCAGATCAAGCCTTTGTTTTCAATGTGTTTTATTTTCTTTCACCTTTCCACCACAGACATTATTACTTTTCTGAGAAAAGTTACAAACAACTTGAATAGCATCACTCCTGATCTCCCCCAAAATATTTCCAGAAATCATAACCTCAAAGAAATTTTCTTCCCCATTCAAGCTTAAGAAAGTTGATTGGAGATTCTTATCCCAGAGTGGTTCTGAGATTTGAAACAAATGTGGAACCTTAAAGGCTGACTCAGAACCTACTCATTGTCCTGTATTTCACACACACACACACACACACACACACACACACACACTAGTTATTACAATCCTCAGAGTTGATAATTATAACTTCCTTATTAGAGACAAGGAACAAATTCCCAGATACAAACTCTCAATTGTAAAACTGACAACTTCAAGATTCATTTTATTGTGTTAAAAAATCTATCAAAGGCAAATTAAACTCAGACAAAAATCAAATGATAAAAGTTAGAAGAATATTTTATTCACTAAGTATAAAAATACTTTGTATCTCGAATAAATGTCTTTGCTCAACATGTCATCACATCGCACAGTCTGTTAAAGCCTTTGCTTACTACAAATTAGGAGTTGATATATTAAAAGAACAAATGGGAGTTCTTCTCTATTTTGTTAGAACATCATGGTCTTAGTGACAGCTTATGCACAGAGTAACTTTAGAGAGAAAGATAAAACTGCATAAAAATCATGGTTTTAATTACATTTTTCATGAGGATAAACATAAGAGAACACTAGAATAAAATTCTTTACAAGAACAACAAGTAATGATAGGAGAAAGGTAATTTGGTACCAACCAAAACTCAGTATCAGATGTCAGAGAAAATGCTGGAAACTATAGAAGCTTGATGGACAATGTCTGGATTTTTGTGAAATGCTGTAAGAGGCTAGATGATGAAGATGTGAGACGCACAAGACAAAATCAAATCAAATAAAAGCTTTATATGTTGCTTCATAAACATGGGTCTGTGAGTGTGATCTTTTAAACTAAATAGATAAGAAATAAATTTTAATTTTCATTTCTTAAAAAGAAGATTATTTCATCCAATATATTCTGATTATGGTTTTTTGGCTCAATTCCTCTGAGATCCTTCCTACTTCCTTTCCTTTCCAAATCTATATCCTTTGTGTTTCTCCTTAGATACAAATAGGCACCTAAATAAAACTATTAATATGAAATAGATCAAATGAACACAGACAAAGCAGAATAGGTAAACAAACAAACAGACAAATGGACAAAAAGAACCAAAGCAAAGCATGAAGAAAACAGATTTACAAGACATAACATTCACAAACACAGGAATTCTCTAAAAACCCAAACCAAAGGAGTCTCTCTCTCTCTCTCTCTCTCTCTCTCTCTCTCTCTCTCTCTCTCTCTCTCTCTCAAATATATATATATATATATAAATAATATATATATATATATATATATATATATATGACCTGTAAAGTTTAAAAAATGTATGTCTTGGAAAAACACTATGAGATGAAGAACCTCCAAAGATACCATTGAATTTATTTTATATTGACCATTTACTGTTGGGCAGAGAACCCACCCTTAACAGTGGTGTATCTCCAGTGAGACTTCTTTGAAGAGAACCATTTCTTTATTTGCACTGATTATCAACTGGAGATAGCTTATGACTGATGTATGGAGGTTATGTACATGTCTCTTCTCAGGACAGCTATTCCATCGGGCACAGACCAATGCAGTTCTTCTGTAGGCTCTGCACTCTTAAGGATTCTCACATGCATTCATCCTGTTGACTAAGAGGGTCTTGTTTCTTGTTTCCTCCATCTCCTCTGGTTCTAGGATCTTTCTACTCCTCTTCGTCAGGTTCAGTAAGCCCTGAAAGGAAGGGTTGAATGGAGACATCCCATTTAGGACTGAGTGTTCCAAGGTGTCTCAATCTGCACATTATCTAACTGTGGGAGGTCCTATTTGTTTCCATCTACTGAAGAAGGTGGCATCTCTGATTATAGCTGATCAAGGCATTGATTATATTTGTCTTCTTGGGATGGAGAGATGGATAAGACTTCAAAGGCTAGGCAACTCAAAAGATGTCCTCTTTTCCCAAATTTGTCAAGTTGTAACCATTATGAACCCACCCCTTGTCAACTTGATACTCCAACATATCATTTTTAAACCATATAATTTCATTGTCCCAAGATGTCATGTTAATAAAACCATACAAAACAAATTCTAACCTTAATAACCCTACTGTATTTACATTTTTAACATTCTAATACCCTAATAACTCTTTAAAACCCCAGTCTATTAATTGTGGGCTAATGTAAAATCAGGAACAGGTAACTGCTTTATTAGTCAAAAGGATCGTACCAGGAAACGGTTATAATCAGATCAAAGCAAAACGAAAACAAGAAGTATAAATCAAATTATGTAAGTCAATGCCTGACATCTAGGACCTAGTCACAATACTCTAAGCCTCGAAGAACATGGGAGCTCTCACTTCTCTAGTTCGACCATCCACAGCACCCAGAACTCTACTCTTCAGCTCAGGTCAGCTCCCTTGGTTTTGGCATCTGTAATATGCTAGAATCTCCAGAGCAACTGAGCCTGCAATAGCATCCAAGATCTTTCCTGGCATCTTATAGTATTAAGCCTCAGATTATTTCTGTCACACCTTCAATTCTGGATTTTCCACTGTAACTGAGACTCCTTCTTGTCCAATACTCTCTCCTGGTTTTTCAAAGTGCCAAGTCTTAGCTGTTCCACAGGACCCCTTCAATCATGCAACTTGCATGCTAACAAATGCCACATGGGAAACGTACACATGTTATCAAATTTGGCTTCCAGTTAAAGATGCATCCTCAGTACCCTCTGAACCACAGCTTCTGTATGTTAATCATGATAAAATACATTCTAGAAGAGTTGGCCTCCATGAAGTTATTGTCTATTAATCAAAGCTTTTTTTATACCTCAAATAGCCAGCATCAATTGTCCCAGTATATATACATTTGATTTAATGTTGCTGGTCCCTTGTTAATGACAAATGGTTTTAAATTCCCAGCTAGCCAGAAACCACAGATTCAAATATCACCTGAACAGTTCCTTACTTCCATTTGAAATGTCACACCTTAATCTTCAAGTTTGTCATTCTGTCATCACTATCTTCCACATTTTTATTAAATTCTGTATACTTAATGGCTTTTCCAACCCATTGTTCTAAATTCAATATTTTTTATTATAAAATAGTCCGAAGTATAAAAAAACATGATGAGGTCCATCACAATAACACCCTCAATTTTTGGTACCAACATCTGTACTAGTTTTGTTATTGTGTTTTGTTATGATTAACATCATGACCAGAAATAACTTCGGGAAGAAATAGAGTTGTTCTTTTTTCTTTTTTCCTAATCATAGTTCATCACCAAGGAAAGTCAGGAGTCAGGATAGGAATTCAAACAGGAACAAAGATAGGGTACAATAAGGAATTCTTCTTAAAGGATTGATCTCCATGGCTTGCATAATCCGTAGTTGGCTAGGTCCAACTATGTAATCAAGAAAATGTCCCAGAGACCAGAATGGAATCGCACAGACAAACATACACATATAACACACATATCATATGTAAAATATAAACATATGAACTACATAATACTACAAAATGGAGCTTACACAATTTCAAAATCTCTAGTTAATTATTGTTTCCAAATACATTATTTTGCCCTGTGTACTTTCTCTTGCAGAGCATGAATTTATTTTAGCAATATTAGTAGTAAATTGATATCTGATATGAATATAAGTGGATTCTTTCACACAGAGAATAATGTCCCTCCCAGAAGCAGTGACAGGTATGGAAACTTTTCCTCAAGTTGTTGGTTATGAGTGTCATGGAGAGTCTCAAAAAATGTAAGGCATTGCCATTGCTCTTGTTTGCTAAGCAAAACTTGATGGTAGTATCCCACTGTTAAAAAAACAGAAAGACTTTGGTCACAGATCATGATGAAATCAAGTAGGCATGACTAAAAAGCTTCCATATTTCAGGTTAGCCAGCATAGCAGGTGAAGGTGAGATGAAGACTACAGTGAAGAAAGTATCTACAATATCACCCACCTTCTAGCTTCATGAGCTATAGAAATGAGCAATGTACCAAGTTATGCCCATGGGTGCAAAAGAGTCACAAATGTTATAGGCTAACCTACCACTTTCTGTTTGAATTCATGAACAACTCCATAGAAAGAAATGCATACCTAATACTGTAAACATTTTCAAAATATTTGCAGAACTCTCTAAGGTAAACCTACTATTATTTTGCTAAATGAATGTACTATAATATTGCCCTTTAAAATGTATCTCTATACAAACAGATTAGTGAAGAACTCGGAGCTAATCAGAGATTGTTTGTTTTTGTTTTTCCCAAGTGGAAGATAGTTAATTCTGAAACTCAGAACTCATCAAAGTATAAAAAATAGTTTATGAGGAATATTCAACCAGAAATGAGCCATCTATAGTGCATACTGCCTGAAAAGCTAGGTTAGCATTGCAGAAGAGGGGCAGAAAGATTCTAAGGACCATAGGTCAATGAAGACCAAAATAAAAGAGTCTTCTCTGACAGGACTACTAAACTCATGGTTTCACACCTGCTGTGGCTGCCTTCACAAGACCGGTACAAGATGAATCAATACCCAAGCTTGAAATAGGAAGAAACCCATGATCCCTCATCCATAATTGAGTTTCTATTGATGACTAATATATTCTAGAGACTTGGAAGAAGATCAATTTTCTTATGGATGTGGCCTCCTGTCAATCATTCACACTTATGTTGTTGGCCCTATAATAAAGAGCTTAAGAAATTGGACCTGGTAAGTTATTTTTTCAAGACACAGAATTTGGATCAAAGTAGAGGTAGTAGATTTGATAGAATTGAGAAGGACTAGTGGATAAAAAGATTAAGATACTTTTAATGGGACGCTGAAGTATTTTGAAAAGATATGGTTTTTTTTTTGGTTTATTTGCTCCTTTATTCAGTTGTAAAGCATGTTGCACACTCCTGGGGTTCAATAGATGCTTGAAGATAGAGCAGTTGAGTTTTGACAAATTACTCACATAGTAGTTCACTACTAACATAAACTCATGATCAGCAGAAGAATAAAGTATATGCACCATGCAGGGTCAAAGGAATTGCATTTAGAAACAAGGCAAAATAGCAAAGGTGTGCGAGTCATAAGTTATAGGAATAACTTATATAATCATAAGGAAGGATGTGATTAGCCTGCAATGTAATCATGTAATTTGAGAGAAGAACTGTATTTAGGACAAATTAGATTGGCCACTGACAGAGGAATCTACTCTTCTTGGGAACCTTTCCGAGTGTTTGAAGAGATTATCTTCAGGGAAACAGAGTTGTGCTTCATGTTTTGAACCTTCTTAACCTTGATAAAATCATAAAAGAACTTCATACTGCAACATCTACAATAATATTTGTATATGCACCAATATTATTTCTACAATTAGATGAGGTTTATGTAGTGGAATTTGAATATATCTATTCCATGTATCCCCCAACATGTTCATGAATAATTTTCATAAATGATATATTAATGCTAAAAGGGTTTTTTTTATTTTTAAACCTCTTAAACACATGTGTGTATTTTAGAGACATGCTATACTAGAGATTTTGTCTAGTAAAGTTATGGAAAACACATTACTATGTTGGTAGTACTTAATTTAAAAAATTATATTTGAGTGCTCAGTCAGAGTAGGAATGTTAAAAAATACTAAGCAGGCTGTTTTATTCTACCACCTCATTTTACAGAAAAAGATTAAGTTCATGTATCTTTATGTTGACTCATATTCTATCATTAAAACGCTGAGTGTTTTGCAAAGTTGAGGGATTTCTGTTTTCGCAAGCTTGAAGTTCATTATCAGGAAATCTTGTCTGCCAGGTTCTTTGGAAGGATTCCATCACTACTTCCCAATAGACAATAACACCATGAAAGGTTCACAAGTAAGAGGGGCTATTCCATGTCAAGATAGGGGGCAAGAGAGGGGTCAGAAGACAGCTTTGTTCCATTACAACAAATCGCTTTCAGAACTAGATTACTCCAATGAAACTAACATTAATCAGTTCCAAGGTGACACTTCAACCTAAGAACCATGGACTAGGCACCACTTAACAAAGTTCCACTATACCGTAATCATCTGCACTGGGACTTAACTTTCAACACTTGAAACCTTCAGGGACAAACCACATCCAATCCATACATGTCAGGGTTGGCTGACCTTTAGCATAAACAATGTTGTGTAATAGACAGTTATGTCATATGTTCGAGAATGTAAAATTCCTTTTCCTGTCATTGCCACTTGTGTCAATATCTCATTTTGTTCCTCTGATGTAAATTTTCTTGTTCCTAAGAGGGGTGACTTGCCTAGCCTTACCATTCATGCTTTCCAAAGCACAAAATTCCATTTTGTTAAGCCATGTAAAAGTGAAATTATAGACTGTACAGATTACTTATGTTCATAAGCGGAATCAATGACATCCAATACATTTTGCTTTGTTCTACAACATCATTGCTTATAGGATAATATGTATTAATTATTTTATAAATTAAACCTGTTTCCTGATATTTTCACACATGTACATAATGCACATGAATCACTCTCACTTCTAACCCTTTTCCATATCCCTAGTATCCTATCTATCTACTCACTACCAATCTCTTCCTCATATTCATGCCCATTTGATTTGTTCGCATTTCATTGTGGGTAAAGAGATCCATGTATTTGAGTATGACTATGGGATTATCTGTTGGTGCCTGTGCTCTCAGATTGATACACAACAAGAGAAAATGTTTTCTCCCTCCAAGAATCTACCAACAGTTGTGATTCCTAATTGAGGTTGCACACCTATGAAAGGGAAATTTAAATTGTACAGTTACTTCCATCAGATTGGACATTTAATCTCACTATGAGGGATTTTATTGATTGTAAATGGATGGAGAATAGCCCAACTTACTATAGGCAGCACCATCCCATACCAAGTGAGCCTGGACTAGACAAAAAAAAATGCAATTGAATGTGAGCCTAGAGCAAATCAGTAAACAGCATATCTTCACACTTTCATGTTCTTTTCAGTTCCTGATTAATTCCTGCCATGATTTACCTCAGTGATTGTTTGTTATCTCAAAGTATAAACCATACAAAGCTTTTTCTTCCCAAGTGTTGTATTAAGGTCACTTCTTTATTCCCCAGCCACGTGACAACTCAGACCCAAAATAATTACATAGAAACTATATTATTTGCAATACTCTTTGGCCAATAGCTTCAGCATATTTCTGGATAACTCCTACAACTTAATTTAACCCATTTCTAGTAATCTGTGTATTGCTATGTAGTTGTGGCTTACCAGGTAAAGTTCTCAGATTCTGTCTCCAGTGGGGCTACATGACTTCTCTCTGACTCTGCTGTCTACCTCTCAGCACTCAATGTAATTTTCCCTGCATAGCTCTGTTTTACTCTATCAGGCCAAGCCAGTTTTCTTTATTCATTAATGGTAATCACAGCATACGGAGGGGAATCCCATATCACCTAAATTGCTTTTAGGCATGGTGTTTTACAACAGCAACAGAAATTAAAAGAGGACAGGAGTTTGTAGTTTAGCAGTAAGTGATACAGCTGCACAAGACCCTCCCCTACCAGTAACTAGTTGTAGATAGAATTATCCTGTGATGATAGCTGCTTTGAGTATAAGTGTATGGTTATAACAGCTCTATAGAGTCCAGAGGATGATATTTCACAATGTATATTTTAGCATTTGCATACTTCACATTTCTTTTTTTCATATAGGGCTCTGAGGCTTAAGAAAGTGATATAAATATCCAGATTGAAATAGAGCCTTCAGCCTTCAGTCATTCTCTGGATCTTAGCTAGTCATGGTTCTTTACGAACAATTTACCAAGGTCTCACTTGATTTACTATCCAGGGCAAGCAGTGGCTTTTGATTTGAAGTCTACTTTATTTTTCATCTATGGATATAAACATAAACATTTAGAAGACAGTTTGATGCTTTCTCAAGTTAACAAAACAACAGTATATTACATTTACCCACTGGGGAGTTTGTTCTCATCAGCTGTGGGTCATTAACCCGGTTTACAATATCTTACCCATTACAGTTTTGTGGAGGGCACCCCAAATCCAATCCTTGGACAATTGTTTACACCCACACTCCTGACACTAATTCTACTATTCCACATTTTATTAGAGAAGTCAGTTTTGTGGGTTTTGGCGGTTAAAGCTGTGTAAAACTTTTGGACTGTTCATCCAATACACTGCATAGCACTCTCTAATATTTTGAAAGATAACCAGCTAAGGACAAATGTTGACCTCAGTGTCCACTTACTATCTCTGTACTTGGCAGTTCAGCTTGGTTGCTGCCACACAGTGGGGTTTCACCTTCTTAGTCCTTAGTGAAACACAACTAAAAGAGCCTTTTTGTTTTGGGGGCCTCAGAATTCTCCCTTACCAACTCTCGTGGGCATATCTGCCAGTTGAGAGTAGGGATAATACTGTGTATCAGTGAAACACAGGAATAAGACAATTATAATTCAAATCTTGGACAATATCACTCATGCGATAATGCTGTATGTCTTAATCCTTGGGCCATATACAGAATTTTTACATGAAAATGTTATACATGTAAAATTTGATTGAAGGAGCATTTATTGAAAAATTAAAACAATACATCTTAAACGTATAAAAATTCATAGCCAACATTAAGGTAATCCTGGAGTAAGAGTAAGCAACACATTGATTAAAAGTGTTGACAAGTTTTGTTTTCTTTTCTTCAAACCCTTATTCTTGAAACTACACACACACACAAACACACACACACACACACACACACACACACAGAGAGAGAGAGAGAGAGAGAGAGAGAGAGAGAGAGAGAGAGAGAGAGAGAGATTGTTGCACTCCTTTTGTGAACATTGGCAAGAAGCAGGGATGGAAGTAAGTAGTTCCTTGAATTTTATATATAGATTCTTCTAAATTTAGTTATTTTAGGATGCATGTTTATAGTTTATACATTGATATATGTGATATAAATAAAAGTCATAAAATAATATATAAGTATATACTATATATATAAGATTTATTTTAGAGAATATATATATATATATTCTTAAAAATGTAATTATTTTAGGAACCTGAGGTGAGAACACTCATTCCTTTTTCTTCCCTTTATAGTGTGATCAGGAAGGAAATCACAGAATCACTATAGGCCTCAGGGTTAGGACATAAACCTCTTATAAAAGGAAGAGACCATACCTGCTTGTATGTAACAAATCCTTGTTGAATACACATTTTCTCTCAGTGACTGTGTTCTTACTCTAATACCTGCTTGTTTTCTATTCTAAGAATTTCAGTCATGGAATCTATTGAAGTACCTGGCATTCAGTGTCTATAGTGACAAATTCTTTATTTTAATGACTCAATGAAATTAGTCTTTATAGAAATACATGCCTAAAACAATCACCACCATTTATAAAGTCATTAGTTCTGTTTCTTTCACAATTGTATAATAAGGTTTTGAGAATATCTTCAAATTCACCATGTGGTCAAGGGTAAACTTGAATTTGTGATCCTCTTATCTCCACTTCTTGAGGATGAGGGTTATAGAAATATGTTGCCATGACTCACTTATGCATTGCTCAGGAATAGACTCAGGTTTTGGTGCTTTCCAGGCAAACTCAGTCTGCCTAGTAAAATGTTTTACAAAAGAGTGCTTTATTGTTCCACATATGAAGAAAATGTCTGCAGTACACATACTCAGTACATGAATAAAACATTAACATCCAGGATATATTACAGTATTTTTCATAGTTTTAAAAAGAGAGTAAAATGGCTTTATGGGTAAAGGAAATGATCCTAAACAAATGTGTATTTCAAAAACCATTCCCATGTTCTAGATTCTATCATAAAAGGGATATCAGCTGTGTTCCTTTCTAGATACTAAGCTTTTCTGGAGTCTAGAAATCTCTTAATTATCCAACATTTATTATTCATTCTTATCCTTCTTAATGAATGATCTCCAAATATATAAAGAACTCTAGAAATTAGATATCAAAATTCTAAATAACCCAATTTAAAAATATGATACAGAACTAAACAGAAAATTCTCAACAGAAGAATCTCAAATGGCCAAAAGATACTTAAGGGAATGTTCAAAATCTTTAGCCATCAGTGAAATGCAAAACAAACAATTTAGAGATATCATCTTATACCTGTTAGAATGGCTAAGATCAAAAACACCAATGATAGCTTATGCTGGAGAGGATGTGGAGTAAGAGAAATACTCATCCATTGCTGGTGGGAATGCAAGCTTGTACAACCACTCTGGAAATTAGTAATGTTGTTACTCAGAAAACTGGGAATCAACCTACCTCAGGATCCAGCAATACCACCATTGTGCATATACCCAAAAGATGCTCAATCATACCACACGGACATGTACTCAACTATGTTCATAGCAGCATTATTTGTAATAGCCAGAACCTGGAAACAACCTAGATGTCCCTCAACTGAAGAATGGTTATACAAAATGCAGCACATTTACACATTAGAGTACTACTCAGCAGTAAAAAACTGACTTTTTGAGTTTTGCATACAAATTGATGGAATTAGAAAACACTATCCTAAATGAGGTTACCCAGACCCAAAAAGATGAACGTGATATGCACTCACTTATCAGTGGATAATAGCTATAATCAAAGGATATTGAGCCTATAGTTCATGCTCCTAGAGAAGCCAAGTAATAAGGTGAACTCTGAGAAAAACATATATAGATCCACTTGGAAAGTCCAAGAAGACAAGATAGCCTGACAAAATTGGGAGCATGGGGTTGGGGGAGAAGGCAAAGTAGAAGAGGAAAAGTGAGGAGTGAGAAGAACTTGAAGGAATGGGATAGTCGAGATGGAGGAAGGACAGAGATGATTACAATGAAAGAGATGTCTTGATTGAGGGAGCCATTATAGGGTTAGCAGTAAACCTGGCTCTAGAGAAATTCCCAGGAATCTACAACGAGATCCCAGTTAAGACTCTAAGCAATAGAAAAGAAGAGGCCTAATCTTGCCTTGTCCTGTCATCAGACTGATGAAAATCTTAAATATCATCATACAACCTTCATCCAGAAACCGATGGAAACAGTGGAAGAAACGCATATTTGGAGCACTGGACTGAGTTCCCAAAATTCAGCTCAAGAGTGGGAGAAGTGAGACTATGAGCAAAGAGGTCAAGATTGTGATGGGTACACCCACTGAAACAGTTTACCTGAGCAAATGGGAGCTCACCAACTCTAGCTGGACTGGGGAAGGAACAAGCATCAGACTAATCTAGTTGCTCTGAATGTGGTTGAGAGTTGCATGGCTTGGGCAGACTGAAGGACACTGACAATAGCACCAAGATTTATCCCTACTTCATGTACTGTTTTTTTTGGAAACCCATTCTCTTTGCTCAGCCAAGATATATTAGGGAGGGCCTTGTACCTTTCACAGAGTAATGTGTCTTACCCTCTCTGAGGACTGGATAGGGGTGGAGTGGGAGAGTATGTGGAGGGAATGGGACTGGGGGAGTGGGAACCTGGATTGGTATGTATGATGAAATAAGATAGTTTGTTGTAGTTTGTTAAAAACGATAAAAAAGAGTTAGTTTGAAAAATCCTGAGCTAAACTCAAGCTTTCATAATTTGTAATAGGTCTCCATGCCATAATTTTTGATGGAGCTACCCACTAGAAAGTACTACTTCAACATGGTTAATAAAGTCACACATAATTGTCTGGTAGGAAAGTAATGTGGGAAGAATTACAATCTAACAGATTTTTCATCTACCCATTCATACAAAATCACTAATATTTTCTCATCTTGATTTCTCATAGGTAAACAACAATTATTCAATTGACATTAATCCAATCTGTAAATACCTTATGCATTATCTTCTTCCTCACCGTCTAACCATCTTCAACAAGCGAACCACAATAAGTTAGTAAAGAAATTATACATTCCTCTCATATATTCTGTCTTTTATTGCTTAAGATTCATACCAAACATGCCTCTTCTGTTTTAAGTGATCTTCCTCCTGTGAACAGTAAATTCTTCAGTAATGGCATAAAAGAAATCTATTCTGCTGAACATTAAGACCATGTGTTTTCATCTTTGATGCTCTAAGAGTTCAAAAGGGATCATTTAATTTATATCAGTTCAGAATTGTGTATCCTGTGGAGTTTTGTAAAGTTGTAACCCATTTAAGAAGGTATTTTCTCTATTGAAATTATAAATCAATTCAAATTGAAAGCTTCAATTTATTATCTGAAAATCAATGTAGGTTATTATAAATAGACACAGGATACCAATAAAATGTTGGAAGAAGTTTCGGTATATAACTACACTTGACAACTTGGTGACAACTTGAGAACACAAGGATACGTCATGAAATGAGCTATCAGCATGAGCTTTAGAAAGATTAAGGAAGAAGGTATATGAAAATGACAAAGGTTTTCTGCAACATAAATACAATATTTCCTACAAAACCTCAATAATGAATAAATCATCATACTGGTCATTGGTCATTATTTTGTTTTAAACTATTCTTGAAAAAACCTGAACTGTGTGCAGGTTTATTGATGTACACCTGATACATATCATTTTGCTGAAAATAAGTGAGATATTCCAGCATTATGTTTTTAAAATGTGCATATGCCATTTATTCTCATTGAATTCTAATAAATATTCAATCCTGAAGTTTTTATATGTCTAAGAGAATATTTGTGGTATTTAAAAATAGCTTTATTGTCTGATAATTCACGAAAAGGATCATCTAGTCAGAATACCTTTATATAATTTCTCATATGTCATGATAATAGGCAACTAATTTGATCTGCTGATTATTCTCACTGCAACTTTCTTTGAATACTTTCTGATTGCTCCATTAGTACCCATTTATGCTGAAGCATGTATATGCAATAAAACAAAGAAAACCTTTAAAGATATGTACTGCATCTACTATAAAATAGCTTGAAGAAGTAGATAAACCCAGTAAGTCTAATTTTTTAGGGGAAAAAGAAGTTAAGAAATCTAAAAATGTTCATATACTTTAATGGTTATGTCCAAAGCATTTTTATATTAAATAAAAAAATAGAGTGGCAGAAGGCTGGCTCCAACGTTGTCAAGAGTTTTCATTTTTATTTGCTCATTGGTACAGTTGATGTGTGTCACATGAGAAATAGTATCATTGGTTTCTTTCAATTAATGGTTTGTCTTTGAAATAAAAGTCACCATTTAGTTTATTTGCATACAATTCGCACTTTATTTAGCTCCAAATGTGTACCACTGTTTAAAAACAGCTCTTATCATATTTAAAATGATATGAAATTTATAATTCTGGGATACTTCTAATTTCTGCATGAGACAATTTTTCACACCTTTGTACCTCTTTTTTAAATTTAGATTTTTAATGCTATCTTTTCTCATTTTACATAGTTATCCCCATTCCCACTACCTCCCTTCCTCCCATCTCCTGAGAAAGTTCTTCTCATGGGGAGTCAACAAAGTCTAACACTTCACTTCTCGGCAAGACCAAGCCCCTGCCCCCATATCTAGCATGAGCAAGGTATCCTGAAAAAGAGAATGTGCTCCAGGATTTCACCTCTTATGCTTTCATAAGATTCATTTTTTTTCAAATTGTATTTATATTATAAGGTATTTGTTTGCAAATCTTTTTTTCTAATTTTTTTTCTTAAATTGTTTACATGGTGTCATTATAATCTGTCTCAATATATAGGAAGCCTATATTAAAATATGTATTTCTACATTGTCAAGTTCTATATTCTGTATTTAGTCACCATATTCCCACCTTTAAGAGTTAAATATACGTAACTAAAGAAGCATACATAGATGAAACGACAAAGTAAATGGAAAAATATTGACTATTATCCTCAACGTTCCTTTTTCCTTTAATTATTAATCATGATTCAGATGTCTATTGAAATTAGATAGATAGATAGATAGATGAGAGAGAGAGAGAGAGAGAGAGAGAGAGAGAGAGAGAGAGAGAGAAATACATAGATACATAGAGACTTCTGAAGAGCCAGATATGACACTGTGGATTGCAACCTCCAAGCTCCATTATATTTATACATAAAGATACGGAAATAAGTGAATATGAACCAAAATTCTGAATATCACTTCCAATGAAGAATTTTTCTTGTGGAATCTTCAGTCTTATTTCAGGTATATATCAAAAAATAGAAGCAAATTGTATATATAGTACAATATTTTAAATAAAATATTAAGGAATACTGCCTTATATGTGTTCAAAAAATCATTTTTGAATGATATACAGAATAGATTTCATAAAATTTCCTGAAAATATGACGTTCAGCAAATTTTCATCTCCTAGTAAATTAATTAATTACAAATAAAATTACTAATTTACTCCATATTTTCTTTTGTACTTCCAGGCATCCACTGATATTAAGAATTACTTATTCACACTATTATTCAATGTTTAGGTTTTTTTTTTCAGACAGGATTTCTCTGTGTAACAGCCCTAGCTCTCCTAGAACTCAATCTGTTGCAGGCTGGACTAACGCACAGAGATCTGCCATAATTTTTGCCCTTGTGCTGCAATAAAAAGTGTGCTTCATCAGCACCAGAAGTGTCCAGCTTTTAGAATGTATTAAAGAGTGAATGACTCAATCAGTGTTAGGTAAAGAAAAATTAGGAATATACAAACTGAAGGCATTTTGACAGAATTATGAACTTCCATTTTCATGATTTCTCTTTCTATCTTTTGTTCTTTCTTTCTTTCACTTGTTTATTTCTTTTAGCTTTTTGAGCAATAGGATTTTCTTACAAGCAGAATTCTTTTTAGAAACACCGACATTTAAGCTGAAAGCAAAGTGTGTACGGAGTCAATGGTTTGGGAGCATGTTCTACCATCCCACCCAAGTTGAAGAATGTTTTATGAACTAATGACTCTCTATCCATTTCTCTAAGGGAAACATTGCAATCACCCGACTCTACAGATGGGAAGTAGGGGACACAGGTAAGATTTGTATGTGCAGTGGGTTCCACAGTTGCTGAAGTCATCACTTGTCATTGAACAAAGAAGAAGTAGAATAGTCGTGGTAGGAATTCACAGTGCAAGAGGAGCAAATCAGAAAGATAGAACTTAGAGGGCTGTTGTTGCTGATAGATGTATTTTCAGTTATTGTTCCACTTTTAAAATAAGTCTGCATAGCTTTCTAAGATAGAAATTCTGGCAAGATCAGGGTGTCATAGAATCATTATTCATTTAGACTTCAGTCTGGAAATGAACTGAATGAAGAAAGAAAGTGTCACAAAACTGATTGAATGTTTGAGGAGACAAAATAATCCTATGAGTAATTAAAAATGATTTTATATTAACTGAGCTTTAATATACTGTTTCCTCACATTCCTCACCAAGAGGAATATTTTTTTCTTTATGGAGCCTTCTCTAATAAACTCTGTATGAAAAAACAAGTATTGAAAACATATCCACCAAGAAATACATTCTACATGATTGCATGGTAAAATGAAGAAAAATCTCAAGTTTTATTTTTGTTTTTAAAATATGAGGTTAATAGATAAAAAGAGATACTTTTATTATTTCATTTATTTGTTTTCTTACACTTAGAAATTTATTCCATATGAGTAAAGTTTACTTCACTCAGTTTTCCTTGGTTATAATATATAGAATAAAACAATATCAATGCATAGTATTCTTTGTTATATATTTTAAATTATTGTAATTATTTATTCATCAATCATTACAATTTTATCTAATATTTCTAAACTCACTTCAAAGTAGCATTCTGCTATGAGTTTTAGTGAATTACACAGCACAAGTAGGGAAAATAGAGTTTTAAAAGACTTTCAAAATAAAAGAGAAGGGAGAAAATCGATGCATTAAAAGGAATTTGATCCAAAGTAGATGAATGCATAAAAGGCTCACAAAATAATATATTAAATGATAAATAGGTTTATAGTTAATTACATCTGTATCTATTTCTTCCATTATGTTGGGATGTGATTGAGGATGCCGGAGTTTTAATGCATGAGCCACATGCATCTTCCTGTCTTCTCCTGAGAGGTTGCAATAAGTGTTTATTGGTCTGTGAGCAATTGAATTGAAAACACAAATAGTAATGATTCCTTTAGTCCTAAGACACTTAAACTGAATATGGTAAGCTTCCATAATTAGGTATTGTGAAATTAAATTAGAATAAAGACATTTTACTGCACTGTCTATAATTCAAAGCTTTGCAGTGGGAAATGTAAAAGCAGCCATGTAACATCTAAATGAATATTATCCATCAGATTTGACATTTATTAAGCAATACCAGCACGCTGGGCACTGCTGTAAACACAAACTCTCTTCGGTGAACTTAAATTTATCTCCATTGGCTTTGTTCCCCCTGAAATAGATGAATGTAATTTCATGGCAGATGGTAAACGAATACAGGACGGTGGTGTTACTTTTCAGTTTTTATAGGCTGTAGCTTAAATAAGCTCCTTTTACTGAGAATCCATCACCTCACCCAGACTCACCATTCCAATTACATTCTAATCCCTATCATGAGCAGTCAGTACATTTACTTAGTTAAGAACAACACATATGTGCTCTGTTGTTGGTTATTCTTTGCCATTAAGCAGTATATTTTTGTTATAATATAGAAGAGTAGTTAGATTATTTTTTGGCACCTAAAAATATTTTGAGCGCAGTTCGCCTTCAAGGGATGCTGCTAGGTTTGAGTTAAGCTGTCTGATATCCAGATGTTCCAAGGAAGCTCAGAAAGTCTTGGTGAAATTGTCTCTGGGGAAATGGTATTCCTAAAAGAGTATTATAAGAAATAAATAGTATTGTATGTAATTTAATATCTCAATACCATTTATTTATTTAAAGGTATTTCATGTGAAATATATCTTATAAAATTTATCCCATGGATACTGGTTATAGGTATGTGTTTAATAGTAAACATTTATTTTCATGAATTTTGCTGTCTTGGTAAAACTGGTTGAGTTGACGCTTCTATTTTTTTTTTTAATCTTCAAGGGAGAACATGAATGCAATCTCTCACTACCACAGATTAGGCAGTTGAGTTTTCAGAATCTGGGGAAACCGCAGGATTCACACATCTGGAGTCCTGTGATAACCACTTTCATGATCATGTAATCTTCCATGCTGGCTAAGAATTAGGTTCCTTACTTTCATCATAACCTTTAAAACGGAATTTTTAGTTTTATAAAAGTCCGAATTTTAATTCTTTTTAATAATTTTTGTAATAATTAACAACTTTTTGAATTGACAGGGCAACTTCTCTTAATGGGCATGAAAAGAAAACACTTTTTGAATATTCTTGATTCTTTTCTCTTATGAGAAACAAGATCATAAGCTGCCTATACCAAAAGAACTTGGAGCACCCAGAATGTTCTGCAGCTCTTTCCTATCTTTGCCCCCATTCACAAACATATTCAAGTGGGAAAAACCAAGTTTAATTACCCAAAAGTTTATTGTATTTCTTTCCCTAAATCCACATGGCATATTAGGATTGCCAGAAAACCTGAAATTCTTTATTTTAATTACTGTCAGAATCAAAGCCAGATCCTAGAGAAACACTAAGGACAGACATTAATATGCTCTTCTTACAGGGAAAAAGTCCAGTATTGGTTTCTCGATTCTCTATGTCTAGCATTTTCTTCTATTACAGAGATAGACGTGAACTCAAAGGTAGGATTGAGGATGTCTCTGGAACATCAGGACAATGACAAAGGAAATCATAGGGCAAATGATCTGTGTGTAATATAGCTGGTTTTGTTAACTGGGACTCATCAGAGTGAACATGACCTCTCAGAGACAGAGGGAGGACAGACAACAAGTCCTGGAAGCCCGTAATTATCTTAGAAACCAATAGTGAATGGGGAATCATAAGCTTACCAAGAGAATTTGGCCTTGAATTACTAGAAATTGCATTAGTGTCTGTTCAAAGTGTTTACAATCCAAGGTGGAGTCCAGGGGAAAAGAGGATCATAGAGCTCCAGAGAGTCTTCTCAATTCTGAGTTACATTATTTGTTTTATCTTAAATAATACATGTGAGTATATATATACACATATAAAGGATTTGTGTATGAACATGGTTCTAGCATGTTCAAGGTTCACATTTACTTCATTCTGTTAACAAAGAAATGAGCCTATTTTCTTTATCTTCCATTTACAAAAAGCACAGGACTAATAAGGTCATATCTTTAACACTGAATAAATAAACTACACAAGTATAATTTTAGTATCCTAACAAGGTTATCATCAGTATATAAAATGATAATCTCCCTGCACACACACACACATAGAATAGAAAATGTGTAGGAAAACCATTGTGTTGAGAAATAAGTTGGGTTGTCTGTATTCCTTGCATTGATGATAAGATGTCTTAAGACCTGCTTGTCTTTGAATGTTGTTAAGATATATATGTATTATTTAAAACATCTCTGCAATTGAAGTCAATGATATTTTGATAATAGAAACCCAACAGTAATAATTCATAGGGGTAGGATAAAGCTCAAATTTTCTGTTGCATAAAAATTAACTTACTGAATAGCTTCATAATGTATGGCAAATAGATGTATTTAAACTCATATTTCCCTCTTAATTACAACTACAACATTGAGTTCAGCAAATTAATTCCATTATTGATATGAATCACAAATATTTAAAGCCTGCAACCTAAAATTCCAATCACAGTATTACTTGTATATGCATTGTTAATTCATCTTCTCTTGATTTCTTCTTTTGATGATTTTATTTTTATTAAAATATCTAGAACAAGGCAAAAAACACAAAAATTATCTCTCTGACATTCTCTGTATAGAATCTCTTTTGGGATAGAAAATTGATAAATAATGTCCAGCATTATCAACATATTTTCATTAATACTTATAAAATTAGTATAACCCGTCAGTAATTAGGTAATTCCCTAGTCAAGTATTTTTTGCTGCTTGGTTTCTCTAAAATAATCAGGAATTACTAAAGACTTTTAGTACAATGCATTTGGAACATAGAACTTATATAATTTCTGTTCATTTTCTCCAGTGCCTAAGCACCTGAGTGTCCACTTTGATCTCTTTAGGAACATGGGTTTCTAGGTCAAAATTTCTAGGTTGCTAATTTCCATAGATGCAATATCCCTATCTTTTTTAATCAAAAACAGGTCTTCAAAATAAAAGAACCTTAAAATAGAATCAGAAAAAATTCTCATAATTTTCCTCAGAGCTGTCAAGTAGGGACTTTCAAATTTAGAGAGCTCTAAAAATCTAATAAACGTAGCTTTATTGTGTTGCACATATAAGTTGTAGGCATTGTACAAACTCAACTGTCATATCTAGAGACAGAATTAATTTTGGGTAAAAGAAAGTTCACACCTACACAAAAAAATTTTGCAGATTAAAACCTGTGTGCATTTACGTACACATATGCAAGCATATATCCATGAAGTCACCAGTGAAAGCAGTAGGAAGCTATGATCTGGTAACCATTGATCAGACTCATCACAGATATTTCAGCAGAGATGGACAACACAGAGGACACAACACGGGTGACTCAAGATGAACCAGGACAAATAAAATTACATGTGGTAAGGCTAATATAAAAATCAATATAAGTTACTTATGAGTCCTATTTTTAGATGAAGATTTATTGTTTTGATTTTGATTTGAAACTTATAACAAGACACATCTATCTCTAGATTACTATTTCTGTAAAGTCAGATATCAGTAACAAAATGAAAGTGAATATTATAAAATATAGTATATAAAATTTTTATCATGTGTCTTATTTTGTTGGTTTAGATTGTCAAGTGATTCAGGACTGAAAATCCATGCTACACAAGCAATCAAACACTGAAGCCCAATCCAGCCCTCTGTTTCCTCTACTAGGCTTCTAGTGCTAATTTCTTGATTAAATGAATTCATGAAAAGGAAAGGTGACTACATGGGAAGTGTTGAGGCACAGGTCATCTTCAAAATGTTATTTGGAACATGGTGTTTTTAATATCCAGCCTCTAATCTTTTAAGCATGCAGAAATATGGTGTCATAAGAAAGCAAAGAATTGCCTGAAAATAAACAGACAGTTTAAATGTAGCCTTTACCTGCAACCATGTGAACTGGATCATGCTGAGAAGTTTTCTGCTGCAATTATCGGAAGCTGTTTGTTTAAGGCAATTCCAAATACACCTTTTAATTGTAAGGGTAGTTTTTTTTTTCCTTTATTGCTTGATTTTTTTCCCTGTATTTTCTTTCTTACATGAAATCAACACCCTTGGAGTGGAAACTCACATTTCCCCCCACATGATTAAAGAGTAACAACTTCACAGGTCTGTGAATCCCTGGAGGTGTCACAATCCTGCAAATGGAAAACAAACAGCATGTGGTGTTTACTTGATACTTGGTCGGGTCTCTCTCTCTCTCTCTCTCTCTCTCTCTCTCTCTCTCTCTCTCTCTCTCTCTCTCTCTCTCTCTCTGTCTTTGTGCGTATAGGGGGCAGTTCGCTTTGTTACTGTCTATTTATCTATTTTTCTTTTAAGGTAGAAGAAACAATAGGATAAACACTATGAATCTGAAGGGAATTATTTTGATGACATAAGTGTTAAGGGAATTCACATCATACCTTCGCTATGCATTATAATGGAGCAGTTCTTCTGGAAAATTAAGCTAGATAGCATAACTCCATAGGTACTGTTGAAATCAAAATGAATTTTTCAGAAACTGTTCTTTACTAAAATATTGGTCTAATCTCTTTTCTTCACATTAGCCTTTTGTATTAACAAATTAAATAGGCAGTTTTATATTGAATAAAAATAGAATGGGCATTTTCTTTCAAAATCCACCTTTGCTAGAGTTATTTATATATTTATCTAACCTTTAGAGGTCATCGATTTTATGTCAGTGTGTTTCACTCCCTTCACTTGAGTTATGGTTCACATACTATATGACTTATATAGCTTAAATATAAACAGAAATATGTTCATAAATTTTAAAATATGTTGAATATACAGTTGAATACATTATAAATAACATTTAATTATTACAATTAGCATTAACCTATGATTTTAATACTCTTGTTTTTTTTTCCTTTCACTGATTAATATTTAATTATTCACCAATGGTAAGAAAAAGAGAAATAAAATTTTAAGACCAGTTTTAGTGTGAATCAAAAAATTTTTAAATTAAAATTACTTCTGTAAATCATGCTGTACACTTCTTAGAATTAAATTGTGTATTATTAATGTTTTTTAGCTTTCCAATTAACAGAATCACAAATACAATCGTCATTTTTTTGACATTTAAGTTACAATGTAAGTTCGTAGAAAAGGTGTATAAGCAACTGCTATAATGTCCAATGGATTTTTATTTTAGGATAATAACCTCTTTCTCACTAGAAACTTCATTTCCTAGGACAGTGTCTTAGTATGTAACTCAGGCTGGTATGTATCTCATGTAGTCCTGTATGGCTTGTCACCCATATCAATGCTCTGTCTCCCAAGGACTTGAAATAAAAACATCAGCACTCAAATTCTGATCTACCCTCATCTTTAAGAATGCACATTCAGGAGAATGACTATATGTTTTTCTTTGGGTTCTCCTTCTTATTTAGCTTCTCTAAGATCACAAATTATAGGCTCAATGCCCTTTATTTCTGGCTAGAAACCAAATATGAGTGAGTACATCCCATGTTCCTCTTTTTGGGTCTGGCTTACCTCACTCAGGATAGTGTTTTCTATTTCCATCTTCATCAGGCGATGAAAGGAGACAGAGACCCACAATGGAGCACCGGACTGAAATCTCAAGGTCCAAATCAGGAGCAGAAGGAGAGAGAGCACGAGCAAGGAACTCAGGACCGCGAGGGGTGCACCCACACACTGAGACAATGGGGAGGTTCTATCGGGAACTCACCAAGGCCAGTTGGCCTGGGTCTGAAAAAAGCCCAGGATAAAACCGGTCTCGCTGAACATAGCGGACAAGGAGGACTACTGACAACTCAAGAACAATGGCAATGGGTTTTTGATCCTACTGCACGTATTGGCTTTGTGGGAGCCTAGGCAGTTTGTATGCTCACCTTACTAGACCTGGATGGATGTGGGTGGTCCTTGGACTTCCCACAGGGCAGGGAACCCTGACTGCTCTTTGGGCTGATGAGGGAGAGGGACTTAGTTGGGGGAGGGGGAGGGAAATGGGAGGCGGCGGTGTGGAAGATACAGAAATCTTTAATAAATGAATAAATAAATAAAAAAGAATGCACATTGAGACCCAAAAGCAGTTTGCCTGCTGTCCTTGCTATTATCTCCCTTACCTAAATAAAGAACCCCAAAATTCTTCTTCCCATGTCAATATGTATTTACATACACTTTGACTTACAGGTAAGGTTCAGGTACTAGCAATCACAATCACAAAAGTCTGGAAGCTGTATATTCTCCCCTATGGGGTGGTGTGGACTGAAGGCTGTTTCTTGCCTCTTGTCCAAGATAAAGCATTTTGTCTTTCCATTTTCATTCCTAACAGAAGGCTTTTATGACATCCCTCAAACACTCTCCACTTTTTCATATTTGTGAAGAACTTCCTGTCTTTTCTATGGATGCTCTTTCTCCTTTCTTGACTTGAGATACTTCTGGGATTCCTCTTCCCTCTAATCTCCTCGTTCTACTTATGCTTAGCAAATAGTCTCTGAGCACCCTGTGAAAAAGGACATTGTTAAGCCTGTCAGTAGGATGCATTTTATCCTCTATTAGGCGAGAAGAAGCATTCTTGTCACCAGATAGAAGGATTCTCCTAACAGTCCTGTGTGAAAGATACTTACCCTGAAAGAGGGACTTTGAAGTATTTTCATCAGTCTTGTGTGTCACACTCTGAGTTAAAGCTGCAGAAGAAAACCTTTTAGTTAATGCTTATCTTCCTTTAGCATTCCAGTGTATTTCTATTACCTTTCTGTAATTGTCTCCCTTCCTGCACGTGACTGTATAAGTAATTTGGCTTGATTACATCTCCAGGTTCTTATTCCTGTCTGAGTGCTTCCATATGATTTTATAAATCTGTATGATTTTCATCTAATGATTTCTATTATTTTAGCATGATTCTCAGATATAGTCAAAGACCTCAAGAAAGTCAAATTTCTCTACACATTTTCAATGATCAATATATCTGTACTGCTATACACACCCCTTTACTAAATTATCACACTGAGCAATTCAGATCTGCCACATAGTTTACTGAAACCTGTAATATGGCAAAGAAGCTACACTTTTACAATGTGGGCTAAGTATCGTCCCTGTTCAATGTTCATAGCTAGATCAGAATTTAACACACGTTTTGTAATTTTTAATTGAGAAGATTTGAAGTTAGCACAGTCGCTAAATGCTTGCCTAACAAGTACAAGGTCCTGAGTTCTGTCCCCAGAATGTGTACCCATGCGTACACACAGATACACACACACACACACACACCTACTGATGTTGGCCTAATATAATATTTAGTTTAAAATCACTCCACATTATCAGGAGTATGAAATGTCACATGTGGCTCATTTGTGTGATTTGACTCCATAGATATAACTTAAGATCCTCCCATAAACACTTATGTTTACAACAATGACAATTAATATCTTAGGATGATGTGCCTAAGAATAGCTGATGCTGTAGTGTTTGCAGAAGGTCAGCACACAGGCAAGACTTCAGCATCCTCACAGAGTCACGACTGAAGACATATGTACTACTTACGCAGTAGCCTTTGGTTTCTGGTTCTTGAAAATGAAAGAAGTTGACCAGTTGTGAAGTCATACTAATGACTTTTACATGAATTTTTAGTATCCTCGTCAGACATTTGGATAATGACAGATTATAAATCATTGTGCTAGCTCAACGGTGAGGCAAGGTCTATATTAAGTTAATGAGTCACAAGACACATTGTGGATGATCAGCGAGACTCATGATGGAAAATTATTACTGTACAAATGACAGACAGACGTTTATCTCAGTGCACAAATCTGGATTTAAAATCTGGTTTACTAGCATATATTAGTTCATGTCAGATGAATTAATCTCCCTGAAATTCAGGTATTTTTCCTACAAATGGGAAAAATGCTGTGCAGAATACAACTTCTGACCAGCAACAGAAATTTGTATCTGTTGAAGCCAGTTGTGTGTTATGATCATGTGATCACTGTTTAAAATGCATTAGGTTTTAGAAATGTTTTAGTATTAAATCATGCAAAAAGAGTTTTAAATAAATCTATTGAGATGTTTAATGGCAAGGAGAAAACTGGTTAAAGAAAAATTATTCATTACTTTATTAATTCAAATTCTCAGTGGCATTTTATAATATAAAGTTGTTACTTTGTATTACAAAATTGTTTCAATTTTATTTTAATAATGCTTTAAAATTATGAAAGTACTCATTAACTTCATAATTATTGAAGAGGTAGATTAAATCACAATGGATATTATAAAATATCCTACAACTCAAGATGTTTCTAATTTTGTAGTGAACACTTGCTGAGAATATTTTACAAACCTAGTTATGACAACCTATTATAATAACCTATTGCAATAACATTTCTTAAAATTATACTTAAAACCTTAAAGCAAGTGCTGTCATGCCAACTCATAGAGAATGCTTCAGAAAAGCCATGCAATGCCAGCAATCTCATTACTAACACGTGAGAATGCTGACATTAATGGTTTTAATTCCAAACCAGTAAATTTGTTTCCCTGCCAAAGTTTTGCCAAATAGCCTTCCACTTAAAAAATTTTCCATATTTACAAACTATAGGAAGAGAATATTCAGAAGTAAGGTGATCTAGTAATACATATTCCATAGTTTCTTATTCTAGTTTATGTACCCTGAAGCCATACCATCTGTGGTCATTGTTTTGTTCAACCCTGAGATCATTGTTTATTCCATTATGTACCGAGTTTTCTCAGTTATCTCAGAATTTAAGAGAAATGTGACATGAAAAATACTTAGACACAGAATAAATATTTTTTGTAGATTCTTATTATTGGTGTTGGCTAGTAATACCTATTACTATCCATTATGCTTACCTTCAAAAGAGTTCCATTCCAAAATTAAAATTTTTGATGACCAACTATCATTGACATATGGTATTAGTTACTTTTTGCATTGCCAGCATAAATTGCATCCCAGGATCAAGTTAAGAAGTACTTATTTTAGTTTACTGTTTCAAGGTGGGGTAGGCACCCATGAAGAAATGGGAACCAATAGCTTTGGCAGTAGGAACCAGAAGATTCTGGCTTTTATCTTGGTAGTTCGGGAAACACTGAATTCAGACAGAAAGTAAAGTTGAACAGGAGCCCATAAGACCCAGCTCCTTCAGTGAGCAACTTTCTCCCACTTGCCTTTGATTTCTAGGACCTATACATTTCCAAATTAACACTGCCATATGGGGACCCAGGATTAAAATACATGTTAGTGTGGAGGGTGTTTTACATGGAAAAAATAGTAATAAGATGATTTATTTTAAAAAATTTGCAAATTAAATTGTCAAATTTGTAATTATATAATTATTCACAATTTAAATGAATGTAAATGTCATTTATTGTTTTTAATGCAACTAATCCAATGAATCTATATTATCTTCTTTTTTCCATTCTTTTATTGTTTTTATTGAGCTATATATATATATTTCTTTCTCCCCTCCTCTCCCCTTTTTTCTACCCTCTCCCATGGTTCCCATGCTCTCAATTTACTCAGAGGATCTTGTCTTTTTCTACTTCCCATGTAGATTAGATCCATGTATGTTTCCCTAATAATCCTTTTTGTTGATTAGGTTCTCTGGGATTGTGATTTTCTTTTTTCTTTTTTGCTCCATATCTAAAAGTCACTTATGAGTGAGAACATATGATATTTTGTCTTTCTGGGTCAGGGTGACCTCACTCAATATGATGTTTTCTAAATCCATCCATTTGCCTGCAAATTTCAAGTTGCCATTATTGTTTTCTGCTCTGTAGTACTCCATTGCATAAATGTACAGCATTTTCTTTATCCATGCTTCTGTCAAAGGGCATTTGGTTGTTTCCAGGTTCTGTCTATGACAAACTATGTTGCTGAGCACATATCCTTGTGGTACAACTGAGCATCCTTTGTGTGTATATCAAAAGAGGTATTGCTGGGTCTTGAAGTAGGTTGTTTCCTAACTTTCTGAGAAATAGCCAAGTGATAAGTATACTTGAATGTTTTTGCACAGGAAACCACTTCCTAAATACTATTCCAGTAACAGAGACACTGAGAGAGACAATTAATAAATGGGACCTCCTGAAACTGATAAGCTTCTGTAAATCAAAGGACAGAGTCAACAAGAAAAAATGGAAGCCTACAAAATGAGAAAAGATCTTCACTGACCCCACATCAGACAGAGGGCTGATCTCCAAAATACATAAAGAACTCAAGAAATTGGTCGAAAAAGAACAAATAATTCAATTTAAAAATGGGGTACAGACCTAAACAGAGAACTCTAAACAGAGGAATTTAAAAAGGCTGAAAGACATTTAAGGAAATGCTAAACATGCTTAGCCAACAGACATATGCAAATCAAAACAACACTGAGATTACATTTTACACCTGTTAGAATGGCCAATATAAATTTATTCTGGAACAGATGTGGGGTAAAAGGGAACAGTCCTGTATTGCTGGTGGGAGTGCAGCCTGGTACAGCCACTTTGAATCTATATTACCTTATTAAGAAAAGTATTATGAAGAGTATTAGACTGGTCAATAGGTTACCTTAATTTATAGCAATAGATATCTGCTCATGAAATTGATGTTGGATCTTGCATGTTTTGTTGAGACTTTTGAAATTAAGATTCCATTTTCTAGGTGTGAAAGCTAGGCTTAAGCAACCATACATTTGAATGATCAGAGTAAATTAAAAAATCTACTAAGGAAATATTCTAAGTCCCCACCTTTTCATTGAAAACTTAGGTTAATTGTGAGCACAAGTAAAGGCCACACCTGGACAGCAGATGCACACAAACCACTTTGGTTTTCTGTTTTTATTTCTAGAATTGAAGCAGCTAGAGAAAGAACTTTTATTGCTTTTTCTGATATCCCATGAAACACTCTTTTATACAGTGGGAAGGGTATTACCCACAGAAGATTAACATTACACCAAAGGAGAATAGCATATTTGTTTTCACACAGCATGCCATGCAATGGTATTTATCTTAAGGAATGGTTGTCAGGTGTTATAGAGAAGTAATTAACATTTTATACAAAGGAATGCAAATACATTTTCAAAATTTAAATATAGTTATTATATATATATATATATAAATATATTTATATATCCATCCTCACTGTATTTTTACTTCTTGGCCTCTTTCTACTTAATTATTCTTATATACAAAAATGTATTATACATGTTATCAAATATATGAATACAATTTGTTCCAATGAGCTCAGTGTGATGATGTTACCTGTAGGCATGCATCTCTCTTCCTCCATATATATGTGTGTCATGTTACATACATATGATGTATATATACTACTCCCACAGTCAGTATTCCTTAGTTTTCTGTAGTTCACTGTCTATATTTGAGGCCTTGTGGGCCTTGCCAGGTTTTCTCATCTATGTGAGCATCTCTATTGGCTTCATCCTTGTTACTGTCATGTTTAAACAAAATATTTGTCCTCATGTACACAGATCAGTATATTTCTCACCATTCATGAAGGAAACCTCTCATTGCAACCACACACATGACACACAAAATGATGAGTGTATAAAATATAGTAGCTGTAACAGATGGATTTTTCCAATCACTCATATTGAATCTGTCTGAAAAAAGTTATTTATGATATTTTTTGGAATAGACAAAATTCTGATGTATAGTATCAATGGCCTTCAAATTTCCAATTAGCCCAGTGTGTTAAGTACCCAATACATTGAACAAGATTATGCATTCTTTCTTCATTAGAAGTGTACATACCTTAATATTTTTATTAAATATCTGAGTCACTCAGCTATGTGGACATATTTTAAAATAATTTTATTTATCTTATATGATTCACTGAAAATTATTAAATTATCAGCAAACTATAAAATCAGCACCTTATGAAACCTCCTACTGATCAAAAAGATTTATTGGTTTTAATATTCTCCATCCTAACCTAGATACTGGTTTCATTATTTTCTTATTCTCACCCCAAGGCAGTTGGCCAGCTCTTCATAAAAGTGTGTTCTGCCCTCTCTGTCCAGGGAGTCAGAGAAGAGAACAAAGTTGTGCGTAAAATCCTGGCTGTGTCCCAAAAATCACTGAAGCAAGCTGAGCATATTTCTGTTCCAAAGATCACAGTGCCAACAGGCATGTTCTCTTGTAGGAATGTTCACTAAGTTACCATGATAACCCTTCCTATTCTTCTCTTATACCAAGGACCAGCTACTACTCATTTGCTTAGATCCAGGATGAGTCAACGTCATTTCTCTGAACTAGGCCATCCCTTTATGACTAGTTCCCTTTGGTTGAAGTGTTGCCTGCTGAGGTCATAGATGGCCACAGAAAGTAGACGTGTAAAGTGAGATTTTAGATTTAATTTACTCACTTAAAGCTTCCATAGCTAACTCACTGTACATGAGAAATAAGATTGTGATAGATACTGTTAATCTAACAGCAAAGTGACCCAAGTCTACAGAGAAAATAGCCCACCTCTACTAACCATTGAAACCTTATTTTTAACAAATGTTTCCTTCTCTAATTAAAGTTCAAGAACATTTAACTGAAGAGATACTAAGCATGAATTTACTTTAGAAGTAAGATGTCTATATATTGCTCTTTCAAAATCTTATAATAGATATTTATTAATAAAAACTTAAGAAGGATATTGTCAAAATTTATACACATTTAAGTATGTGTAGTACACCTGACACATTCTGATTGGTTGTGCATCTATGCACCAAGAAAAAGGCAAAAATGAACAAATAGATAAAAGAGATTTTTGAAATACAAGTAAATGAAAGTATTACAAAATTTATAGATAAAAGATAATAGATATCTCTGCATCAGAACATAGTTTGGCCCCTCAATCACAGTTTATTTGAATTCACAAATCCTATATGCAGTATTGTTGACCAAGTATTTATGGTCTCATTGTTTTTCATCTTGGACTTGAGTGCAACTTCATTTCAATGAATTTAATCTTGACTGCTTTATGTGAATTGCACTGCCTAGTGTACTGTGTCATGTAGATACAAGGAATCAATTTTGTTAGTGACTAAACACTTCAAAACAATTTTATTCACCCTATAACATATAACATTAACTACCCAGTCAGTATGCTACAACTATCATTTGTGCAGTAAGTCACCTAATAGCCAAAGGGCTTGATTTACATAATCTTAATTATTAAACTAAAAAACCTGTTGTCAAATAAAGCAATTCCACTCTGATTGCCATAGTCTTCCTATACTATTCATCAATATTTGATTACTTATTGAATACAAGCACATTTCAAATGATGTCACCTTTTAAAGCTTTATACAAAGTTCAATGTATACAAGTCATAAAAAGTGATGATCTCTATACTTAATAAACAATGACTTCGAGAATTTTGCATGCAAATGGATGGAAATAGAAAACACTATCCTGAGTGAGGTATCCCAGTCCCAAAAAGATGAACATGGGATGTACTCACTCATAATTGGTTTCTAGCCATAAATAAAGGACATTGACCATATAATTTGTGATCCTAGAAAAACTAAATAAGAAGGTGAACCCAAAGAAAAACATATAGTCATCCGCCTGGATATGGGAAGTGGACAAGATTGCAGGGCAAAACTTGGGAACTTGGGGATGAGGTGGCATGGGGCTAAGGGGAAATGGGGTGAGAAACATGAGAAGGGGAGAATGGGGGGGAGCTAGGGGGAATGGGATGGTTGGGATAAAGGAAGGGTGGACAGGGGAGTAGAGAAATATATAGTCTAATTAAGAGAGCCATCTTAGGGTTGGCAAGAGACTGGACTCTAGAGGGGCTCGCAGGTGTCCAGGGAGATGTCCCCAGATAGTACCTTGGGCAACTTAGGAGAGGGAACCTGAAATGACCCTATCCTATAGCCATACTGATGAATATCTTGCATATCACCTCAGAACCTTCATCTGGCGATGGATCGAGATAGAGACAGAGACCCAAATTGGAGCACCAGACTGAGCTCTTAAGATCCAAATGAGGAGCAGAAGGAGGGAGAACATGAACAAGGAAGTCAGGACCACGAGGGGTGCACCCACCCACTGTGACAGTGGAACTAATCTATTGGGAGCTCACCAAAGCCAGCGGGACTGGGACTGAATAAGCATGGGATGAAACCGGAATCTCTGAACGTGGCAGTCAATGAAGGCTGATGAGAAGCCAAGGACAATGGCACTAGGTTTAGATCCTAATACATGAACTGGCTTTGTGGGAGCCTAGCCTGTTTGGATGCTCATCTTCCTGGCCCTAGATAGAATGGGAGGACCTTGGACTTCCCGCAGGGCACGGAATCTGGACTGCTCTTCATTCTCGAGAGGGAGGGGAAATGGAGTGGGGAGGAGGGGGAGAGGGGAATGGGAGTGGGGGGAGGAGGTGATGTGTGCGAGGAGGGGGAGGGAAATGGGATATTTTTTTGTAACAACTAAAAAAAAATAAAAAAATAATAATGGTGGCACACATTCAGTTCTTCACAAGTTTTAACAAAAGAAGGTGTTGAGCCGAGGTGCCTCAGTAAAATGCTTTCAACACAAGCAAAAGTCTGAGTTCTATCTTCAGGATCAATGTCAAAAATACAGACAAGGTATCAGTATCATGCATCTGTTATCTTGGAACTGGGGAGAGTTTTTTTGGCAAAATTCAAATGAAAATAAAACAAGAACATTAAATATTACCTAGGGTACGCAGGGCAAAATCATTTAAATCATTTTCTGATAGTTAAACTGTTCCAAAATGAAAATAAAATACAGCCAAGAGTAATGGTACATGATTGTAATACCAACACAATTGGGTCCGAGACTGAAATGTAACGACAACTATGGGATCAGCATAGGCTACATTGTACAACTTGTCTGGCAAAAAAACAAAAAAGAAACTTAATCAAAATACTTAAAAAAATAAGCAATCTATCTTTTATGATTTTAGGTAGAAAGCATGCAACACATTAAACTAAGTCTATTAAAAAAGATTATTCATAGAGCAATACAAATTATGGATTTATATCACAGTATAATTGAAAATGAGGATTAATGCATGATTTAAAAAGTCAGTTATAATTTAGAGATTTAGAGGACCAAATCACACAGAAACACACGCAGGGAACATATGGGATATATATGTTTTATCCTCATGATCTGTGTGTCAAAGCAGGCAAAAATTTTTGTCTTTATTACAAAAGAGTATGTAAACATCAGTAAGAGTCACAGATTAAAAAAATAACTTAAACTGGTGATCCGTTTGTAAAGTTTCTTCTAATCTTATGTTCAAACTCTAGTGTGTCCTATTACTGATACTTCTCAGTGTATCTGGGTCCTGTCCATTTTTCTCCTGTCATGATTGTCACTGTGAAACCATCTCAATTTTAGGAATTTCTTGCTTTGAGTCTTTTTGAATATTAAAACTGTGAATTAGGAAAAGAGAACACATACATGCCCATAAAATTATTTTCTTCTAAAATTTAAAGTATTTGACAGTTGTCTATAGCACAGCAAATGAAGTTCTATTTATAACACTTAGTCAGTTTAATCAAATAATTTAACAGCCGGGTGGTGGTGGCGCATGCCTTTAATCCCAGCACTCGGGAGGCAGAGGCAGGCGGATCTCTGTGAGTTCAAGGCCAGCCTGGTCTACAAGAGCTAGTTCCAGGACAGGCACCAAAAACTACAGAGAAACCCTGTCTCAAAAATAAAAAAAAATTTAAGGGAGAATGACTAGATAAAAGGACCAAGAATCAATCCTGAAGTTAATCTTGAACTTTCCTCAGAGGTTTGAAAATCTAATAACATAGAGACATGGATATTAATTTCATACTTTTTTTTCAAATATGTGTTACTAAATATCTGATAATTTTAAGTTCTCTGCTGTACACTAAAAATAGATGATTGCAGGAAAAGGCAAATATTATGCCCATTTATAATTATATTATTTATACGAAGTGATTAATTAATCTCAAAGCATTATTATATTTTCCTAAGGCATAACATATAGAATTTAAGTTAACCTGACAATTTAAGATTCAATATTTTCCAAAATATAGTACTCAATATGATAACTAAATATTGAAATAGATATTGCTTTAAAGGGTGTATCTCAATTTTTGAAGCAGATGGGCAATTAACTGGGGGGATAATAAAAGAGGATTCTCCTGCATTTGAAAACCAAAAGGAAAGAATAGACAGCCTGTAAATGGATGAGAAAAAAAGAGAAGTCTGTGTAAAATGATGTTACCTACATATGTCAACCCTTTCTGGTTTGAGTAACCAGATAGCTAAGATGATGAGTCTGGCTCCTTGTGTTTCCTTGAGGAGCACATAATTGTTCTTCCTTTTCAAATGAAGTGCTCATTCTGACTTGTTTTCAATATTAGAAACCTATTATTTTCAATTATAGAGAAAGAGAAATCACGACAATGGATTTATAAGTATTTTAGTGCAGTTTCTAAGAAAGAACAGTTTTTATTTAGGTCTATTTATTGATGTTCTTTAAAGTCTTTAACAAGTTTTCATATTCAAATTCCCTTTTTCTCTAATTAAAATCTTTTTCTGACTTTGTCCCACAATCATTTACATTTTATTGAAAAACCTGGAAATTACATCAAGTAGTTTGTAAGGAAATCATTGACAATTGCTAAAATATTTCAAATCCTAACATTAATGTTCCAATGAAAGATACAAATATAAAATAAAAGGAAATGATTTTTAATAGCATAAAATTACATGTATTTCTTTAGTTATGTTCTGGATATTTTGCAAGTATAATTCTTTTTGTTGTTGTTGTAGACCTAAAGCATTAATCAAGGTCATGCTGTCAAATCATGGGCAAAAGCCTTTAGTTACTTCATATATATACTTGTGGTAGCAAATGTGAGTTCTGAGAAAATCACTCATTTTTTCTTGTTCTTATTCTTTTTCTTCTTGTTTTTCTTCTCGTTGTTCTCTTCCATGTTTTTCTGGCTCTTGTTCTCCTCCTTGTTCTTGTTTTTGGTGTTGGTATGTTGGTGTTGGCATTCTTCTTTCTCTTCTTCTTTCTATTCTTTTTCGTATTCTTATTCTTTCTTATTCTTATTCATGTCTTGTCCAAGCTGACCTCAAATTCATTGTCTACCTAAGAATGATCATGAACTTTTCCCCTACCTGCTTCCAACTTTTGTGTGCTGGCAATATAGGCGTGCACTACTATCACTAAGTTGTGTGTTATTTGCCATCAAACGCAGGCCTTCATGTATAGTAGACAAACAATGAACTGAGCAAAATTTTTAGTCATTTCTGACAATGAACATGTACCCTGTTTTGTATAAAATTTCATTTTCATTATAAAATATTTGTCCTCACTGATTCATTAGACTGTTTTTTAAATACATTTTAGAGCAGCTTTAATCAAGTATCTGAACTGTATCAAGGAATTAAAGTATCATAGGTTTCTTGACAGTAGTGGAGAGTATGAGATTTGTTTGAGAATTCCTATTTGATCATAATCGAAGAATCTATTTCTGTATTATCTGATTAGGTCAGGATTTGTCTAGAAGAACAGAACTGATGGAATGAATGAATGTATATGTATGTTTATACATATATTCATAAATGTATTCATGGCTGTCTAACAATAGAAAGTTCAAGAAAACAGCAATTTTTCTGTCTACTAGACTGGAAATCTCCTCTGATCTTCAGTGTCTGATCCCAAAAGAATGTCCTTTTCCCAAGGTTGGGCATTTAAACAACTGCCTTGTTTCTCACAAGGGCTTGAAGAAAGCTCTTGCTTGCTAAAAAGCTGGTCAGTCTCCTAATCTCCAGGAAGAAAAACAAGTGGCTCTTCAATTAACATATAACTGTACTACCCATTAAGTTGTCAAGGTAAATGCTAGCCTCTAGACTCCCTTAAACTCACAAGCCCTACCCTAGTTCACAAGTCCTCTTTCTTACAATCACATTTAACCCTGGAAAAAAATTTTCCTTGTTGCCTCTCCTTGCTTTGCCAGTGGACAGTCTTGGGAGTTTGGAATAAACTTTTTCCTTTTTGCTCACAAAGTATCTATTTTCTGTTTCTTTACTGTGCCCATTTTCATCCATTCAGTACACTCCCAAATTCCAAAGAAGTAGGCAGTGAAGGAAATGGACCTGTGAGTGAGAGGGCAGACAAGCAATCAAAGAGAGAAAGCTTCCTTTTTCCATGTGCTTCCTATAAAATGCCAGAACAATCCAAGGTCCTCCCCCCTCCATCCTGGTCTAGGAAGGTGAGCATCCAAACAGACTAGGCTCCTACAAAGCCAGTACGTGCAGTAGAATCAAAAGCCAGTAACATTGTCCTTGATTTCCCACAGGTCAGGGAACCCTGACTGCTCTTTCCATTGGAAAGGGAGGGGGAGGGGAAGTAGGAAGAGGGGGAGAGAAATGAAAGGAGGGGAGGAGGTGGAAATTTTTAATTAAACAAAAAAAAAAGATGCCAGGACAAATTGAAGGTAGACTAAAGGTGAATCTTCCTACCTCAAAAATGCCAGCTTAAAGGCTTAAAGTGGGTCTTCTTACTTCAAGAGAAAAAAAAGGCCTCTCACAGGTGCATATATCCTCTTGGGTTTTAGTTAATGACAGATGTAGTCCAGTTGGCAACAAAAATGCCAGAAAAACATCTTTAACACTTTACCCCCTTGTATATCCTGTTTGATGCAGTCTGGAAAATAAGCCAAAATTCACCTTCCACGGGAAAGACAGATATGAATAAGCTACTGGGAGCACTTGCAATTTGTAAGAGATCATGTATGTGCTTAATTTAAGTCACAGTCATTAAAATTGCACATTGCACAATTGCATTCGAGCTGTGGATGCTGCTGAGTCCAGATGTCCTCAGTAATTTGCTGAGAAGCTTGTAACTCTGCAGTGCAAGATTCCTGGTGAAAAGTCCTGTTTTCCTTCACTCAATCGTCCTGTCTCATTTCTCCCTTGTATTTGAAACCCTGAGAATAAAGTAGATGCAGGGAAAAAAGACATTCACGAATCTGCATGAAGGACAATTACAAGTTAATTGATTTACATATCCCTTGTTTGACATACAACTTCCAAAGCACATCTGTGAGTGTACCCCAAAGGTGTGCCTGGAAAGGAACATGATCAGAAATTCTCCTCTAAGATAGCCAATAAATTGAAAAGGATGGAAAATAAATGCTACCTAAAGTAGTTATATTTCTTGAAGACATTTGTATGGAAATCTTTCAAATGTAAAGCAGCTCCATTTTATCCTTGATTACTCCTTCTGGGTGCTCCTAACCATCTGAGCAGCAGTTACTGCTTCATAATAATGACCATTACCGTCTCTTGTTCAGTTCTTCTATTCTCAAACAAAATGTTCAGAATGTCAAGGGTGACTGGGTCATGAATAATTCAAAATGATTATTTCCTGAATTGTCACTGCTGCTTCTGGGATGGGCTACTTCTGAAACTAGTTCACTGAGTAGTCCACAAGAATATGCTGGAAAATGGATCACGATGCTGGGTTTGTTTGTTTCTTTTTTTTTTCATCATTGATGTCTAAAAGTAAAAACAAGAACAAAAACTAGCAATAAAGAAAATTTAAAGAAAAACCACATCAGGACTTAGAAGAAATTTCTTATAGAGAAAAGCTTTCCACACCGACAGGACATAGAAATAAGCACAAGACTTTACATAAACAGGCTCACTGGTAGATACCCAGACATTCCTCTCCAGAATTCCCTTTTAGGCACAGAGCCCTGGCAGTATCTCCATATGACCGTTTTCTAAAACAAGGGTCTGTAGCTATGGTTCCAGCCTCAGCGACTCAAAAAACACTTACTGAAAAAGAAACCATATCCAATAAAAGCAACAGGATTTGAGTGGCTGGGCCAAGCCAATTTCTGTTTTGTATAACTGTTCAGGTCCTAACCATTATTATTTTTTTCTAATAGATTGAAAGGCTCCCTTTATACTACTGGGCTGAAACAAGGCAATCCAGTGAAAATAGCCAAGTGTCTTTCGGTACAAGCTTGCAATTTCCTTTTCTATGAAGGCTATTTTGGAAATAAAGGAAAGTTATAAATCAAAGAAAACGGTTAGGGTTTAGCTTTCCTCAATTCTTTGGCCTCAATCAGACTCACAGCCTTTAACCCAAACAGCTTGATAAAATTGAAACTGATCATTTCTTCAAACTATCTGGTGCTTAATTAAGCATAAGATACACTGTTGTGTTTCAGCACACGTTTGTAAATGTCAGACGAAAACAACAATTGACTAGATTAAAACACAAAGTATAAAATGAGGGGGGGGCTTCCAAAATCATATTACTGACATCTCAAGACAACATCTGAGCTACAGGGAGTGAGAGAACCACGGTGACAATTAAATTTTTAATTACTATACCATAGAGATCCATGAAATAAAAATGCCTCTGATCTTCAACCCCTTTACCAAAGGACAGAAAGTTCCTGAAATTCTGGAGGTTTTGTGCATGGGAGGTGAAAGGCCATGCGTGGCTTACTCCCCTAAACAAGTTAGCTTGATGTAGGCTTGTTCCTGATTGGATGTAGGGTGTAAATATGTCAGGATGCATTGTTGCTCCTTATTGGACCTGATGGGAAATACTTAAGCCACTGTAAAAACTGATTAGGGGATATTTTTTTTTTTCTGGGAGAGTAAAAATGGACCTGGCCAGAGACCATCCACCTGGGCAGTATTTAATTAAAACTTACTTCAAATTTGGCTTTATGCTGTGGTAGTGATTTTATTCTCAATAGGTGGGATTAGTAGGAGAGCTAGATTTAATTTTAAGTTATAAGAACCACTCCTTAAAACTTTGAATGTGTTTCTCTGCATTTAATTTAAAAATATAATGAATAGAACAATGGGATTCGCTACAACATTTTCACACATGTATGTCATATATTTATTCACATTCAATATCCCAAAACAATTCTTTGTTCTCCCTTTTTATTCTTATTCACCCTCTTTATATTCCAAACAACCCCTTTTCTATTTACATGATGTTTTTCACAATATTTTTATTACAATATAATAGTTTTTGAGTCATTTGTTTAGCATGATAGAATTGAAATGATTCAGCTGGAGAGAGACCCTGGCATGTGACGGGGCTATGCATCGGGTGAGAGACAGTCAAGCCACATAAACAGAGCTAACATGGGGAGTTTTATTGAAAGAAGGAGAGTGGGAGAGAGAGAGAGAGAGAGAGAGAGAGAGAGAGAGAGAGAGAGAGGCAAAGACCTGCTTATCTCTTCAGAGGAGGAGTGGGAGAGAGTGAGGATGGGCAGAGTTTGTCTCTTAAAGGAACCTTTTGTAGCAGTGTACAGATTACATAGTGGCATAGCATCCATAGGACCCTGGGCTGGTCAGGGTACTGCCTGAGTGCATCCTTCCAGGTGACAGGGGCCAGCATAATACCTGAATCCCAAAAGGAATAAAAACCTATTATGTATACATAGTATATTTTATCTCTGGTTGATAGACATCAATTTGGATTCATCATTCTGGCTCGTGTGAACAGTGCAGCAATAAACATGAGTGTGCAGGTACTTCTACAAAGATACTGAGAGGTTTCATCTGGTATATACCCAGGTGGGCTCACTTCTATTACAGAGTATCTCAACTTTCAGTTTTTTGAACAAGGCTACTTCTTGTTTATAAAACAAACTCCTTTAGATATAAAGCCTTGCTTTTGTAGCTCTCTGTATTTATCGCACACCTCCTGAAAGAGAAGATTAATATATTAAAGAAGAGAAACTGTGAAAATTTAAGCAAACATAGGTAAACTATGTAGTTACAGTTGTTCTTAGGAAATCTTAGATGCTATAAAGGAAGGACCATCTCCTCTGTAGAAGGCATTATTGGTTGCGCAGAACATAGTGGACACAAATCCATGATGTTCCAGATGTTTTATCTTCTAAGTTGTATTTTAAGGAAAATATTGTAAATCTCCTCATACTTGATAAAAAAACTGTCTAAACAAATCATATCCAGAAATGAAACTGAAATTACCAGATTTTGTTCATCTCATAACTGCACGTCTCAGAATCAAGACAAAGCCCATCATTATATGTTTTGAATAGGCCTTCATTATTTATATCACACTAGGACTTATGTCAAGAATTCAGTAGAGTTACAAATGAAATCAATGAACATACTTAACAGCATGGCTCTAGGAGCTTTAGAAAGAGCAATAATTAAAATAACTCAGTAAAGTATAATGAAAACAACTGTTAGTATAGTTCATTACTGAGCTTTTATCTCTGCTGCTCAAAATTTCCTTCAACCACTCAAAGAGTTACAAAATATGTGCAATTTACACAAGAGGTAAAAGAAAAAGCATGTATTTTGCCCAAGATGACTAAAATAAAAGTATGTGATACCAATAGCAGTGTAATTGGATTTAACATCTGTTCTACATGAGCAAAATTGTTCCTAGTACTGGAAACTTAACCAAATACCTGTGACTGAATAAGCCAAAGACCTGAAAGTAGTACTTATAACAGCCATTTTCCTGAACTAGTATAATCCTTAATTTCATGGTAGTATTTATTCTTATACTATAGATAATTGTAGGGTCCACCCCACAGCAAAATAACTTATTTTTAGCCACAGAAAGAGACAATCATAAAAAGTCACAACTTGTCAAAATACAGGAAAGAACTGATCATTGGATACCCATTCCAAATAATTCATGTATTGAAGAACTAATTACAAAAACAAATGGGCCAATCAGTGATTTAATTAATACAGTTTCTGTCTAATTATTTCGGGTCTTAGCTCACTGGGCAGTCAGGAAATAACAAGTGGCTGCCCTCTCAAACACAGAACAGCATCTAAAGAACAAAGAACATCAAACAAAGGGTGAAGAAAAGGTCTAAGAGCCATCAAAAACAGTGAAAATGCTCTGAGGTTGTGCTTTTTCTAGCTGTGACATGGAAGCTACAACAATGAACTCTCAACATTGTGGCTACGTAAGCAACACCCAAAAATTTCCAAGAACAGGTGTAATTTCAATACACCTGAGAATAATCTCAGGGCTCCTATACCTAGATAACAAGCTAAAAGCAATTAAGGACTTCTGAGATAAGGAAAATTAGCCTTCCCCAAGAATGATCCCTCACTTGATTATCTAATCTTTAGTGGTCATCTCTATGCAACATGTAGAGTTAGTGTGTGTTTTTCTTTACAGGTTTGAGTAACAACAATTGGTAAAGAAGAGATCATGAATTTTGAACAAACAAAGCTTATGGGTAGGATGGGAGAATTAGGAAGGAGAAGGGAAAGATAATGTAATCAATTATTAAATAAATAAAATGATTGGAAAATTAAAGGTATAATTTAACATACATAAGTTAATTCAAAATGTTAAGGTTTTTCTAACACAAACTATCTCTTTTCAAGTCCTAAATGTAACTCAAAATATATCAACCCAAAGTTTCACAAAACTATTTTATTCAAAAAAATGTATTTTAGAAATATTTTATGATATAATGCTAAAACTGATTGCATATGTATTTGAAATTAGGCCAAAATAACTGGATTAGTATCTGATATATTATCAATTAAAGGAAAATTTAAAAATTTAAAAGTAATAACAGCACTAAAAGTTTTGAAATACTGAAATAATAGCCTGGAGGAATTCACCCAAAGAAACAACATAAAATAAGTAAGACACTCTGTCCTAACCAAAGTAAAAGTTACCACTTTTGGGTTTCTTCATACAGATTTGTAAATACATATAAAGAAAAATAACTTGTATCAAAAGTTTATCAGGTATTTCATTCTATTCATTAACATCATTAAAAGGATGGAGCCATAACCCAAATGTACAAAAGAAAATACTACAACAATATAACCAGCTGCTTCTCTTAAACTATTTGATGTTGAAACACTGCAACTGTAAAATATGCTTTGTGAGTCCCATCCTCTGAAGTAAAAGAAAATGGACATGATTTTAAATGAATACAAATCAATAAAAGGTTGTGTGACTTTAATTACCTGTTGCAGTCTACTTTACTTTTTTAGATTCAGGGCACATAATGAAAGGAGGAACTGTTAGAGTCATAAGGCAGGCAGAGTAACTGTGGAACATCATTTAGCCATGTTATTGACATTATAAGCATTATCTTATAGAAACTAACTGTCTTCCACTGAGCTTATCACACATTGCTAAGGAAGAGGTTCAAGCAGGCCCCTCACTCTAGATGAGCCCCACCATTCCCTGTTGTATAATGTTGGATTGTGAAGCCAGGATACATCATTAGAATACTCCATTAATGAGTCAACGAGCCTCCAAAGCCGTGAACAAGCTCATGATAATGCAGATGACTCTAGCTAAATTCAGTAGTCATAAAATAAAACACAGTATGTGAACGTAAGTAAGAATTTGCAGAGAAGAGTGACTTCATAGAGGTAAGAGGGAAATAGGAAAGGATTTGTGGTGAGAATAATAAGAAAATATTATATACAGATGAAATCATTGAAGAACAATCTTAATATTTATATTTAAAAATACAAATGTCTAAAACATCTTTAGAGGTTTTGTTACATTTAATTAATGCTGAAAATGTAACAAGGAGAGACCTATATTTATAAAAGTGCTATGGAACTGACAAATGATGTCAAAGAAAATACCTGACTCTTCTTCCTTATCCCCATTTGATAGCAAAGAGTAAAGAAATTGTTTCAAACATATATTACTCTAATTTTTCAATAATTCTTTCATGCAGTAACTGTTCTATACTAAATTTTGAATCCAAAAGAAATATGGACAGGTGAGCTTTGCAAATATAAAGAACCCTCTCTGTTTACTAACATTAGATCATATCTTCTTTGTCCTATAATGCTTATTCAAGACTGTCTAAAAATGTCTTCTTATTACTTAGAGCATTAAATACAAAGTATTCTCTGGTTCTTTAGGTTTCCCCATAAATAATATATATATATATAAATAATATATAGTATATAATATATAATATAGTATATAATATATAGTATATAATATAGTATATAAAACTTCAGTGAAAAGGGATGCTTCCTATTGTTGACTGCCTTTGGTTAAAGGTCTATCAGTCATGATTAGGTGAAGTATAAGGGGAATACATTATTTTTCCACTCTGTCAGTACTATTATCTGCAGATATTAAAAGAGAAAATCATCCTTTAAGAAAATCTGCAAGACTCAAAGAAAATAGGTGATAAAATTTTATTTTGAATAAAATATTTCTTTTACTAAAGCCTTATATGTGCAAATTAACATCTCTTTCATGCCTCATAAACAGAAATTTTATTTGTAATAAATGCCAATCCTACACAGCATACTTATTTTTTCCACACAGTCCCAATGATAATTCTCAGACTAATTTTCAATGAGAATATTAAGTTCTTAATAGGGTTTCTATAAAAGCAGACACTTCCAAATGGTTAGAATTAATGTGTGTGAGACAAAAGGAAAAACAAAACATTCTGTCAAAGTTCATGTCCTTGGGAAATTTCTCTAAAAAATAGAAACCTGAGGATTATTGTCAAACAATCTGATTCTTAATATTCCAGCATAGAAGAAATAATTTAATTGCCACAGTTGGAGAAATTGTTTAAATGAAAATTGGCAATTGAATTGGCTATCATTGCTTGGCTGAAAGACAAAGTTTATGAAAGAGAAAAGAGCACAGAATTAAAGAATAAACAAACAAAAGCCTGTATAATGTTATAGTCATAAGTTCAGTTTGATGCCAGAGCCAAGCAAGATGATGATAATTAGACTTACTAACTCAAAAACCAAAGGAAAAATAAAACAACAACAGCAAAAGCAATCTATACTGGCATATAATAGAAAATAAGCATGAGTTGACTGAATGGGCTTAGATGAAAAGTGACAAAAGTCATTTGATTAATATTTACTAGTCTTCAAAGAGAAGGAAGTAATAGCAGTGCATAAGTTAATATCTAAATGTGTGTTAATAATATTGAGCATAAGTTTGAGAAATTAAAGATCAGTTGATGAAATAACTCTCTTAGCCCTATAATACAATAATATAGATGAAATTTTATGTTATCATTTATTATATTCTCATGAATATAATAAAAAAACAATTATTAAGTTTGAGATTGATATCATCATAAACATGCAAACCTAGGGTTTAAATGATAGCAGACAATTTTCTTAATTAACCATGACTTTTTAATATTATAAGCATTTCACTTTCAAATTAACATATCCTTTAAAAAGCTTTTAACCCTGGAGTTGTTGGAACCAGAGAGGATGGAGGAAAGCAGAACAGTGATTTCTGAATCAACTAAGCAAGACGAATATGAGCTCATAGAGACCGAAGCAGCAGCACAGAGTCTATATGATACTTTATCCAGATCCTCTCCATGTATATCATAGCTACTAGCTTAGTATTTTTATGGGAGTCCTATCTGTGAGAACATGTGAGTCTCTGACGCTTTTGCCTGTTCTTGGAACTTGTTTCCTCTGGTTGGATTGCCCTGTGCCACTTCGATATGATAGTTTTAATTTTATCTTACTTTATTTTATTTTGTAATCTTTGGTTGTTTTTTTTCTTGAAAGCCTGTTTGGTTCAATGAATGACAAAAAGTTAGACAGTCTAGAGTAGAGAAGTGGGCAGGAACAGGGATATTGGATGGAGGGGAAACTATGATCAGAATATATTGTATGACAAAAGTTTGTTTTTCAATAAGACAGCGGTATGATTTAATAATCATGTAGACAGATTTTCTTTGTGCTTCAAGTTCACAAGAAAAACAACATGGAGACTTATTATTAATTAGAAAACTAAACCTATAGTTTATACTTGTCCCACTAGCTCTTATACCTTAAATTAATCTATTTGTATTCATCTACATGCCTCCTTGTGACTGATGTTTTTTACGTATCCTCTTGCATGTCTTGTTCTCTTTCTGTCTAGAAGTCCCTGCTATGCTTCCTTCAGGCTATTCACTGTTTAGATATTTTTTTAAACCGGTCATGTATCTTTACATAGTGTAACTAAATAGCTCACAACATTTTCCCCGTTTTTCCTAAAAAAATGGAAATGATTTTAATTATAATATTATAAAATTAAATAAATAAGAACATCATCAGGCATTCTTCAAATATAAAGGAAAGGTATTAACCTTGATAAATAAAATTTATACAATATAAATTATGATTGAGTAAGAATTACATTCACAATGTCCACTCGATTTGTGTTTGGGATAGTTGAAGAAAATACTCTATTATCTATTTTATCTTGATGAATTTAAAGTTTTATACCTAAACCATTTTTGTTACAACTTGTATTATCATCCTAAAATTATCATTTTTGACCTTAAAACATTTTTAGCTAGACAATTTAAGCTTTTATGTTCTTCAATGTTATAAACTGTATGTCTCTTATTTAAGCTTTATAAAATTTGCTAGAATGAAACACTGAAAACCTCTAACCAGCTAGTCTTGAATCACCATCAGAGACACAAAAAAAATATTACCTGTGTAAACAGGATTTGCTGAGAAAGCAACTTCCAAAGGTATAGAAATGACAGCAACATCTGGCTGTCTGGACATTCACTCAAGAGTTCTCTGAAATATTGAACATATATCTTCAACCTACAGGCTGAGACTATCTGGCAGACTTTTTTGTAAAGGAAAAATTTGAAAAGTCTCTCCTACCTTGCCTTGTCAAAGTTCAGCAGTCACTTTTCTCTGTGTTAGATTGTTCAGTTTGGCAGTCAAGGCAAGGGCAGTTTCTTAGCCAAATGGCTAGCTTTTGCTACAAGAAAGTAAATTTCATATAGAGGTTTTTCTATGACTATCATCCTCTTTTAAGTAGATTGGTGCCACCAGAAGCAGATGTGTTTCATTGTCAAGAAAGGTCTTGTGTTAATAAAACATAATAAAAATCATAGTCTGTAAGTCTTTGAAGATCACTTATAAATATGTCAGTATGACTTTGAAAACCTAACTAACATGACAGCTATTCTGATTTTCATAGGTGCCGAACTACTAATCTGTATTTCTTTATCATACATTACATTTATAAATGAGTTGCATAAGCACAATACTCCAAACAAGAGTACAAACATGCATTCAGTATAACAAAAACAACTTTAAATTTGCATCAATATATGAAAATCCATACCATTTTAAAATATTTCAGATTTGTAGTTGTTTTTTTATAGTTTAGTCCAAACTCCCATATTTATGTGTCTTTTTCTTTTTTATTACTTTATTCCTTATTTAAAGACCTTATTCTATTATTTCTAAACTATTTACTTAATTAGTTTTATGATTACATTGTTTTTCTTTCTTTTTTCTTTTAAGCCTACTCACATGCTTACACACACTGTAACCTGTTTAGAGGTTTTTTTTTTTCTATATGAAACTGCTTTACTGTGCATCTGTAACCTTTTCTGTCTCCATGAGTAAAACCTTAAACCCACTGCACAGTTTAGCTCGTGGTGCACTGGCAACTCAGACATGCAGGCAGCTGCTGGGAAATGTGTCTCTGTATGGTGGCTGATGTGAAAGATAAGGAACTAGGACCACATTTGACTCTGTTTTAGTGTGTTTAGAACGTTTTTAAATTCTTTTTTCTTGTGGTATGTGGAAATACAAGCGGCAAGGCATTGGGAACCATTTGGAGAAGAATTTTTCTTTGGGCCTTCAGCTCATACAAAGCAATGCTATTAATCATAAAAGCTCAGCCCATAACTTAGGTGTGTCACAATAGCTCTTATAAGTTAAAGAAACCCATTTCTATTCAACTACATGTTGCCATATGACTCTTGGTTTTTACCTGTCCTCTTGTATATCTTGCTCCTTCTCTGACAGGCTGGTGACTTCACCTTTCCTCTTCCTAGAACTTTCTCTGTCCTGAAGACCATGATATAACTCCTGCCGTGCTACTGGTCATTTTGCTTTTTATTCAACCAAAGACTAACATATCTTTACACAGTATAATAAATATCTCACAACAGAAGCACACATTAACTTTTAAAATACAAGCAAGCTAACAACGCACTTTTAAATGTAAGCTACACAGAAAAGACATGACAAGTCACTTTTAATGCTTTCCATTAAAGGCATGGAAGTTTTTTTATAAGACTAACTAACACTTGCAAGAAGACACTAGATCATTTTAGAGTATCTCAATCAAAGATATTAAATACAAGTTCTTCTAAGTAAACTACATGTGTCTCATCCTCAAAAAATTTGGAAATCAAATCAGAAAGCACAGAATATATTGTAACCAGAAATATGTAGAAGTAAACTGAAGTCACACAGAAATTAAAAGGAATATGTCTACAACTATGTTATTTGATGAAGTAATCTTATTCTGGATAGATTAATCTGAAGTTTACAAACTTAACTTTGCTATTTTATAGATGGTAGTACTTAGAGAAAACTATTTGACATGATGTGTGGCTTTAATTATAGGTCAGAAGACATAATCTTTCCTTTAATAATTTAGTCAACTAAAACTTATTTAGTACCTGCTGAAATAATGTATCCAAAGGCATTTGAATTATATGTGCACATAAGACAAGGTTCTTGTACTCATGATTTAGCAGGTAATATAAACAACTGATGCTTTCCTGTTAAATCATTTTCATAATATAGGGCTAAACCAAGATGCTAGTGGAATAGAAATATGGTTACAGAATAGCTGAAGAAAACAAGGAAGGGTGGATCTTACTCAATTATATTAAATACTACATCATAAAGAAATTTCTGGGTATTATGATGAAGCTTCCAAAGGCAGCAAAGTACCTGATTACTACAGTTTGTATTGCTTCTTTTACAGTTAATTTGGTGATAAAGTCTAGGACTACAACGAGACAAAGTGGTAGCAACAAATCTACTTGTCAGTTATTGGATGAGTATAAATCAAAATGTAATTGTAATGACATTGCTTTCTAACGAACTAGACTCAAGATTATTTATATGAACAATTTTAGTTTAATGCAAATTAAAATTGATCAGTTTGTGTAATCCCTCAAAGAATACCTCATTGGTTTTCATGAATGCTACTTGCCATTCTTTTCAGTAATTACTTTGATAAATTATTGCTTCTCTTCAAATAACGCAAGAAGATTTGTCCTGTTATATAGAATTAAAAGTAAAAGTTAATGAAATCATTTTGATAGAAGAAATACTAATAGAAATACAAAGACAATCTTTTGTTGTTTTTCACTTAACTTAAAAAATAAACTTACTGAATTAATAACATTTTAAGAATATATATATGTTGGTTACTAAGGCTATATTTAATTAATTTACAAAGTGAATAGCTTATTTCATAATAAATCTACTTTTGAAAATATATTTTAAATAATGAACATGTAACATATATTAACATAGTGTCTTATTTACTCAAGTCATTAATTAAAGAGCAATTATGAAAGACATATTTAATGAATTAAAATCAGTGCTTCCCAAAAACTATACACCATAATTGCATGAGAACATGTATCTTTTTCTTTTTGAAACATTAGAATATATCACACAAACTTTTTATTAAATTACTTTACTAACAAATTTCATTTCATATAACCTATCCAATTACGATGTAAAATTAAAAGAAAGACCAAATCTGAGAGGAGGACTTCACATACTCAATGTCTGAAAATAGTCCTTGGTTTTGTTTATAGCAAGGATGTCAATTTTGTTTCATGATGTTCCAAATTTCCTTGCTACCCCTGGAATACAAAATCTGAAAATAGAATGGTTCACCATTGCATTGCTTCTAAGATTTTCTTGGAACTTACAACTGTGTCTAAAAGGTTAATAAATTACTTATGTCTACTAAGATAAATATCTGATTACTCCCAGTACCCAGGCTAGTACTGAGAGAAATCACTGCTGATAGCTATTTGAACAAAAAATAGGTAAGATGAAGAGTCCTTCTACTTAGACCAGTCCTGAGAGGAAGTAAGGTGGGGAAATAATTGGATGATTATTGTTACTTTTTATATGAGTATAAACTATAGCTTTCTGCTAACACTTATAAATAAATATAGAAATGCATCTTATAATGTCTTAGTTCTAGGACCTCATTCACGGCACACCAATATCCATAGATTCCCCATGTTTATTAGGAAAATACTCTGGTATTTTATGTAATACATACACATATTTTCTTATATTTTAATTTATTCTCAAATTTATCATATTTAATATATATAATAAATAAACATTTTTATAATCTTGCTTTGGTAATAGAGTCAATGAGGAGATCTTACAATGTCAAATATGGAGACATTTTGAAAATATTTTCAGCTTGTAATAAAAAAGCCATAAAGGGCCAACCTTGTATAATATATAAATATAATATGTGTATACATATACATACAAATCTGCATAAATATTAAGCTGTATATATCTATAAAAGTGCATCCATGTACCAATATATTAAGAAATCCATCATAAACAAAAATTAGAAAAATATTCTAAATACAAACCAGTTTATGTGATTAGGACATTAATGATTATATAGAAAAATACAAAAAAGCAATATGGTTCTCGAGCTAAAAATACTAAGTTGTATTGAATAAACGGGTTTCAAGTGGTTTGTGTTTTAACATCACAGCCTTGCGTTTTTCGTAAATGGAAAAAGCTTTATTGAGAGACTAGACCAAAACAGTGACTGTCAGAATCCTAGATAACTCTCAACACTATTATTCCCCGTTCATTATTACTGTGGTTAGGTTGTTATATGGCAAAAGTCATTTCAATGCTGTGTTGATCTGTTGTAAAGTCATGTTGGTATTGGCGTATTTTGTGTGGACCTAATCTCTTTACAGCCTATGTAAAAGAGACTATTTTCCCATTTCACTTGAGAAGGCAGCTTATACATGAGAAGTTCCAGCATGAATTCAATTGATACAAGGTAATTGAGAAGGTAAGAAGAAATGGAGATAAAATTCTGGGAGCACAAAACTGCCCTCCCCAATTAACAGTTGTGGATAAAACAGTTGTTTCTCTCATACAAATTCAGTCTACATTGTGGCCAATGTTGGAAATATAATCTTCCTTTTTTCCTCCTAGGTATTGCCTCAGATTAAATGATTACTCATGTCTGACTTTGAAATTCATGTGGAGAAACTGATTACTCCTTACAGAAATTCCTATCTACAAAACTACAAGCAGCCACTTAGTGTTTCATGCTTGTTAGTTGTGTTTTTATAGGTTTCTTCTTTTTTAAAAAAAAATTCATATAATACATTTTGACCACGTTCCTTCTCCTCCTCAGCCCCTCCCAGTTTCCACCTCATCCCTTCCCACTAACTTCATACCCTCTTACTGTCTCCAAAATAAAAAAATAAAAAGCAAAAAAAAATCCAAAAAAGGAAAATCAAAACAAAATGTGAATGACTGATATTACTACAAAAAGTAATGACAGAATAGAATTAAATATTGGAACAAAGACCCAAAAACTTCATTTTCATTTTGTTTTGACCAATTATTCCTGAGCATGGAGCCTTCCTTGTACTGTGGTTGATATATCCTGTGACACTTAATTGTAAAAAAAAAAACATATTTTTCATTTGACAGTACACATCAATAGCAATTAGGTTCTTGGTTCGAGTCACATGTCAAAGTCACATGTCAGTTTACCCTCTCAATTCTGAGAGCCCATCTGACTTGAATCTGTGCTTATCATGTGCATGGTGCCAACGTGTCTGTGTTTTAATATGTAAATTAGTATTGTTGACACTGACAAAGTGACAAAAAAAGCTAGGCTGGGTCTTGGGAAAAAATCCACTACTATTATTCTGCTAAAGAAACAGCAATTAAATGGTTCACATTGATATACCCATCAGTAAGTGTCTCATTCAACACTCATCAGTGAAGGTTTCTGACATTATAGAAATTAGTTTTTTAAAAACCCTTGGATCAACAGTGAGCATAGAATTAACATTTCCAAGAGTTTGCTCTTTTAAGAATCCATGCATATCTCTATCTTTCAGGTGTAACTTAATACTGTACAGATGACAATATGTATCTGTATAATCAAGGAAGAAGAAAAGTTGACACAGACATAAACCAGAGGGACTCACTGTTCCACTCTTTATCTAAAATTCAACAACTTTTATGTAGCTAACAGTGATTTTTAGTTGTCCAAGTTCATGGGATAGCTCTTTGGTTTCAATGTCCTGAGCAGATACAAATATTCCTAATGAACCCTTTGCCAACTGACAAAAGACAAAAGCTTGAAACACCTATACAAAGTAAGACTATAATTGAATGTCCATTTACCTCTAAAATAAGAGAAATTAGAAAAATATTTCCTAGAAATCATATTCTCATTATTATTATTTATAAATATACAAACTTTATCTTTAATCACTTCCAAGGCAATAATAAGGCTGTCAATGACAGGTTACGTTAAACAAAATATAATGAATACCTTAGAGTGTTAGTTTCTCATAATTAATTATGTAACCTGCAAACATCATTCATATCTAGAGATAGTGTCTGAATTTTCCATCCAAAGCTTCTACGTGTGTGTTACATTGCTATCTTGATTTCTAAATTTGAAATCCATTGCAAGGTTCTTAATAACACAGTAGGATCCACATGATGCTACACTTGGGAAAATAAAATTCGCTCTAACTTTGGTTAGTTCAAATGGTCAGCACATTCTCCTTGCATTTCAAAGCTGCTAACATGGAGTATGCTACATGAGGAAGAGTGATAGATTATAATTATGGCTAGGTAAATATCTGCTTTGGAATAACATATGGCCAGTCTACTTTACAGGATGAGAGTAAAATCCAGATAATAAGGGTTCAGTAGTGGGCAGTCTTTCTCTACAAGGATATAATATTATATGCTTATTTTAATTATATGTCTTCATTTGTACTCCCAGTAATGTATACTTTGATAATCCTCTAGATGATCATTATTAATAAAAGACACAAGAACATATTTTTATATTTTTATATTAAATCTACATCTATAAGCAAAAGTCATCGAAAAGGGTATTTAAAATGAGAATCTAGAAAATGAGAACAACAACAAAGAAACAAAAAATATATTAACATTTATGTATTAGAAGTTTAGTTTTATATTATTAAATAGAGATCGTATTCAATTTCATCGATTCTGTTGCAAACAACTCCGATTTCTAAAATCCATCCAGGCTGCCCTCCTATCAGCTGTCAGGAAGGAGTCAGTCAAGTACCAATGGTGTAAAAATCACACTCAGACAGCTTTAAGGGGGTGGGGCTAAGAGCCCACTCAGTTACTATGCTTATTATAAAAAGAGAATGATTTTGATTTCCCTTTTTCTTTAGAGAAAATGATTTGATGCTCATCTCCATTTCCACATTACTCTATTAAAATATCTATACGCTTTAAGAAAACTAGTCGATTCATTCAACAAAGTCTTGTCATATGTTCCAAGTATGTTTCAACTGTGTTACTGTAGGTTGAGGAAATACAGATGAAACATAGGCATGTGTGCTTTTTAGACCAAGGTACTAAAAAAGAAAGTGGGAAACTGTAACTATCCTTGTGAAAATAAAGATATTCTTGTGAGATATGTTGTTCTTTTTTTATCTATCTCCAATAGTTTTGAAACAATGAACTCTGATGTGGGAGTGTCATATCAATCTGTTGATTTCATTGGATAAGCAATAAATAAACTGCTTGGTCCCGATTGGTTAGAACATAGGTGGGTGGAGTAAACAGAAGAAAATGCTGAGAGGAAGAGGAAGTGAGGTCAGAAAGCATGCAGCTCCGCTCAGAGCCAGACGCCTCAGAGAGAGACACCATGCTCCTGTCTAGCGGACAGACGGGATAGCTCTGCTCTCTGAGGCAGAGGGATGAAGCTCAGAATCAAGATGGATGTAGGCTAGAATCTTCCCGGTAAGCGCACCTCATGGTGCTACATAGATGATTAGAAATGGGTTAAGAGGTTGAAGCTAATGGGCCAAGCAGTGCTTAAAAGAATACAGTGTCCATGTAATTATTTCGGGTAAAGCTAGCCGTGCAAGCGGCCGGGGTGTTGGGGACGCAGCCCCGCCGCTGCTATTTCAACAGAACTCTAACAAAATGATAACTTTCCTCTGGTTTTCATTTTGGGACAAGAATAAGGCACCAAACAGTAGGGGAAACTTGTCTCCCAGAAAGATAATTTAAAGATTTCTAATGACTTTACAGTCCACCTATGTCTACCAAATACAAGTATTAACCAAAGTTGGAACACATTTAGTCAGTTTCAGGTAGCCATACATAAGAACTGTTTCTTATAACCTCTTGGTTTTTAGTTACTTTTGGAAAGGCTGTCACTAGCAGCTCTATCTCACTGGGGTTGAAATAGGGTCTTATCTTAAAGCTTCAACTGGCCTCATGTTTACAGTCTGCCTATTTCAACAGTAAGCACAGTCTAATAGCAATTTTTAAAATATCTCCAAGTACTCCAAGGAAATAAAAGTGTCTGAGCAAAACAGAAAAATTGAAATGCCCAAATGAAGATACATAAGGGAGCTCATTGTCCTTTATCAGAAGAGTCAGAAATGCAAAGCTGGTTTTAAATGGCATTGACAGTGGAATTGTCAGTTACATAAGAAGAGCTTCTCTAGAAATATTCATGCTAGAATTAATAATTCATGGATTATAGACTCTAAATCGAACACTATGCCTTTGTGAGTATTGTTTTTATTGCAAAAGAGAAAACAAATTTATTGAGAAAAATAATAAATATTTAAAGAATATATGTACGTGTATAGATATATGTACATGTGTGTCCTATATTTAACGTGAAAAAAATTATATGTATAGTTAATTTTACTATATTTTAAAAATTAGGATTTAATTTACTTTTTAGCAGAATATCATCAATTGGAGTTACAGCAGTTACATAGTAGATTGCTTTTAATTTAAGATGATTAATTTGTTATTTGGCTTTGCAGTTTTTTCTACATGAATATATTATCATATGCTTAATTTTTATTATATGTTCTCATTCAAATTATCTTAATCTATACAATGCCTTAATAGCTAGCATCTGCATGTAATTGAATTCAGATCATATTTGTCTTTTGTGGTTTGACATACGTCAATTAGGATAATTTTATTTTTTAGGTATATCCATTTTCCTGCTAATTTAATAATTTCATTTTTATTAGTTGCATACTATTCCATTATATAAATGAAGCACATTATCTTCAATGAACACACTTGAAAATTTTTCTCTGTATTTGTCTGAAGCATCCTTTTTCTAAATGCCCAAGAATGGAATAGCTGGATCTTGAGATAGGTTGATTCTCATCTTTCTGATGAATTATCCCACTGATCTGCATAGTGACTGTACAAGGTTTCACTCCTACCAGCAATGGACCAGTGCTTCTCTTATTACCAGAACACTTTTACCCTAGAGCTTAGTATGGCTAGTACATCTTCTTTCCTATCTATCCCTGCTCCTATTTCTGCTGAATCCTTGATGACACAATTTTAATTCAATATTGAAATAACTTTTAGGCTAAAATCATTTTTTAAATATTTCTGTGGTTATACAGTGAGATAAATATGTTACATTGTATTTTTCTGTGATTTTCATTTTATTTGGCTTATTTTCAACATATTTTGTTAAATATTAGAATGGTAGATATCATAACGTCTTTCATCTTGTTCAAAAAGTACACAACACATTTCAATCATTTAAAAATGGTGATGTATTTTCACATACATAATTAGTGATATGTTTTGCTTCACATTGCAAAAGATATTTCTGAACTCTTGTCGAATATTGATGTCCTCTTTTTCTTCTCTGTCACTGGACTTATCATAGCATTTTTGTCACATGTAATATTAAATAGTAGATGATTACTTGTATTCCTTCAGTTTAATAAATGTGCCAAGCCAGACTGCTTGTATTCCCCAGTGATTCTTGGATTATGTTCACTCTCTGTTTTCCTTCTTCTCACTGGAGCTTATCTTTTTTTCTAATGCTTTTACTATTATTCATAGAGGAATAAGCTTCCTTATCTTTATATGTTTTAAAGTCAGCCTTGAATGGCAGTTTTATGATAAATAATACTAGAATTGTGTTCTCTTTATTTTTGACAGATTCTTTATGACTTGACAGGCAGGAAGTCTGTAGCAAGCCTGTTCAGCTCTTTTCTATATAATCTCTATATTCTTTCTGGTACTTTATGATAGCTAATAGCTTTTTCTTTATAACTGACAGAATGAAAATTTCCCATAATACTTTGGTTATAAGTAAAGCTCTGACTGCATCTTCATCTTACTTGTTTCCTCATATATTCAACATATCTTAAGTTTAAATATTCAGTTGCTTTTATTTAAATATTGTATGCAATCTTTTTTCTAATTGTTATGGAACTATTATTTAATCATTATTTAAAATGTCTTTATCACTCTGGCTACATGTTTAACAAAGTGTACATTAAGCATATTTATGAAATTCACCATTAACTATGTTGTTGTAAAGTTAAACATCCCTCGACTTGTATGCTCTACATTCAAATGAACTAGTTTAGAAGATGTACATCATATTTTGTTACTGTTTACTTAGAAGATTTTCATATTTTTTTACTATTCTTTGATTGAATATATATATATATATATATATATATATATATATATATAAACCATCAATGATCCTCTTGACTATTTCTGTGACTGCCATTAACTCTGTAGTCACTGGGAGTTTGATTTCTTTATCAGTCTGTGTTGTGTGGTATTCATGTACCATTTGTCTTTCTCCTGTTTTGAATTTAATATAACACTTTCATTTTCTCCAGGCGTGATGCTAGTACTACAAGTCTAGAAAGAGCACAAAATTAGAACATTTAAAATTCTACATACAACAACATTGGATGTCCAATATAATTCTTTTACTTCCCAGTAATTCCAACATTATGGTGAGACACCAACATTGATAGTGAAGTCAAAAAGTGTCTCCTTTTGTTTGGATCCAGGAGACTTTCCTATACATGGTGGACTAAGCTGTCACAGAGACATACAGCTTTAATTCCAGTACCAGGCAAGCAGAGGCAGATGGATTTCTTTAAAGTAAGATCAGTCTTTTCTACTTAGAGAATTCCAGGAAAACCAGGACTACAGAAAAAAAAATGTCTCAAAAAAAAAAAAAAACCTGGTTGTTGGTTGTGCATGCCTTTAATCCCAGCACTCGGAAGGCAGAGACAGTCAGACCTTTGTGTGTTTGAAGACAGCCTGGTCTACAGAAGAAGTTTCAGGACAGGCTCCAAAGCTACAGAAAAATCTTGCCCCCCCAAAAAAAATGGTTATTATATGGTGAACTTATCATTTTTGCATCACCTTGTTCAAATTGGAAAGATGAGCACCAGAAAATCCAGTTATGACCTTCAAAAGCTAACCACTATTGAGTTATTGAGTTATAGCTACCAGACACATACCATTTTGCTTCAGACTTTGTCAGTATTTATGTTAAAGGAACTTGCATTCTTTTGCCATTTTACTTGGTATGTCTTAAAATTGAAGGTGTTTTCAGGCTCCTGTCCCTTCTATGTTGTCATATTGTCAACCAGAAGTCCTGAAAGGTACAAATATAAATTTTCGCTACCACTAGTTACCATAATACTCTTCCCTCTAAGTTGGCATCAATATCTATTTTGGCCAATGTTTCTTATGGAAAAAGTGAGACAACCACAGATATAGGTGAATGAACATTCACTTATCTGGTTCAGTTTGGTCACTAGGGTCTCCTTTGTTATTTCTGTGGCGTTTGGATTTCCCCAACCTAAAATCCATCTTATATGACAATTCTTTTTCTTGTTTTCTCTTACGGCTTCCCACTAAGTTCTTACACTCTAGTTTTAGATTTGAGACTCAAATCGTGTTTTCAACTCACTGGGGAAACTTTTCTCAATATTCCTGAGTACTCTTCTGACCTTCAAAAGACTGAATTCTTACACCATCTCATAGACTAGAACAAAACCTCATGCCTATTCTAGCGCCAATTAACTCTATTGGGATGCAGATCTACTTTCTGAGACCTTTTTCTTTTTATATATTTTATTGCTGGATAGTTGAAGCTGAGCACATATGTTAATGTATAAGCTAGAACAGGAATGCTTGGTACAATATCCTTTTAAGTTCTTAGTATTATTATTTTACTTTTATTGTTATAATTATAAAAGTATATTCTTCTCTTAGTGCAAGAAGTCATTAGCCCCTCTGTATTTCTTAGTTTGGGCTAGAGAATGTAGTTTCTTCTGAAAGAGGTTTAGCTGCCTGATTGAGTGTTTAATTTAGCAGAATGCAATCCATACATACCTTTTAATAATTTATATCACATAATTTAGACATATTATCAAGTCCTTATGCAATTTAACTGCATAAAGCATTCTTGGCAATGCAGATTGCAAAAAAAAAATATATACTCCAAAAACAAAGTCATTGTCTTTTTTTGTAATAGTCATAGATTTTTTTCTCTGACTAATGATGTTCACTATGGACTTCTGCTCATTTCATCAGTAATCATAACTATTTTCAGTCATATAACAAATATTTCTCTGTAGTTCTTTAAATCATAATTTGCCTATAAACATGTACTTCAATAAGCAGTGTATATGTCTTCCAAATTATTTGTCATTTTAGCTATTGATTTTAGATGATACTTATTTTAATTATACCTTTATATAATAGAAGAAAATATTGAAAATAAACCAACATCTGTTAGTGGAATAATTTTCAGAACACTCAATGACATTTCTAATTATGTTGAACCCAAACTGTGCTTATAAATTTTGTCACTGTTTTATTAAACTGTGTAAATTACACTTTCCACAGATGTCATCTATTATTATCTACTTATTAATATATTTTAAAACATCAGTGGTGTATATGTTTATTCAATAAAAATTATGGACAACTGATATGAATAAATTATAAAATATTTTTGTGATTGAATTTTTTTCTATATTTGAGACAAGGTTTCTCTAACTCATTCTGTAGACCAGACTGGCCTGGAACTCAGAACTCATAGATTCATCTGCCTATGCCTTGTAAATGGTGGGATTAAAAGCCAATACTACCACTGCCCGTCACATTATTGCAATTATTAAGATTCATTTTGTTTAATTTATGTGTATTTTCATGCATGTATGTGAGTGCATTCAGATATTACTGAATACAAAAAGAGAGCATCAGATCCCCTTGAGTTGGAATTTTCGAGCAGTACTGTATGGTTTTGGTGACCTGAGTTTGAGTGACATCTACCATTGACCTTCTCTACAACCCCCTGTCATGACATTTTATTATAGCAAAAGAAAAATAAAACTAAGAAGGACTTTGTATACAAAATAATCTGGTACATTTTCAATTTTTCCCAGATCAATATTTTCTACTTAATTTAAAATATATAAAGCAAGATATATCTATATCTATGTCTAACTATCTACCTATTTCTATCTATCTATCTATCTATCTATCTATCTATCTATCTATCTATCTATCTATCTATCTATCTATCTATCTAAACTCATGAGCTTCATCCATTGTCCAATCAGTCTCACCTACAAAATGTTCATTGCAATGAGTCATTGGTCTGGCTCTACATCTGGACCCTCACCGAAACTCCTCTCAGGTACCCTGTAGTTGCCCAGAGTCATGTGGTTTTTTCAGTTGTCATTTCTCAGGAACATCCCCTATGCGCACTCCAGCAGGTCATAGATGAGGTAGATGTTAGGGTAGGCTATCCCAAGGCCCCAGATGAGGTCTGGGTGGTAGGTGAGCTGGGCTGTCTAAATCACTGGACCTTGCCCCTAAGGTGAGGAACAGATTCAGCTTTTCTAAGTCCACATCATAGGGAATAGCTTTCCCATGTCTATGGTGAGTGTTGGGGCCATCTCTCCCCTGTGTATGCAGGCAAACTTTCCCATGGGAGGATGGGGCCTGATCTCCTGGTGTAGTGGCCACTGAGGAGCAAGTCCAGCTCTACCAGGGCCACTGAGGGACAGGCCAGATAACATAATCCAATATGCATGGATCTTATGATCCCTTGTGGTAACATGAGACATACAGATTACCTCAGACCCCAGCTATAGCAGGAACACAGACCCAAACATGGTCTTTGGCAATAGCTCATGGCTGGATGTCACCTTAGCTACATAGTCAGCATGAACAATTCAGATCATTATGGCCCCAGTAGCAGTAAGGTCCTTGGATATCAACATGGTCACAGGTAATTCTTCAGACCAGAAATCCACATAGTCCTAGGTGGTAACAGGGGCCAAAAACATCAACTCAGACTCTGCCTGCTGGGCCACGGATGCAGACATGGCCCTAGGCAGCAGGCTAAGTTTATGTGACACCATGGCCCTATGGGACATTGCAAGCCACCTGGATCAGCATGGCCCCTTTTGTGTCACAGGTCTCAGATACCACATGACCACAGATTGTAGCCTAGACCCCAGGCATCCACGCTGCCTTTGTTGTTAACATGGGTCACAGACATCAACATAGATACCAACTGTGTTAGGACCAGGGATCCAAACATGATCCTGGGTGCAACCCAGGCAAGGATGTCACCATGGTCCCAGATGAGAGCATTGGGCACTCAGGATGGTATGGGCTCTACAACAGTGAGGCCTTTTAACAGCAACATGGTGCCTGGTGGCAACCCAGATCCTGGCACTGGCTTGGCCTTCAGTGTTTTCAGAAGCCATGGATATCAAACACAGACCTTGGCTGTTACTGTAGTAAAGCCAAAGATTCAGAGATGGCACTAGGCGGTAACCCTTGAACAAGTGTCACCAAAACTCCTGATAACAGAACAGGTCACTCAGATTGGCATGGCCCCAGCTGTGACATGGCTCTGGGTGTCAATATGGCCAGCAGTTGATACATAGGCCCCAGGCATCCGAGCAGCCTTTTGTAGAACCACAGACCACAGATGTCAGCACAGACCCTGACTATAGTAGGACCACAGACCCTGTCATAATCCTCATCAGCATCCTGGGCTTGGATATCAACATGTCTCAGATGAAAGGACAGGCCACTCCACTCAGCATGGACCCATGGCAGCATAGTTCTTTGACACCAACATGGCTCCCATTGGTGGCCAGACATCTGATATTGGCATGGCCTTTGATGATAACAAGAGCCACAGACATCACACAGACCTTGGGTGTGATAGAGCCACAAAAAATTTGGTTTTCTTGATAATATCTGTTATGATATTCTACTAAAATAAGCATTATTTATTCATATTTTGATGAAAATTGCAGCCTAAAGATTATATGGCATGTGAAAGTAAACCATATTTTTAATAATAACCTGTTTTTATGTTTATTTTATTCTAATTGTGTATATGCATGCATTTGTGTGTGTGTTTTTGTGTGTATGTGTGTGTGCGCATGCATGTTCTAGTAGAGATTCTCTGTGGACTCAAGATGATGACAGAATCCAGTGATGAAGTTCCCAGAAGTTATAGGCATTCTGATGATGATGCTGGGAATCAAACTGATGTCATCTTCAAGAGTAGTAAGCACTGTTGGGTGCACAACTTTAATCCCAGCACTTGGGAGGCAGAGGCAGGTGGATCTCTGTGGGTTTGAGGCCAGTCTGGTCTACAAGTGCTAGTTCTAGGACAGGTACCAAAGCTACAGTGAAACCCTGTATCAAAACAATAACAAAGAGAGAGAGAGAGAGAGAGAGAGAGAGAGAGAGAGAGAGAGAGAGAGAGAGAGAGAGAGAGAGAGAGAGAGGGTTGTAGTAAGGTAGTAAACACTATTAATCAATTAGACATCTGTCCAGTTCCAGATGTACTAAATTTTACAACTGTGGTTTCTACGCAAAGGTTATAAATTTCATTTGATTTCATAACACGTTATTAACAGTGTGTTTTAAAGCAAAAGTGAAATTGAAGTCATTTAATCTTTTTAAAATCCATCTTGGTATGATAAAATCACTATGTGATTGTCAATATCACAGTCAATTAAACTCAATTATGCCACTGGTTACAGATGCTTGTCTTCTCTACATTCTAATCTTTCTACATTTACCCAACATGTTTCAGACATTCCCTTCTTCTACGTAAATGTCTTTACCTAGAGATTACCCTCCCTTGAGTCGAGTCCCACATGAATTGTTTATTCCCATGATTGTGTCCTCACTATTGCACACTTATAGCAGTTTGATGGGTTTCTTATCTAAAACTGCTTTTCCATTGTCAACAAATAACTTATTCCTGTCTTTTTTATAATTTCAATATTTATCCTTATAATAGTTTTATCATATGTAATCTTGTACTAATGTTTAGTGTGTGAATTTCACAGTAGGCTGTAAGATACTTAGGGAACAGGTATTACTAACTACTGCATCCCTAACATACAGGCAGGTCCATAGTTTCAGACAACACATAGTTGGTAACTCCAGTAGTCATTGAAAGAATTTGAGTTTTATGCTTAATAAGCCTCTTGCTAATACTCTGATATTGTTCCAATAACAGAATCTCTGTTCCCAAAATATTTTTTTATAAAAAAAGGCAAGATAAAGGAGTAGTGTCTAGACTGGTTATTCCATATTATTTTGAAGTTATAATGGAAAAATTATATAAAAGCACATTGGGAATAATAAACAATATAGACACAGGACTTGTTATTGTCTAGACTAAAGAGACACTCACTGAGTGTTCTATAATTATTCCTAGGATTTGCATTTCAACAAGATTTAGAAAGTGACTGTTACTGAATTCCCTGCATCATGAAGACAATAAATTCAACTATTTTTAAATCCCACATTGTTGTATCTGGTAGAGTTTTATATTAATAGTTGATATTCAGACAGGTAGACATAACATTGGAAGGAGAGATTTGTGGAACTGTGGAAGCAGCTATAAATTTTACATAAAATCAGTAGGGCATTTATTCACCACAGGTGTTAGTAACATACTCAACACACAAGTATATAAAATTCATTTTATAATACATCTAATAGCAATTTCTCCATAGGGGGTGAATAGTAAAATTACATGGTCATTTATTTTTTTTTTAAATTTATTTATTTATTTATTTTATTTTTCTCCATTAACAGCTTCAACTGGGTGTGGGGCAACAGAACCAATCCCAGTACAACCATGGGTGTGGGGTTCCCCATAGTCTCCCCAGGGCGATGGTTCCTGCAATGATCTCTAGGGGGAAACAGCTCCCAACAGATCCCCTCCCCCCTCCCATACAAAGGCAGGCAGCTATCAAGTGGAGAGCACCAGTCAGAGTCAACCATGGTGTCAGAGCAAAGGAGAAGGGACTGAGACAAGGAGAGACCCTCCTCTCGAGTGGTGAAGTAATCCCTCTCTCCTGGGAACAGAGGGGTGCCCGATGACTACTAGGTCAAGTGGGGACCAGGCCTTTTTTCTTTCCCCCTTAGGCGTCCTAGGGTTCCCAGGGCCCTGCCTTAGGTTGGGGGATTATCCTGCCATAAGTCGCCCGTCCTTGGAGCTCTTCAAGTAAAAGGCATCTAGCAGGATTAAAGTAAGCAGATCACAGGGTACCCTGTCTTAGGCCATGTGGAGAGCACCCTCATACCTGAACCATGCCATGTTGAGCCGGTTTCTACAACCTCTGTATGGTGTGCTCTTCAGGCGAGGATCCACATTAACTCCCGTCATTAGGCCCCTGCGTCTGTCATTAATGAAAAGACTCTGAGGAGCTCCTCAAACAAAAGATATAATGATATAGTTTTGGCACCAATAACTCCATCTCCAGATAAGAAGAAAGGGCTTTTTCCCAACCCAGTATTCACCTTTTAGTCTGGCCTATGGTATGACCACATTCCTAAGTGCCTACTCCACATAAAGTTACGTGTGCTGCCTGCCAAAAAATTAGGGCAGTGTAAAAGGGTTGTAAAGTGTTTGGTTTTAATGCATTTGTTTACATGGTCATTTAGATATAACATATTTACCAGCTATATCAGTCAAAACTAGGAAAACTATGTACAAATTTAAATCTTCAGCAAATTATTCATGTAATGAACATAAGAACTCAGCTGATTTAGTCCAATTTCATAGACGGTGTGCTGCCCAGCTACAAACAAGTCAACTTTTATGACTCTTAGAGGATGTTAACTAAAATTAGAAGTCAGCAGCTTTAAAGTACTGAAAACAATAGCAGTGGATGAGTTATGTATGTAGCTCCTTATGTCCCTCATATCTAATATGAAGTGTTCTGAGGAAGAATAAAAATAATTCATTTGTAATTTTTAAAATATTTATCATGTTATCATACTTTAAAATTTTGCTAGCTTACAGAGAATTGGCATGGCATGTTTGATTTTTAAAAACACTTTGCTTTCAGTACATCTCAACTTCTGTTTCCCCACTCTCCAATCTCCCTTCCATCTTCCCTATCTCCCAAATTCACTCCTCCTCTGTCGAGGTCTCCCAGGGATACCCACAGAACACAGGGTAACATGATATAGATACAATAAGACTAGGCAAAATTACTCATCATCAAGGCTGGACAAGGCAATACAGCAGGAGGAACAGGATCCCATTGCAGAGGAAAGAGTTAAACATACCCTTCTCCCACTCTTAGAAGGTCCACAGGAACACCAGCCTAACAACCACAACACATGTACAGAGGACCTAGAGTAAACACATGCAGTCATGGTGATTTCCTCTTTAGTCTCTGTGAGACCCAATGAACCCTACTTATTTGATATTTTGGGCCATGTTCTTTTGGTGTCTTTGATTTCTCTGGCTCCTACAATTCTTCTCCCCCTTCTTTGATAGAGTTTCTGAGCTTCAAGGGAAGGGATCAGAAAGAGACCTCTAATTTGGATCCCTCTGCCTAATGTTTGGGTGTGAGTCTCTGCATCTGCTCTGAGCAGCTGTGGGCAAATTTATCTCTAATGTTGATAAGGCTATGAATACATTAACAATCATTTTCTTAATTTTTTCTGTCATAAGTCTCTGGGCCACTCAGAACCTGGTTCCTGCTCATTCACACAGTGCCCAGAATAAATTTCTCCTTTTGATATGGGCCTGAAATTAGACAAGTCATTGGTTGGTCAACCGCTACCCCCAACTTTTGCACATGAACTGACCGAGCATATTTTTCAAAAACCACACAGAAACTGTATTAATTAAATCACTGCTTGGCCCATTAGTTCTAAATTCTTATGGGCTAATTTTTCCTCTTAATTTAACCCATTTCTATGAATTTGTGTATCACCACAAAGCAGTGGCTTACCAGGAAAGATTTGGCATGTCTATCTCTGGCAGCTCTTTTGGAGTCTCTCTCCTACTCTGCCTTTCTTCCTCCCAGCATTTAATTCTGTCTTCCCCACCTACCTATGTTCTGCTCTATCTACTAGGCCAAAGCATTTTCTTTATTCATTCACCAATGAAAGCAACACACAAACAGAAGGAACTCCTACACCAACTGCTTGGCCTATTAGCTCTAGCCTCTTATTGGCTAGCTCTTACATCTTAATTTAACCCATTTTTATTAATCCGTCTATCACCATGTGGCTGTGGTTTACTGGCAAGGTTCTGTCCAACTTCTGTCTCTGGCAGTGCCACATGGCATCTCTCTACACTTACAGCCTTCCAACAACAGATTGGCACTCGAATGTCTGCTAGCTGAATGCGCATAAAACCTGAAAGTGCTTGGAAAGGAATTCTAGACACTGAAAAACAAAGTTAAACTAAATATTTTTTTTTTAGATAGGCTTTGCTTGCTGGCAGCATGCTGCAGCTAATTTAAAAGAGGTCTTCCTGAGTCAGTAGTACCAAAGGGAAAAAAATGCCTGGGTAGTTTCAAAATGGTGACTTCCTGGGCCTTGCTGGCAGCAAGAACTCTAGCTCTTTCAGAAGACTAAGCATTTGAATAGGGTTTGTGGGCAGTGTGCTGCAAGTTCATTGGTGGCAGAAAGGGCCAACTGGTTATCTGCATTGTGGTGGTAAGCACAACTGCCACCCAGCAGTCTCAGAGGCAATGAATGAACCTCTGTTTTTTTCTGACTGGGTGGAGCCAAAGGGCAAAGCTGCCTTTGTACTATCAAGCTGTTTCACATTTTAAGAAGTAGTTCTGGTCAAAAAGGATTACAGATACAGTAACAGAACACATTCAGAAATAAAAAAAAACTCTAAATGAGTCACAGTGTGTGAAAAAAATGTACATAGGCTTGGGAGAGAGAAGAAAAATAGTAAAGAGACAGTAAATGTAATGTAAAAGAGTACAGACAGTCATGGATTAAAGGAGTAAAGATAATAAAATAAATATTAAACTTGTAGAAAATATAATAGAGTAAAAAATAAGCGATGTAAAGATGGAATATACAGAGAGAGTCTGGATTATGTATATTGTGTTTTCTTTGAATTTTTTAACTGTTAAGGAGCTATATAATGAGAGACATTTCATTATATGGATTGCTAAGTTAAACCAACATAAAGGTATCTTGACTTCAGAATTTGAGTCTAAGAATATATTGTTTAGTAAAACAGGTTCTACTTTTGTTTTCATAGCAGATGAGAATTTGTGGAATCCTTCCAGACTAATGTGGTTTGATGGGCCAAGACACCCCAAAAGGTCACCAAGCATACCTTCAAAAATACTTTGCCCAATAAAAAGCAGGATGCAGTTTGGAAACAACTATGCCCATATTCCTAAATATTGTTTATAAATGTTTGTTTACATTTAATGGATTATATTCTATAGAGAGTTACAATGTTGTGAATCTTGGTCTATTGATACGAATTTAAGGTCAATTTTATTGTACTGTGTATATGCTTTTCTGTTCTTGATTAAGGGATTGAGTTTTTCTAGTTCATTTAAAATATAATGTATAATTAATAAATATGGGTTAATAGATAATTATCTATAATAGTCAAATTTATAGTCATGTTATTTAGGTTTTCTAAATGTACAGTGATGTATTTCAGATGGATAGATATTCTTCAGACCTTTCAAAGACTACAGAATATGGCATGTAAAATATTCAAGAAATTAGGACTTTTCATGACAGGGAGACACATCTGCTTCTGGCAGCACCAATTTTCTTCAAGAGTACGATGGGCATTGAAGAAGCTACTTAGTGTATTGGTTAGCTCCTTGTGTAAGAAGCTGTTCTTGCCTTGACTGCTTGATACTATGCTGTATTAACTGGACATGCAGGACCCACAGAGAAATGACTGCTGAACATATTACAGGTAAGATGGTCCTTTGGAGTTCCTGCTACATGAAAGAGTTTGCCAGACATTCTGCAGGACACAGAGCAAAGCAACTGATGGACTTCGCCATTTCAAGGCAGAACAAATCTTCAAATTTCCTCCTTCATGGAAAAGTCTGCTGGATAATATGGGCCTGTAGGCTGAAGATGGATCCCCAAACATTACAGAAGAATTTTGGGTGGCTATCCAGACAGTGAGATGTCTCTGTGAATTCTAGAGTTTTGGAAATTACTTACCATGCACTTCTTGTTTACCTAGGTAATATTATATCCTTCTGGAGTCTTTGATGGAGTTGAAGAATAGATAGCTATTATTACAGTTTTCCTCAGACATGATAAAAGATAAAGTAGATATAAATATTGTAACTGTAATTCCTGGAAAACAAATATTTTGTTACATGCAATTTTCATATGTTAAAGTTAAAAGCTACCTTTTAATTTAAACAGAAAAGGGGAAATGGTGTGGAAAATCCTTCTGTATATGTGTTGCTTTTATTGGTTAATGAATAAATATCTTGGCTTGTGGTAGAATAGAGTAGAGCTAAGCAGGAAAAAACTAAGCTAAATGCTGGAAGAAAAAAGGCAGAGTCAGAGAGACACCATGGAGCTTCCAAAAGAGAAAGATCCAATCTGCCAGCTGGAATCTTGCTGGTAAGCCTCAGCCACATGGCTATACACAGATTAATAGAAATGGGTTAAATTAAAATGTAGGAGCTAGCTAATAAAAAGCTAGAGGTAAAACTCCTAGCAGTTATTTAATTAATAAACTTTCTATGTGGTTATTTTGGGGCTAAGAAGCCAGGAACAAATAAGTGGTCTCCTACAACATTAATGTATGTCATTTACATAAGGTGACTAGATCCCATTCCTTATATTTGTATTTGTATGTGTGTTTGTTATAATATTTAATATTTAAATCACCTTGTATTTAGAACAGATATGGTCTATCCTGTTATAGCACAATCAGTATTCTTTTATTTTTCTGTTATGTTGATTGAATATGCTAAATTGATGTTAAATATGTCAGTTTCATATTAATTTCCCTGTCCCACTTTCTGTCTGTCTGTCTCTCTGTCTCTGTCTCTGTCTCTCTCTCATATGCATATATGCACACAAACATACACACTCACACACACACACACACAGACCTCTTTTACTTCTTTCCTGTTTTCTCCTATTATTGACCCTTGGGACTTTTATATACTTTGCTAACATTCAATCCTGAGTCATATCCCAGGACAATTTTTTTCTTAAATGCAATTTCTGGTACGTTACAACTCCCAATTACTTATCTACTTATTTTAATTTAGCCTCAGATATATTTGGAATATATTCATTACAGTTGCTTCAGCCTACTACAGTTAGTTTAGGGGAAAAATATAAAAATAAGATTTACATAATTTTTTTCAGGTTAATTTATTGTAAATGCTTTGTCTTTACTAGTTTCGTAGAACAATGACAGAATAGTCATTTATACCACTCCATGGGTTCAAAGTGAAACTTGTAACAATAATTATAAAGAATTCCTCATAATATCATTACCTTTGTTGCATTAGAAACCCTAATTTTAAACTTGGTATTTTGAAACTACAAATACATAAAATTAATATATTTCACTTTATGTGTAATTTTCTCTCATTTTTCTGTTAATACTTGTTTACTTTTCACTAAATACCAGTCAATATTTAAAAAACATATACCATCCTTCATAAGGTAGTTTATCTAATGAACTATTTTAGTTTTGCAAGCCATGCTTTCTATCAAAGCTTTAAAAATTAAAAGAATGATATATTGAAGAATTAGCTTTTGACCTATTGAGAGCATTTAGCCAGCTATCAAGTGAAGATTGTAATTAATAAATAAGATCTTGTCACTGTGATATTGATTTAAACAAATCATTTTTAGAATGACTTTCCAAGTTTACAAGTAAATATAGTGACACATATTAAATATTTGTTTTTTTTTCAATTTTCACTCAAATAATGGCTAGCAGAGGTCACATTGAAACAAACCGTGTCTAGTTTGTTTTTCTTGCTATTCAATATGATTTTAAAATAATTTCATTACATATTACTATTTTCCCAAAGGCTACATTTTAAACAGTTCTAATTTTTTTTCAGTTAGTATGTAATTAAATAGTCCCTTCATGTTAGCAATCTTCCTCTAAGCTCAATGCAGCAAAGAAATATTTCAGAAAATCCATGAAATTTTAGACAATGTATCATTTTGGCTATGACCCAACTTCACATGTGAAATCCTTACAAAGGCTGTATTCTGGGCATCTGATCATCCATTCCCACTCTCGAACTAAATAGAACATACTATTTAAATTATTAAATTTAATAATCTTAGCTCTCTGTATTTCATTTCTAACCACATAAATACACAGTTTTTTTTTTTAAATTGGTAATAATCCCTGCTCTTAAAAAGCAACAAATTTACTTAGGGCAAAAGTCCACAAAAAAAATAAGAAGCAAAAAGATACATCAAGACCATTCTGATGGAATAATTATTAATCATGAAGGCAGATATGGATTTTACAAAACTAGAGTCATTATGCACAAAATACCATGGAAGATGAAAATACATCTTCCTTTGTTAATAGAAAAAGAGAAAAAGCTGGGTGGTGGTGAACACCTTTAATCCTAACACTCAGGAAGTAGAGGCAGGTGGATCTCTGTAAGTTTGAGGCCAACCTGGTATACAAGAGCTAGTTTCAGGACAGGCTCCAAAAAGCTACCAGGAAACCTTGTCTTAAAAGACAAAATAAATAAATAGGAAAAAAAAAAAAAAAACATTGGGGGATGTTTCAGTGAACACATGGTGGTCCTTCTGTTTTAAGAATGGTAGTTATCCACAAAGTTAAAGTAAGTAAGAAAGAAAAAGTTGGAAAAAAGTGAAGTTAAGGATGGGGTTTGCAAAACAGGGTAGAATGTATTGTTTGACATATGATGTAGCCAGGATTAATGTGATTATAATAGTTCAATAAGTACATAAGAGTATCTAAAAAGGCAGAAAGATTGAGAATAACATGTTGATATTATCAGACCTACTTTTAAATATATTAATACAGCAATAAATAAATATTATGTCACCACATCAAATATAAAACTTACTAAAAAATGTCTGGAAATGTTTTCAAGATCTAAAGAAGAAAATAACTATTTCTAGTCCACTAGCTAGAATGATGAAGCAAACAAATGAAATAATAAACTTTAATGTCTATCATAATATCTTTCCTATTAACTCCAAGTCTATAAATTTAATGAATGTATACAAAGTGAAAAGTTAGCCATTACCTACAGAATCTAGGATATAAATTTTGCCAGTTATGAACTCTTTGTTGTCTCTTTGTTTGAGACACTAACATATTTCTTAAATTAATTATGATAAAGACCTCACTTAATTAATTATAATGAGGCTGGCAATTTGTTTCTAAATTGAAAGCATAACATACCCAGGCAGAAAGTTAGGGGAAGGGTGCGGGTGAGGACACACATAAGTTGCTTACCCACTGGGAGAAGTGTCGTGAATGCTTAGACATGTCTTGAAAACATCAACTTCAGGTCATTTTTAGAAAGAAAGGCAATAAGTTGAAACATTTCCAAATAAGAAACCGTGTGTATTTTATAGCAGGCTTGTAGATTCTGCAGCATGCTAAGTGATTAACAGCATGTAACATAATTATGTAAGTGTCACGGATGTGTTTACTTTTTGTAATGTCAATATTCTGCATTGCTGGTGTCTGAACAGAGAAAATAAGATTACAGAGTACATTTGGACTAAGTTCATCTTAGCTTTCAATTAACTTTTTCACTTGATAACCTTTTCAATTTTTCAAATTATACACACACACACACACACACACATATGGGCACAAGCAATGCAAAGGTAACAGAAGAAAGTATTGTCAATGTCTCTTATATTCATTACTTCCAATGTATTATATATTTATTCATTTATTATTTTGTATATGAGTGTTTGGTCTCTTTGTGTATCTATGTACCATGTAAGTACCAACCACTCTTGGACGCCGGGAAAAGGTGTACAGATCCTCTGGGTTTGGAGTTACAGAGGAACGTGAGTCACCGTGTGGGTTTGGGAATTAAGTCTGTGTCCTTTGGAATCAAATCTAGTGCTATTAACTGCTAAATCAAAACTTTGGTCCCTATAACTTCTAGTTTACAGAAAGAAAGAGAATAGGCATTATCATCTTTTCTATTTTTTTTTAATTTTCATCTTCCACATTGCTAAATTCTAGAAATTTCAACCTGCACAATTTTGTATGCTTAAAATCTCTGCTTACCACTGAGCCATTACTTAAGGTCATCAATGATAAATGATGAGTGAGGTCTCATAGTTAGGAACTTATTTTATTTTTATTCCAGTAGAGCTATGCAGAAAGGACACAGGTTATTCAAATTTGCTTCACAATATTTAGGTTTTTATGTCCCTCCGTAGTTTAGACTTTTTTCTCACAGTAAACAATCTCTAAGAGACTGATCTCATCATTTTTAATTATCTTATATAATACTAATACTAACATTTACAACGTGTTTATGTTTCCTTCTGGTATTTCATCAAAGCACTCTTCCGAATGGATATATTTCAGAATAAATCTAATTTAGTCTATAATGTCAAGTTATTAGAACTTTTTCTTTTGCTTGAACCTAACTTGTGCAATTTTTGTTACTGACCAATCTTCAGATTACAAAATGAGGCATCATTGACAGATCAAAGCAGTCTTAGCAGTTTCATTTCTATTGTTCGTGGTAAGCCTATGGTGTGGGAGAATTGTCTGTATTCTGTCAATCATGTTTTAAATAAACGCTGATTGGCCAGGCAGGAAGTATATGTGGAAAAACCAGACAGGAAGTAGAAATGATATAATGAGAACTGGAGAATTCTGGGAAGGAGGAAGTTGATTCTTCCCACTCCTGCCCAGACCACCAAAGCAGCAGGATGTGATCTGCCCCACTGAAAAAAGGTACTGAGCCACATGGCTAACATAGATCAGAAAAATGGGTTAATCAAGATGTGGGAGTTAGGCAGTGAGAGGGTAGAGCTAATGGGCCAATCAACTTATAATTTATGGAGAACTATGTGTGATTTTCTCTGGGGCTAAACTGCTGGGGGTACCTGGCAGGACACAAAACCCCAACAAACAAAGAATCCAGGCCTGTCCATGTTACAAGCTTAGAATCATACTCAATGCTTATTTTTTTAACCTAGGAAAGAGTCAAGCTAGAAGTCAAATGATCATGTCTTGGTTTTTACCATTGTTCATTTTCTGGGGAAATGATCAGTGGATAACTGTAATCCAACTGCAGGACATCCCTTTGTTGAAAGAAGAGCGGTGGGGCGGTGTCCCCAGCACCCCGGCCGCCCACACGGCTAGCTTTACCCGAAATAATTACACGGACACTGTAGTCTTTTAAGCACTGCTTGGCCCATTAGCTTCAACCTCTTAACCCATTTCTAATCATGTGAGTAAGCACCCCAAGGTGTGTTTACCGGGAAGATTCTAGCCTACGTCCATCCTGGGTTGGAGCTTCATCGAGAGTGCCTCAGAGAGCAGAGCTATCCCATCTGTCCGCTAAACAGGAGCATGGCGTCTCTCTCTGAGGCATCTGGCTCTGAGCGGAGCTGCATGCTTTCTGACCTCACTTCCTCTTCCTCTCAGCATTTTCTTCTGTTTACGCCACCCACCTATGTTCTAACCAATAGGGCCAAGCAGTTTATTTATTGCTTAGCCAATGAAATCAACAGATTGATATATGACACTCCCACACCATCCCTTCTATAGTTAGGGAGAAATGCTTTTCAAAAGCTCAGACCTATGTGGAACAAAGAAAGTAGAAAATAAATTTGATTAAGTAAGAACTGTCCATGAGGTATCATTTTTCTTAACATAAGAGTTATTTTCATGATAGTAGAAGAAACTATGAAATTAAATTGCAAAACATGAAAGCACTTAGATACCATTTAAAAATCTGCAAATATATGTCATTTACAATGAAGTTAAAACTAAACAGATTTATGTATACACATATATCAGTCAATTTGTTGGTTTATATTTCTTGTGTTTGTAATTTCTTAGTTAGCAGTCTATCAGAAAATTTCTGTATGTCTTTTTCCCATCAGGAAACTAACTTTCCAAATATAATATGAAAATTTAATTTATTGGGGCATTATATATTATGAATAAATTATAACATCTTAGAATAAAATATTATTCAAAATATAGTAAAAGCAGTTGACATAAGTGAAATATTTTCTCATAAAAATAATACTTGACATTGAAAAATTATTGAAGATTTTCTATTATATTAATTTTCCTTTTATGCAAAACTGATTTTGTTTTCACGTTTACATCTTAACTGATTGTTATAACGCATTACATCGTGTACAGATTTCACACAGCCTCTGCTAAGGGATACTTTCTTCACATTTGGATCATTAACTGCTCTGGAAAGTTGAGCTTTTTGGCTGCCTTCAGAAGAGTTTATGAGTGTTTTACAATGTTTCCTGGTTATGCTGTATTTTTACAACTGTTGCAAATAGACACAAATGTCATAAATTATTGCAAAAAGTTATCCTCGATCCCTCTGAGTTTAATAAGGAACAGTTACACAAAAGGGGAGTTTGCAACTGCCGCTAAAGTTAGTTGATGGGTTCCACATGTAGAGCAGGTTCTCAGATCATGAGTCAGATTTGTTAAACTTCTAATGCACTCTTTCTCTTTTTGTCATACACCCTGACACTGTTTTAAATGTTCCCCAACTTCTGGAAGAAATAAGAATTTGTTATTGAATATGGCTATTTGTCTTTGCTAAAATGTATAAAGTGCTTCTCTTTCCAGATACAATGAAAATATATACACATCCTGTTTAAAATCAAGCCATTTAAATAAAATATGCCTGAAAATCTCCATAACCAAACTTTTAAATCTATTAACACTTTGAATACTATAGTTGAGACTCTGTGTACATTTAAATGTTGACTTATCATTTATTACAACCATATTTTCTATAATCATAAAACTATTACCAGAGCAAATCATTTCTTTTAAACAAAATTATATGCCTATACTAGTGGCATGTGTTACTGATTCAAACAGGTCAAAATCAGAAATTATAATTTAATGGAAGATATTAAGTATAATTAATAAAAAAGATAATTCTGAGTAATTAATTGATACTAGTGATAATAAAAGCAACACTGTTATATAGAGAAACACCCTAAAAGAATGTTGGAAAAAAGGAGGAATTGAACTTTAGTTTATTATATTTAAATATGTAACAATAAGATAAATTATGAAAACAACATTAGATGGTTGTTTCATTGCTTGAAGAACATCATTTAATATAATGTATATCAACTGGGATGGATAGAATGCTACATACGTGGGCTATGTGGGATATACTATCAACATATTTTGGCAATTATTGGCTAAACTACTGTGTAGCTCATAGCTGTAACTACACTTGGGTTCAAAGAATTTCCTCCATCTTTAGCAATCTGCAAATATAGGTCCAAAGAATTCCTTGAATGATGAATTCTTATGTTTGTACTCACCACCAGGTTTGCAAAGCAAAATCTTGCCATGTGGTAATACAAGCAAATCAAGTAATAAAAATTGCCAAGCTTCTCTTTATTCAATCAGGTCTAGCTTATTAATATTTGTTCCTTAATAATTTTTTTGTTCTGTAGTGCAGCCAGTAGGTGAAATTCCTTAATTCTCTTTCAAAACTTGATTGAATTAAAAGAGTAAAAGGAATTTAAAACGAAGCCTAGAGGTAGGTAGAGACTAGTTAGCACAAAACACTGAGCATTAGCTAACTACAACATGAAAGCAAATACTGTCTGGAGTGCCTTGGGAGAATTATAACAATCTACTTGACATTAGTGCAGACCATATCATTAGCGAGGGTTGTTACATAATGGAACTGAGCCCCGATAAACATTAACACTTAACGAATGGAGGTCGAATCATTAACTAAGGGCGTGCAAAACAGTCCAAACCATTATGCTTGACCACAGAGTCCAAGTTTTAACATATAAGTTACAAGGGACTATATTTCCAGATATAGGATTTATCTGAAGTCAAATTTTCTGTTAACCTTTAGCCATCCAACTTTAATAATATGTGTTTTAGGCATTTGTTTTATTTTAAGTAAAAAAAAATTATATAATCTTCCTCTCTTTACTCCCTTCTATTCCTCTTGTATCTCCATATTCTCTCAAACAAATAACCTCCTTTTGTTATTATTGTTGTATATATGTGTATATAATTCTAATAACTATAAATATATACTAATAAATTTGTTTAATGTTGCTTGTATGTGTTCTCAGGACTACTATTAGGCTTTTGATAACCAAGTAAAGGGTTCTTTGTCCATTAAACTGAATTTGTCATAAAGTCATACCCATGCTACACGTAAAATTAGTTTTATCCAAAATCACTTATTAATTTTAGCCTGGAAATAATATTTTTTAACAGAAAAATTTTTAAAAAATCACACAGATTGACTTCTAAATGGTGATTATAATTTTTTAATTAGTTATCTAGTATTTTATTGGAGCTACCTCCACTCGATATTTGGACTGATTTAATAGCCTTGCTTATCTGTCATATAAAATTAAGGAATAAAAACATATCTATTTAATTTTGTTTAATAAGCTAAACACAAATTCCTAAAACAAATACATCCCAATATAAAAAATAAACTCTGTTAGCATATTTTAATTTTATTAGAATGTGTAGATTTTTGCAGCCAAAGTATTTCCTTTCCACCAAGTAGTAATGATACTTCATACATTCAACATGATCACCATTATCAAACTTAAGGAAGATAACTCATACACCAGCAATTACATTTCCTTATTTCTATAGTAAGTAGATAAGTATCTGACTTTAGACAAATTGAAACTTTGTAAAGAATTCATACGGAATAAACACAACCACGCTGATGTTATTCTGTTCTATAATTTGTCCAATGGAACCAAGAGGATCCTGGAGTTACATGTAGGCTGTGTGCTTTCCTCGCATCACAGCTGTGCTCTTGTTCTAGTCTGGCAGGCATCGCCAATATCAAACTATTGTAAATTTGATGCTTGCCTATGGCAATGCAGTGGCCCCAACTCACAGAAGATGGAGTAACATCAGGACTACATTAAGGAAGGAATGTTTTATTTAAAGCCTCCATTGGTAACACACTACCATATTTCCCTTTACAATTTGCTCACTCTAATTGTTAAAACATTTCCTGCTATTTCAGAGCTTCAGAGACCATAGAAACCTACAGATGATTTTCAACCAAGTTTTACGTGGAAGGGACAAAGATTTTTACACCACTCCTTTTAAAATCTGACGCACATCTATGGCATCTTTTTTTATCACCATGAGTTGTTTAGAAATAACTAATGATAAAAATTTTCAACTGAGTAATTAGTGAATCATTCACACTAGGAAAGTTTGAAGTGAAAGTCAGTGAGAACACAGAAGTAAATACACAAGTAGAGGTCCATAAAGAAATGTAGCCTGAAAAATAGGTTCCAATGTGGATTTGGTATTACTAAACTTCTTTCACTGATTTATAGTTCTATTTTAAAGGTAAACAAGCTACCTCACTTTTAAATTGTGAGGTATCTGTGGTAGTTTTTTTTAAAACATGGATTAGAAACAAGTCAAAATTCACTTATGAGATACTTAGAAAGAAATAACATTCTCAATTATATGAGAAAAATTTTAAGTACCCTAAATGACTTTAATATTTGTTAATATTAACAAAGTTTCGTAATATTTGAGGCATAATATTCTTTCTTCCTGGAAACTATTACACGTGTTAAGACTTATTTAAATTATCCTACTAAACTGTGCTCTCAATTTGTTCTCTCTTTCTTACATTTCTCTCAGCTTCCAACATGAGTAATGAGAAAAAAATTAATAATCAGTTTGTTAAACATATTTTAATCAGGGGAAAGTACAGGTAATATTTTCTAAATTTCATGTAAGTTTTTCATACAGTTGATATTCATGATGTATAAAATACTTCTTTTTTTATGGGATAACAGCCAAACATGACAAAATAAATATAATAAGATGAAACAAAAAATATCAAATTTCGACATGGCAATCAAACAGGAGGAAGAGGAAGCATCCCAAGAGCAGGCCCAAGTGTTAACTCTTTCTCACAATCAGGAGTCCTATAGAAATACTAAATTGCTAGCTATAGTATATAAGCAGAGGTCCTGGTGAAGACCCACGCCAGCCCTGTGCTTGCTGCTTCAGTCTCTGAGCTCCTATGTACCTTGTTTAGTTGATTCAGAGAGCTGTGCTCTCCTGTGTCCTCTATCCCCTCTTGCTCTTACAAACTGTCACTTCCTCTTTGCCAGGATTCCCTGAGCTCTGAGGGGAGGGATTTGATGGAGGTCTCCAATTTAGAGTCTCTTTCTGAATAACATCTATGGGTCTCTGCATTTGTTCCCATCTCCCGGTGGAAGAAGCCTCTCTGATGGTGACTGGGTAAAGTACTGATCTTTGAGTATTGCAGAGTATCATCAGGAATCACTTTATTGTTTTGTGGTTGTTGTATTCTTTTCTTTTTGACCTGTAGTGTTTGGTTTTACACTATATAAAATACTTCTTAAAGTTTAAAATTGGATAAAGTCCAGCTAAACTATAAGCATTTTTCAATTCCCCAAGACAATAGTGAACAACAGTTTCAGAAAAAAAATTAGGTTTATTAAGTTCATATCAGAGTTTCTAGAAAACAGAATTACCCTCCAAGTAGTTGTGTTTGTTTTCTTGGATGCTCGTGAGCAGTCACAACATCACATTCATAACTGACTTTCTAGACATGATCGCACTCAAAATTTCCCAAGGAGAGGATAAAAGGATCACTCAGTACTTAAGAGCAAAAGCTGTTTTTGCAAAAAAAAAAAAAAAAGATGTTCAATTCTCAGAACCCATATATCAGTTCAGCAACCTATGTATGTCTAGTTCCAGGGGATCTGATTCCCTCTTCAGGCATTCCTGGGCTTGGCATGCACCCAGTGCTGTTACATACATGATGGGTAAACTCCCATACATGTAAAACAAAAATAAATAAAATGTTTAAATAATTTACTGAAGATCTAACCATGGCTTTATATATTTTGTAGATAAAAAATTGCATTCTTTCCTTAATATTCCTTATTTTCCTCTCTTATCAGTCATTCTCCACCAACAAAATACATTCTTAGTTTTTGGCAAATTCAAATGGGTGAATTTCATTGTAAATGCAAATTCAAAAAGCAACATTCCATTGCATTGAATTACAGAATATTATTGGAAAAATAGTTTGATCCAAAATAGCTTATAGCTATAGTTCTATCTCCAATTCATGACACAATGGTACTTTTACAATAAAAGTCATTAGGGCCCTAATTATTATTGTTCAATAACATTTCCCAGGTGTTTGAAAGATTGAGATTGAAACTTTTGTGAAAATTATCTTAAATGTAATCCCAAGCTACTGAATATTATGTACAGCAGGAAAAAAATCTTATAGATAATTTCAAAGTCAAAACCACAGTACAAAAACACTTTGGAAAACCAACTGGCTTATATACAGGCTTCCTTGTCCAGATGAAATCAATGCTTTCATAGTCTTGTCAGTTAAAAAATTAGTAAGACTTTGACATTTAAGAATATCATGGCTCATGTAGGATTTCATTGGATAAAGTATTTCATACCCCTTAATACTACAAATTTGAGCACTGGAGAAAATATTTATTACCTATCCTTTGCACCACTGTCCAGTTTACCTGTCCACTTTGTATTAGCAATTCCTTATAAATATATTTCAATCACTCCTGTCCAATGTACTGGTGTGTGAGGGCCTTCTGTCTATATTTTGCTATTATTGGTTAATGAATAAAGAACTGCCTTGGCCTGATGATAGAACAGAACTTAGGTAGGCAGGGAAAACTGGACTGAATGCAGGGAGAAGGAAGTTGGAGTGGGAGAAGCCATGGAGCCTTTGGAGACAGACACTAGGAATTTTATCTGGTAAGCCACAGCCACGTGTCAATATACAGATTAATAGAAATGGGTTAAATTAAGATGTAAGAGTTAACCAATAAGAAGCTCAAGCTAATGGGCCAAGTAGTGCTTTAATTAATATAGCTTCTGTGTGATTATATCAATTCCGGGTGGCCAGGACAAGTAAGCAGCTCCTCCTCCTCCTACAATGTACCCAACTCACACTGATCAAACTTCAAATTCCCTTTTTCTCTACTTAGAAAATTTTCCATTATCTATCTACATATCATCATAGATGATCACAATCTAACATTTTAAGAAGCATATTTAAAATCATCAAAGAAATGATAATCTCTCTTTATCTCAGTATCTCAGTCTCTGTCTCTCTTTCCATCTCCCTTTTCCCTCTTCCTCTCTCTCTGATTATGTCTCTGTCTCTTTTGAGACAGGGTCTCTCAGAACCCTAAGCTAACTGATGATCTAAACTGACTGCCTCATGAACTCTGGGATTTTCCCTCCTGCACTTGTGCTAACATTTATGGGGTTGCAGAGAATCTTCAGCAGACCAGGCTCTTCACATTGGTGATGGGGATTCAGACTGAGGTTTCCATGTTGACCCAACAGTAATCTACCCACTGAAGTGTACCCCCATGATCTAGACCTGCATTTATAAACACAAACTGCTATTTAGTGCTTAGCTGCCTTGGCATCAGAATGATTAGAGTCTTTTCCTGTGTTTCTTGCTCTAGGTTCCCTGTAAAAGAAGAAAATGGTTGCTTGACGCATTTCAAACTCTATCATTATAAGAGTGATGAGTTGCTGAGTTCTTTTTGTGTTTGATGTTGTTTAAAAGTCTGAGAAAACATTTTCTGAAGGAAGATCAGTGACATGAACATTTTCAAGCCTTCAGTAATCTCTTTCAATTTTATGTTTTTCTATATTCCTTAGGTGCTTTATCTCAATAGCATGAATGACACAATAAGTGAGGGAGAAGTTGTTCTGTTAATAAAGCCTACACACAAAGGACCACAGTCAATTGTGCTGTCTTAAAATTGAGTTCATTACTTACCAGTTGACTTTCAGTGTGGTAGAACAGAAAGCCAGTATATTTTCTACCAGGTCTCACTTTGCAGATTTCCAATTATAGTACAAGAACTCTGACACTCCAGATTGAAGAGAAATAGACCTAACCACATGAGGGCTCAACTGAAAGATGATCAGGTTTGTAAGTTTTGTTCATTTCTAATTCCCATCAGGGCAGGAGACTGTCAAACATGATGATATGCTCAATTAGAAACTGAAGAGTGAGCAAATGCTTATAGTTTTCTATAATCTCCCATAAATGGGAAGGGAAGCATATTTGAGCCTCTTTAATCAATGAAAAGACTGTTCTTTCAATGATTCTGTTGTGATTCTTAGCCCAGAAGGACTGTAGCCAATAGCAAAGTGACTACTGCTATTTTAGTCATAAAATACCTATGAGAACTCCAGATGTTGCCTATGAGGCCAGTTGTTAATGGGGCAAGTGAGGATTCATTCCACACCCATTTTGTACTTTGGTCCTGAAATGTGAACTAGTCTGTAGCCTAGATCCCACCCACATGCCAGTATGCACCTGCAAAAGTCTTCAATTTGGGAACATTTAAATCACAAACAGACATCCCAATTCAGCCTTTTATATTAAAAATTCCACAGCAAGGAAAAACTCTAAAAACTTGGAGCTCTAATTCCTTAATGAATTATATTCCTTGAGAGGGCTGTATGGCAGACATAACTGGATTTCCTGTTCCCAGTACTGGAGAGCACATTGGAACGTGGACCAATTCCATTTTTTGGATAGTGTTTCAGTCACAGTGTATAATAAAGCAAAATGTTATCAAGATATGTTTTAATTGAGGAAATGGGGAATTCTAAACTATTAATAAAATGTTGTTGACATTTAAACTCAGGACCAAAATGTACTTGGGTTTTTACAAATGAGCTACAGTCGTTAGAGATGGGTTCAATATGAGTAAGTAGGCACCGATTCAAGCATGTTTTTGCATGCACTCTGAAGGGTTTTTCTTCTCATCTCCAGAGACATGAACCTGTGCCCACTGCTGCCTGTTCACCCAGTCTCATTTTAGACTCCCAGTGAACCAGAAACTCAAAGCTGAGTTGGCCTGTAGTCACCAGCACTTTTGCTCTTTTCACCTGGAGTCATAAATCTTTTCTTTATATCCTCTGGGATGGAGGGAGTTCCTCTGAAACGTGGGCCCACTTCACCTGAGACTTCTCATGAGCCACATTTAGGGTTTTCATTGAAAAAAAAATCTCAAATGCAAATAATTTTTTTGCCAGTTTTAGGTTTCATTTAAAAAACACACAGGCACAAGTGAAATGTCTCCAGTCTCACATTAGAAGCAATTTACAAGACAGAAATGGCATCAGTTTGGACAGAACGACTTATTCTGAGAATGACACATTGGATGACCCAATCGCCCTCCTTGGATATCCTAAGAAGAAGGCCAGATGAAGTTTATGTTAGCAGTTGAAAGCCCATGTTAACAGATAGCAATCAGTTATGTGATCAACATTTCCATCCCAGGACATGCTGTTAGATCTCAGGTTTCAACTCCGCCTCCACACCAAACAGTCTACGTTATTCTAACTTCTATTGTAAGAAAACTTACAAGAGTGCCATGACTCAGAGATTATTGATGGCCACAGGCATGAAGGTTGGGACCTGGAAACCGGCTTTCCAGTAGAGGGCCCCAAATGCAAGTATTACCTAGGAAATATATATTTATATCTGATTCCAACAGAAGTACTATCATTGTTCCTCCTTTAGACTCCTGCTTCCCATCTCCTTCTGCCACAAACTGGTATTACCCATAGGTAAAACATGATACCAGAGCTTTGAAAAGCCACACTTTTCTTTATTCCCCTAGGTTGGAAGTTCAAAACCCTTGGAATTACTAGGATATAAACAATGCCCTCTTCTTTGGTCTGGTTTGTATTCATGACGTGATGTATAGCTGTAAATTAACCATGCATGATATTATAGGACTGCAATATTAAACTACTTTTTAAATGTAAATGTATGCATCCTCTGTTTCAAACTGAAAGGGGAAACCGACATAAAGATAAATAAATAAATAAATAGGACTGGTATACATGACTCGAGAAGGCAGGATGCTTGTTATTAATACTAATGTCCTGAGATGAATCTGCAGGACCCACATGGTGAAAGGCCAGACCATGATCCCCCATGTTGTCCTCTGTTCCCCACATTCACACTATGATGGAAAGTGCAAGCCTCCTTATACAAAAACAGATTACATTTTTAAGATATGTTTAGTGAGAAAAGAAGCAAAAAATAAATAAAAGGTATTAGTCAGTTTACAGGCCTTGAAGGAACCTAAGCCCTCAGTATAAGAGGTGAATCATAGGGTGAAACAGTCGTGACATATATTCTTTGAAAGTAAAGAAGCTGACAGCTCTATTTAGTGAATAAAACATTGTGCTTGGAAAAACTGAATGTCAACCCTTTAGGGACTAATGTATGTGTGAATTTATGCCAGGAGGCAAGAAGAGGAAGAAAAGACTAACACCTAGCTTCTGCAGTGTGATACTTGCATCCTGAAGGAAGAAAGGCCCTCCTAAGATAACATTAACCAACTAGATCCTCCTAACAGTTCAATAATCAAGCAATAATAAGACAAGTGCTCTGCTCGCTAGAAAATACTGCACAGAAAAAGAAATCAAAAGCAACTCAGCTATGTATTTGCGAGAAATTACAGTCACAGAGTTTGATGAAGGAATAGGTGAATATTTTTTTAATGTGATTGGACTTCTAAAGCTTTGTTTTTCCATCTCAGTTAAGGTTGCTGAACAGGTAGTAGCAGTGACTCACTTAAGGGAAACAGAGCAAGGAAAGAAACCAAGCAAACAATTCAACCAAGTGTGTTTTGTCAAAGTAGTAATATCCGAACACTTTCAGTTAAGCCTTGGAGTTAACTAGAACTCAGAGATTTTATTCAATTAAGCGTTTGTTATCCAGACTCCCTTATTTAAAATAAAAGAAAGTATACCCTGAGGCTAGCATAGAGACTATTCAGCAGTTAAGAAATTTGCTGCTCTTCTAAAGGAGCAGAATCTAAGTTTGAATTCCAGCAACCATCTCATTTTGTTCACAACTGCCTGTAATCTAAGGGGGTCTGACACCCTCTTACCCCATCCCACCCCCCCCACTTTATAAAAGTAGTAGAGTTTTTTTTTTTAGAAAAAAAGGAATGCACTTTGTTTGATAGAAATATAACAAGAAACCAAATGAACAAACTTTGTTAGGAAGAAAGTATGTGTATATTTAGCAAACAGAGATTTCACAAGCACTTTCATAGGTTCTGTGAGCTTGTTTAGAAAAAAACAGGAGGGCATTGTGACTGACCAAAGGGCGTAATAGAAGGGAATATTGAAAGTGATCTTGCGAATGGACACCCATGAAAGCATTTGGGATTATGGTAAGCAATTTGAGGCTGCTTTCAGTCACAAGATGTAATGAAGCTCCTGTCTTCATGCTTGATGTTTGTTGCTGAGAACTTTAAAATCTCATTTCTGCTTCTTTCTTTTTAGCTGTATATTTAAGTGAGCTAAGAAAAATACCCTCTTCTTTCTTCTAAGGTGTCAGGAAGAAAATCAAACTGTACATGTCTAATTGCCAAGGCATACATGCCAGTCCAACTCTGTGGTCTAGAATAACCACAGAACACTTGGTTTTATTTTCCAAATATGGTACCATTTTTTCAAGAACAAAGTGTGTATAAAAAAAAAGATCTTATCAAAATTTTTTGAGTGTTTGTGGTGGGGGAATGGCAACATTGTGCTAACAGTTTCAACATCTGAGCCAAACTTTGAGTGGACACAGTAGCTTTTTTAGTGTTCCAGGAGGAATAGAAATTATTTTATACACATGATTTTCTAAGTCAGGTGTTTTGCTCTACAAAATGGAATTAAAAAAGACTGGAAAGTATTGGGGACGACTGTAATAACATAAGCCTATTTTTCTCATTTTCCACTCTTAGCAAAAATCATTCCGAATTAAGACTATCTATGTTGTACAATACAAAAATTGTTCAGTCTAATTTCTTCATGCTGTTCTGTGAAGAAGAGCCTTCTTTATCTCTGTGCACTTGAGAAGTACCAGCAAGAAAGTCAGAAAAGTTATTAGGGTCAGATAATGACAATGTTTATCTTTTATGCAAGAAGAAATTATGAGAATGTGTGTGCATAGAGTTCCTGAAAAAAAAAGAGAGATATCAAAAGCTGGTAAGATTGGGGGGATGAAAAGTAGAAAGATGCAGTTGCTATTTACTATACTACAGAGAAAATTGAAAGTTTGACTTTAGTAAAAAAAAATGAATAAAAGCCATATTGGGAATATTATGTGTCTTTCTCCAAAGTATTTTAAACACCATCAGCAAGAGTGGCTTCGTTCTGCTACAACTGCTTCTTATAGTTTAGAATTAAATTATTCTTGAGCTACAGCATATTCATGTATAAACTAATCCCGATACAACATTTAGTGAGGTGTTTGATATTTTTTAGTATAAAGCTTTTTGTTCCATAACTTTAATAACTTCTCCATTAAAGATATATTTTCCGCATATACTTTATTTATGTAAACTCATAACCATCGAAGCATTTTGTATGATGGCTCTTTTGTAATCTTTGACAGTTAGTCACAATATATGATTCATTTTATTGTTGGCATCTCTTGATATCTTTGCTTGTCATTTTGAGATTTTCCAGGTTCTCTGCATGATTATGTTCTCAATTATATTCTTATAATTTTGGATGTTTTTAGGCTCTTTATCCCACCTAACATGTGTTTTTTTAGAAAATCTTCCTCCCTAAGGAGTGCTAAAGGGCCAGGTAAGAGCAGGAGCTTGTCTGCTCTGGGATCTGCACACACACACTAGGGAGTGTGGAAAACTGACTCACTGTTTTTCCTGTAGAAAGGTCTGGTGAAAGTTCACCTTCTACTCAGCCCTATTGACACTCTCTCAGAGAAGGGAACACTAATTTGCAACTCATGATGCCATCAGGGGCCAGTAGAAACTTTCCCTCACACCTTGTCCCCTCTCACCAGCTAGATAGCAGGAGTCAGTTCCCAGGCTCTGTTGCTGTTGGATGTGCGTTCACATTTGACACCTTACTGGGTCTCACTGGTACAGAAGGAGAGTAGAGGAAGAGTGAGGTGTCAAATGTGATCACCTTTTAAGACTTCATTCACTTTATTGATATTGGCTTTTGGTTGAAGCCCTGCTCTTTACCCAGCCAAGGTACCAATAGAGAAGGAGAACGGAGAATGTGTTCCAGTCCTCTCCACAATACCTAATTCAGCTTTGGTTAGGTGTCAGAGGGTCAATTCCCGATCGCATCCAGTGGTTTGTTTTGGTTTTGATTAGACATTTAATTTACATTTATATTTTATGTTCTTTTCTACATATTTGCATTCATTTATGTATAGTTGCAATAATAGTGAAGATTTGACCCATTTTTATGTTTATAATTACATTTCAATGTTTCTAATATCCATGATCATAATCCCATTTCAGCATTACACAGAATATTCTATTATGTATGTATTAATATAGTATACTTATATTTTTATAGATTGTTATGATATTTGAAAAATCTTGCATGACAGTTTTTTCTCTTGGCTATAAAGCCAAATGTCTACCATAGTGATAGACAGTTTTTTAAAAATACTCATTAATATTTTAAATAAACATGTATATAAATGCTTGCCTGTATGTATGCTAGGACCAGAGCACCATGTGTGAGGAGTGTTTAGGGAAGCCAGAATGGTGCTAGATTCTATAGCACTGTAGTTGCATGTGCTTTTGAGCAGTTACTGTGTCTTAGAAAGACCCCAAATCCATTGAAAGAACAGTAAGAGCTCTTAACTGCTGAACCACCTTTGCATCTTGAATTTCATTTTGTTAAGATGATTATATTAGTTCCCAAAGCAAATGTAACAGGAGACTGAACAATTTTCAACCCCACACATGTACAATTTAACAGTTCCATAGTATGAAAGTACTGGTGGGGTGGATGAGCATAGAAAGTTTACAAGTGTTAAGGCATTCCCTACTCTTCTGGGGTACCCAGTTTAAACTGCGACCCAGCACCCACTTCAGGTAGCTCACAACCTACTGTCACTCCAGCTTTTGGGACCTGATATTTATCCTGTATGTACTGTAGAGACCAGTACATATACACAACAACACAAAGAAGTATGCACATTTGGTACTGTGCTACCATCCAGCTGCTGTTACAGGTGTGTTATTTTTCTGGAGGCTAGAAGGCAACATTCATTATTTTGCTTTTTCTGTCATTTAGAGGCTAAGACAGTCTTTAACTCATGGTTACCCTCAAAGTAATAAATGCCAAGGCCTCCTTACCTTGTTGTACTCTTAGATTGACTCTTTCCCTCCACCCTCCATATATAAAACAGTGTGCTCATATTATATCCATGAGATGATTATCCAAATGCACAGACTTCTGATGATTCAATTTTCGGTCAGTCTCTTTGGCTGTGTAACCTAATGCATTCACAAATACTATGGATGAGACGTGGGTCATATTCAGAGACTATGACATAATAGAGGCATAGTTAAGAGGCCTGTTTGTACCAATTAGCATTTGATTTGTTTCAATTTTCTTTAAGCCATTATCATCATTGTTGACAAGAAATATACCGACATTTATACAGACAAATTATGATTTCATCACCAATTACAGCAGAAGGCTATAAAATTATGATTGATTCTGAATAAATGTGACTTTTAGAGTACAGAGGAGATGTTAAATTATCATTAAACTGAGGAAAGAGTGAGACATTACAATTCAGAGTCCTACATCCTTTGATATATTTCTAAATTAGAAAATTTCCAGGAACTTAGCATCAACTTCAATAGTATTTACCCCATTCTCTAAAATAAAGTAGGTGGGAGAAATTAGAATGAGAATGGTAAGCACTAAGTTTTAGAAAACACTAAGCCTGTTGGCACACATGTTTTTATTCCAGAAGGCAGAGGCAGGGAGATCAAGAATTTTTTACATTATCCTGGTCTTTGTAGCAAGAACATGTCTCATAAATACAGCAAAATTAAAAAATAAAAAGTCATCTGGAACAACTTTTCAATCTTATAATGATGATTAAATCAAAGTGTACAATCCTGGTCAAGTTCCTATCAAGAAAACCATAGCTATAAAATAAACTTAGAAATGTTTATTTTAATTTTTTGTGTAATCTATTAGATTCAGCCTTTACCTATGGCACTGTTAAAATCTGCATGGCATTTAAACCACGAAAGACTACTATTTTGATATGTAAGTCTGTAGCCATAATAATGCCCAATCTTTTGTGTTATTTTTGAGTTTATTTATTTTTAGTACATTAGTGTTTTGCCTGCATATATGTCTGTATGAGGGTGTCAGATACCATAGAATTGGATTTACAGACAGCTGTGAGCTTCCATGTGGTTGTTGGGAATTGACCCTTTATCCTTTGGAATATCAGATAGTGCTCTTAGCCTCTAAGACATATCTCCAACCCCAACATTTTGAATTATGGTGAATATGATTTTGTCAGGTCTATTGATAGATACCAATTAAATAGTCAGAAAAAAATAATTATAAATTTTCATGCTGAGATTTTCAGTATTTTTCAAAGTAGACAATGCGGTGAAAGAAAAGCCAAATACAGTGATCTGGGTGGTTTGATGAGCCTTTCCAAAGGACAATGAAAAGTATTTGAACATCAGCAGCTGCACTAGAAACTGGACTTCCCATCTTCTAGAACAGAGACACATTTATTCATTATTAGTATGCTTTCTTTTTGTAAATGCAGGTAATCATGAGAATGCCACATATATTAACTACCTCATAGGACTTTCTGCACATCCTCTGCTAATTAACAAATATGGCATGAACTAGCAGATCATGCACTGGTTTCAGGAAGTTTCCTGACGGCGTTTGCACATATTACTACAGATGAACTCTCTGATACAATAGGTATGCTATTGTTGATAGTTTAGATGAAGAAAGAGCACATATTACTATATCCTGGAGAGTGAAAGGCAGGACATGTGTTAATGTAAACTTGCAAATTCTGAACTGGAGAGTGGATTCATCAGGATAAGGAAAAACAGCGATTGGATAATACTGGCTCAATGGAAGACCGTTTTAAAGGGGGAGTATTTGATATCAAGAGGCTAGGTCTGAAAAAAGATCTATGGCAATGACAGTAAAGGATGGAAGAAGAGGATGGAAGAAGACTAGAAGATTCATAGGTGAAGGACAATCTGATTGCTAAGTGTCCTTTTGGGTACAATGTGGTCAGCCTCTTTTGAAAGCAGATACTTAGTGACTTTTCCCTTGGATAAGCTGCTCCTCCAGCATTCTACTCAGAGATTCTGTGAAGACACAGCGTAGAAAACTGATTTGAATATCCTCAGTGATTTATATGCAGAACTTAGACCTTCAATAATATGGGACAATTAAGAACTCATTTATTTCCTTGAGTGGAAATGTCAGAGATGTAATTCTCAGGGCACCTTCAATGCACACACGGAAATGAAAAAAAAAATCTTTTTTGTTTGTTTTTTGAGTATTTTCTTTCAAAATATAAATTTTCTACCCTGTTTTTCAGTAAACTGTTGTCTTTTCTGTAATGTGGAATTATACACACTGAAAAAATTTTAGAGCTAAGAGTAACTAGCCTAAACAAATATAAGAAAAAGAGAGGAAATAAAAAGGAGAGTATCATTCTATTTGTTCCAAGTGGTCTGAGAGATTTGTAATCTAGATATACTTGGGAACATTTGTAGATGGGATGTCTTTTTGCACCTGAGGTGTGAAAAGTTTCTGATGCATGAAGCCATCTATTCATCCACAGTGGGATCATCACCCTGGGGAGAATAGAATGTTAAATTTTAGTTCCATTGGTTACATTAAATCAGTCTACCAGTATCTACCTCCCCCTTGTTTCAAAATTCAAGTAATTATATCACATTTAAACTTAAGAAACACTTTGAAAATCAAAATCACATATCTTTATGTCTTGGTGAAGAAAACAAGATGGGCATATTACAAAAGGTAACACATATTTACCCTAAGCTAAGAGCTAATGATGAAATATCATTAGCAGTTGTATACTAGTCCTTATAAGAATAGGTTATCTATAATTCTTCTTAAGGGTTTACAGAAACAGAAAAAATTTCAATAAGAAAATAGCTATATATTAAGAGTTTGATGTGTATTTAAACTACTTATAAGTTACTAGCATGAAAAGAAATAGAAATTCATTATTTCAAGTGTTCAGTTAGCTTATGCATTTTTATTTATAGTTAATTAAATGTGCAGATGGGGTCTGATAGATTTGCTCATCTGACTAACCAATTTATCATGATTTTTATTTTATATATTGCATAGACCTGTTCCTTTATTTTGATTGTACAATTTATGACTTTTTCCTAAAAGTTTCTCAATTTTAATTATGTATCATATGTGTCTTACAACTACAAAGCTTATTATAAGTTTTAAAATAAGGTAGCATTTGAGAAAAGAAAAAGAAAAAAAAGTTTACCTGAAAGAAAGAAATAACACATTATTGGGAAGCTACCAATGTTCAGTCTGGCACATAAAATAAACACAAATCATCATGCCTGATTGTGTGTGTGTGTGTGTGTGTGTGTGTGAATGAAGAAAGAAACTAACATCTACATATTATGGCTGAGAAGCAGCATTTTCTATGGCGTTTTATTTTCCAAGTGATAAATCTACAGGGTTCCTCCTTAGGATTCTTGAGTCGTCATCATCAATTAAGTAGCTTTCTCTTTGTTTTAGAGCTTTCTGATGTATCGGCATCCTTTTCTCAATACTTCCTCATCTTTTGTCTTCTATTCTATCTATCACCCTACTGGGCTAACCCTTAAGAGTTTCCATCTCTCTGTTAGTTGATTTTCTATTGCTATAATACAATTCTGAAGATTATCAGTTTATAAAGACACAAAAGATGATTTTGGCTCGACACAAAGGATTATTTTGGCTCGAAGTCTATAGTTTTGGAATTGGACATCGATTTGGTCTTGTGGCACAGCACATCACGGTTGGAATGTGTGCCTGAAATTTGCTATTCAGACTACAGACAGTCAGGAAATCAAGACATAGAGAGAACAGCTTCCCTTAATATCCTGCAACCTGCTTTCATGCAATGGACTCAAACTTCCAGTAGGTGATACTCTTACAGGTATTCTGCAGTTTCCCATTAGCTAAGCTGAGTGAGGATCTAACCTTGTAATCATGGGCCTCTATGAGCAGCTACATTCCAGTTCTGTATTACTAGACTTAGCATGGTCTCAGTGTTACTTCTTTCTTTTCCCCTCTTTCGTCCTTTCTCCTTCCTTCTTTCCCTCCCCTCTCTTTTTCTCTCTTTTCTTTCTCTTTCTTTCTGTTTTAATGTTATTCTTTCATGACTCTGTTGCATTTTATGCAACTCCTTATCTGAATTTTTGTTGCACTAATTCCAGTGGTGCTTTTGATTGCTAAGTGCACTGAGTCACACAAATTGGCACAGTTTATCTGTGTGATACAACGTGACAACAGTGTGGCTTTCATACTACCCTTCAGGATCCTTTTGCATCATCTCCACAGGGTTTCCATCAGACTCCTGGAAATTCAGTTCTGTCCAGTTCTGGGATGTGTAAATGCCCTTTGTTAAGCATCATAACTGTTGTAGTGGCAATTACATTTCAATTTCCTATGCATATTCTTTCCTGAAGGTCAGCTTATTTTTTCTTCTATAAAGGGCCATAGTTGCCAGTACTTTATACTTTGATTCTATGGTCTATTTCAGCACTGTTTGACTCTCAAAGTTTACATGAAAGGAGGCAGAAATGACAGCAAATCAATGAGTGAAGCTTCTCTGCCATCCATACCAAAATCAATGAGCATAGCTTCACTGCCATCCATACCAAAATGGCGGGAGGCAGAGCTGAGGCAGTGTCATACAGTTCTCTCACTTTTAGCCTAATGTATTTTCTTAAAATTTTTACTTACTTTGTTGTATTTTCAGATTTAAAACTTCTGCTTTTGTCACAAGTAAAATGTTTTCTTAATCAGAGTTGATAACAAAGGCATTCCTAAAGGTCAGTTAATGTATTACTTCCTAAGAGGAGGGATTTTTAATTATATGTTTTCCCGGCCGATTATCAATACTTCTTTTATTTAGCTAGGTTATTAAACTCCCTTTATTTTCAAAGATTGGAAATCTATGCCTCAAATATTTCTACAGGAATTTCACAAGTTCCTTTGCAGAAAACCATTTATATATTTAATTTGGCTTTTACATGCATGTTGAAGTGATTCTGTTTGTGAAGTATTAAATGTCTAAATGAATGAAGCACCTATGCTTCATATACTTCCAGAAAACTGGTCTACCTGATCAGGAACTGTGAATCATGTTGCTTCTAAATGAAACCTAGACAAGAAAATATAAATAGGAAGAAAAATTTTCCCATGGTTACTAGTTAATTAGTACTGTTTTACACCAGATAACTTTAATTACTATGTAACATCTCTAAAACATTATGTTAATTTATTTTGAGATTTATTATGTGTGTTTATGAACATAATTCATGTAGGTGCAAATGGAAGGCAGAGGAGAGGAGAGCATCAAACTCCTAAAGTAAAAAGTTATATGTGGTTGTGAGCAACCAGATATGGGGGCTGGTAATAGAATTCACATTTCCTCTAAGAGAAGTTCTGATCTGAACCTCTGAGGTATCTCTCCAAACCCTTATTTTTTTTTTTTTAAAAAAAAGAGTGTGTGTGTGTGTGCACATCTTTGCATGCACACGTGTGTATGTTGTGTGTGTTTGTGTCTGTGTGTGAATGTGTGTTCACAGAGGTATCATGGAATGTTTCTGGAGGTCAGCTGACAACCTGTGGTCTTTAGCTTCTCTCTTTGAACACTGTGTCTTCTTGGAGTTAAATTCAGGTCATCTGATTTGGTGGCAAGTGACTTTACCCTATGAGTCATCTTGCCTGCCCTTAATGACCTGTAAAGGGTGAACTGGGTTCACAGAAAAAATATGGGTAGGAGAAATCTTAAAACAATTTAAAAGTATTATTCTTTTAAATGTTATGTTAAATCTTTCAAAAATAAATGCCTGTTAAAGAAAAGATTCCTTAAAAGAAATTGAGATGACAGAATCGCATTATCTTTATAACATTAAGGTACCACTGAAAATTCTACCTTTAAAGAAAATAGAGTTAACAGGAATTTTATTATTGTATAGATTATCAGTTTCTCCAAGACATTTTTACTTAAGTTACAGAAAAATTCTGTGAAAATGTTTACTCATCAATTTTAGATAGTATTATCATGATCTAATAACATTATTGCCAAAATGCCTTTTGTTTTCTAAAAACTAAAGCTAAAGCACTTACTGTCATTGGCACAGTTTAGTATCTCAGGTATTCCAGTCCATTTAGTGATGAAATGTCGTAGTTTTCCTTTGTGCTTTCTTGCACCAGATGTTGGCTCTTAAATGCTACGTTGGTGTATTTTACTGCCGTTAGGTCATAGTTGTCATTAGCTACGAAATACTGGAGAAAAAGTGAAACTTATCAAGGGAAAACTTATGAAAAAGAAGTTACTGAAAAATCTGTCAAAATATTCAGGTTTGTTCAGGTAGTAGTTCCTAAGAAAACAGACTTCAGGCTCAGGGAGTTGGGACAGAGAAACAGTTTATGACCAGTATGAACATTGCAAAGAGAAGCAAAATGTCACAGATGTTTCCCAGTTTGTGTCTTAAAATGTGGAAAGATGAATGATTTATATGTTTTCATTTTTATGATGGGGAGAGTCAAGTCAATTGTGCTGTGAGTAAGTAGTCACAGGGTGCTGCAACATATGTTGAAAAGCTCAGTGGCCTGGATGCTGAATCTGGCTGCTTTGTTTGACTTTTACAGCTGCAAGATTTCACCTCCAGTCCATATATCCTCATCAACGAATTCAATTTCTACTTTTGTAGAGAGAAAATGGAGGTATGAAAAATACTGCCTACTTAAATATTAAGCAGGGATATAGTGATTTCCATACAGAGAAAATATAATCTGAAGCATTTTTAGCATGTTTTTTTTTAAATTTTTGTTTATCTATTTGTTTGCTTGTTTTAAATACCAACCAGTTTCCCACCCCTCCTCTCCTCCTGTTACCTCACTCCATCTCCCATCTACCCCCTTTCCCATCACCTGTTCCGTCTCCATTAAAAAAAAAATAAAAAAAAACAGAACAGGTAAAACCTCCCATTGGAGTCAATAAAGTATAGTATATCCAGTTGAGGCAGGACCAAGTTCCTCCCCGAGCCTGCATCAAGGCTAGAAAAGGAATCCCACCATAAGGAATAGGTTCCAAAGTGCTAGCTCATGTATGAGAAACAGGATGTGGTCCCACAGCCAGAGTCCCCACAAAAGGCATAGATACATAACTAGATTGGTCACTTGCCTGCTCCCTAGCTGTCAGTCCAGAGTCCATGAGTTCCCACAAATTCAAGTTAGCTGTTTCTATGGGTTTTCCTATCATGCCCTTGAACTCTCTTACTCTTATCCCTCCTCCCTTTCTTCAACTGGACTCTGGGAGCTTGACCCAGTGCTTGGCTGTGGATCTCTGTATCTGGATGAAGGCTCTATAATGACAATTAGGATAGTGACAAATGTGATTACACAGGAAGGGCACTTTAGACATTCTCTCCACTAATGCTAGGGGATCCTGGGAGTTTACCTAACACCAGGTTTCTCCCTACCTGTTAATGGCCCCTTCTACTAAGATATTTCTTTTATTACTCTCCCTGTCTGTCCCACCCCCAACTTAACCTCCCTGATCCCTCATCTTCCCACCACCATCTCATCCCTCCAAACCCCACCTACAGTTTACCCAAGACATCTCATCTATTTCCTCAACCCAGGGAGTACATGTGTCCCTTTTAATGTTCTTCTCACTACTTAGCTGAAGATTGTAGCCTGGCTATCTTTTGCTTTACTTCTAATATCCATACCATGAGCACATACCATGATTGTCTTTCTGGTTTTAGGTTGCTTCACTCAGGATAAATTTTTTTCTAGTTCTATTCATTTTTCTGAAAATTTCATGACATAACTTTTTAACAGCTGAGTAACGTTCCATTGTGTAGATGTCCTACATTTTCTTCATCTAGTCTTTGGTTGAAGGGTGTCTAGATTGTTTCCAGGTTCTAACTATTACAGATAATGCTGCTATGAACATAGTTGAGCAAGTGTCCTTGTGGTATGATTGAACATACTTTGGGCATATGTCCAAGAGTGGTATCACTTGGTCTTCAGCTAGGTTGACTCCCAGTTTTCTAAGAAACTGCCATATAGATTTACAAAGTGGCTTTAAAAGTTTGCACCAGTAGTGGAGGAGTGTTCCCCTTACTCCATATCCTCTCCAACATGGACTGTCATTAAAGTTTATGATCTTAGCCATTCTGACAAGTATAAGATGGTATCTCAATGTTATTTTGATTTTCATTTTCCTTCTGGCTAAGGATGTTGAGCAATTCTTTAAGTATATTTTGGCCATTTGAAGTTCTTCTGTTGAGAATTCTCTGTTTGCATCTGTATCCCATTTTTAATGAGACTATTTAGTATTTTAATGCATTTTCTTGAGTTCTTTCTATATTTTGGAGATAACTCCTCTGTCAGATATAGACAGATCTTCTTGGTGAAGATCTTTTTCCATTTTTTAGGCTGCCATTTTGTCTTATTGAGAGTGCCTTTGCCCAATAGAAGCTTTTCAGGAGGTCCCATTTAGTAATTGTAGCTCTCAGTGTCTTTGCTAATGGTTTTATGTTAAGGAAGCAGTCTCCTGTGTCAATGTGTTCAAGGCTACTTCCTACTTTCTCTTCTACTGGCTTCAGTGTAACTAAATTTAATTGGTCTTTGATCCACTTGAACTTGAGTTTTGTGCAGGGTTATAGATATGGGTCTTCTTGCATTCTTCTACCTGCTATCATCCAGTTACGTCAGCACCATTTATTGAAGATGCTTTATTTTTTCCACTGCAATTTTTTGGCTTCTTTGCCAAAAGTCAGATGTTCATAGGTGTCTACATGAATGTCAGAGACATTGACTCAATTCCATTGATCCATTTATCTGTTTTTATGCCAATACCAATCTGTTTTTATTATTATAGATCCATAGTAGAGCTTGAAGTCAGGGATGGTGATGCTTTCGGAAGTTCAGGTATTATGAAGGATTGTCTAAACTACCCTGTTTTTGTTCTATACGAAGTTGATCATTGTTCTTTTAAGTCTTATAAAAATTGTGTTAAAATTTTGATGGGGATTGCATTGATTCTGTAGACTGATTTTTGAAGACTGCCAATTTTTACTGTGTGTTAATCCTCCTGATCCATGAATATGGGAGATTTTTCCATTTTCTGATCTCTTCCACAGTTTCTTTCTTAAAAGACTTAAAATTCTTGTCATATAGGTCTTTCACTTATTTGATCACAGATACACCAAGATGTTTTACATTATTTGTGGCTATTATAAAAAGTGTTATTCCTCTGATTTATTTTTCAGCCCATTTATCATTTGTATATTGAAAGGATACTAATCTTTTGAGTTGATCTTTTATCCAGTCACTTTTCTGAGGCATTTATTAGCTATAGAAGTTCCCTGGTAGAATTTTTGTTGTCATTAATTTATACTATTATATCATTAGCAAAGAGTGAACATATGACTTCATCCTTTCCAATTTGTATCACTTTTTTTTCTTTATAGCTCTTAAAATTCTTTCTTTATTCTGTATGTTTAGTGAATTGCTTATTATGTGGTGAGGATTTTTTTTTTTTTGCTCCAGTCTATTTTGTGTTCTGTCAGCTTCTTGTACCTTTATGGGCATGTCTTAATTTGGGTTGAGAAAGTTTTCTTCTACGATTTTGTTGAACATATTTTCTGTGTCTTTGACCAGGAATTCTTCTTTTTATTTTATCCTTATCTTTCTTAGGTTGGGTCTTCTCATGATGTCCTAGATGTTTTATGTTAGGAATTTATTTAATTTAACATTTTCTTTGACTGATGATTATATTACCTCTATTTTATCTTCAGTGCCTGAGTGTCTCTCTTCCATTTCTTGTATTGTTAATATTTGCATCTCTAGTTCCTTTTTGCATCCCCAGACTTTCCTTTTCCAGAATTCTCTCAGTGTGTGTTTTCTTTATTGTTTCTATTTCAGTTTTCAAGTCTTGAACCCATTCCTTATCTGTTTTCTTTCTTGACTTTCTTTGCTTTATTTAAGGAATTTATTGATTTCTTCCATTTTTTGTTTGTATTTTCATTGACTTCTTCAAGAGAAAATTTCAATTTCTCTTTCAGGAGCCTCTATAATCTTCATAGATTAATTTTAAGTTTGTTTTCTTGTGTTTCAGCTATGTTGGAATGCTCAGGTTTTGCTATTGTTGGACAACTGGGTTCTGGTGGTGACATATTGCTCTTTTCACTTATTAAATATAGTCTTACATTGGTGTTTACTCATCTTTTCTTCCAACCATTGTGGCCTGTGCTTGTGCCTGTTTTTCCAACTGGTGTGGTTTGTACATGTGCAAATGAAGACTGCTGAGATTTCTGGGGAGGACTGGCCACAGGGAGGATGCACAGTTGTGTGGGGTTGGGTGACAGCATAGGTGTTGGGGGAACAGAGTACAGTGGGTGGCAGGATGGAAGTACAGCCTGGACACAGTTCCGGCATCTGCTAACAAGCTGGTGGGGACTGTCCTGCAACATGATCTAAGGTGGTAGGAGTGGAAGAAAGAAAAAGAGAGCAAAGGGAAACTGTGATATGGTATGAAAAATAAAAAAGAAAATTGTTTCAAAAAATAAAAAAAACAAATAACTTGTTTTAGATAGCTGCAGTGAGTTTTATTGGAGACCAAAAGAGTTGTCTCAATGAGAATCATTGTAATAGCATTTCTTTCAACCTAACTGAGAAAGTATGTAAAGATACTTTTCAGTACTTTCATCTAGCTTTTGGAACTCTCTTTTCTACTTTCATTCTTTGTAAGTGTGTCTTCCTTCCCCGCCCCCTACAAACAATATATGAAAAGAATGGGCTAAGCCCTTCCTTGCTTAATCAATTAATTTCTGCTGGGCAGCCAAATGAATTTACTCCTTGCAGAACAGTCTCTTTCTTTCTTTCTTTCTTTCTTTCTTTCTTTCTTTCTTTCTTTCTTTCTTTCTATCTTTTTATTTATTTATATATTTATTAAAGATTTCTGTCTCTTCCCCACCACTGCCTCCCATTTCCCTCCTCCTCCCCCAATCAAGTCCCCCTCCCTGGTCAGCCCAAAGAGCAATCAGGGTTTCCTGCCCTGTGGGAAGTCCAAGGACCACCCACCTCCATCCAGGTGTACTAAGGTGAGCATCCAAATTGCCTAGGCTCGCAGAAAGCCAGTATGTGCAGTAGGATCAAAAACCCATTACCATTGTTCTTGAGTTCTCAGTAGTCCTCATTGTCCGCTATGTTCAGCGAGTCCGGTTTTATCCCAGGCCTTTTCAGACCCAGGCCAGCTGGCCTTGGTGAGTTCCCAATAGAACATCCCCATTGTTTCAGTGTGTGGGTGCACCCCTCGCGGTCCCGAGTTCCTTGATCGTGCTCTCTCTCCTTCTGCTCCTGATTTGGACCTTGAGATTTCTGTCTGGTGCTCCAATGTGGGTCTCTGTCTCTGTCTCCTTTCATCGCCTGATGAAGGTTACTATTCAGGAGGATGCCTATATGTTTTTCTTTTGGTTCTCCTTCTTATTTAGCTTCTCTAGGATCACTAATTATAGGCTCAATGTCCTTTATTTATGGCTAGAAACCAAATATGAGTGAGTACATCCCATGTTCTTCTTACCTCACTGGGGCTGGCTTACCTCATTCAGGATAGTGTTTTCTATTTCCATCCATTTGCATGCAAAATTCAAGAAGTCCTTGTTTTTTACTGCTGAGTAGTACTCTAATATGTATGTATTCCATACTTTCTTCATCCATTCTTCCATTGAAGGGCATCTAGGTTGTTTCCAGGTTCTGGCTATTACAAACAATGCTGCTATGAACATAGTTGAGCATATACTTTTGTTGTATGATAGGGCATCTCTTGGGTATATTCCCAAGAGTGGTATTGCTGGGTCCAGGGGTAGGTTGATCCCGAATTTCCTGAGAAACCGCCACACTGCTTTCCAAAGTGGTTGCACAAGTTTGCATTCCCACCAGCAATGGATGAGTGTACCCCTTCCTCCACAACCTCTTCAGCAAAGGCTATCATTGGTGATTTTTATTTTAGCCATTCTGAGAGGTGGAAGATGGTATCTTAAAGTAGTCTTGATTTGCATTTCCCTGATCGCTAAGGAAGTTGAGCATGACCTTAAGTGTCTTTTGGCCATTTGAACTTCATCTGTTGAGAATTCTCTGTTCAGCTCAGTGCCCCATTTTATAGTTGAAAAGAGTCATAGCATGAGAATCCAGCTTGAATTTTACCACTGAAATTATGATCTCAGAACATATACTTATTGTGTGATGTAGATAATTTTTTAGAATTGTTGTCCTGTATATATGTATATACAGGATGAAAAGTTTTGAAGTTTTTGTTTGCTTTATAAAATTTCTTATGTTTTCTTATGGTTTAAACCACCTGAATTAGATTCCAATAGAGAGATTAAAATATCCTCAAGTGGTTTAAAAGAGACATGTTAATACAATTTATTAACAAGTCCTTAAATGGTAACTAGGTAACTTAAAATATAAATAAAAGCATTGGATGTCAGAAGTCTGTGATTTACTCAAGTAGCACCTCATCTGCAATGGAACAATCCCAAATACTCACGAATGTACAGCTTATTAGTAATCACGCACTTCTACCTTTTCTGGAAGCTAGGTCATAGTTCATCCACATATCGGATATACAAAATTCTGTGCATATGTGTTTGTCTGTGTCTCTGTGTGTCTATGTGTCTATTTGTCTATATGTGTATGTGTGTCTGTATTATCTACGCCAAAGGAAAGTATTTTCCTCCTATAATAACAAATACATATGTGCATCTGTGTATCATCTACATCCTTTTCTACTCGAGGATGTGTGGTTTGTGCAAGTTAAACTTTTAACTTGTAGAAAAAAATTACTCTTAGTAGTATTTTATTTAATATATAATATTACCTAATTAATTTATTCAGTTATAACTATTTTGACACTGTTAAGAATGCATACATCAAAACATATTTATATTTTTTAGTAATTTTGAATATGCTTCCCTTCTCTCTGAATGAATTATTATTCGTAAATACATATTTTACAATATTTATACTTGGATGAATAGATATATTGATGTATGAAATGAGAGAGGCAGAGAAAAAAAGCAGTAAAATAAAGAACCTTAATAAGTATTTGCACATTAATTGAAATATTGTTAAGAGTAGGGGAATAAACTTATGAATTCTAAATTATTTCCATATACTACAAATCTGATCTGTGAACTTGTTCTCACGACATCTGGCTGTCATTATTCTTTCTTCCCACTATCAACATTTTTATAGTTTGCCAGTGAGTAATTATGTTTCACTAGAATCTGTGAGTTTTGCTTCTGTTTTGTTTCTGTGTCTTTGTAGAAATGGGTATATTTCTTGCATGATATCTTAACATTGCAGTTATATAGTGTAATTTGTGATAATGAGATTTCTGATTGTTTTTTTTTAATATTCAGGTTGCAAATATTTTCCCTTTAATTGGCTAATGTCTTTAAAAGTGAGAGTTTTGTTTTGTTTCTGACTGTGTTTTTTGCTCACTATTCTTTAATACATTGTCTGTAAATTATAAACAAGTAAAAGATGTTTTGTTGAATGTAAGAAGATAGAGAAAGAAAGCTGGATCAATAATTGCTAAATGGAATGGCTTAATGTATCTTTAATGTGTCAGTGTTGAAAGGAAACAGCATTAAGGGATGTTATATCATGAGGTCTTTGCTCTACTAGAAGAATTTTTGACATTATCACAGGAAGCAGTTATCATGAGATTAAACAATGATGTTAATTCCTTTCTTCTCATCTTCACGCCCTCCTCCCCTCCTGTTTTCTTTCTCTCTCGAGGCTTTCTGCTCTTCCTCTTTTTTCTCTCCCTTCCTTCATCCTCTCCCTAGAGGACTACACAATGAGACTCCTGCCAATGGTGAGCATTTTTAATTGGGCTTTCCCAACAATAAAAGAAAAATCTGTTTTGAAAAATCAGTGTTTTTACAAGTAGCTCAGCTTTAATTGTTTTAAAATTACAGCACAAATTGGGCCGAAGCATCAGAAAAAGATTATACCCTAGAAAAAAACCTGAAAATACGGATGATATATTCATTTCAAACTATTATCATATTGATAAACTTTAATTTTAAATACTATATTCCAATTTTACCATGAAAAGTAAATAGCAAGACAGGTAAGTTATTGGGAAAATGCTAATTTATTTTAAAATTCTAAAAGTAAATCCTGCCACCTTCTGTTTAGAATAAAATGAATGTCATATATTTCAAGTAATTGACAGACTTTTACACAAGCACTTGATATGTATCTATCAATAATATGCTATTACTCAGCTTACAGATACATCATTATGAGTTTTTGAAACATGATTTTTTTTCACAACTTTACCTTAATGTAAAAATTCTATCCATGTTATGAACACCTTCATCTCATCTGATATTTCTCATGATAAGCACTCCTCATATTTATGCCCCATTTCTTCCCCGACAATCTTCTGAATCCATAATACACTGAATGAAATTCTCAAAGATTAATAAAAAAAACAATAAATACAATATGTGCTGTTAAGAGGATATTACATAGGATTTCATATTAAATAATTCTTATAATTTTGTCATAAAATATTTTTATACCTTTCAGAGTGTCTACTATAAAGGAAATTTTCCTTCATAGGAACTATATTTATATATCAATGTACCTAGATGTTATTCGGTTTATGAGCATGTTGTCTTGAAAAAACCTCATACAGTATATACTCTTTGAAAATATTTGTCAATGAGACTTCTTTTTATATAGGATAAAATACAGTCCAGGCTGGCCCAGAAATGTCTCGTGGGAGAAAAATCCTTAAACTCATAATCCTCCTGCCTCCAATTTTCAAGTCCTGGGGTTACAAGTTAATGTTACCATACCTTACCTATGACGATACTTTCTTCCTTATGTTGAAAATATATTTTCTTCTCACATAATCTCTTCAGATTATAGTTTGCTCTCCCTCTATTTCTTCTAGTTATTCTCCATGTCCCTCTATTGCAGATTCACTCCCTTTCTGTTTCAATGAGACATTTAACTTTAAATTTTATAATATTTATTGTAGAAATGTGTATTTTCCTCTTGTAATGCAACCTCACTATCATGAGTACATAACACATAGAGAATTGTCTTCATAAAATATGTTATTTAAAACATGATTGATACAACATTCCACTATCATTGATACAAAATTGATACTACATTCCACTATCTTAAAGGGATTTTTTTCATATTACAGAAATTTTACATTTGCAGTTTTGACAGAACATATTATGTGAAATCCATAATTAAAAATTATCACTGAAAAGATTAACCTAGACTCTATAATGCATTTCAGCCTTGCACATTTTCTAATGATCATGTTCATAATTGGTTATATTCTTTGTCATTCTTTATTTGTGCTTTGGATCAAAGTTGGAGCTTGTATTTGCAAGTGCTACTCTACTGAGATAGGCACAAAACCCTTGTCTGATTTCCGTTTTAATCCATATAAATAGTCTAGCCTACCTTATGAGCTTGTTCAGGATGACTTTGTTTTTTTTATAGTTTATTATCTTTTTTTAATTTTTCCCAAATACTTGTGATAACTGACTGTACAATTGACATAGCAAATTGAATAACAAGAAAGTGAGGATCTCATCTAATCCTATTAAATCAATCCATTTATTTCTTAGGTTTCCCACCTGAAGTTTGGATACCAACTACAGAACGATACCAATCTGTACTCTGGTGAGTGATGTGCACATCTTCCTGGATTTCCTAAATTCTACCCAATCCACCTGTAATGAAAGATTTCCTACTTTACACATGGTATATTTACACTGATTTTTTGTTACCAAATATCTGCCAAGAAGATATTTAAGAAGGAAAGGTTCATGGTGGCTTATAGTTGAAGGATGTTAGTGGGGAAGGCATAGCTGTAGTAGCAGTAGCCAGTCTGTTAATTTGCACTAGAAATCACAAATCAGAGTAAAAACAAAAATGTGACAGGGCCATGAAACTTCATGGTCTTTACCACAGTAACTCATTTTCTACAATGACATTTCTTCTTCTTCTTCTTCTTCTTCTTCTTCTTCTTCTTCTTCTTCTTCTTCTTCTTCTTCTTCTTCTTCTTCTTCTTCTTCTTCTTCTTCTTCTTCTCTTCTTCTTCTTCTTCTTCCTTCTTCTTCTTTTTCTTCTTCTTCTTCTTCTTCTTCTTCTTCTTCTTCTTCTTCTTCTTCTTCTTCTTCTTCTTCTTCTTCTTCTTCTTCTTCTTCTTCTTCTTCCTCTTCCTCCTCCTCCTCCTCCTCCTCCTCAGCTTACAAAACATCATTATGAGTTTTGAAACATGATTTTTCACAACTTTACCTTAATTTAAAAATTCCATCCATGTTATAAACATCTTCATCTCATCTGATATTTCCCATGATAAGGACTCCCCATATTTATGCCCCATTTCTTCCCCTACCATATTCTGAGTCCAAAATACACTGAATGAAATTCTCAAAGATTAATAAAAACAATAAATAAAATATGTGCTGTTAAGAGGATATTACAGAGGATTTCATATGAAATAATTCTTCTCCTCCTCCTCCTCCTCCTCCTCCTCCTCCTCCTCCTCCTCCTCCTCCTCCTCTTCCTTCTTTCCTGCTCTTCTTAATTTTCAGACCAAGTTTTCTTGCAATACTGAAAGTTTTGTCCTGACTCACTGTTTAGACTAGAATAAATTAAAACTCACAGATCCACCTGTCCCTGATTCCCAAATGTTAGAATTAAAGGTGTGCACTACCATTCCTGGGTGGGGCTCTACTTCTTAAAGATTATTTAATTTTTCCTAGACATCTCCAACAGCTGGCAACCAAATGTTTAAATATGTGAGAATATAGAGAACATATTACACACAAGTGGAACACAGAGATGGCCATCTTTAATATGCACAAGAAAATTTAATAAACTGGACATGTATAAATAATATATATTTCTTATATAAATAAATTATACAAATAAGAATTATATAAATAATAAGAAATATAAATAATAAGAAAATAGTATGTCCCCTTTCTTTTCCATGAGAATATAATGAAGGCAGAGTAGAAACACTGTAATTTTATGACACCGGTAAGAACCACTTTGAAATATGAATAGTACCTCAAGATGAAACCATAGTTGTCTCCTATTTTCTGTTGACACCATGTCACACCTTTTTTTAAACCATCTTTTTTTCTTGATTGTGCTTTCCTACTTCCTTTTCTCGTGTATCAGCAAATACTTCTTAACAAACCCCTGAAGGAATTAAACTTTGTTGATAAACAATGCAGGTATACCCCACTTAACTTGGAGATGCTTAAACTGTTGAAACAATCCATAATAGTTTCTGTTCTCATTGTGCAATCCAGCTAAAGAATATCATGCTCACATTCCAAGTTGATAACTTGAATGAATCAAATACCTAACATAAACATCACTGCCTAATTATACAAAGATAAATGTGTTCAGGGGAAGCATAATTAAGTTCTTCAGATCAATTGTGAGATACAGCTCTGTTTTCCTTACTAAACAAAGCAAATTCATTTCCACACACACACTGAGAAAACATTACATAAATGGTTTGTGGTTAAATATGTAAACTTCTATGTATGACAAAGTAAAATTGTCTTAGAGAAAAAGCACTATTTAAGCATTATATTTTTCAGAAGAATTCAGAAGTACCACTTCTAATCAGCTTTGGAATGAAAACATCGAAGAGGACTTACTGTGGATTATATTGTAGTGTTTCAGACAGTTTAGTGTTTAGGCAGAAAAAAATTCAGTAGACTTAAAACAGGAAAATACCTGCATGTGAATATTGCAAAATACCAACTATTTTAAGATAAAATTTGTGATAGATATGTTGAAAAGTACTTTTTAAAATATAAAATGAAAATAAAATAGACTGGTTGTAATGATAAAATAAAGAAAAAAGTTTAGAATTAGACTTACATCTTAAGATTTATTACAGTCGCAGGAAAATTAAAGCCATGTAAATTCCTCTTATGAAGCTTGTAGATAAATACAGAGACCTATAATTTTTATTAGTATCCAACATGAAGATATATTTTTTACAACTAAAAAATGTTTTTAAAAATTTCCATATTAGGTGGCTAATAGAAGCTCCATTGCACAGTGACTGTGGGAACTTGACTTTCTTCTCCCTTGTAATACATAGACTTCTGTATGGGTAAAAGAAAATAATAATCTAACAATGTATCAAAAGGAGACACCTAAAGATTAGTGTAATTAATGTATGAGGAAAAATGCTTTATTAATTAATAATTTAAGTAAACAACATGAGTTTGTAAGCATAACTACAAAAGAAAAACCTGAATACACTCTCCCCTATGTACAAAAGTCATTTTTACGTATTAAGAACACAATAGCATTTTAACTTGAATCATATATCTAGGAGCAAATGTAGGCAGTAGATCTGTTCATGAAATTTGGTCTCTGTACATAAAGCAAAAAATCATGAAAGCAATTTAAGGCTTTAGGAGTTTCCCAATGAAATAGGAATACAAACAACAATTGAAGGATCTCAACCAAATAATTCTAGTTTATCTCCAACAAAATTTGCCACTCCTGGGAAACCTGTAAACATAGCACATATTCCTAGAACTTAGATAAAATTGAATTTTTGATTGTCCAAACTCTTAAGATAACTGAACATAGGATAAACAGTACTTTATCATCATTTACTGAAAGAAAACTATTTACCCCTTATTAATTAGTTATTATTATTGTTAGTGTATTCATGACATACTGTGAGGATTATATAAAGTATTTGCTTTTGAAATATACATGTAATATAAGGTAAGGTCTGTAAATCATTAGAAATATATAAGTTTTGATATAAGAAATATCAATGATCCCCACATTTCTCTGTTTCTTCATGTTTTATGACAATTGTTTGATTTTCAATAAAAATAACAATTTAATATAGCTAGAAGTAGAAAATCTGGAGTGCAGAATATCAAGCTCCAAATTCATGAAAATTAGAGCCGAAATATGAAAAATAAAGACAGCCTAGATGCAAAAATTTATACTTCCAGAATATATTCTTTTTTTCCAAGGTTTTCAATGGAATGACACAGTCTTGTACATCTTTTGCAAATTAATCTGCTTACTCAAACTCTACTGATTTTAAATTATCCATTTCAAAAATGTCTCCAGTATCAGTGCTTATAGACTAGTATTTAAACAAACAATTAGCTCTATAACTCAGTTGAAACAAAACTAGCAGTTGTGGTAGAAATTCAGTAAATATGAAAACTTTCCATAGACATTAAAGATGCTTATTGTTATATTTTCCTTACAATAAAAACTCATTAAAAATATAATATGTATGTAGAATAAAAGTAATACCAATGAGCATTTAATATGAATAAGGGTTAGACACTGTTAATCAGAGGTGGAAATTAAATTCAGGCCATATGAAAAACCCCGCCTTACTAGAATATTGCTTTTTTTCTTGCATTTCTTTCTCTTAATGTATTTTTGTTTTACTCAATGACATTTTTAAGACTATCGACTTTATAAATTTACTTCTCTTATCACAATAATCCCTGCAGAACCATTCCCTTTAGAATGGGGAAATCAGTATACTTTAAAAACAGATTTAACTCAATATTACATGACACATCTGAGATTTGAAGTTGGAAAAAGAGATAAACAACAAAAGGAAGAGTTCATTTTCTGAGTTTGGGTGACTTTACTGAACATAAGATTTTTTAGGCCTATCACTATACCTGTGATTTTTGTGATTTCATTTTTCATTATAGCTACCTAATATTATTCATTTTAACCATCTACTATTCTACTCTAGGACAGTTATAGTAATATTTTATTTGTATTTTAATAAATAAATCTTGTCTGAAGACTAGATGTTAAAGCGAAGCCATTAGAGGTCAGGCAGTGGGGTCATACACCTTTAAAACATAGATTTGGGAAACAAAGTCAGATAGATCTGTGAGAGTTCAAGGCCACCTTGGGCTTCACAGAATCAAGGCAAAAACAGATCCATATGGTGGTGACTCACACCTTTGATTCCAGAAATATAGAGATATATAAGGTGGGATGAGACAACTATTAATGATCTTTCAGTCTGAAGATTTCTCAGAAGTAAGATCTCTATAGTGACTTGGATGTTTTGCTTTTTCTGATCTTCAGGTTGAACCCCAATATCTGTCTCTAAGTTTTTGTTACTTGTCCTACAGACAGTTTAGTCATTTCTTTGCCCATGGCTATTGTGATTAGGGTGACAAGGCTAGAAAAGTATATAGGGACCATAAGTGAGGATTGTTGTGGGCTTGAGAAGGGAATAGCAGGATACAGGGGATGAAAAGGAGAAAATAGGAAAACATGGTAGAGACTCCAAGTAGGGAAGAAGGGCAGGAGGTCAATATAGAGGAGGAGGGAGAGTGACAAATAACACCAAGGTCATTTCATAAAGCAACAAGGAATTATACTATTTTATATTTACTTAAAATTATATACTATATAAATATATAAGCATATGTACACATACAAATTTACATGTATATCATACATACATGTATTAAAGAAAGTTGTGGACAATGAGCAACTGACATTGACCTTCCTTCTCCACAAGAACAATATAAAAAATACAAAAACAAAACACAATGAATATTAGGCTCAGGACGCTTCCTATCAAATAGTGTGTCAGGGTAGTTCAAGCAACTTTAACAACAATATAGAGTATTGATGATCCCTTTCCTGCTTTATACATGTTACAAATGAACCATTAATACTAAGACAATGTATACTTTGGACACAAAACTGATATTTTGGTTTCGGTCAACAAATATTCTTAGAATGTGCCTAATACAGAATAAATGCTCCCAAGAGCATGCAATTTTAACTATGTGTTGTATCATGCAATCCTCCCAGACCCTTAAGAAAGATACTGTGACTGTTCATTGATTTTTAAATGGAAAGGGAATATTACTTAAGACAGCTTTATTAGAAAAGAGAACATAACGTACAAGCTTTTACACTGGAAACTATAAATATTATAAGGAATATGTGAGCGCTATCACTAACCCCATGTCTGCTTAAAGTTTGAAAACCAATATTTCTGATAAATTAATTTATGATTATTTTTATTTATATTCTAATGTTCATTATATATCTGGTATTTAAGTGTTTGTAAATATGTACAATAAATGCCATTGCTTTTGTATACATTAATTATATTAAAGAAAAAATACAGTTTTAATTATTAAAAATTATATGTGATTAGGATTCTAATTTCGTATTTATCGCATCTATATTTAAATTTGATCATTGTAGTCACCGTCTAGTTAAAACTTGACAGTACTTCATTACGCTGCAGTGTTTGCTTTTCTATAAAATGTGGAAATAAAGACAGACAGGCAGAAAGTGGATGCTCCCTCCTGCCATGTTCTTTTACTGGGGCTATCACTAGAATGTGTACCCAGAATGGGGAACATCGTCTTTCCAATAGCAAATCTTCCAATTTTGGTGGGGATCATCTAACCTCCAATGATCTAATAAAGAAAACTCCTCTTGTGCTCAGTTGCTTGGGTTTTAATTGTTTTTAGAAGTAGTAACATTGATAAACAAGATTAGCCACCACACAAGTCAATAATCATTTTCAGCATTATAGTGACATTGAATTTACCAGATATACTTTCTTAAGATGTCACTACATATTAATTCTATAACATATCACATGCTTAATGATTTTGATTTTTCATTAAACTTACAAATGTCACAGATACTAGTGTCCTTAAATGAATCTCTATAAACTCATGGGTAGCACCTTAGATTAGCAATAGGAAAAGAAACTATGAGTTATTGGGAGAGTCTTATTGATATTATAAATGCTAGTGGTATTAAAAATAAATTTGAAAAAAATAGGTGTTTCTGACATACCCTTTAGGCCATAGATCTCGCTAAATGTTTTGAATGAAAATATCACATATGAACAAAGTAAATGACAACTTCAGAAATTAATTATTTTCTTCTGAGAAAATAGAAAGGCATCTTATAAAAATGACTATGCTTTAATGTTTTTACCATAAATGTTAAAAGACAGTGCAATTATGTTAGATAAATGCACCATCTCATTTAGCTTAAATATGTGACTAATGAATAAAAAAATCATAAGAAATCACAACATACTGAGACACAGTTCTCTCCACCTGAAGTTCAGAATCATGTTACGTCTTTTCAACTCATATATTTTCTTTTATCCAAATAGAAATAGGTAAAAGAATTTGAACTATTTTTACTTGTAAAAATATGTACTTTCATTTTCAATGTGGGTATTGAAGGAGCCAGAGGAGTCAATAACGTGTCATACAGTATCAGGTAACCAGAGCTCATAGGAAATTTTTTTTTTATTTTTTATTCATTTATTAAAGATTTCTGTCTCTTCCCCACCTCCGCCTCCCATTCCCCCCCCCTCAGAGCTCATAGGGTCACTCAGAGACTGGAGCGAGGATCAGGGAACTTGTACGGGTCTGACCTAAGTACTCTACACATGTTATGATTCTCTAATTTGCTGTTTTGTGAGACTCTTAATAGTGGGAATGGGTTGTGTCTTTGACCTTTTGCCCAGTCTTTGTACCCTTTACCTTCTATTGGGTTGCTTTGTTTTGATGCTATTGTGTTTAAAAGATCTTGTTTCCTTGGAATCTTCCATTCCCACTGACTTTTAAACTCATTTTGCCTCCTCTTGGGTCCCCCTGAGACCTGAAGGAATGGATTCCATGGAAACATCTCATTTAGGGGTCTATACTCCAAGGTCTCTAACTTTATACATTCTTGCTGTGGGTTTCTCCATTTGTTCCCATCTCCTCCTGGAGAAAGACACTCTGAGACGGCAGTGTAAGGCACAGAATCTCTTTGATCCATTTGGTTTATGATGTCAAATAGCTCAAAGATTTCTCTGTTTACCTTTTTTTGTCCAATAACCTCTCCATTGACGACATTAGGGTATGAAGTCAGGCACTATCAGAGTGTGAGGGTCAATATGTGGTTTAAGCTATACTAATATTTCTTTTGTGAACATTGATGCCCATAGTTTTGATGCATAGTTGTTAAAAATTGCAGTGTCTCTTAGCTGAGTTTTCCTTAGATGACTATTCAGTGTCTATCTCATATAATTTATCATTAGTCTATTTTGTCTAATAAATTGGCCATATTAGTTTGCTCTCTCTAAGTCTATTTGTTTGGGATAGTTTTTCCTTCATATTTTACCAATAAAGTGATGTCTGTTCTTGATATTAAGGTGTATTCCTTGGATATAGCAGAATAGTAGATCTTGTTTTTATATCAATTTTTTTTAGTCTGTGCCTTTTTACTGTGGTTGAGATCTTTGATGTTGAGAGATATCAATGAGCACTACTTGTCTTGTTATTTTGTTGTAACAGTGCATATGTATATGTCTCTGTGTATATTTATTCTCTTTTTTTGCTGTCATTAGATTAATTTTCCTTCTGTTTTCTTTGGTGTGGTTAGCATTTTCAGGCTGGCTTTTCTCAGTTTTCTTCTAGAACCTTCTGTAGGGCTAGACTTGTAAATAAATATATACTGCTCTAAGTTGCTTTTATCATGGAAGGTCTTTTTTTTTTCTTTCTCTCTATTTTGATTGCAAGTTTTGCTGTGCACAGTAGCCTAGATTAGCATCAGACTTCCTGCTACAAATTTAATATTATGTTAATATATATCCTGCTATGTCTGTTTTCATTAATTTGGATGCAAGATTTGGTGATGCAAGGCTTTACTCCCAGTATTCTGCAGGCAAAGGGAGGGAGTCAAATCTGTATAAATTTGAAGCAAATTTGTTCTACATGATTAGCTCCAGGGCAGCAAAAGCTACATATTAAGAACTTTTCCCCATAAAAATAAAGCAATACATATCTATATAAATTATTATATAGTTTATATTACATATTTACATAAAACTAACCAAAGAACTATAGTTTTTAACTTCTGAGTTTGAGCACATGCAGTTGTGTGTGTGTGTGTCTGTGTGTATGTGGTATGGATACACTTTTCTATGATTTGTGTCTGTTTAAGTATTTGTTAACTTTCCTGCCAGAAAAGATTGAGCAAGCTTTCATTAATAATATACTGACAAAGATTTGTGTTTTTGCAACATTTTAAAAAACTCTTTATAGTATTCTAATTACAATCATGATAAAGCACATCTGCATTTTGAAACCTTCAGCTGTTGCATCCTCCTTAAAAAACAAAATCATTCCAAAATTCCTCAAGTCTTTAAAATATTCTACAAATTAATTTCAAATGTAATCAAGTATCAGCCATAACTTCCTTCCATCATTTGCTTGACTACATCTTTCCTAACATGTATTTTTAGTAATTTAATGTTTATATCATAATATTTTTATAATTACACAGGAGCAGCTGTAACAATATACATAAACATAGATATATGTATGTGAATTTGCAGACATGAATAATACATATTGATCAGCACATACATATAAATTCTTGTTGGAATATGTTTTTAAACATATAGAAATCATCTACATATATAAAAATACATTCACATATAATATTTTATGAGTACCCTCTTAACATTTCCTATTTCAGGTTAACTGTAATGAAGTCTAAACCCTATGAGCTTTATAAGCATAAATCAAGTGTGAGAGAGATCAGTACTACTTATAACTTTGATATTCCAAACATGATCATATTGTGTAATCAGTTTCTGAAAATATAATCAGTGCATTCACAAATCAGTTTTTGGATTAAATAAGTATGATATTTACACTTTATTGCTGGATATAAAATTTATCTTAAGATGAAAATAACCTACTTGGAATACATGTGTGTTTTCTAAATGTGCTTGATACCTGGTCTTTACTTAATATTATCATAAGACAGTCACTATATGCCCTTGTAATTTAAAGCTCAATAGCAAGTACTGTGTTACTTTAAATATCATCCTGTATAATGAGTGGATAGACAAAACAGTAATTTACATGATTATATAAACCACTGCATACAGAGTTGATTTCAAAAGCAACTGTTGATGAATTCTTCATTCAGGTTAGACAATATTAAGCAGCATAATTTTCCTCAGTGAACTCATTACAATAGATTAGATTTGTAAACCACCTAGTGATGAATATTAAGAAATAAGAAAATTCTGCTTTTCATGTCTGATCATCTTCAAATATGAAAATGTGTTTACTTCCTTCTTGATGAGGCATAATATAATTGTGTGAGATCAGTTCAGATTAAGGAATTTGTTTATTGCCTCTTTAAATTGAAGTCAGAGTTTTTCTTCCACAAAATTAGACACTATCTCACTGTTCACTGATCTCTCAACAAAGGATTTGAAAATATTGTTGATATAATCTTACTTTCTGCCAAACTTCTCTATCATGTATCTATATATCTACCTATATGTCCTCTTCCCCCCCCCCTCTCTCTCTTTCTCTTTCTCTCTTTCTCTCTGTGTGTGAGTTTCTGAAACTGCATCTTAAAAAATCAAAAACTTGCCTGGAGTTCAGAACACAATGTGGGGAAGTCTATCCTTTCCTTCCACTAGGTGGTTTCTGCTGAGTGAATTCAGGGTGTTAAATTTAGTGATAAACATCTTCAACTGTGTTACAGGAGAGTGGAGCAACTTTGTTTGTCCCAGCCACCTTGCTAGCTTACACCCAAAATAACCACACAGAAACTGTATTCATTAAAACACTGCTTGGCCCATTAGCTCTAGTTTCTTATTGGCAATTTTTTTGTTTGTTTTTTTTTTTTTTTTTCGAGACAGGGTTTCTCTGTGGTTTTGGAGCCTGTCCTGGAACTAGATCTTGTAGACCAGGCTGGTCTCGAACTCTCAGAGATCCGCCTGCCTCTGCCTCCCAAGTGCTGGGATTAAAGGCGTGCGCCACCACCGCCTGACCCCTTATTAGCTATCTCTTACATCTTAATTTAACCCATTTCTATTAATCTGTCAGCACAAGTTCGTTGCCTACCAGGAAAGATTCGACATGTCTGTGTCAGGTGGTTCCATGGCAGCTCTCTCCCTGACTCTGCTGTCTTCCTCCCAGAATTCCATTCTAGCTTCTCTGCCTTCCTAAGTTCCACCCTATCAACTAGGTCAAGGCAGTTTCTTTATTCACTACCAAATGAAAGCAACACACAAACAGAAGGAACTCCTATACCACATCTGAATAATTATCTTGCTGACATTCTTTCACAAAATTCTTTGTAATCCTTACAACACATCTGTAACATATGCATGCATGTACATACATTGTGTCTTGCATTAAAATCTTGACTATTAGGCACAATTTAGCAAAAATGTCTGGATTTAGAATCTTACATAGTCTGTTAAATAGAAGCCACACATGTACTAAGATTTGTATTATCTTATATGACTTTAAAAAAAAAAGAATAAATGTCATGAAAGAACTATGTCAAAAATGTTTTATTTCACAATGGCAAAACTTAAAGCATAATAATAAATTCTCCTGCCATTCCTTGTGAGCTTGACATTGGCAGATATATGTCTATAAAGAATGAATTTACCCTATTTCCATTTCTACCAGTAAATACATTTATCCTCTCCTACTACCTTATTTTCTAATTCCTAATAAACTTCTCCTTATTTTGGAGATTACAAAATTTAACTGGAGCATGATTTGATTTTTAAATATAAGTTTAAGAAAACAGAAAATAATCTGTTAGTTTCTATAATGTTCCAAAACAAATGACAAACCAAAATTTCAAACAGACCCGAAAGTCTAATAGAGTAAAACACTAATTAAATAAAACCTAGTTAGTAGGTTTCTCTGCTAAGAAGGCAAGGAAGAAACAGGTGAGCCATTTCTAAATAATTGTGATCTTAAAATACAGGCCATTTAAATAATGCTTTGAGACACACAGAACTTTTATGAGCTAATGATTTAGCTTTAAAGATAGTGAATTTATATGCACATGATTCCTTCTTTAATATTTAATTAGGGAATGAGTATAAAAATTGTTGAGATAGTACATATTATATTTTCTGAAACCTCATAGTTCAATTTGCAAGGAAGTAATGCATATCACTCATGTTCTGTGTCTTTCACAGAACCAAACAAGGTTCTATAAATCTCAATTTTTGATTATTTACTTTTTAACACTCTTCTGTATTGGATTTTGATTCTGAAGTTTCAAACAATTACATGCCTGTAGAAGTTAATTGAACATCCTAATTTTTTTTTACCAGACTGAAGAGTATCTTTAATATATGTGAAGCATGATTATGAGTACAATTTGGAATATGTTTCCAGAGTCTATTCTATGAAGCTAAATAGAATAGGCAAGAGAGGATCTGTTCTCAGGTGGACAGTTAACAGTCCATCATCAAAGCTCCTGAGGAAGCCAATAGCTTAAGAAAATTTGTCACAGTTGTGGTAGCTCAGGCAGCTTCTCTTGACCCTAGACTTTCAGACCTTGAAACATGGATCCATAACTAGCCATATCAATCTTTTGCATTTTTAATATTTGGGACTGAAAATATTCACTTTCCAAGTAGCTCTGAGATGGTCAGGTGGGGACTGAGCTCAGGAAGTCTAGTTGAATATAGCCTGTCAAGAGATTTCTCAGATACAGAAATTCCTAGAACCAATAGCATAATCAGTCTCCCTTGATATAGCCATACCCCCCTTCCTGGCATTGCTATTTGTTCTGATTCTCTGGAGAACTAATGTTTCTCACTGTTCAGTGCCTTAGACTTCGTATTGTTAACTAAAGCTTAAAACTTACCCATGATTCTGCTATGGCAAAAGAATGTTTATAGTGACATACAAAAAAATTAAATAGTGGGACTTGAGACGCTCCTGAAAGGAGCCCACGTTGCGGCGTCTGAGGGGTAAAGTGTGGCATTATGGCTTCTGTGTTGTCCCACGAAAGCCTGGTGCATGCCGTGGCCGGAGCCGTGGGAAGTGTGACTGCTATGACAGTATTCTTTCCCTTGGATACTGCTAGACTTCGACTTCAGGTTGATGAGAAAAGAAAGTCAAAAACTACTCATGCAGTGCTCCTGGAAATTATTAAAGAAGAAGGCCTCCTGGCACCATACCGTGGGTGGTTTCCAGTCATCTCCAGTCTCTGCTGCTCCAATTTTGTCTATTTCTATACTTTTAATAGCCTCAAAGCAGTATGGGTCAAAGGTCAACGTTCTTCTACAGGAAAAGATCTGGTGGTTGGATTTGTTGCAGGACTGGTGAATGTGCTGCTGACGACTCCACTCTGGGTGGTGAACACCAGACTGAAGTTGCAAGGGGCAAAATTTCGGAATGAAGACATTATACCAACTAACTACAAAGGCATTATCGATGCATTCCACCAGATTATTCGAGATGAAGGAGTCTTGGCTCTGTGGAATGGCACCTTCCTCTCCTTGCTGTTGGTCTTCAACCCTGCCATCCAGTTCATGTTCTACGAAGGCTTAAAACGGCAGCTTTTTTTTTTTTTTTTTTTTTTTGTTTTTTTCGAGACAGGGTTTCTTTGTGGCTTTGGAACCTGTCCTGGAACTAGCTCTGTAGACCAGGCTGGTCTCGAACTCACAGAGATCCGCCTGCCTAAAGAAGCGGATGAAGCTCTCCTCTCTGGATGTGTTCCTCATTGGGGCAGTAGCCAAAGCGGTGGCCACCACAGTCACGTACCCCATGCAGACGGTGCAGTCAATTCTGAGGTTTGGACGTCATAGACTAAACCCAGAAAACAGAACCCTGGGGAGTCTTCGGAATGTTCTCTATCTTCTTCACCAGCGAGTCAAGCGCTTTGGAATAATGGGACTCTACAAAGGCCTTGAAGCCAAGCTGCTCCAGACCGTGCTCACAGCTGCCCTCATGTTCCTGGTGTATGAGAAACTGACAGCTGCTACCTTCACTGTAATGGGCCTGAAGAGCACACACAAGCACTGAGGTGCTCCACGGAGCACTGTGGAGATGCACATGCTGCACAGAAAGAAGATGCGGCTCTCCTCTCCTCTCCTCCGGTTCCATCCGCACCACAGTCATTCCTGTCATTGGCTCGAAAGGCTCCAAAGGCTAAACAGGGAGCAGAGTTGGCTAGGCCTATTGCCAACTTAATTTTTATGGTGTTTGCTTGGATTTGGGGGTGGAGGTTAGACTAATATTGAAATATTGAAAACCTGAAAATGTAAGTTTGAGGGTGTTTATTAATTTTCGCAAGGAGTATGGACTTTCCACCTGAAGTTTTTCTCAACTTTGCCACTTGTTCTCTTTCCCCGAACGCAGGTTCTGACAATTCTAACGTACCTTCTCAATACTTTTATGTGTCTTAATCTTGGTAAAGATTTTCCTCACTGAAATAACATGGTGACTATGCCATGGGCATGACTTTATTTCTGTTCGACTCTTCTCCTCCTGCTCAATGAGAGTTACGTGAACTATTTATTTTGTGGGGAAATGAAAATGATTAATCCTAAATAATTTTCTTAAAATTTGTAAATGTCAAATATTTTTTAGTGTTTGGCATAGTTTTTTAAAATACATATTTATTTTGAATTGTCTTTTATTATAAAAAAATTAAATAGATACAGTTAATGATTTATAATTCCAAAAATATGCCAAACTCTGCTTGTTCATGGTTATGTGGGGGTTTAAATAACCCATTGTTTTGGCCATTCAAAAATAACCTAATATGAAGATAACTGTATAAGTCCCTTTAGGGATATTTTCCTTACTGTTTCTTGCATAAATTCTAATAACTATCACTTTATTCTAATAAAAACATGTTTGTTTTATATATAAGTATATAAAATTTTAACATAAAACAAGATTATATACAAGACGTGATTAGATATACCTTTTCTACATAGCTTCTCTCATATAAGCCCCTACAAATTTGCAAACCATACAAAAATGAACAAAGCTGACAGGAGACTTTAAAATGCACATTTATAAACAAGATTCTCAAATGGTTTGTGGTAATCCACTGCAACTTCCATTTTTCTTGGAATTCGATATTATTTAACTTTTCTCTAAAACACTAAAATTTATGCTAATTTTCTTAGTATCAGGTTTCATAATCTAATTCCATTTTTATGTCCAAAGAAGAGTAATACAATAAATAATACAATCTTTTTTAAAACTAGATGGCTCTACTTGATATTTGTACATTTATTAGAAGTGTGATGCTTTGATGTTGTGATGTGGGGTTCAACTCTGTATGCTGTGAATACCATTGATTAATATAGAAAGTCCTTTGGGCCTTTGCAGGAAGTAGAAGTAAGCAGGGAAAACTAAACTGAATGCTCAGAGAAAGAAGAGAGTTAGAGAGCAACCATGGAGGTGCTCCTGGAGACAGACACATTGAAACTTTGCTAGTAGGCAATGGCCATGTGGTGATGCACAGATTAGTAGAGATGGATTAAATTAAGACATAAGAGTTAGCAAATAAGAAGATAGAGCTAATGGGCCAAGCAGTGTTTTATTTTAAATAATATAGTTTCTGTGTGATTATTTCAGGGCTGAGCAGCCAGGAACCAACTGATGGCCTCCATCAACAAATTAGTACCTACCTGGCCAACTAAAATCCACATAAAACCCGAGGATGCTTGGAAAAGAATCATAGACACAAAAGAACAGATTTAAGCCTTATTTGGTAGCAGTTTTTTTTTTTTTTTTTTTTTTTTTTTGCCTGGGCTCTGTCTTCTAGAAGCAAGCAGAGGCATGGCTCCTTTAAGAAAGGTTTTCGGTTTTTCTTATTCAGAGGCTGTAGAAAAAAAGCCATACTGCTTTGAAATGGCTGTAGCTTCCTGGACTGTGCTGCCAGTTCTATGAAACATTCAAATGTGGTTTATAAGAAGCATATTACAAACTGCTTAATGGCTCAACATAGACCCGCTGCACACTTGGAATTGGGGCAGTGTATGTGGCTCAGAGGCAGTGAATGGACCTTTTCTGCCGTGTTAAACTGGGTGGGGCAAGCAGGAAATGCCATATATACCCTAGCAATGCTGCAGCTTAGATTCTTAAGAAGTGCTTAGCATTTTAAGAAGTGCTTCTGGTCAGAAAGTAATTGCATATACACAATAAAGACAAATTCAGTTTTAAAAAGACCTCTAAATGAGACATAGTTTATTTAAAAAATGTTTTGTAGGCTTAGGAGAGAGAAGAAAAAGAATATAGACAGTTATAAAAAGATGTAAATGGTATTAAAAAAAACTAAAGGTAAAGTCTTTGAAGAGAAAGTACAGACAGTCATAGATTATGTTTTAAAAACTTAGGACTTTTCATGGCATGATACATATCTGTTCCTGGCAGCACCGATTACTTCAAGAGGAAGATGGGCATCAAAGGGGCTTCTCATGGAGTTGGTTAGCCATTTGGGCAAGAAACTGTTCTTGCCTGGACTGCTTAATGGTATGATATGTGACCTGGACATGCAGGACCCACAAAGAAATGACTGTTAAACTTACCTAAAGGAGAGACCATCCATCTGGGTTTCTTCTTAATGAAGGAGACTGCAAGACATTCTTCAGGACACAGAAGAAAGTGACTAACAAACTGCCAATGTAGGTGGAACTGTCTTTAAAATTTCCTGCTTCGTGGAAATGTGTGCTGGATACTATGGGCCTGTAGGCTGAAGATGGTTGTTCCAACAGTACAGAAGAACTTTGGGTGACTGTTCTAGCAGCAAGATGTCTCAATCAATTCTAGACTTTTGGAAATTGCTTACAATGCACTCCCTCTTTACTTAGGTAATATATCCTTCTGGAGTCTTTGATAGTGTTGAAGAACTGATAGTTATAGTTTTACTTAATTATGATAAAAGATAAACTATATATAAATAATGTAGCTATAATTCTTGCTTGATATCTGTTTTGTTTTATGTAATTTTATTATGTTAAAGTTAAAACCTTCTTTTTTTATTTAAACATAAAATGGGATGTGATGTGGGATTCCCCTCTGTATGCTGTGAATATCATTGGTTAACAAAGAAGCTGTGTTAGTCCTGAGTAGGGAATAGAGGTAGGCAGGGAAAACTAAACTAAATGCTGGAGAAAGAAGGAGGGGATAGAGAGAAGCCATGGAGCTGGAGACAGACTCACTGAAACTTTGCTGGTAGGCTATGATCTCATGGTGATGGCCAGATTAATGGAGATGGGTTAAATTAGGATGTAAGGGTTAGCAAATAAGAAACTAGAGCTAATGTGCTAATCAGTATTTTAAATAATATAGTTTCTGTGTGATCATTTCAGGACTTAGCAGCCGGGAACCAACAGGCAGCCTCCATCAACAATGTTGCATCATTTAAACATATTGAGTTTCCTAATGATATCCTGCCATCCTCCATCTCAGTTTCTATACTATCTTTTTCTCCATTATGATTTTCTCTCCTGCAATGATTAATATATGTATATATTATTATAATTATTATAATTAATATATGTGTACATTAATATAATGTATATGTATTAAAGATACAGAAAAAGTTCTTTTCTTAGCATACGCATGATCTCTCAACATTAAGTGTTTTATTTACCTGAGATTTCCAGAGAGAATTCATTAATAATTTCTTTAAATGTTTGACTAAAATGATATGTGATTTAGACAAATAAATACTATGATGAACACTATAATTAAAGGTAAAAGCAGAAAAAGCAATAAAAATTAACAGAAAACAAATAAAATAATTAGGCTTGCTCTTATTTTGCTAGTAATTATTTTCTCCAAATGAAATTAGCAGGCAGAAATACAGGGTAATGTAACTACCTAGAAAATAATAATTATTTATTCATGTCTATAAATACATCCTGCTTCATGTATATGATTGGCTTGTAGGTATTTATTATTATTGGATACAATGTAGGTTTCATGTTTGAAATTTCAAGCATATAGAGTTGATAGTCTTACTCATTTGTCAGTGGACTTCAATCATACTCAGCTACTAACTAGATACATTGGCTCATGAGCAGGAGAAAGGTTTTAATGTAAAATTGTTAAAATTCTGTTAATCACAGAGAAATGTACTGTATTCTTTGACTTTTAATACTGTATAAGATAAATCAACTTGCAAATATTTACAAAATTTACAAACAATTGAAGTTATCATTGTCTCCCAGTACTCAGCCCTCTTTCTTGAAGACTAGGGGTACCATTAGAGGCCTGCCAAGGAAGGTGAAAAGCCATAATTATGCCTCCTAAGTAGAGTATAATTATATTTCTGGAGGTATTTTAGAAATTCAAAATATGTACAGAATTATCAACCTTTTGTATAGAGAACAACAAGGATATAACTTCATGAAATGCTAATCCTGAAGGCAAAAATAAGGCTATCTTCTCTACCATAAACTTCCTGGACATATCTCCTTTAAGTCTATACACCAAGCTAATAATGTACATAAGAAAACTTGTTATGTATCCAGGCTTTAGAAACATGCATTGCAAAGAATATTAGGATTACTAAATCTTAATGCTCTAGGTGTTTCATATAAAATTAACATTGCCAAAAAGGACAGGAAATTAACTCATATTAGAAATATCTGTAGATAATGCAATCACATAATTTAAAAGGTAAATATACTTCATAGTGTATTGGGGGTAATAAGTTAATTCATAAAAAATTCTATATTTATGAATATTTGTACCAAACTGTCAAAAATACAAATTTTAATTAGAAAAGGAGTGAGTGTAGCTGTAGCTGACTTGGTGAAAGAAGATATGATATAGATTTTGTTTACAAATGTGCACATATAACACAAACCATGATATGTTTTTTATATGTTGTATGCTTGTGACAAATACATAGTCAATTGGAACCTGTCTCCACAGTACTTTATGTAATGGATTCTGTAAATGTGAAACAGACAAAATATTTGTGGGATATTCTCTCGCCTTTATAAGAAAAAAAAGGACTAGAAACATAATAACTCTTTATTCAGTTTTAGGCTTTTCTAAAAGAATTTACATTAATGAGAAATCGAATACTACAATAAGTACAGGATTAACATGATTGAAAATAGGGTTCCTAAATAGGTAGCAATCATTTTCTTGTGATATTTTAATATTACTTTCTACAAAATGAATGCTTTTTATAATTTGTAATTGGAATTTAACTATTAATTATTGTTATATTTTTATCATTTAAAACAATTTTGGTTATATTCTTCCCTCACCACAATATACTTCCAGAGCCTTTTCTCCTCCTACCCACCCAACTTTAAGTTCTACCTCAAAAAACAAATACCCAGCCGGGCGAGGCGGCGCATGCCTTTAATCCCAGCACTCAGGAGGCAGAGGCAGGCGGATCTCTGTGAGTTCGAGGCCAGCCTGGTCTACAAGAGCTAGTTCCAGGACAGGAACCAAAAGCTACGGAGAAACCCTGTCTCGAAAAAATAAAAAAAAAAAAACAACAACAACAAAAAAATACCAAACACAATAGTAAAAACCCCAAACAAAGAAGCAAAAAGTAACTGTTAAACTGTAACTAAACAAAAACATAAGGGAAAAAAAAACAAAAAACAAAGCAACAACAAAAAAGAAAGCTGTGAGTTGTGTGGTGGTGGTCATATTGATTTTAAGGACCTTAATTTTCTGGTGACCTCCCTTCTCCCCTGGGTCTTACACTTTTCATAACTCTTCTTCTTTAGGGTTTCCTGACCTCATCTGAGGAGAAGGATTTGTTGTAGACATCCTATTTAGGACTGAGTGTAGCAGGGTCTCTCACTGTCTGTTTGGTGTCTGTCTGTGGGACTCTTTTTGCTCTCATCTGCTACAGGAGGAAGCTTGTTTGATGAGAGCTGAAACAAGGCACTAATCTAGGAGTATAGCAGAATGTCATTATAAGTAATTTAATCAGTCATGTTTTTTTTTTTTTTTTTTAAGCAGTATTATTTGGTATTACTTTGGGATCCTGGGGCATCTTGTCTTAGGTTCTTTGTCACCCTAGCAGTATCATGTATGGGTTTCATCTTGTGCAGTGGGCCTTAAATAAAATCAGTTATTAGTAATTTCTCCCACACGCTTTCTGCTACCATTGTCTTAAGATACCTTGCAGACAGTAAACCATTGTAGATAAAGTGTTTGTGCCCTGCTTGGTGTTTACATTTCTGTAGTGATATTTCATTTTTTTAATAAACAAAGCTTGCATGAAGATCAGAGAATAAAACAGTTGCACTGATCAGCTTTACCAATCTGGCAGTGGTCCCATATACCTTTAATTCCAGAAGGCACACTAGTTTGCTGTAGAAACCACGTAGTAGTGGTACACACCTTTATTCCAATATTTAGTGTGGAATATAATATGGGAGGAGACAGCTTTCCGAGTCTCATTCTGAGACTCCTGGAGGCAGGCTCTCCATTTCTGCTTGAAGTAGAGTTTAGGAATCAGTAGCTGGTTGCTTTGCTTTTTTGACTTTCAGGTTGAACTGCAGTATCTGTCTCGTATCGTGCCAACCTATTTCTCGTTGGGAGCATGAAGAATACTTTTCTGTACCAAAGTTGGTGGAATGTAAGAGTAAAGGCTCTATGTAGGAAGCAGCTGGTGCACATCTTTAATCGCAGGAATAAAAGATGGGAGAAGACAGGTCTCACTCTCAGTCTCAGTCTGAAGATTCATGGAGATAGGATCACCATTTTGGTTTGAGGAAGATGTAAGAGATGGTGGTTGGCAACTTTGCTATTCTGATATTCAGCTTGAACCTCAATATTTGTCTCTGTATGTTTATTATCCATGCCCTGTGTGTGTATGTTTGTGTTTAGAATCTAAAGGGATATTTTCAATACAGAGCTCTGCAACAGATTAGGTAACTTCTTTGGATACTTTTGTGGGGCACCACTGGCCAACAAATCAATTAGATGTAACCAAGTCCAGGTAATGGAAGCTTCATTTGGTGACAAGAAAAGATCAACTGGGACTCTATACCATCCATTATATTTGGTGATTTTTGTCATTTTCATATATGTATATATTTTAAGAACTTTCTATTGCCTTAAGTTAAGCCATAACAAGAGATATCTAACAAAATGGAAATATGGTATGTCTTTTGACAATGCGGCTTTAAAATAAAAGACATCTCTATGATGGGGGAGGAAATCATCAACTGCTGTCCATGTCCCAGGACAAAAATTGCTACAGTTGTGGTTGGTAATTATTGAGATGTGAAAAAAATAAATCATATTGCACCAATTACAACTGTGGGCATCCCAGTCTTTCTGAAGTCACTCACTTCAATCAAATAAATTGTTTTTCTTCTAATGTAACCTATTTCTTTTCAAAAGTTTCCATTTCAGTTGCTCTGAAAATAGGATATAGACAATGCAACAGGAAAGCATTGCTATAAATAAAAAATAATATAGATAAATAGATAGATAGATAGATAGATAGATAGGAGGAAGAAAAGGAGAAAACTTACCTTGATATGAAGCCCAAATACACCTATACTTGTCCATATAAAGTTATATATGAATCTTATGTACATTCATTTTTGCATGCCATAAATATATTTTAAAATACAATATATGATGATATGAAGGAAAAATGTATTATTATGTTCTCTTTAGGTTTCACCTGTCATGTTTATTTAATCAATTAAAGGTAATTTTATGCTTTTTTTTAGTAAATCTGAAAACCAGGAAATAATTATCAGAAATTCATTGTACCTTGGACATACATCTTAATTACTAGAGACAAAGAAGTATATTGATATATGCACACCTTCTATGTATTTTCTTTGATCAGTAACCATTGCTAGTTCCTAGTAATCAATGTAAATAAAAACAATGTAAGTTAAAAAAATAGATAACTTCTTTTTTATTTATTTATTTATTTTGGATTTTTGAGACAGGGTTTCTCCATAGCTTTTGGTTCCTGTCCTGGAACTAGATAACTTCTAAACTGTGATAAATACACTGTTGTTTATATACACAAATATGTTAGACATGATCTTTGAATAAGTAAAACATATAGTTACTAACAACAAAGAGATCATAACAGCTTCAGATTTAACACATGACAATAATCATTTCCATTTGTCTCTGTTTTAAAACCTTTTCTTGGTATGGAGAATGCAAATATGATAATTCTTGAGATATTACTGATCAAAAATTTGATGCGGTATATAATATATATATATATCGAAGAAAACTTCAATTAAAATACCTAAAATTTTAAAAGAAAACAGTGTAAGTTCATAAAAATATGGAATTCAAGGGTACCTAAAAAACTTCAGTGGTGTTTGTTCTATGTTCATACATTTAATGCTTAATATATTATTAAACACAGCTCCAGGCAAAAGTTCTGTTCCAAAGAATGGAAAGACCATTTCATGAACCAAAAATACCCTGTGCATAATTGAACTCTGTGTACCCATATGCTCAGTCACAAGTGGAGACAACACTTCAAAATGTGATATTTCATACTCAACTGTGTGATAAAGACTGCTTGTAAATGACATACAGAAAATTCTTTTATCCTGCATAATGTTGAAGGCCTAAAATGCACTATACAGTCATTATTTTGAGACATTCAGTCTGGTCTCAATGATAGATTTTTACTCTAATAACAAAAAAATTAATAGGTAGAAGCTAAATACAACTTGAATTGTGCATTAGATTCACTTACTATAACTGAAATAATCACAGAGAAACTGTATTATTTGAATCAGTCCAGAAGGATATGATATTACCTAAGTAAACAGTTGCCTTGTAAGCAACTTCCAAAACTCTAGATTTGACAGAGGCATTTTGATAACTGGACAATCACCCAAAGTCCTTCTGTACCTGTACCTTTGGAGCATCCATCTTCAGCCTAAAGGCTCATAGTTTCGGGCAGACTTTTCCATGAAACAGGAAATTTCAAAGACAGTTTCACCTATATTGGCAGTTTGTCAGTCACTTTCTTCTGTGTCTTGCAGAATGTCTAGCAGACTCTTTTGTGTAGAAGGAATCCCTTAAGCAGGTTCAGCAGTCATTACTCTGTGTGTCCTGCATGTCCTATTAAGCAGTCCCAGCAAGAGCAGTTTCTTGCCCAAATGGCTAGCAAACTCCATAAGGAACCTCTTGAATGCTCATCTTTTTCTTGAAGTAGACTGGTGCTACCAGGAGCAGATGTGTCTTCCTGTCATGAAAATCCTAAATTCTTAAACATTTTAAATGCCATATTCTGAAGGTCTCTGGAAGATTTGAAGAGTATCTACCTTTCTGAAATACATCTCTGTACATCTAGAAAATCTAACTTACATGACTACAAGCTTGACTATTATAGATGAATATCTATTAACCTATATTTCTTAGTTATACATTACATTTTTAATGAGAGACACAAACACAATACCTTAATCAAGATCAGAAATATACATATGAAAAGATAGACCTTAAATTTGTATTAATAAACCAAGAGCCACACCAATGCAAAGTATCCATCTCTATAGCATATCCACTTTTAATGTAAACAAACATTTATAGACAATATTTGAGAATGTGAGCATTATTATTTCTCTCCAAACTGTTTCCTGCTGTTTATTGGGTGAAGTAATAATATTTTGAGGGGTGTATTTTTGAGTAGTTTTCAAGGTAACCTTGTAGGAAGTCTTGGTCCATCAAATTATATTGGTCTGAAAGCAATCCACAGATTCTCATCTTCTGTCGAAACAAAAGAATAACCTCTTTCCCAAAGCAACATGTCCTTAGACTCAAATTTTTAAGTCACGATACCTTTATAATAACATGCTGGTTTAGCTTAGCAGCCCATACAATGAAATATCTCTCTGTATTTAGCTCCATCCTAGTCAAAAAATTCAAAGAAAACACAGTAATATACATAATCCAGACTCTATGTGTATATTTCATCTTTACATGGCTTATTTTACTTACTCCTTTCAATCTATGATTGTCTGTACTTTGTCTCTTTAAAGACTTTTTTTTTAAAAAATTTACTTCTTTATAACTCGCTATACTCTTCTTCCCTCTCACAAACCTACATACATTTATCCAACACTGCGACTCATTTAGAGTTCTGTTGAAATAAGGGGTGGCGGGGCTGCATCCCCAACACCCCGACAGCTCACACGGCTAGCTTTACCTGAAATAATTACACAGACACTGTATTCTTTTAAGCACTGCTTGGCCCATTAGCTTCAACCTCTTAACCCATTTCTAATCATGTGAGTAAGCATCCCAAGGTGTGCTAACGGGGAAGATTCTAGCCTACGTCCATCATGGGTTGGAGCTTCATCCAGAGTGCCTCAGAGAGCAGAGCTATCCCGTCTGCCCGCTAGACAGGAGCATGGCGTCTCTCTCTGAGGCGTCTGGCTCTGAGCGGAGCTGCATGCTTTCTGTCCTCACTTCCTCTTCCCGCCAGCATTTTGTTCTGTTTACTCCACCCACCTATGTTCCTACCTATCAGGGCCAAGGCAGTTTATTTAACCAATGAAATCAACAGATTGATATATTACACTCCCACATCAGAGTTCTTTTATGTCTGAATCTGTCCTTATATTGTTATCTGTAATTCTTTACTGTCTTGAAGAGCTTTTAAAATGGTAAGAAGTTTGGTTGCAGCTGCTCTGAATGTTGGCTCCACCACTGTCCATTTTCAGAATGGTCCACGTACCATTACTGCCAGATCTAGCATGAGCCCCTCTCAGGACTTTAACTCTGAAAATGAGCGTGAGCAAATAAACCCTTTTTATGTGGGTAATAGCAAAATCTGCCATGCAGCGTACTGTGCAGCCTAAAAATATATCTGTGTATGGTGGCGGGAATCCACCATGCTCTCCTGCATGTGCATGCCTAGCAGACCTCATCCTGCTGCAGGCCCAGGTAGGGAGTGCCAAGCCACAGGCATGTTCTCAGGCACTTTCTCCCAACCCTGATTGGGCATACAAATACTCGGACCCACAAATATCATTCAAATGCCCCAGAGCCAGAGTTTTTGCAGGCAGCATGGCACAAAAAGATGTGTTTCAAAATAGCACAGATTTTTTTTCCTCTATAGCCAAACCAGGAAGTCCTCTCCCAAAGGAGCATACCCAAGAAAATGCCACTACCAAACCATGCTTAATTCTGTTCTTTTGCCCTTTTTAAGCTTTCTCGGGTTTTACATGGATTTAGTCTACCACGTTGGCATGCAATTTCTTGAATGGAGGGTCGCTTGTTTGTCGTAGCAGCCCAGAACCAAAATGATCAAAGAGAAACTGTATTATTTAAACCACTGCTTGGCCTATTAGCTCTAGCTTTTCATTGGCTAACTCTTACATATTAGTTTAACCCATTTCTATTAATCTGTGTATCACTATGTGGTTGTTTACTTACTGGCTAAATTTCCTAGCAGCATCCGTCTATGGAGGCTCCATCAGTTCTCCCTTACTCCATCCTTCATCCTCCCAGCATTCAGCCTAAGTTTCCCTGCCTAGATCTGTTTTTTCCTGGCATAGACTCAAAGCAGTTCTTTATTCATTAACCAAGAAAATCAACACACAGACAGAAGGACTTTCCATGCTAAGGTTCCTTTGTTTTTTTACTTGTTTGTTTGCTTCCTTTGTTTAATTTTATTTTGTTATTATTTTAAAACATTATTTGCGTCCTTCCCATGAAGAGTCAGGGAGGGTGTGGATTTGGATGGCAAAGGCAGTTGTGAGGATATTGGAGAAGGTGGGGGTAGGGAAACTATAAGCCTAATATACTGGATAAAAAAAAATCTACTTTCAGTAAAAGCAAAATAAACAAGAAAGAGAGAGATAATCGTGCACAACTGGATTAAAAAAAAACTTTCACCATGTTTCACTGGATCCGGAATGTTGTGTCAGTCTTTTATTAGTCTTCTGTTATGAAGCAGAGCATCCTTAACATAGATTAATATATACAGTGAACTACACTATATTTAGAAAACTAATAAGGAGGCACAATATGAGAGGGGCGAATTCTTTAAATGGTGAGCAACATTTCAAGGTATTTAATCTTCAAAACAACCCCAGGGCTGACAAGATAATTCAGTGAACAGCACTGCCTACTGCTCCTCTGCATGGCCCAAGATCCTTTTCCAGGATGGTTTTGGGTACTTCTAAAAAGCTGCTACTCTAGTTTCAGGATATCTGATGCCCTCTTTTGTCTTCTGCAGATACTTTACATACCCCAAAACAGGAAAATAAATACACACATAATTAAAATAATAAATAATAAATCTTAAAATAACTTTTTCATTTTAATGTTCTTATAATCATATGTTAATAATATCATCACTTTTCATAAAATTAACAAACGATCCCTGGTTTACTGATGTTTATAGCACTGGGTAAATATTGTGTCATATATTCAAAGATGATACAAATTTTGTTAAGAAGCAAAGTTCCAGTTTTTATCCCTTGGAATTGTATCACATTTTAACAGAATGGTTCAAAAATGAAAAGCAGTAATAGATATATAGATAACAGATAGATAAGGGGACAGGTGAATAGATAAGTATGATAGATAAATTGATAGAGGATATGATAAAGTGTTGCTCTTTTGGCTTAAATTTATACTCAAGGTTTTTTGCATAAATTTAATCTTATCATGGATCTCCATAAGTGTTAGAAAATTCATTGAAATGTAAGAAGTAATTATTATAATGATCAAATGTAGATTTTAAACTATCTTAGTTACACAAATAATCCTGTTGTCTTTTGACAAATAAAATATTAAACAATATATAAAATCCTTGTATTCACTTTCTTAGCAGTTATGTGTTTTATTATGTTGATCTGAGAAATAAGTGTATCATCAATATAAAGAATCAAAGTAGGAGAAAAGAAAAAGGACAAAAAGAAATACAAAACTTGATATAATAATATGACTGTACACAAGGAATTAACATATACTACTTTTTTCTTTCTTGTCTTTAATGAGGTATAAATATTTTTCATATAATATATCTTTACGATATTATTTTCCCTTCCTGAATTTCCATTAGAGCGTCTTCACCTACACACTCCAGTGTCTAACAGTATATAATTAGGGTGGTTGGCATTATAATTAGGGTATTAAATTCTTGCTGTTGATCAGGCAACCATAGGTCCTCATAGCCTGGACTTTTTGAAAACAGCCACAGTCCTATTTTCTTAGTTCTAAGTACTCAGTCATTTATGTGGCATTAAAATTTCATCCAGGCAAAAATATTTATTCACTCTATCAGTAAAAACTAGTTGTAATACTTTCTTCTGTATTAGAAATACTTTTGTTTAGTATTGACTTAATTTGCAGTTGTTTGTTGTTAATTCTTTGCTTTTGGAAACATGCAAAATTGGAAGAAAGCAGAGAACATAACAAACTGGCATGAAATATTAATTTCAAATTGTTTCCTTAATTTGTAGTGCTTCCTAATTCACACAAAGGTGAAAATAATCTAAGTTAATCAGCTCTTCCTTTGGAAATAGATTTGTGAAATAGCTAAAGTGTCTAGGATGCACATGGAATCTTGTGATTGGACTACTCCAGCAATCTCTGCTGGAAATTGTGAGCATGTGATTTGATCATATGTTCATATCTATCTTCTACTAGCTATTTTTGCTTTTAGTTAACACACTCATTGAAAGGCACTATTATCATGGATCATTCTCTTCACTATATAGATCACTATTTCATTCAGAAGCTTGGTAATAGCCTGCAGAGTTATCTACGCTTCTCTAAACCCTATTATTTTGCAACTCTCGTTATACTGCCTATCACCCTCATCCCAATCCGGCCTCTATCTGGTTACTCAAATAATCAACATTTTTTATATTCCTCCAACACAGTGGGTTTCCTTAGAGCAAGTCTTTTGTATTCATCTCTCTTTACTTGAAAAGTTTTTCCCAAATGATAACAGACCTTAATCCCAATTACTCCAAAGTATTTCAAAAAGGAATAATATAAATAATATGATAAACTAGTTCTAATTCTCTACTTCATTCCACTTATTATATAATTCATTACTTTTAGTCACATAGATTACTTTATTTCTTATTTCAATACAGTACAATATGGTAATTATACTTACCAGAAGTAGTAGATGCCTTGTTTATAAATTTTCAAAATCTTCGTAGTTTTTTTCACCCTTTGAGATAGCCTTAATGCTTACAACAGTACCTGAAATGCAGATGAATTCAACTGATATTATTACGTGGAATAGTGAAGACAAAATGTGTTAACAAATACTAGATTAGTGAATAGTTTAAAGGGGGCTATTAGATTCAATGAATTTATGAAAGTTAGTGGGAATAATGAGAACTGTTATATTTCACCTAGCCTTCAAATTGTGGAAACAATCTGGAAAATTCACTCAGAATTCATTGAATTATTATTACAATTCCAACAATCTTTAAATCTACTTTTTTTTCTGTATTTGTGTGCTGGGAATCAAACCAAGAGCATATTTCATGCTGAACAGATTTTATACCACTAAGATATACCTTCTGCATTTCCATGAGTCTTTTAGAATCCTACAATGAAATGTTTCTGCCACATTTATTAATTTTTAATGCTTAAATGCTTACCTGCTAATTTACAAATCTAAGTAATAATTTAACCTAAAACATCAGAGAATAACCTTTTCATACATTTTATAATGCCATTGCCAAAGGCAGGCTACTACTGCTTGATACCATATCCACCCTCAAAATAAATGGAATTACAGGCCAACACTTACATTCAATTACCAGTGTCCCAATTGCCTGGTCTTTGAAGCAGTACCATACATTTTAAAAAGGTCTGTTTACTTTAACAATATAATATATTGAAAAAGGATTTTAAAACACTTGACATCTATCTCCCCAGAATATTGTGCATTGCATGTAGCTGCTATTATACACAAAACAAATAATTAAATGCCTATATTTGAAACCAACCTCTGTCTATAAGAATTACAGGAGAGAGCCTTTGTACACAGACATCAGAAGGGAAGAAGTCATCTTACTTAAGGTAAGTGCAGTTTCTGCTTTAAAGACTTTCACACATAAATTTCTCTCAGGAAATGCACAAATTTGTTTTCTAGGTTCCAAACAGACATTCATTAGAGGGCCTGGTGAGGGTCTCTAGACAGGCTTAGGTGATTTGAGGCTGTTTATGAGGTAGCACCTTGTGTTTGGAAAGATCCCATTGGCCTTTGTTACACACTGTGTGTGCAAATAGATGTGATGTTTAAACTTACATAGCAAACCGCAGCAAAAGGCTTTTGCAAATTCGTTTCTAATGTGATAGTTTAAATGTGCTGCCACATGGGTATTTATGAATTAGAATTAAAAGCGCTCAGAAGGATGCAGCACAGAGAGAATCAAGCAAACTGCTTGCTGTTGCGAAGGGACCAGGAAATGTCGAAGACATGTTTCAGGCTGATGTGGGGTAGAAGCGATATATCATGGGGATGTTAAATCTATGTGTCACCTCAGTGGGCTTCTGATACACTGGTTTTGTGTATAAGGAAGAAAAAAAGTGATTGTCCCCAGAGCTATGTCTTTAGTGTGTATGTCTATTTCATCACTGATCTCTCGGGTATGATGATTGCTTTGTGAGCATAGTCTGTGTCATAAAACTCACCCAGAGTCCTTGGCTACAGGAAATCTCTGAGGAGAGGTGGAGTGATGTGCTTTCTTTGGTTCCTGGCCCCTGCTGAAAAAAAACTTTTACTTTTTTCCAGGGAATACTAAATTGAAATAACATTGAGCAGTAGACAGACACAATAGTCTGATCCGCAGGACATTTCCAAACAGGGAAAGTCCAAGCCTTGGTGTACTTGTAACAATGATACGCAGATGGGGATTAGAATCTGGTGAGAAACTGTGGGCTGATGATGTGTTGACAATTTTAAATATCTGTTCATTCCCACATCACCAGTCAGGCTATTGCCCGTACTACTGGGGAGACTGCAAAGTTCTTCAGGTAATTAATTCAGCTCATTTGCTTTGTAGAATATTTAGCTGGGTACAAATATCCAGCTCAAAGAAACATCTACAGAACCCGGTCTTTAATACTAATGATTACCCGATGCATGGTTATATATGTAGAGAGAGAATAAAAGGCTGAATATCACCTTAGATGCTGTTGTTCTAAGTTTAAGTTAAATGATATAAAACATTTATCCTTAACTGACAGCAATGACACAAAGATTCCCCCTTTGAACAAGCTGCTAGGAAATGCAAAGCGAAGAAGACAATTACATAAGTGAAAAACAGATGATTTTCTGTTTAGCTTAACGAAAAACATGTCAGCTTGAAAACAGCGTCCAAACGCAGACTCTCCTGCAAAATCAAATGCTTCCGTTAATGCTTTAATGGTTTGGCTTTTGAGCTCTGCCATCTTCCTTCCATGGACAGCCATTTCTTTTTGTCTTTTAAACTCATGCTGACATTTTTTAACTTGTTTATTTAGTTATTATTTGGTTTAGATTTTTCATTGTATGCTTTTAATCACAAACTACTTAAGAATATTTTGTATAAATATGTACCGTATTATTTACATACAGTACTTATCTATACATCATATTTTTATGTACGCATAGAGTATCCTTTAAGCAGCACACACATATATATATATATATATATATATATATATATATATATATATATATATATATAATTGTCATAGGTATCATTCTATTTCAGTGAAGGGACACTATGACCATGTGGCTTATAAAGCAAAGTATTGAATTGGAGGCTTGCCCACAGTTTCAGAGTGTTAGGTCATGTTCATCCTGGTTGGAAGCCTGGCATCATGCAGACAGGAATGGTGCTTGAGCAGCAGCTAAATGCTTATATATGTTCTGAAAGTTGTAGGCAGAGAGACAAGACTGATCTGTGATATACTTCCTCAACGTCACAAAGCCACACATCCTAATAGTCTCTAAATAGTACAGCAAATTCAGGACAAGCTTTGAAATATATGAGTCCTTGGGGCTATTCTCATCACTTCATGAGCATCTATAATCTAGCTGTATAGAGCCGTTGTCCATTTATCATCTGTTAGTCATTTGTTAACTAGATAACCATATTTATCAAATGTCCATGTTAGTAAGGTATTTTTCAGTTGTTTTGTTGTTGCTAGGGGAGCGGGAATGGTATTTCATTTTCTGTTAATGGAGCCTCTGTGTATCATTAATAGAGATGGAGAAATATGACACTTATCTCATATCCTAATGAACTTTGTGCTTTTAAAGCATCAAGGCCACTCAGCAATTTAAGTAAGTATGAAATATCTTTATGTAGAAAATCTCTAAAACGACTATAATTTCATGAATAGAGAAATTTTTTTAAAATAATTTCAGCCACGGAAATCAAATACCTAGTAGCTTGATGATAAAAGCCATATCAGTGAAATTTCATGTGCCAGGATTTTATCAAACATACCTTGTCCAGTCAAGAGTCACCATTCAGCTTGTCAGGGAGGTTTCTGAAGTAAATATCACAGCTTATCTGTATTGATATGAGTTGGAACATGCTTTCAGTTCAAAGGCTAATATTAAAGGTATTTGGTAAAAATGCTCCCAAGCAATGGCTTAACTTTACAGAAACCTGAGCAGTGATAGTAGTTGAAACTAATAAGAGATTCACTGAAATCCATTAAGAATTCTTATACATCATGTTGGGGGAAGAGGGTATCATCAAGGGTAGGCTCTGAAGTATTGTATTATGGATCTAAAAAATTTCAAAGCTATGCAGACATATAGGACTCTATATGAATCCAGACAGTCTATGGATGAATACTGGTTTTTCACCTAGAACTGACCTTGAAACAGAAAATGAAGACTAATAGAATTGTAGGCAGGCAGGCTGTTCCAATCTCTGCCAAGTTTAAGACATTTAAAGTTTTATATATCAGCCGAAAATTGAACAGACAACAAAATGTGCAGAGATCAGTAAGTGGACACAGAGGAAGTGGACACATGAACTCCCCATAAATAGTAGAACGAAGCTTCATTGAAGAATGAACAAAAACAATGACAACCCCAGGTGCGTAGGTAGATCTATGTGTTCATCAATTCTATATCAATTGACAAAATAACTAAGGCAATAAATTTAGGAAACGGTATTTTTCTCTCATAATTTTGGGTGCTGACATCCATGTTTCCTTGCCTTATATCTGAGTTAAGATGCCTTTGAATCTGTACAATACATCATGTTAGACGTCTATGAAGAGAGACTCTACGCTTCACCTTGGCTGAGAGGTGGGGACAGGAATGACGAAAATTCTATTCAATGATCTATTGCCTACAACCCAACCCCCTCCTACCTGTGTCCACCTGTTACCTGTTCTAGAACAACCCCTAACTTCTCTGCCATGATATAAATTCTCTTCAACACTAGCATTTGGTGATGGTCTTTATTCATGCTCTAAAAATTTCATTTCTAAAGAATTCTAACACATTAATTAATAATCATTAAACTGATTATAATGAAGCATACAATTTTGGCCTATTCCCAGAAAAAAAGGTAATGGAATTGATGTATAAAACAATAAATTACTGATGTATAAACAATAAAGTACTGATACAAAATATTGTGCTGAACAAAAAATTCAGTTTTCAAGCTTATTCATGTTTATAACTCATATTTGTCATTTTCTCACTGTTAGTACCTTTTTATTTTTATTATTTATTGATTTTTATTGAACTGTACATTTTCTCTGCTCCCTTAATCTATATTTTTAAAGTTTTGAGAAGCAATTGGTTGGTGGCTTAAAGATAATACAATTGTTTTATTTATCGCCAAGAGACACAAAACTTCCTAATATTTTTGTTTAATGACTCATTGTCTGCCAAACATATTTACAGTTTATATGAGATTAGTTATTATAAAAAGAAAAATATAGCTTAATCAGTAGCATAATAAAAATTAAATCATAGTAATTGCACTAGATGACTAATTAATCTTAAAATACAGAAACAGTCATTAAACAAGCAATTTTGAAGCTTGCAGTACCTCTAGTGCTGTAACATACTTGCAACGTTTGTTCTGCTGTAGGAACAAATGGAAATTCTTTCCATGTGCCAAAAGTATTAAAATTTTGCATATGCAAATATTGAACTTCTGCATAAGCTTTCTATAAACAGCTGTGATATTTTTTGTCTTATACATGTCTATCAGACTTTGTCATCTTGGCTATAACCTTTCACTAACTAAAACATGGATTATTGGAAGGATTCTTTCAAATGCTGTTTTTTGTTTATTGATCCAGATTATAATGTTATGGGTTGTATCACAAATAATTAACATGGAAGTATAGAGAGAAAATAAATGAACTCAAATATCTATATGATTAATAGGAAAACACACTTTCAAATATTGTATGTATAAGAACTAATCACATTAAGCTTATAATGTTGCATAAAAGAATTCTCATAAATAAATTTATATGTAATTGATTATTAGAGCAAATTATAACCTGAGACAATAAATGTTCAGTGCTCCTTTTCACTAGATTATATATTACTTTAAGAGTAAAATGTAAAATTCTTACTTTAAAGCTAAAATGATTTAGAAAGACAGAGTTGATTTACAAAACAAATGAAATTGTAACTGATCATATTAAAAATCTAATTTTATTAATGCCAAAAAACATAGCATCAAATAATAATGTGAAACATTCGATTATTTAACTGACAAAGATGAAAGAGATTTATAATATCATAAGACCACATCCAAGTTTCTCTAATCATGTTTTTCTTACTATTTTGTCAATTTGTTTATGTTTTTCCATCTGTATTTTTTTCTAGAAAGTGTGCATAGTGGCAAGAAATTCATCTCCAGTTCCCTAGTATATCTTCTGTGATTAAGCAGTATATGTTGGTTCTTAATAATTATATTTTTTAAGGTATGATTGGAAACTCTTTTCTCTGAAGTTTCAATTGTGAGCCACATCCTCTTCTACAGACATCCCTATTATCACTTTGCTCTCCAAGCTGCTTTTGCTTGAAGAACATGGGTATCATCAATATTCATGCAGAATAACTATGACAAGTAAAAATAAAGCTAAGATACCTTTGTTCCTATGTCTCATGGTGCTTAGATTGTTCTCCTTACTTCCATCTCCTACTATAACTCAAGTGACCAGTATCACAACTATGCAAAATCTGAAATACATATCTTCCAAAGACATGCTTGAATGTGTTATATTTTGTCTGTAAGACTTCTATAATTACTTCAGAACAAGGTCACACAGCTTAGACGGTACTCATAACCCCTTTTCCAATAAACATTATGAACAATAACATATAATCAGAAAAATTCATGATTATGTAGAGCTGGAGTGATGAGGACAAAGGGAGTATCAAGGATGCTCTTTTCAGTTTGCACATGGGTGGGATTCAACTGCAGAAAGAAAAGATTTTACTCTTAGTGTTCCAAGTTCTAACAGAGTTGAAGACAAACTATGGTACTATTACAGGACTGTGGGTCAAACCTATAACTTACAAATGTTTAGAGTATCTGAGGAAGAAGAAAGAAATAGTCTGTGCAAATCAACTAATGTATTTTCTTTACCAATATCCCATCTCTTTAGCACAATGAGAAAAGTATGCACCCATCTGTTTCACTTGTGGAGGTGAAGTTGAAACTTATAATAACTTAATAATGTTACACAATGAACTAAAAATTTAAATGTCAAAATGAAAATATGTAAAAACTAATTCATATAAAGGATCTAAAAACTTTGAGAGAAGTCAAAACTTTGCTGTTAATGAGATAGTGATGATAATGTGGATGATTATCTTGATTGTGATGAACATGATTGAGAGAGAGAAAGAAAAAGAAGCGTAGGAAGAGAGATTATATATATCACATCTATTTTCTGTCTACCTAAATAGAGAGTTAGGTGGACAGAAAAATGGATGTGATGTGAGAAGGAAGTTATTATATGATTAACTCATTTATGAAGATTCAAATGTGCCAGGTAAACTCCAACTAGATATTCCTGAGCTACTGAGAGCTTAGATTAGCATAGTTCTGAAAGCCACAGAACAATAGATATGAATTCAAATAATTGGCATTAACCATTTTTCCTCTTAGGGTATAATGTGAATATTAATTTTATTCTGAGTCCTTGTATATGTTTGTATGATATCAAAATACACATTAAGGTTTTAGTAGACTCCAAAACTATATGTTGTGATTAGTTGTCTTTTCAATATTATATTATAATATTATAATATTTATATTATAAGTGTTATAAAAATGCCATGAATTTGAGGAAGAGCAAGTACAAGTAAAAATTTGGACCCAGGAAAGGAACTACAATATGATATAATAACATTTTAATCTTAAAGTATTTTTAATTTTGAAGGTATATTGTATAGGACATATAATAATAAGTTAACCATTATTTCTACATTTCTAGTTTCTATACTTTAATTGAAGCTCATTTACAGTCACATTAAATGAAATTTGAATAAGGAGATTTTTGTTATATTATTTTCATAATTTTATTTACCATGTATGACTTTGGAGGAATAATGAACTACTTTTGTTTTCCCCTTTAGTCTTTCCCCTTTTCTCTATTATTGGGTTCTTAGCTATATCATTTAGCTTATTTCATTAAGTTATTTTATACATTGCACTGTTAGATATTTTTAACTTCTTAGTACTTCTTTTCTTATATTTTTAGACACTGGTTTTATTTCATTTTTTGAAATTGAATGCATTTTGTTATTGTACTTCTGTTATTAAAATTCTTAAAGTTATTGTAGGGCAAATAAAATACCCTTTTAAAGCTTCTTATTATTCCTCCCTTATTTTATATTCCCTATATACACATAACATGCATTGGAGTAGACATAAACTTTTGCTTTCATTGAAATAGATTTTCTTCATATACTATATCCTGATTATTGTTTTTCCTCTCTCTACTCCTAATTCCTTCACATTTTCCTCCCACCCATATCCACTATATTTATATGTAGTATTAGAAAACAAACAGGCTACTAATGGATAATAATATAATAAGATAAAACAAAAACTTAACTATCAGACTAGAATAAAACAATAAGAAGGAAAGAACTCAAGGAAAGAAACAAATATGAATGTGAAGATCCATATATTATCAAATTTCAAGATTTTGTAAAACAACTCAAATGGGAACCATATTTTCTATGCAAAGGACCAGTGGTGTATAATATATATTGAGTAAATAACAATACACTTCTAAAGACAAAATAGCAGTCTACAAAATGGGAGAAGATTTTCACCGATCACACATCTGACAGAGTGATGATTTCCAAAATATATGAATAGCTCAAGAAATGAGACATATAAGAAAATCCAAATACTCTAATAAAAAATGCAGTACAATTCTAAACAAGAATTCTCCATAGGACTCTCAAATGGCTGAGAAACACTTAAATGTTCAGCAACTTGAGCCATTAGGGAAATCCACACATCTTCAGACATGTGATTTTTGAAAAGGAAATGCAAATAAAAATGACTCTGAGATGGCATGTTACACCTATCAGAATGGTTAAAGAAAAAAGCACAAGTAATAGTTTATGCTTGAGATGATGTTGAGCAAAAGAAACGAGGTACCTAAAAGTCTAACTCTTAAGAATTCCCTCTTAGGGTTCAATTAAAGCCAACACAATAAGGTAAAAGGGGACTAGAATTTTTTTTGTTTTGTTTTGTTTTTTGTTTTTCGAGACAGGGTTTCTCTGTAGCTTTGGAGCCTGTCCTGGAACTAACTCTTGTAGACCAGGCTGGCCTCGAACTCACAGAGATCCGCCTGCCTCTGCCTCCCGAGTGCTGGGATTAAAGGCGTGCGCCACCACCGCCCGGCTGGGGACTAGAATTTTAAAGTTTATTCTGAGGGTTATTGTCTACTCCCACCAGGATACATCTGTCCATTTTTTTTTTGTATTTTCTTTCTTCTTATTTCCTATTCTTCCTTGTTCTTTCCCCATTACAACATTCCCAGTCATATTTACCCTTATAACCAGCAATTTCCCAGCCTTTACCAGGTTCAAGGGCTGGGATTCTTTTACCTCATAAAAATCAGGCAAGAATTTCACACACATGCACACATCTGTGACTGTTAATTCAAAGGCGGGAGTGGCTAGTGCATATCTGGTGAAATCTTTAATAAAGGAGTTAAAGCATCAGGTAATTCTAGATGGCAAGGTTAGTGTGCCATGTTATAGTTTTTGGTGGTTAGGTAAAAAGTTTATTTTTAGTAGAATTTTGAATAGGGCATAGATTGTATTTTAAATCAGCACAACCAATTATTCTCCCCCAGCTTGTATAGAGGATGTGTGCTAACCAGGTAACCTATGTAAAAAGTCAAAGGAGCTAATGGCTACTATCTTATTAGCACATTCACCAGACGCTGTCATCTTCAGGCCTAGGTCTGTAGTTTAGACTTTATTTCTCCAAATGGTGGAAATGAAGAGGAGAACCAGGCCTCTAAATTATCAGTTCCAGGTATGTAGTTATCAGTCATACTGATTGTGGTCTTTCTCCATACTGCACTCAATTATCTATTCTGCTGTCCTTGAGAGTAAAACAAAACAGTAAATTTCCTGAACTAAAATTATCAGTAAACTGAGGTAAAAGTGAGTGTAAGGACTTAGTAATCTTTTTATTAAGGTTAGTTTTGGTCATTGTATTCTATATCTATAAGTGAGACAAAACCAGAGTAGGAGCATTGGCAAGTAATAAATTTGTAGTCAGAGACTGCTCCTTCATTTTCCGGACCCCCAGGCCTGAAATAATCACACAGATACTGTATTAATTAAAACACCGTTTGACATATTACCTCCTGATTCTTATTAACTAACTCTTAAATCTTGAATTAACCCATTCCTATTATTTTGTATTTTACCAAATACTCATGGTTTACTGGTAAGTTTCCAGGGCAGACATCTTTCTCCTTCAGCAGTTACATGGTGTCTTCTCATCTCTGCCTACTTTGATTCTCTATCTTGGCGAATTTCTTCATTTCTTTATTCTGCCCTGCCAGAGGCCCAAAGCTGCTTCTCTTATTAACCAATGATAATGAAACGTATTCACAGCATATGGAGGGAAACCCCAATAACTCCCCTTTTCTTTCTAAATAAAAAGGAAGTATTTTACTTTAACATATAAAATTACATATAACAAAACATATCAAACAAGAATTACAGTTACAACATTTATATACGAATTTTCTTTTATCATAACTAACTAAAACTATAATTATATATTATTCAACTCTTCAAAGACCTCAGGACAATATAATGTTACCTAACAGGAACTTCCAAAGCTCTAGAATTGACAGAGACATCTCACTGACTGGACAGTTACCCAAAGTTCTGAAATATTGTGGCATCCATCTTCAGCCTATAGGACCATAGTATCTGGCAAACTTTTCCATGAAGCAGGAAATTTAGAAGACTGTTTTGACTCTATTGAAAGTTTGTCAGTCACTTTCTTCCATATCCGCAGAATATCTGGGACTCTTTTATGAAGCAGGAAACCCTAACAACTGCTCACCTTTTGGCAAATTCAGCAGTCATTTTTCTGTGGGTCCTGCATGTCCAGTTCATACAGCATAACATCAAGCAGTCCAGGCAAGAGCAGTTTCTTGCCCAAATGGCTAAACAACTCTATAAGGAGCCTCTTCAAAGTCCATTATCCTCTTGAAGTAATTGCTGCTTCCAGAAGCAGACATCTATCACTGTCATGAAAAGTTCTATATTCAATATGTCTATGAAAGATTTGAAGAATACATATTCATCTGAATTATATATCTGCATATATAGAAAACCTAACTAACATGACTACAAGCTAGACTATTACAAATGACTATCTATTAATCTGTATTTCTTAATTATGCCTTAAATTTAAAGAAGCTGCCAAAACACAATACTTAAACAAGAGCAAAATGCGTATGAAAAATTGACCTTAAATTTATATTTGTAGACTCAGATCTACACAAATGCAAAGTATTTGTCTCTATAACATATCCCCAATTAAATGAAAATCTTTATAAAAAACATTTGGGAATTTGGGTATAGTTCTCTCCACATTACTTTCTGTTTTTTGTTGAGCAAAGTATTGGGGGAGGGGTATTACAGAGACCTTTCAGGGCGTCTTGTTCCATCAAACCACATTATTCTAGAAGAAATCCACAGGTTCTCATCCTCTCAGAAGTAAGAGAAAACCTACCATCAATATTCTGTTAAATAAAGTAATAAAGTGACCCTTAATGATACATTACTGTATCAATAGACCAATTCAGGGGTCAGTACTCAAGAGACAAAGTTTTTCTTACAATGGTTAGAGATTAACATATCTAGCAACAGCTGTTACTGTACTGTGAATGAGAAACTTGGGAGCATTCAGGACTAAATGTAAAGCCATTATCACAAACACCTACTCAAGGTTTATGGATTATTCAGAAAAAGAGGTCTGAAGATTTAATATCCAGACATCTTGGATGACGCCAATAATGATTTTTCTGACTTGACAGAAATAATATACTCAAAGAATCTGTTGTAATGTGCACAAAACAGGGCAAATTAAAGATAGAGAACACACAAGCCAGAAGAAGGGGATGTGGGCACAGAATCTTGACCTTAATCAAGTAGCTCATTTCAATAGTTTCTAGGAGAAGCAGAATCCATTTTCATCAATAGAATGATATTGCATGTATCTACCACAATCCAGGAGCGGTTGGCCAACACAAAAGAGACTTCACAGTTTTGTTTTTGTTGTGGTGTTTTATGATTTTTGTTTACTTTCTTTAACATGAGAGAAATAATATTAAGTTGTATGTGTAGGGAGGTTTGGAGGGTCTGAAAGAATTTGAAATTGGGAAAGAATATCATCAAAATATGTTGTATGAAAATTATAAAGAGTGAGAAAAGTTTATCTGTTAATGGTCTAGTTCAAATAAAGAAACTTCATTTATTAATGTTGGTAATTATTTAAATTTAATGTCATATTTACTTTTTAAGCTACATATTTGCCACTGATTAAAATGATCCACAATATGATTCGAGGATGGGAATTTAATGAAGATTTTTGATTGACTGCAACACTATTTTGTTTGATCTTTCCTTGAGCAATGTCATTAAAACATTATGAATTAAGGACAAGAAAGAATTACACTTGGCAGGGACTTAAAGAAACTTTTCAAATTTTTTACTTAATTAAAAAATAGCTTTTTTGTATAAAACTTTTTGTATAAAACTATTGATTCCTTACTTCATGAACTGTTTTAAGATAACACAGTATGATTACATGTCATACCTCCCTCCTCTGTATAAATGAGAGTATTGTGTTTTCAAAATAGAGATGGAGAAAATGAAAGTGAGAATTTGTGTCAATCTTCCTGCTTGATAGACATATTTTATTTTCTGTTTTTGGAGATATTACTGAAAGAATCAAATTTTTGATACTATTTCCTGTCACCCTTTCTCAAAGAAACAAAATATCTTTTAAAATAAAACCTCTCAGATACATAAATTTGCATTTAAAAATTTTTGTTTTGTGTAGAAAGGGATGTATAATTTTAAAGAGTTACTTTCACTCAGAAATAACTTCTTCATAACAAATGTTATAGTTTCTGTTAGAATAGCACATCATGTGATATCCTGTATCATAATGGAATTAATCCAAATATATTTAAATTGTTTTAAATATATTTTTGCTTCAGGAATGTTGTGAATATTTTATATTCCTTGTTGACTTTACAAAACTAGCTGAAGATATTATTAGCTAATAATTCCTGCATTTGTATGGTACAAAAAAAGGCACATACAAGTTAAAATAGACATGATTAAATTCTGTGTTTCCTGGAGTGCAATTCTGTATTGATTTAATATGTACAAAATTCAATTTCCATTCTAGTGATGTGTTCACTTTTTAAGGTACCATGATTTTAAGATTTTATACAAAACACAGGATTCATTTTAAAAATTCCCCACGTTTTAAGGAACAGCACTAATAATTATTTCTAATCTTCTGAATTTAAGAAGAATAAAATGTATATTTGTTTAAAGATTATAAAGAGACTAACGGTGTGAAAATTAATTGCATTAAAATGGATAATATTTTGGCATCAAACAATAAAGAAAAGTACCCACTTCTTCCACAAAAGTTATCATATACTGAACTTAGGTTTGTTGATATTTGTAATTATTATTATTATTTTTACCAATTTTGGAATTTGATTAACTGCTGATGAAAATACCCTAGAGAATTCATAGGATACATATTTGTTTCATGATAATTTTTTTCAGTAGAATGTTCTAGAAAACATAAAAAGGAAGAAAAGTAAATTAAAATTTTAATATTAAAATGTGGAAATAAGTGGCTCTCTGAGATCATTCATAATGTACCACGTCAGAGCAGACAGAAATAGAAACTCTGGTGAGCTAGAGCAGGTGAAGTAATGATGGATTTAAGATCCTGTTCTGTATACTTCAGAAAGCTAGATCTTGAATGTATCTACTATCACTAAATGATAAATGTCCAAGGACATAGAAATATTTACTTTGACTGGAATATTCCCAGTTCACAATCACTCAGAACCCCACAAACTGATTTAATTTTTATATCATGTGAGTTAATTCTAAAAAGATGCATGTCCATCAAACAGTCTGATTGTGGAAAGAGAAAGCATACGTTCATAAATGATTTTTTCAGCATTAATTAAAGAACTTGAAAATCAGAGAATTTTCTTCTTTAATCACTTAAGATACTGATGACACAAACAAAAAATTCACTCAAAATTGCCTCTAATGTTAATATGAAGTCATTGCCTAAAAGGACCTTTGGTTGCCGATATTACAAACCTTCACAGGTCCTTCACAAACATGGAATTAAAAAAAAGTTATTCTCTTAAAATAACACCATGTATTAAACCTGAAATGCATCTGGAAGCCAAAACATCAATGGAAAACTGTCAAGTGCTAAGATTCTTTGCTCAATCTTTCTCTTAAGGGCACTTTGATAATTATAGGGTACCTTCAGCAATGCACTCTTACTTTAGAAATCCAAATGGAGAAGGAAAATACATCATTTTTATGGAATGAATGAGAGCATTTAAAAGTCAAGGAGTGACAGAGGTCAGGAGAATGTTGTACCACACTCACATACTTTTAAATTTAAAACCTGTATTTAATCTCTAAAAATATTCTTAATGCCTAAAGATTATATGATCTGATTTAAATAGTTAAAATATTTCCATGGAAGAGTGAAAGTACTGATGAAAATTTGGACACACTTTGAGGAGAAAACACACCAATCTTGTTGCTGGGTTACCTGAGAGCTCATTCTCTCCCTTGAGGTGAAGCATGGCTACCATCTACACCAGAGTCACTCATCTTCTAGTAGGGCATTTATTTTTATATGCAAAACTATTTGAACCCATGATATTTGAAGAATGAATACATCTAGGTCAATTTGTAAATGTGTCATAGGTGGCTGTACTTGTTAGCCAATTATATTTACCCTATCACTGTGAAAATATTATTTGTTATAAAATATGTCTTTGAGAATGTGAAGGGCTTCTCTCACTTCAAATATTTAGCATGATTGGTAGTGTATTTAGAAAATAACACACGTGACAGTCATTTAATGTCCAACTTGAAATACAAAAGTCCCTTGAAAAAGCTGATATCACTACCATCCACATAAGTAAGAATTAGTAGGACCTCTTCTGTCACAGGAAAATACTGACACCAGAAATTTTAGTCTCCAATTAATTCTTCTTTCAGACGCTTAAAGGGAGCTAAGATCATGAAGTCTTATCCTCATATCACTGTTACATGTGATTTCTCTTTCATCCTTTCACAATTGTGCATTTACATTCAGATTTAGATTGCTCTTAATTGAGAGTAAAATCCAGACTAAGACTATCACAAGGGACACCTTAGTTTTTAAATTCACTAGGAGATGATTTGTTTTTATCACAGCGATATTTCTTCTCCGTCTCTTTTGCATTAGGGATAGGCAAAAGGGCAAGAAGTAATATTAAGTCAATCTAACTTTTATTGAACTAGATGATATCAACATGAACTGACTTATATTACTTATCTACATTACGTATACTGGATGCAGAAATAAACCTGTTTAAGTTAAGCTAAACATAGCACAGCATATTTTTTATATATGATTGAAAGACTTTTTGAAGCTATCACAACTTGTGACACATATGCAAATCAAATGATTTTAATGTGAGTTGACTAAATGTAAAAAAAGAAAGATATTCTCGTGGCGATGGGGGAAAGCACAAGTTCCTAAACAAAATAATTTAACTGAAGCATATATCCAAACTACTTATCAATTACAATACAAACACTAATAGAACTGGAAAGATGGTGCAGTGATTAAGAGTACTTTTTGCTCTTGCAGAGGACTGGTGATCAGTTCCCAGAAAGCACTACCATTTGTAACTCCAGCACTTAGGGATCTCTCACCTTACTTTAATGTCACATTAAGGTCTTAAGACTTAGAAAATTCTTTCAAATACGCATTCCTGTAATCCTCAATTAATTTGTATTACTCGTAAACACATCTCTCCCTTTCCAGGGCATTTTGTTTATCACACTCATTTCTATATCATATTATTATACCCTGGATGATCCCTACACATTGCATAATACCAGCTATTTTCATTTCCAGCTCCAGCTCAAGATGGACTACAGAGTTTTTTTTTTTTTGTGCTCCTACATTATAGCCAAATATCATGACAGAACTGCCTAACTAATACAGGGATTTGGAGTAGTCAATTGACATCCTTCAGACATCTATTTTATAAACAGGATAAATATAGACTTTTCAGCACAAATTATGGAGCAGAAATAGCAAGACTTTTTTATCATAGCCCTAGAAAATTAAAATATGAGACAAGTCTTGCAGGGCATAATGTTTAGGTGTTTTGCAAAGACTTGTTCTGATGTATCCAAGGAGAATCTGTTATTTACATTTTCTCTTTTCAGAGTGTGACTTCAGTGTTCTAGACTCTATTTCAATGAGCATACAATATGAATCTTCTGCTTCTCCAATTAGAGCTTGTGTGGAAATTAAAACTAAAAATTCTGGACAATTTGTGGGCCAAAGGAAGGAAGAAAGAGAGGGAAGAAGAAAGAAAAGTAGGAATGAAGGAACAAAGAAATATTAGGAAAAATGTGTATGGTTAAAATTCACCTGAAATAATTCTCACCAGAATATGTGTTCTGTAAACAATGGCAGGTGAAGGGAATCATGAGTTCTTGCCCCTAACTAAGAAGCTATGGACAATTGACAGCTTCTGGGCAAAGAGAATTCATATTTCTTTTCTTTTTTATTTTCATTTTTGGCTAAATGGGTGGTACCATAATGTATGATTAAATGTCAGAGAAAACACATTTATTATTAAATTTTGTGCACAAGTTAAAGCTTTTAATTTCTTACTTGGCACTTGTAAAGGAGATATAAATCAATATAAAACTGAATATGCCATGATTGCTAAACAACCATCAAATGGAGGTTGAACAGATTTATAACAAACTGACTGCAAGAATGATTCAGCCTATCCATTTGGTCCATGAGGCCATCTGTATCAGGTGGGCAGTACTGCCCTTTGTATCCTTGTTATACCTTGTGCAATTATATCATAGCCCAATTTGAGTCCTGTGGCCTTATCATAAGTTAAAGAACTGTAAGATTGGGGTTATAGTCAATGTTAGAATAAACTTTAAAAATTTAATTTGTTAAATACATTAAGGAGTATAGGTATTAGGTTTTCTTGGAAGTTCTGGTAGAATTCTGCATTAAAAACATCTGGACCTGGGATTTTTTTGGTATAGAGGGTTTTGATAACAGCTTCTAATTCTTCGCAACTAACAGGTCTATTAAGATTATTCATCTGGTCCTGGTTTAACTTTGGTATATGGTATTTATCTAAAAAAGTGTCCATTTCTTTTTCATTTTCCAATTTTGTGGCATACAGGCATTTGTAGTAAGATCTAATGATTCTCTGAATTTCCTCTGTGTCTGTGGTTATGTCTCCCTTTTCATTTCTAATCTTATTAATTTGCATATTCTCTCTGCCATTTGATTAGTTTGGATAGGGGCTTATCAATCTTGTTGATTTTCTCCAAGAACCAGCTTTTTGTTTCATTGATTCTTTGGATTGTTTTCTGTGTTTCTATTTTGTTGATTTCAGCCCTCAGTTTGATTATTTCCAGTCTTCTACTCCTCCTAGGTGAGTCTGCTTCTTTTTTTTTCTAGAGCTTTCAGGTGGGCTGTTAAGTCTCCAATGTATGCTTTCTCCATTTTCTTTATGTGAGCACTTTGTGCTATGAACTTTCCTCTTAGCATTGCTTTCAGAGTGTCCCATAGGTTTGAGTATGTTGAGTCTTTATTTTCATTGAATTCAAGAAAGACTTTAATTTTTTTCTTTATTTCTTCCTTGATCCAGGTGTGGTTCAGTAGTTGACTGTTCAGTTTCCATGAGTTTGTAGGGTTTCTGGGGGTAGCATTGTTGTTGAATTCTAACTTTAATCCATGGTGATCTGATAAGACACAGGTGGTTACTTTGAGATACCATCTTACACCTGTCAGAATGGCTAAAATCAAAAACACCAATGATAGCCTTTGCTGGAGAGGTTGTGGAGTAAGGGTTACATTCATCCATTGCTGGTGGGAATGCAAACTTGTGCAACCACTTTGGAAATCATTGTGTCAATTTCTCAGGAAATTCGGGAATCAACCTACCGGAGGACCCAGCAATACCACTCTTGGGAATATACCCAAGAGATGCCCTATCATATTACAAAAGCATTTGTTCAACTATGTTCATAGCAGCATTATTTGTTATAGCCAGAACCTGGAAACAACCTAGATGCCCTTCAAAGGAAGAATGGATGAAGAAAGTGTGGAATATATACATATTAGAGTATTACTCAGCAGTAAAAAACAATGACATCTTGAATTTTGCATGCAAATGGATAGAAATAGAAAACACTATCCTGAGTGAGGTAACTCAGACCCAAAAAGATGAACATGGGATGTACTCACTCATAATTGGTTTCTAGCCATAAATAAATGAGATTGAGCCTATAATTTGTGATCCTAAAGAAGCTAAATAAGAAAGTGAACCCAATGAAAAGCATAGTTATCCTCCTGGATATTGGAAGTAGAAAAGATTGCTGGGCAAAAATTGGGAACTTTGGGGTGGGGTGGGATGGGGGTAAGGGGAAATGGGGAGAGAAAAGTGATAAGGGGAAGATGGGGGAGCTTGGGGGAATGGGATGGTTGGGATAAAGGAAGGGTGGATATGGGAGCAGGGAAGTATATATCTTAATTAAGGGAGCCATTTTAGGGTTGGCAAGAGATTTGACTCTAGAGGGGCTCCCAGGTGTCCAGGGAGATGTCCTCACTTGGTTCCTTGAGCAGCTGAGGAGAGGGAACCTGAAATGGCCCTATCCTATAGCCATACTGATAAATATCTTGCATATCACCATAGAACCTTCATCTGGCAATTGATGAAGATAGAGACAGACCAACGTTGGAGCACCGGACAGAGCTCCCAAGATCTAAATGAGGAGCAGAAGGAGGGAAAACATGAGCAAGGAAGTCAGGACCTCGAAGGGTGCACCCACCCACTGAGACAGTGGGGCTGATCTATTGGGAGCTCACCAAGGCCAGCTGGACTGGGACTGAAAAAGCATGGGATAAAACCGGACTCTCTGAACACAGTGGACAATGAGGGCTGATGAGAAGCCAAGGACAATGGCACTGGATTTTGATCCTACTGCATGAACTGGCTTTGTGGGAGCCTAGCCTGTTTGGGTGCTCACCTTCCTAGACCTGGATGGAGGGGGAAGGACCTTGGAAAATAAATTTTATAAAAAAAAATAAGGAAAAAATTTAATTTGTTCATGAATAAATTTGCTTTACCTGAGATAATATCAATTGTAGTGCATAGTATTTGCATTACAGTATGGTTTGTGAATTGGACAAGGGCCTGGAGATTGAAACACACACACACACAGAGACAGCCAAGAATGCTCTCTTTATTGTGTTTCAGGTAAGCTTATATAGGGTCTCCTTGTCTAATGGCCATGCCCGAACTCTTAGCTTCAAGCCCACCAGAAACCACTCCCCTGCCATCAGGAACTCATGACGGTCTCTTGCTCAGACCAGCTGCAAGCAAAGGAAAACCAGTTGTTTACTCTGGCAGGGAGAAGGTCACAGGAAATTCAGGGTCTTGGGGTCCACATTCCCCAACACTCAATAAGATAGCCTATTCACTAGTTAAAGCTATGCTCAGCTATGGGATTGCCAATAAATTTTATGCACTTACAACAGTATGTGGAAAATCTTCCCAGATAACACAAAACAGATAGCACACTTTTTTGGATAACTCTATTCTTAGAAGTATATGAACACCAAAAATTGGAACTTATAGGTTGTTAAATAAAAATAAAAAAACATACAAACAATGAAAGACAGACTCACCATGTTGTAGTCATATATTTGATTACACACTCACAAACACACATGATCACACACACATAGTTGCATGTAACATCAGTAAAGAATAGGAGGATATCATTTTGAGAGTGTGTGAGTGGGATGGGAAGGACTATAAAAGAGGAAAGAGGCATGGATAACAATATAATTCTGCTTCATTTAAATCATAGTCTTAAAGGAATTGATTAAATTTTAATGCTTTGAAATATTAAAATAATAAAAATTTCTATGAGTTACTTTTTATTTTCAAAGATAAATTATTCTTCCTGAAGAATAACAATATTATTGAAAATTTGTGATTACTCTTTCATAGCTGTAACATTGTATGTCTTTCAAACTAGTAAAAAACAGCACTAAAAAGAAAACAACAGACTTCTGTTTCAATTTAAATAAAAGTAAAAATATCCTCATCAATTAATATTAAATAAATATTTAATTATATATTAATTATATATATGTATTATGGACAAGTCGGTCCCATTTAAATTTAATTTATTCTAAAGTAAATTCATATTAAAAACTGTATAAAAGAAAGCATTACTGGGAATATATTTGGCAATATATGAACAGTTAAATGTATCCTAACATCATTAAAAGAGAAGTCACTAAACACTCTTATGCTTAAACAACCAAACTGACCAGAGAGTTGGTAGAAGGTAACTTCTTTTGGTTAACAACCACTATTCTCATGATCTTATATGAAATATTTTAACTTTTAACTTGCTTTTTTAAGTGCATATGTAGAATAATTATATGCTTCCAAATAACTGTGAAATCACTATAAAAATAAGTTCTATTTTTACCACAAGTGTTAAAATACATATAAGAATCTCAAAAGAATAAAATCATTTTAAAGAATATATCTTAGATAACCTCCAAATTTATAAAATTAATTAAAATTTCACTTAGTTTTTTTCACCTGTAATACATTCTCTTCCTCGGCTAAGATATAATCCTGGTTTGCAACTTTAATTAGTATCTTTTTATTTTAACTTAAAACCTTGACAATTCAATTGTCCCTAAATATTTCATAACCAGCTCTTCAATTTTGTTGTTTTCAATATTTTATGGTGATTTTTATGTTTAGTTTTGGGTGAAGTCTAACAAGAATCATGTTATGAGCTTCTCTGGATCATGTGGAGGCTCAAGATAATTGATGCCATTTACCTGGTAATAGGCTTGATGCAGAACCAATCCCATTTCTGCAGTGAAGTTGGTGTTTTCTCTTAAGGCTCCTCTGGAGAGATCTTGCAATCATGCAAATTTGATGTTTCCCATCCAATAACTTTCTTGGTATACATGGAAAGTTTTTATTGGCAACAATTATTAGTCTGTTTGCCAAGGGAAACAGTATTCTTAATCATACAATTTAGAAACGTCCTAGGAATAACCTATAAATGTTAACTGTGTTATTTTTTGAGTTATCATAGCAAAGGACCACAAACAGCTTGGCTTCCAACAACAGGCACTTATTATCTTTAAGTTCTGAGTGCAAAAAGTCATTCCATTAATGCAAACATTGAGAGGAACTGAAAAAACAACAAAGGCCAAACAGAAGACAGTAGGGGGCAAGTCATCCATGATGTTTATTAGTTGATGAGCCATGTTCAAAATAATGTCTTTCCTTCCAATGACTCTGTTAAGTGAGAAAATGGGTGTTACTTTTTAATTTGTTGTTAAACAGTGACTGTAAGATATGAAGTGCACAGGTTGAAGATTACAACCTTTCTCTCAATTTAAGGGGCTAATTTTAGGCTTAGATGAGTGCTATAACCAAGAGCAAGTCTCACCTATGTTGAATATCAAAAATATCTCTCCGCATCCCCCATAGTTTTTAATAATTTCCTTTAAAATATATTTGCTTTCTTTGATTATTTACATGGATTAAGAGTGTCCAGAATGATAAATAAAAAAAGGAAAAAAATATTGGTCTTATATATCTGCCTTGGAGATGAATAAAAACTGAAAATGCCTATGAGACCTCTATATCACTATCATGTTATTCTACCCCAAGTTTCAGAGAAAAATCTAAGAAGCAAGAGATGGAATAATGTAAAAACACAAAGAAGGAGTTCATAACAAGCTGTCAACTGCTATGTTCTGGACATGAAACATTTCTTGTATACCTATCCCAACTACCAGCAACTGTGGGATACTTGAAATAAATCTCAGTTAAACTTAGAGCATGGATGCATGGATGAGAAATTATCTGTGGTGACGCCATTTATAGCTGATGAGGAATAAAACTAGCATTTGCTGGAGTAGAGTATCTTGTCTTTGCAACTGCAGTCTCTGATAGGTTACTAACGCCAATCATTGGCCACACATCTATACAAGCAAAACTAGATTTTTTTTCTTAAGTATAAAAAATATTGAAAACGATTTTATCCCATGTTTTTTTCTTACCCAGGCTAGCTGGCCTTGGTGAGTTCCCGATAGAACATCCCCATTGTCTCAGTGTGTGGGTGCACCCCTCGCGGTCCTGAGTTCCTTGCTCATGCTCTCTCTCCTTCTGCTCCTGATTTGGACCTTGGGATTTCAGTCCGTTGCTCCAATGTGGGTCTCTGGATAAAACCGGACTCGCTGAACATAGTGGACAATGAGGACTACTGAGAACTCAAGAACAATGGCACTGGGTTTTGATCCTACTGCAAGTACTGGCTTTGTGGGAGCCTAGGCAGTTTGGATGCTCACCTTACTAGACCTGGATGGAGGTGGGTGGTCCTTGGACTTCCCATAGTGCAGGGAAACCTGATTGCTCTTCTGGCTGACAAGGGAGGGGGACTTGATTGGGGCAGGGGGGGAAATGGGAGACGGTGGCAGGGAGGAGGCAGAAATCTTTAATAAATAAATTAACTAATTAATTAATTAAAAAATATTGAAAACGAACAATGTGATATACACCTTTTAAAAAATACAAACCAACCAAATAAAAGAAGTATCACAAAATAAAGTGAGTTGAACACACATTTAGTTTGAAATTACTTTCAAGTACTTTCCTTCATGTTATAGAAGACTGAGGAGGGCCATCTTGGTGTGAAAGGTCCTTCTGTCTATGTGTTGCTTTTTTTGGTTAATGAATAAAGAAACTGCTTTGGCCTGTTGATAGGGCACAGCTTACATAGGCGGGGAAGAAGGAACTGAATCCTGGAAGAAGGAAGGCAGAGGGAGATGCCATGGATCCACGACCAGAGACATGCTGAAAATTTGCTGGTAGGCCATGACCTCATGGTAATACACAAATTAATGGAGATGGGTTAAATTAAAATGTAGGAGTTAGCAAATAAGAAGTTAGATATAATGGGCCAAGCAGTGCTTTACATAATACAGTTTCTGTGTTGTTATTTCAGGGCTAAACTAGCTGGGTGGCCAGGACGAACAAGCAACCCTTCACCCAACACCATCTCAAAAAGTCAAAGGATAAAACGACAAATCAAATATTTCAGAATTGCGATTCCTTAATCAAAACAGATTTTAAAATAATTGAAAACATTAATGTAAGTCTCACTATGAAAGCAGAAAAACAACTACAGAAAAGAGAAAATAATTTATTGGAAAAGTCATAGACCAGATGAGATTTTAATGCAAATATTGGAAATTGGTAGATATAAATGAAATGTATCAATGAAACAGGGAAAGAAACCATGTACTGACTTTACAGCATCACCACCAAAATTTTAAAGATAAGTTTTGTTTGAAAAATCTTGTAAATACATTTAATGATCTGTATTCTACATAAAAAATATGAAATAAATATGCTCAACTGATTTATAATATTGTTTATTTTTCAAAGACTTATGAAGCAGTTTTTAAATTAATCCTCACTTTTAAAGAATATAATTAAAGTAAATAGATACCAAAACAATCAACAATGATATAGCTATCAGCAACACTGCTCATTTAGATAATTTATCAAAATATATATATAAATTTTGATACATTTGAAATCAAATATCTGGCTTTAATTTTTACTGTTCCCACATCCTTGTAATTTAAAGGAAGCTTAAGATGAGAGAGCTTCATTGTCCTTTGTGCATCTTTTAATACAAAATTACAAAAGTAGATTTTTTTCCCACAGGATATTGTTTGATGTACTACAGAACCCACTGGATTGCATATCTTTGCAAAATGCCCATGATTTATTAATTAATTAGGAAACATAATTTGGTTGATTGCCATGATGTGCATAACAGTGGCATTCTCCTTTAAAGTAGATTAATACAGCAACAGCTGCCTGTAAGATTCCATTGCTTTTGAAATTTAGCTTTTTCAAAGGAGCAAGCTGGTTTTTTCAAAACATAAATGCAAAGGGTAGAATTTTTAATTCTTATGTTTGCTTTGCTGTTTTCTGCCTCTTGTACTCATAATAAGTATGATAGGTGTGAGAAGATTAAAATTCATCAAGCACAAATTATGTAAATGGAGTCCCTAGATACTTTACACATAAAATTGAAGACTGTTTCTACAAGCAAAAACAAACTTAAAACTATCAATACCTTAAATAAGCAAATATTTTATTTTCCTAATGGTAAAAAGGATTCTAGAATCATCTCCTCATGGTTGGTTCAAATGCTCAAAATATTGACTGGATAGCAATTTGTGCATTCAAACCTTATCACTGCAGGCATGATTACTGAATCCTGAATGTTAGTTGTCTTTTTACTTTAGGGGTCTTTTCTATGTTCTGGCCAGGAAAAAGCTGAAAAGGTCTACACAGTGAAGAATGAGTCTCACTCTTTTTTTTTTCAGATAAACAGAGCAGTGGGACTTTACTTTTTTCTGTTCCATCTAGACCTACAACATCAATACATATAAATAAATTCTAGTGTTTCTTGTTTTTATTTGGGGTGGGAGGCAGGAGGGAAACAGGGTGAGAGAAAGGACTGGAAACAGGCAGCCTCCTAAGTTCCCTTCTCAAACAGGAAGTGCCATCATTCTGACAGCAGGCTCCCGAAAGGGCACATTCTGAGTTTGTAACAGCGTCCCGGACTGTGAAATTCTGAAGGAGAGAGCCTTTGTTTCTTTTGACACATAACGCCCACCAGCATTAGGGGAGGTGGGTCTAGCCGCATTTCTAAGGACAGGTAAAGGTGACTGTGTGTGGCTTTTACTGAGATTTGGCAGTGGGACAGAGGGCTCAATCACTGGGACAGTAACCAGATACTTCCAGGGTGAGGGACCGCAGGTGAGGGACAAGGCAGATCTGTGCCAGGGACTCTAAGTGGGCAGTGCTTTTTAGGAAGAGCCGGGACAAAGATGTGACTAAAGGCTGGAGGGCAGAGGCAAGAAGGGAGAGGAGCTGAGAGCTACAGATGCTTTTCACAGGCCTGCCCTGTCAGGTAACCCTGGGGACAGTGGGGGGAGGGGGACTGTGCTTCTTTCCAGCAACTGGCAAGGCAGCATGCAGCCCCTACAGAAGCACCCAAGATGCTTCTGTTCTCACAGCCATAGCAATAATGGCAACAGAGGCCTGGCCCCTGGTTCTGCTTCTGGTCCTGTAGGGAATCCAGTTGCCAAGCTTCAGGATGTCTTGGCTAGTAATGCAGGACTGACGCAGAGTATCCCCATCCTTCGGCGGGATCACCACATCCAGAGAGCCATCGGCCTGTCCCCCATGTCTTTCCCCACGGCAGACCTCACATTGAAGATGGAGTCTGCACGCAAGGCTTGGGAAAACTCCCCCAGTTTGCCGGAGCAGAGCTCTCCAGGAGGTGCAGGCTCGGGCATCCAGCCTCCTTCCTCTGTGGGCGCCTCCAACGGAGTCAACTACAGCTCCTTTGGTGGAGTGTCCATGCCACCCATGCCTGTGGTTTCTGTAGCGCCTTCTCCTTCGATGCCAGGCAACAACCTCCCACCTCTATACCTGGATGGCCACGTGTTTGCAAGTCAGCCCCGGCTGGTTCCTCAAACGATACCTCAGCAGCAGAGTTACCAGCAGGCTGCCACTGCCCAGCAGATCCTGCTCTCCCTTCACACATCTCTGCAGGCCCAGGCGCAGCTTGGGCTGAGGGGTGGGCTCCCTGTCTCCCAGTCCCAGGAGATCTTCAGCTCACTGCAGCCTTTCAGGTCTCAGGTGTACACGCATCCCAGCCTGTCACCACCCAGCACTATGATCCTCTCTGGGGGCACGGCCTTGAAACCCCCATATTCTGCGTTTCCTGGCATACAGCCCTTGGAGTCTCACTCTTAAATGAACTTTAATAGCACCTTCCCCCCAGAGACTGACTTATTCCTCACCAGCCAAAACTGGGTAATGCAGCCATTCCCAGAGTAAGGAATCTAGAGACATTGGGTGGATTGTTTTTCCACCCTTAATCAACATAGAAGACAACAAGGAGAGTGAGATTAATGGTGTCTGTATAAACAACCTCATGGTTTTCCACATCAATCACCAAACTAACCCAAACTCTCTTGGAGAAATATAAGATACTAACTGACATCACTAAAACACAGACAACTTCAGGAAAGAAGGCAAGTTCGTTAACTATAATGACAGAACTGGAAATTAAACCAAAGTCTGCACTATACGTCTGTGAAAACGTGGTAAAACTCACAAAAAGTCAATAGTTAAATAAAAAACAGTGCTTTAAATACGTATTCATTGGAGAGAGAGAGAGAAAGGAGGAAGTCTCCACTGACCACTATGCAGAAATGATCATTCTCAATGTTTTTCATGAGTGACATCTTCCAAATTCCATTCATCTATTCTCTGTCTTAACCTCATTAAACTTTGCAGCATATTTCGTCAGAATTGCCCACACAATTCAGATCATGAAATACGTTCTACACATGAATAGCTGAAGGATAGTCCACATAATATTTTCATGACTAAAATTGTTATCTACTAATTTCCTATATTACTCTTACTTATCCATTTCTTTTGCCCCTATTTATCCATTTATTCCACTTTTGAGAAGTGGAGCCAAGTTCAAAGTAATTAATGGCTCATCCTTACCCTACTAATCTGAAATGTCTATGTGATCTACTTAAGTATTCCTTGCTACAGACTTCTAAACATGTAGATTCAGTATATAATTCGGTGTGGAGAAACACATGGCTATGTATATTTATGTTGATATAGATATAGTGGCACATTATATACCTCTATAGTGGAATGCTGAGATCAAGCCTCAGCTCAGGATCTGGTACTGAAACTATAAATCCAACAGGTGGATTGTACTCAAGTAGCCCAGAATATCTCAAACTGTATTTATGTACATTTTAGCAGAGTTTTTTTCTAACTAGGCTTACATGAACAGCTTTTTTATTAGCTCCGATTTTTGATTTTAAGGAAATACATTTTAAAATATACATCATAATAATTATAAAATCCCTCATTGTTCTCCTTATGTTTTCCCAAATACATAGTCCTACTCCCCACATAACCTTATCCTAGACATAGTATTCAACATTTTTGCAAATTTAACTAAATATCGAGCCAATATACGCTGCTCTTGTAACACTGATGTCAGGTAGAAGATACTTGTAGTTACAAAGTTAAAAAGTAATAAACATGAGTATAATGTTTTGAGAACAACAATATTCAAACCCCAACAATTCTTTTGTGTTTGCAAGCTGTGCTTTTATAGAGTTACCTTCTCTACAATCATATCTCAATCTCTCTATAAATGGCACTCCCTATAAATGCTAAGGCACTATTTTTCAATCCCACTAAACCATACATTTTTGATGAATATAAGTCTCTATGTATGGTAACAATGGATATCTCCATTCTATGTTTTATATTTCTTTTTCCCTATTGATCATACGAGAAATTATCATTGATTCTATATGCTTGGTGCCTAGGAAACTTACTCTCAGCAATTGGCACTGTTGTGTATTCCTGAGGCTTTTTCCCTACTCGGTGTATGCATGGCTACTCTCCTTTCCAGAACTGTGAGAAGTGGTTAATGTTCCTAACTATTTCTATTGAGTCAGTGGAGTTCCCATGATTAGGAGCGGTAGTTAGTAATACCAGATGAGAAATTAGAGAAGCATTAGCCCTCTGCTGATTCTGAAGGGAAAACATTCTAGAAAGAAAATTACAGTTGTGTGTGTGACTGACAAAGCAAAACTAAAACCACCCAAAGGATCAATAGTATAATAAGAGAGAAAAAAGTTTGTCAGCTGCATAAATTTAACAAAGCCCCATGCTGTCCATGCCAAATGAGAGACCATCTTCCAAGGTCTTGAATTAATGGAGACCTGTTGGACAAGCATTCATATTCTGATCCCAGACTAGGCTGCAAATCTCCCAACACTAGAATTAACTATCTCCTATGGGCTCCAATCAATAAAACCACAGGATACATATTCAGATATCTACTCTGATGAATAGGCCTTCCATTTTTGAAAGTTATTTAACTTATATATTTGTTCATTCAATTGAAATTTGACTAATTCAATCTGTTGATTTATAAGGTAAATATATTATTTGAATTTAAGGAGGGATACAAAAATGCTCTCCCTCTTTAAACCTCCCCCAAGGTCTTATATCTTAATTTAACCCATTTCTATTAATCTGTACATCACCACAAGGTCATGGCCTATCAACAATATCCAGCACGTCTGTCTCTGGTGGTGGCTTGATGGCTTCTCTCTGACTGCGCCTTGTTTCTCCCAGCATTCAATTTAGTTTTCCCCGCCTACCTCTATTCCCTTCCTAGGCCCAAGACAGTTTCTTTATTAACCAATGGTATTCACAGCATAGAGAGGGGAATCCCACATCACCAGGATTACTTTGATGTCATATAGTTACCCCTCCCTCTGTCTTCTAATTGCTGGGGTTATAGGCATGTATCACCAATGACTGGGAGAATAATAAGATTTAAGCAAAAAAAAATGAGTTTTTTTTCTAGATCATTACAATTATCTTTTATCTATCTTTATCCTTATAATACAAATAAAACCTAGGTAAATATAATCTTAAATATTTACATGACTTAAAAAAATTAAAAAATAAAATTAAAAAATAGATCTTTAAATGATAGTAATAAATAATACAATCAAGTTTTGTCAAAATAAGTTTTGAACAAGATTTGGTATGAATTAAAATTTTCTGACCACATAATAAGTAGTTGGTCTAAGTTCCATCATTGTTTTAACCAAAGCAATCTTTAAAATATAATTTAAAAGGAAACAGAAGAAATAACAGCTGTAGATAAACAAAGGCTTCCCTCATTTCCCTTTGTGTTCTTATTATCAAACACAAAGGTGAATGAATAATAATTATTGCTTTTATTTTAAGTTTTGGTTAGATAATAGCAAGAGACATGACTCTTTCTTGTCTAATTATCAGGGAAAATAGATGACCAGCACTGAGAGAGCAAGGAATTGTGAGCATGGAAAATAGGTAATAAATGTAAATTCAGTGAGTGCTTATGATCCCTATCCCCCTTCCATTTCTGGATTATTTAGCAACCCAGGTTGTTTTTTTTTCTTCTCATTTTTAGTTATTTATTTTCTGATTTACTTGCTCTAAGATGCTCCGTCAATAGGAGAATAGATAAGTTGTTGTGATTGGTGACTTGGACTCGGTGGCCAGATTGAGGGGAGTGGAGAGAGGTACATGAAGAGAAGATACGCTGATGCTCCTGAATAGTGTAAATGAAGAATCAAAATGATCACAGAGACACTGTGGTAGTTATGATATTGGACCAAATTATGTTGTTTTTTCAAATTAAATTACTTTGTTTTGATTAGAAAACTTCTTTCCCCTGCCCCTCCATGTTTGTTTATTTTCAATATTGAATAATGCCCCAACTTTCAATTGTAGGTGTCCCAAACCATCCCCCAAGAGGAAAACCTAAATGGCAAATGAGTTTTCCTAATTTTTTTTAGATAATTAATAAGGCAAGTGAGTAAGTAAATTTCACAATGTTATCCACGTGTGTGTAATAATGTGCCTGTATGAAAAAAGTTATGATTTTTGTTTGGTCTCAGTTTTCTATAACCTAAATAATTACATGACAATTACACCACATGAAGTGTTCATAGGTAAGTTATAAATATTGGTATTAACAGGTAGTATTCTCAGAGGTAATGAAGCACAATTTTAAGGATAAAATATAAGAATAATAATCCAATTTTGTTCCTTTCCTTTGGAATAATTCCTTGGCAAAACAATTTGGAAGACAATTTCTTTCTAACCTTTATGGTACTTAATGTAATTGCACCTAATATAAAGTAAAATACAAGCTCTAATATGCATCCTCTGCTGCTTCAGAATCTTATGTTCAAAATTTTGCATTTATCATTCTCATTTCACAAGTTTTCCTCATATTAAAGACAGAATATGGAGAATAAGTCTGATTTGCCATAAAAATGGCATCTTTCCTTTTCTCCATCTTGCACAATAGGTTCACGACTCTTTGTAAATATTAATTTTGCTTGCCTGTCACTTGCACACTTTCACATAAAGAAACATAGCTAGCTAGGACTTTAATGTAACACAGGTAAGATATGCTGGAGCCCTTACTTTCCCTAAGTTATATTCTACCGGTTCTCAATTTTTTACTGCATAATTTTTGTCATCCTTCAAGGATCAGTTACAAAATTTGGAAAATATAAAAGCTAAAACATAAACTGTGTGTTTTTGTTATTTGTGTCTCCTATCCCATCTCAATAGCATCAGTGGCCGCAGCTATGTGCTTCCACAGCAGTCATCATAGGAGAGTTAAGAGGGCCCTGTCAAGGCATATTATAAATAGCACATTTAGTCTCTTATCACTGATTAGTCAACTGCAGGACACAGAAACACAAACTAGCATTAGGTTTTCAATTCTCTTCTGTGGGCCCAGTGCTCCTTTTAAATCTGTGATACTCAGTGATTCAATTACTTCTCTGCTCTGCCTCAACAGGGGAACAAGCATTCAGGACCCAAGACTAATGAAACAAAGACATTATCATAAAGAATGACGGCCACACCAGATGCTTCAGATTCTTGCTGCTTCATACACAGCATACAGCACTATAAAAACTGAACTGAATCGACTAATTGCAAATTAGAGGAGCAGTGGTTTAGACTTTGTTTTAGAAAGAGGGGAAGAAATATTTTTCTTTGGCTAATATGAGATGTGATTCGTTCATATTATAATGTCTACTTTAATATATACTCTTATCTAAAAATAATCCTTTTTGCAATGCCTAAAACTTGTATTCATCTATTCTTTTCCAAGACAGAAAATGATAAAACATTTAAAGTGAAGACATTGTCTCTATAAAATACATATACAAAACATAATTTTGCATTGATAATTAAATTAATAAAGCATTGCAATAAAAATGCTTAAAAAATACCCCAATTAGGCTTTTAATATTATTTACCATCATCTTTAATGAGAGTGCTGTTGAAAATATTTATTACCACCTTTATTCCCATAAATTATTAGTAGTAAGCTATATGGTTCTTTAAGAATAATTGTATGATATCTATGTATGTAAATAAAATATACATATATAAAATACATATGAATCTAAAATTTATGTATATAGATATTACAATATGTATTAACATACACATTCTGTATATAGTATTTACATATATATTAATATATACATATATTTGTTGGCAATTAAGATACCAGTCATAATATCTTCAATCATTTTGCAAATTTTATCAGATAATTACTTTACACATGAAGGTTCGAGAAATCCATCAAATGGTCAAACAATTGTTTGTAACTGCCTTTTAATGTATTGAAAGTCATAGAACCAGGAATCTCAGAAGCATAAAAATTCTTGAACAATTAGAGAATTACATACTGCTCTAAAATATTATCTTACTTATGGTAGTTTTTCATAGATTCTTAATCAGGCAACATCAAAGTTAAAGCCGAATTGCCTTTTATAGATGGAAGCTTCAGTCCTGGTCCTGGCTGGTCCCCTAGCTGTTCAGTTTCAAAGTTGCATAATTAATACAATTACAAAGTATATTCAAAGTAGCATAACTAATAAAATTATATTAATTGTAAGCTGTTTGGCCTATTAGCTCAAAATATTTATTTATTTATTTATTTATTTATTAAAGATTTCTGTCTCTTACCCACTGCGGCCTCCCCTTTCCCTCCCCCTCCCCCAATCAAGTCCCCCTCTCTCGTCAGCCCAAAGAGCAATCAGGGTTCCCTGCCCTGTGGGAAGTCCAAGGACCACCCACCTCCATCCAGGTCTAGTAAGGTGAGCATCCAAACTTTAGCTCAAAATTATTACTAATTAGACCTTACAACTTAAATTAACCCATAATTCTTGTCTATGTTTAGCCATGCAGCTTGGTACCTTTTCTCAGTGAGGCATTCTCATCTTAATTCCTATGCATCAGGCTGGTGACTGCATCTTGGCTTTCCTCTTCCCAGAATTCACTTAATCCTTGAAGTATACCAACTTATTTAATTCTAAAGAATTTTTTTCTGTTGTCCAATGTCTCTCTGTAGCTATTATTCCTTTCTCATTAGAATTAAGAAAATTCAAGGTTAATAAAGCATTATATAACCTATTTGTGGGGATATTAATTATCCCTTTCTGTTTATTTAACATATCCTTTAGGGTTTGATTTGATCTTTCTATACCTGCCTTTCCTGTTCAATTGTGTGGTATACTTGTAACATGTTTTATATTATAATATGTTACTTTTCTGACCTTCAGGTTGAACCCCCATATCTGTCTTTGGGTTTTTATTAATTTCCTACAGCATTTGAATGATCTTTGCAATACATTTTTCAAATATATTACAATCTTTATTATCATCTAACTTACTCTTTACCATAGTAGAGCCATAAATCAGGAAGAAATAAATTCTAAAACTAAAATTCTTTTAGATTACAAAGGTATTATCCAAGTACAATTTTCTATGGTAATAAATAAATAAATAAATGTTAAGTTTGGACACTTATGGGAGAAAACCTTCTGACACATTCAATTGAAGAAAGTATAGGCTATGTGGGTAAGAGGAAGCTTTCAGGGGCAGTGACCCTACCCTGTTTCCTAAAACAAAAACAACAGACCAAAGCACATTTTCATAGTAAAATAGAAAGATAGCATCCCAAATTATGTATTTTTATAAATTTAAAAATTTCATAAAAACAATATGTATGAAACAGCTTGCAAATGCAATGCTTCCAGACTATAATTTAGGCAATATGTATCTTAACCTGTAAGCATTCATTTTTTGATAATTATGTGCATTTGTTTTATTTTGTTTTCTGAGAGATATAAGCATAATTATAGCTGTACATAGTTTTACTTGACAGTGTTCACCACAATATTGAGCTACATTAATTAATAACTATTTAAAGTAATTTTGTCTTTTATGAACATAGAAATAGTAAATGTGGGCTCTTCTTTCCTTCCAATGCATATGAACTTGAATATGTATTTCTTATATTAAGGTAGCATTACTTTAAACAATTTTAACTTACTCAGTGTTTATATTTCATACATCATTAATTTTCTACCCTAAATTCTTCTTTTTCTCTATTTTATCTATTAATTTGAAAAGGTCTTTGTTTCAACCCTATCTCCAGTTCAACAATATCTCCCTTTAATTTTGTTATATAACATTTTGGAAACAAGATTTTACTAAATAGTCCAGTGATAAGATCACAGTGATGCTCTTGCCTGAGGTTCTGTAGTATTGCGGTAATTGGTATGTACAATGAAGCTTGACTGTTCATCATGAAATAAAATCAATATTATCTATAAAAGAATCTTCCTATTTTTCTTTTTATTCCTTCGAATTTATTTGTGATTTTTTTCATTTTTAAATATTTTCTTGACCTCAAATATTTTAGCAGCATTAGATATTACAGCTTTTTTCATTTCTTTCCAGTAGAGTGGATCTCTTGTCTTTCATCCTTGTTACTATGGAAATTCTACACATGAGGTTGAGAGGTGGTATGGTGTTGAGGTACAAGAAAATTTCCTTTACTTTGTATCTGGAATTCACTTTTGAGTGAATACATATGATATTCATATTTCTGAGTCTAGATCACATCACTAGGGCTTTATTTTCTATTTCTGTCCATTTGCAAGCAAATTTATAGATGTCTTTTTTTTCACTGTGTAGTATTCCATTGTTTAAATATACCACATTTTCTTTATTCATTCTTTAGTTGAAGGAAATCTAGGTTGTTTCCAGATTATGGCTATTATGAATAATGATGATATGAACATAGTTCAGCAAATATCCTGTGGTATGAGTATTAGTCCTTTGTGTATATGCCTAAAAGCTGAATTGCTAAGACTTGAGGTAGACTGATTTAGAATTTCCTGAGAAACTACCACAATAATTTCCATAGCAGTTGTACCAGTTTGCACTCCTACTAGCAATGAGGAGTGTTCTCCTTACTCTACATCTTCTCCCGCACAATTTGTCACCGGTTATTTTTTTTTTTTGTCTTAGTCATTCAGTCTTAGACAGCATCTTAGAAGCCCAGAGAAAAACCCTCTTCCAGAAATAGATGGAAGCAGATACAGAAATCCACAATGAATCACTAGGCAGAGTTCCCAAAGTACTATCAAAGTAGAGGAAGGAGCAATAATATGATCAAAGGGGTCAAGACCATGATAGGAAAACCCATAGAATCAGCTGACCTGATTTAAGGGAGATCACTGAGTTTGAACTAACAACTCAGGAACCTGCATAAGACTGAACTTGGCCTCCTGACAATTGTGTGCCTTGGGCAGTATATGGAGCCACTGGTAGTAGGACTAGACTGTAACTCTAACACAAAAACTGACATTTGTGTGTCCATTCTCTATGGAGAGATACCTTAATAAACCTAGGCACAGGGCTTGAGGGGGCTTGGTCCTGCCTCAAAGAGGTGATGGGAGAGACACAGTTGACTTTCCAGGGGAGGCCTTATCCTCTGAGGAGCTGATGGGGGTGGGTGTGGTGGAACAAATTGGGGAGGGAGGAGAGGAATAAATGGGAAATGGGATTGGTATATATAAATAAATAAATAAATAAATAAATAATGATAAAATTAAAAAAATTTCTGCCATCAACATCTTGAATGTTAAAATTCAGTGGGATACTATATTTAATATAAATATAAAATGTATTTTATTTTATTGCCATAAGTACATTGATAAAATACAATAGGCACAGTGATTTCAGATATGTAGAAGAAGATTATTTGCATAGTGGAAGGAGCCTTGTTTCAGACATGATAGTACAAACCATATAGAAAAGCTTACTCTTGTGAGAAATTCTATGAAACAGTCAGCCAAATGAGACTTAATACTGTCACTGATGACTGATAAGTGCTGACCTTACTACTGTCAACTTTAAGCCATTTTTTACTAAATAGCATCTGATTTTTGATTCTGTTATACCATGATACTTTAGGAGATGGTTATGCAAGCATTCATAAAAGGAAATCTCAAGATATAAAAGATGAGAAATGTATTTTTCTTTCTTTTAACTATGAAAAGGCCTAGCAAAATTCTGCACAATTACAAAAGATATCCAGAAATTATATTATTTTTTGTTATTCAAGTATGTAATGCCTGTGATATTACAAATTTTGTATTACAGAGAATTATGTAACTTGGAAATTCTAACTTTTAATATGCAACATATTACAGGGGAAGAATTATATAACTTAAATGTCTGTGAATATTAGGGAGAATGGTAACATTTTATGTCACCATCTAAGACTAATCTCCAATACAAAATTTCTTATGTGACTGGATGCCATTGTTCTAGGGAGAAGTCAAAAAACATATTATATAGTCAAACTGTAGATCTTTTGATAGGTAAGATGCCTGATGCCTATTGCTGCTCATAGATAATGCATAAGATTTCATAAAATTAACTATTATTCCTTTATTAGTCTTTCTTGACATATATTCACAATGTTAGAAAGTGATTCTCTGGTTCTTTGTACCTACTAATGTATCTACATTGTTACTCCTGCACCTAGGACTCAAGGAACCATGGCAAAATGGGTTTACATGTTTGCATAGCCAGAGTAATGAGAAGCTTGTTGTGAGATTTCATTTCCTAGACATGTCAAGAAGCTACACCCATGAAGTCGAAAAAAATCTGCCAAACCAAGACCCCCAATGAGGGTGGAATTAACAGATATGCTAACATGCAAAGGGAAAGTCTCACGTTACTCCAATCCTACACAAAGAATTTCGGACAACTGAAAAAGAATGTTGAGAGTTGAGAATAGGAGAAAGAGCTTTCCTCAGAGATTAGTCATCCCCATTTGGTCATTCAATAACAGACATAAAAACCATATCTGTAAGTATGCATACATACACACACACATACATATGAACCTGAAAATAACAGAGCTGGTGGTATTTAAATACCTAGAAAGAAGGGTAGAAAGAAGAACAGAAATGATATATATGATATGGTCATCACTTTTAAACTAAATATATATGGAACAATAATTAAAGCAAAGGGACAATGAATTTGAGAGAGAAAGGAAGATGCACACAAAAAATGGTTGAAAAAAGAGAAGGAAAAACAGGAAATGGTAAGAAGTGATGTAATCATGTTTTAAATTTAAAAGTGATTTAAAAAATCAAACATGTACCACCAGCCTTAACTGTATCCCCCATATTCAGTACTGGGTCTTAAAAGCAAAAGAATTTTCATTTATGATCACAGAGTTTAATCCACATTCCGTTCTGATAGAGTTGTTTGGTTGTCCGTGCCTCAGAAATGAAGAATTGGTATTAGAATGAAAGTGTAAACACTGTTACTTTGACTCAGTAATATTAATAAAGATGACACGAGTCATTGAAATGAGAACATTTGTGGTCTCAGAACGTGAATGTAAAATATTTAAGAAAAATGAGAAAATTTGATGTTTACAATAATGAAGAAATAAGAAGTGAAGGAATAAACGCAAACAGAGAAAGGCATAAGAAAAAAAGAGTCATGACACTTAGCACCTATTTAATACTCATTTCATACAATGCACCAGATAAATATCTCTGCAGGTGTCATCAAACTCCGGGTTCAAAGTTGCATTCACATATGCACATAATTAAATGGATTACTAAGAAAACTAACATTAATGTTTTTCAGACACAGACAGTAATTTAGACTTACCTGATGTCAGTGTAAGAGGATTCAAATTATGGTCTAACTGTTGAATGTTCAAGATGAATAACTAATTGATGTAGTTCTCTTTTATAAGAAATGAGCCATGTGGATCAACTAATGTAATTCCAATGAAAATGGACTGGTACTTTACAAAAGTTGCTTTTTACTACCTACATATATTAAGTGGCCTGATTTTTATCCTTCTTAGAACACAGTGTTCACATGAATTCATTAAAAACAAAACAATAATAAACCCACTTTCTTCATATAAAAGCCCCCTATATAGAGAGACTTCTTAAAATTTTGGTCTACAGGGAAACAAGTCAAAGCAGGCCAAGTGTATATTTATTTTTTATTTATATATTGGTGACCCACTGAGTTTAATTAGGATTGATTAAATCAGGAGCATGCACGAAGAATTATCTACAGAAGCATTGGTATTTTGTCTTGTCTATATCAGTGAGTATGTATTAAAACTAATAAATTTCTTCTGCATTTATTCAACATGTAGCTCCACAGAGGAAAGAAAAATAGGAGAAGGTGAAATGGAAGAAGGAGGAAAAGAATGACTAGGGGGAAAATGTGGAGGAAGAGAAGGCCTTAACATACATAGTGCAATCACCAATATTAACACAAACCAGATTTGAAATCCATTAAAGAAGATAGCTTTCCCATGTAGGAAAGAGGCCTACTTAGAGATTGGAAGCAGAATTAACCCACTAAGTATAAAATCCCACAAACATAATTAGAACCAGGAAATTTCTACTTTAATCTTTCCACATCTAAACCACCCTGCAATCATTACAACACTTTATGTTCATCTCAGTCCTCTCTCAGAGATTTAGAACTTGGGCATCCATCAACAAATTAACTGTAAGCAAAGAATGGAAATTAAAACATCTATTTTCTCTCTCAGAATAAATGATCCTTGCGTGGAACATAAGAGAAAAAGAGCCTTCACCAAGCCAAGAACCAATAATACTGCAAAACATTATAAAACATTTTTTTTCTTTAAGAAGAATATTCTTTTCACCCATACTCCACTGTACTTCAGTCAGAAACTGTCTCTCCCTAGATAGAGTCCTTTATGTCTGGCTTTTCCATTCTTGTAACACCTTTATTTTTATCGGTTCCAGCTGTTCAATGTATGAATACTTCCTCCTTTCCTTTTCTGTGCTTAACAAAGAGTTTCCAGAATAGAAAAGTTTAATTAAAACACTGTATAGAGTCACCAAATTTGTGTAAGGTGGCTATAGACACTACCTATTTTTGTCCACCTTTGTACCAAGATTTAGTGAATTGTGATGTATGCAACAGTTGCTTTGATACACAGTAATCTTCATAAAGGTAACTCTTACACTATTAAAAACCTGATGATAGTAAACAAGTGATAAAATCTACCTAGATTAAAAAATTAATGCAATAGATCCTGCAGTTTCAGAGGAACTGAGTAATAAGGTATAGGTTGTAAATATATATATATATAGTCTTGACACATACTGGGGACAAATTTGAAATCTTGCAATGAAAGGAAGTTGAAACTTTTAAACTAGACCAGAGAGTTAGAGCCATGAAGAAGGAGTATGTGAGGACCAAGAGAGATATGAGAAGACAGCATGGTAATAACAGCATAGTTAAAAATAGTTTGGGGATCTCAACATGTTGATGTTGAATGTGATTTTAGCTTTTTTCTCTCGCACAAATGTTTTCAACTAATTCCTAAAACTGTAAGTCAGCCTTCCAGTCTTTATTAGTTAGGTCTGTTGTAACAAATCATACTTACCCACAGATTGGTTTGTGCTAGAAACCTTCTTTAGGCAGCTGATGGTAAAACAAATTTACAACTTTCTTGCTGTGTGTTTACATGATAGAAAGACAATGAGAGTGCTTCTCAGAATTCCTACCAGAAGTATCCTTACTTGAATCACGGAGATTCCTCCCTCATGAGGTAATTGTTTCCTAAATCCACCTAAGAGCACTCATCTTGTAGGGGTTCGAATTTCTATGTCTGAATGTTGTAAAGACACATTCAAACAAATCCATTTCCCTGTCTCTCTGGTAACTTACTTCTGGCCCAGAGGAAAAGTTCCAGATTTTAAGTCTAGGTAAAGGAAAGAGCAAATCACATCTGCTTTACTGCCAATGACTCCCTATTCAAACTTAACAGCCTCAAGATAGTAATGGAAATTTATAATATGGATTTAGACAAATGAAGAAAAAAATCAGTATGTGCTTTCTGAAGTTAAGGTGGAAATAAAAGAGGATTTAGTGGAACTCATAATTTAATATCATTAAACTACAGTGTGCTTTTAGTTTTAGACAATGTTAACATCAGGATGATCCAACAGGGTAGTTTCAGCCTTTGTGGAAGAAGTCATACAATTTAGCAACTTTTTATTTGAGAAAGTTACATACCTAAGTCAGTGGTAGACAACATGCCTATCATAAATCACACATCTTATACACACATGCATGTGTGCATGTACACACACACATACACAGACACACACCGAAGATAGCAATAATCATAGTTCAAAATACTAGAGACTTACAATCTTAATTTAATTCGGCAACAAGGGAAATATAAAATGAAACTATAAAGTGTTACTTCTTAACTTTAGTATGAAAGAAATACTGTAAAAAATAAGAAAAGCCAACCTTGATTCTATGACTTTCTTGACATTAGTCAATGACAACACTGACTTTTTGTGACATCCAATGTAGTTGCAATTTTGAATCTTTCAGGCTCATTTTGCTCCTTCCTAGACTATGTTCCTAAGATACCTTACAATTTCATTTACTATGAAATTTGAGAATTGCTATCAGTGTGAAATTGGACTTCTTACTAAAAGGTGAATCACATTCATCAAAAGTGACAGGCCGCACTGAGCAGCCAAACTCATGCTTTTCTTCCACAGCGACAATAAATTATTCATTTATGGAAAAGGACTTTAAGGATTCCCTTATTATTTCACTTCTATATGTCTACTAGAATCATTTCCCCAATTGAGAGTACTGTGAAAAAAATTTGAAAACAACTTTTGCAAAGCTATGAGTGGTCACCAATCACTCAGAATAACAATGTACCCTGGAGAAACTGACAACTCCGTAGAGAAGGCTTATATCCCTGATTGACAAACCACCACAGGAAAAGAGCACAGTGGGAATGGAAATTAATTCTACTGACTTTCTCTTGAGATCACATTCAACACACACTATAATAGTCCCTAGTTTTATTAAATTTGGGGGAGATTCTGATGGTGTGACATTGATAAAGAGAAAAATATCAAGTATAGAGAATTGATGATACAATTTCCACACTATACCAGTGGAGCACTGGAGCTTGGACCTTGAAATTATATCCATGGTATGAAGCAAGCATAAAAATAAAAGGGGTTTGGAACTAATATAATCTGTGGAGACACAGAATGATATCAAATCAGAGTCTAAGTACGAGATTGTAAAAGATACAAATGGAAAGCTCTCTCTCTCTCTCTCTCTCTCTCTCTCTCTCTCTCTCTCTCTCTCTCTCTCTCACACACACACACACACACACACACACACACACACACACACAAAAGCCAAAGAAAAAGAATTATGACCATCAAGTCATGAAAATGAAATAAAATGTCCCAAGAACAATTTGGCCCTCTCTCCCCCTAAAGAAATGATGGAACACTGAAATAAAGCAAAGAAGAAAGAAGTCATACTGAGAGATGTCCACAGCAGGCCAGAAAGGTTATGCTAATCAAGTGATTCAACATCGATGAATTTCAAAATGGCGAGTTTTGCAAAAAGTATTTCTCATTTTATTCCCATTCAAATTTGATGGATGTTATAGGTCAGTTTCAGGTAAAAATAATTTGCCATTCATATCTCTTCCTGAATAAGTTCATAATTCATATTTTATTCTTAGTGTTATTTTAAAGGAGTCATCATAAAAAGTCCCCTAAGAAATATAATCTTCTATACTCGTTGACATTCATATTTTATGTAATCTATGTTTTGTAATAATACATTAAAAATCTTGTATTAATAATATTCATGATGAGGCAATAATAATAAGAAAAATAAATGATAATTGAAATTTGTTGATGATTACTGATCAAGTTATCAACTTTCACTGAATACTTTTGGTGAATCAGTTAAGATTAAATAATTGTTACTCTGTAGAAAGAATAAATATCCATCAATATTTGATATTAAAAAGTGAATATATAAACAGAAGAGAATATAAGAAAACAGGAGTGAAAATATAAAAATGACCTACTAGACAGTATATTTCCTTTCATTTAACTTTTCTCACATAATATATCCTAATAAAAATTTTCCTTCCTTCTACTCTTCCTAGTTCAACTCTCCCATCCAGAACTAATTGCTTTCCTGTTTTTCATGAGAAAACAAACAGGCTTCTAAGCATTAAGGATAAAATAAAATAAGATAAATAAAAAGACTAACACATTGGAATTGGACAAAACAAACAGGGAAAAAAAGAAGCAAAAAAGAAGTCAAAGAATCAGGGTTTTATTCACGCATTCAGAAAAAAACATAAAATAATACTTAATTGAAAACCATATATATAAAGGACCTTTGCAGTAAAATAAAAAAGAGAAGAAAAATATAAGTGTATATATTAAAGTACATATAAAATAATAAGATATAATTAAAAAGGAGAGAGAAAGGAATAATGAGAGAGAAAGGAAGAAAGAAAGAAAGAAAGAAAGAAAGAAAGAAAGAAAGAAAGAAAGAAAGAAAGAAAGAAAGAAAGAAAGAAAGAGAAGGAACAAAAAAAGCCCTTACATGACATTTAAAAGGGAGGAATATCCAATGCTAGCTGAGTTGTTTCACAATGACCTTCTATTGATGGTATGTATCTTACCATTAAGAGAAGTTTATTTCCCCCTTGAGACTCCCTTAATGGAAATTAAATTTTTATTTGCAAGAAGTTATCTATTGGAGATTGCTTTTCGGTTAGGGCTAGGGACATGAGTCTATTTCTCCATTCAGCTGTAGGACCCCAACTGGTACAGACACATGCAGAGTCTGTGCTTGTTACCTGAGACCCTGTGAGTCCATGTGTAAATTGATCATATTGATTTACATGGTCTTGGTTTTTTTTTTTTTGTATACTCCATTCCTTCTAGTTCTTACACTTTTTCTTGCCTCCTTTCCATGGTGTTCCCTGAACTCAGAGGGGAGGGATTGTTCGAGATATTCCATTTACAGTTGAGTGTTCCAGGTTCTTTTATTCTTTGCCTTATGTCTGTCTGTGGGTCTCTTATTTGTTCCCATCTGCTGCAGGAAGAAGTTTCTCTGATGATGGTTGAACAAGGTACAGATATATGAGGGTACCAGAATGTCATTAGGTATTATTCTAAATGTATATAGCAATTTAGCAATGGTAATTTAGTAATGTAATTTAGCAATTAGTTATTGCTAAATGTATATATATATTGTTAATTTTAACAGTAGCATTTGGTTTTGCCTACATCCTTGGGTGTTCTATTTTCAGATTCTTCGTCACCAAAGCAATGTAGGGTATGGGTTTCCTCTCATTGAGTAGTCATTAAGACAACACAGATATTGGTTGGTTACTACCACATAATTTTTGTCAAATTTGAATTAGTATATCTTATAATCAGTACACCATTTTTTTTAAAAAAAAAAGGATTTGAGGCTTGCTTGGTGTTTAATTTGCTCCTTTGGTATCATGCAAGGAACCTGCTTGTATCAAACACACTGGAACATAGGAGTAAAGAGTCAATGGAGGCACCAGCTAGACATCTCCATGATCAATGAGTTGTGTAGGTATTATCTTTAGCACTGGGATCTTGTGAGCCTTCTACTTTATTGGGCATTCATATTTCCTTTCAAATGACCTTTAATATTGCTATTTCTCATTCAACTCGCTCTGGCCTCCACCTCTTTTCTTGATCTTGCTATTACAGTCTCCCCTTGACACCAAACATATACAGTTACCTATTCTAATTCCCTTTCATAATGAGTTCAATTTGTTCTCCCCCTGCTTACACTATACCTAATGTCTGAGGTTCTATGGATTGTAGCATGGCTTAACATCGGCTTAACAGCTAATATCTATATTTTTGCAAATACATAACATAGTATTTGTATGTCCAGGTCTAAGTTAACTAACTCATGCTTTCCTTTTATAATTTCATCTGTTTATTTGTGAATTTCATGTTTTTATTTTTTTATAACAGCAGAATAATACTCCAATATATAAATGACCACACTTTCTTTATCCATCCTTCTGTTAAGACAAATTGAGGCTGTTTTTTAATTCTGACTGTTATTAGTATACCAGCAATAGACACAGTTAAGCAAGTATCTATCACAGATGAAATTGTAAGGAGGCCGCCTGTTCATTTTCTGGACACTGGGCAACTCAGACCTGAAATAATCACACATAAACTACATTATTTAAAACACTGATTGCATCTTAGCACTAGCTACTTATTGACTAACTCTTACATGTTAATTTAGCCCATCTCCATTAATTTGTGTATTGTCACATGGTTGTGGCTTACCAGCTCAAGTTCTGGTGTCTCTCTCTGGTGGGGCCACTGGCTTCTCTCTAACCCTGCCTCCTTTCTCCCAGCATTCAGTTTAGCTTTCTCCATCTAGCTCTGTTTTACTCTATTAGGCCAAGCCAGTTTTTTATTAACCAATGGTATTCACAGCATACAAAGGGGAATCAATCCCACATCACCTATAATTTTCTGATTCAATAAAATGGAAGGCTTTATCTTTAACATAGTAAAATTACATATAACAAAACAATTAACAAACAAGAATTATAGTTACAATACTTACATATATTATCTTTTATCATAACTAAGAAAAACTATATCTATTATTCAACTCAGTTAAAGACTCCAGGAGGATACAATATTACCTAAATAAACAGGAAGTGGATTGTAAGCAACTTCCAAAACATTAGAATTGACAGAGACATCTCACTGCCTAGACAGTCACCAAAGTTCTTTAGTATTGTTGGAGAATCTAATCTTCAGCCCACAGGCCCATAGTATCCAGGCAGATTTTTCCATGAAATAAGAAATATCAAAAACAGTTTCGTCTATATTGGCATTTTGACAGTGACTTTCTTTGGTGTCTTGCAAAATTTCTAGCAGAGTCTTTCATGAAGTAGGTTTCAAATAGATTTTAGTTGACCATGTGGGTGCCAATTTGTTGTAAGGAAGTTATTTGTTTCCCAGCTACCAGGAACCTCAGCTCTGAAATAATCACACAGAAACTACATTATTCAAATCACTGCTTGGCTCATTAGCTCTATCTTCTTATTGGCTAACTCTTACATATTCATTAAACTCATCTCCATTAATCTGTGTGTCACCACAAGGCCATTGCCTACCAGCAAAGTTTTAGGATGTCTATCTCCCGTGGGGCTACATGGCCTCTCTCTGACTCAGCCTTTTTTCTCCCAGCATTTAGTTTATTTTTCTCTTCCTGGCTCTGCTCTACACTTTCTTATTAACCAATGGTGTTCACAGCATACAGAGGGGAATCCTGTACCATGGCATGACCATTGGTGAAATGGCCAAGAGTGATACAGCTGAAACTTGAGGTATATCAATTCCTGCTTTACTGATTTCCTTAGTGGCTTAACAACTTTGAACTCTCACCAGAAAATAATTACTGTTTCTCTTATCCTGCCATTATGAACAGTCATTTGTTTTGTTGATCTCAGCCATACTGAGTATATAAATTGAAATCTCAAAGTAGTTTTGATTTAATTTCCCTGATAACTAAATTTATACCAATATATTGCTACTTCTTTTTCTTATACATTTATTTGGGTTGTTAATTTTCTCTATGTCTAATTTTATATTTTTTAAATATATATTTGATACAAAGTCTCTACCAGATGTGTAGTTAGTAAAAATTGTCCCCACTCTGTAGGCTGCTGCTTTAATTGTCTGAATGATGGTCCTTAGTTATGTAGAAGCTTTTCAGTTTCATGAGCTTAGCTACCTAAGCATCGTTAATTGTTGACCTTAGTGCCTGTGCTAACAGTGTTCTTTTCAGAAAAAAAAATTTCCTATGCCAATGGGTTCAAGATTGTTTTCTATTTTCTTTTCTATCTAGTTCAGTGTATCTGGTTTATAGTGATGCTTTTGATCCATTTGTAATTGAGTTTCAAGAAGAAATATAAATATGGATCTATTTGGATTGGTTTATACACAGACACAGAATTTGACCTGTACCATTTGTTGAAAAGGTTGTCTTTATCAGGAGTACATTTCTGGTCTTTTTTCAAAATTAGTCATCTATAGGTTTCTAGATTTATGGGTGGGACTTCAGTTTTATTTCATTGTTGTATGGGTCTCTTTTTGTGCTAACATTCTTATTTATTTATTAGAATAGCTCTGTAGTACAACACAATATAAGCCATAGTGTTGCATCCAGCAGCTCTCTTTTTCAGAAATACATTACCCGCTCATGAGTTTTCTGTTTCTATATGAAACTGAACATTTCCTTTCAAGATCTCTGAATTGTGTTAGAATTTTGATAATGATCTCATTGAATATGTAAATTGATCTTGGTATGGTGACCCTTGCTAAAATATTAATCCTATAGTTTCATGAGGTTGAAATTTTTCCATTTTCTGATAATCTAATTCAGTTTTATTTTACTTCAGTGTCTTGAAATTTTTATCATACAAGCCTCTGTAACATGCTTGGTTATAATTACCATAATAAATTTTGTATTATTTGAGTGTATTTTAAAAGATACTGTTTCCTTGATTTCTTTCTCAATACATTAGTCATTTATATCATGGAAAGCTACTTATTTTTTGTTGGATCATTTTGTATCCAGCTATTTTTCTAAAATTGTTCATCAGCTGTAGGAGATTCAAGGTGGAATTTTAGGGTCTCTTATTTACACTATACAATTATCCTAAATTAAAATATTTTCATTTCTTAGTGTCCAGTTTATGTTCTCCTGAAGTTCTTCAGGGTTTTGTTTTATTATTATTTCTCTAGCTAAGACTTAAAGTCCCATATTGAGTAAGTATTGAGAATGAACAACTTTGTCTTGTTGCTGATTTTAATGACCTTTGACAATTGTTTATTTCCTTTCTTCTATTCCTATTATTCTTAGATTTGATTTTTTCCATAATATCCCAGATTTCTTGGATGTTTTGTGACAGATTTTTCATTTAGTTTTAACGTTTCTTCTATAATGTCTTCATTGACTGGGATCCTCTCTTCCAGGTCTTATAGGTGAGACTTGCCTTTGAGGTTCTTGTTGAAATTCCTAATTTTTATATTTTAAAATTTCCATCAGGTGGGTTTTTGTTATTTATTCCATTTTGACTTTGATGTCTTGAACAGTTTTATTCATTCTCTTCCACTATTTTTGTGTTTCTATATATTTCTTTAAGGAACTGATTCATTTCATTTTAAGGACCTCTATCATATTAATAAAAGCTATTTTAAGGTTTTCGTTATTGTGTGTTTCTGAAATGTTGAAATTTTCAGGGCCTGCTGTAGTAGGATTGCTGGTATGTAGTAAGGATGTATTTTCCAATCTGTTATCTATTGCATTTTTTACACCACATCTAGGCTGTAAATGTGTGATGGTTTTAATTCTATCTGCTCTTGTCTTTGTTGGGTGATTGGTTCTTTTCTAGGTTTCTGTTGTCTTCTGTATTGTTAGTGTTTCTGTTGCTGTGAAGAGATACCATGGCCATATCAGGACAGTTCTTATAAAGAAAAGTAATTAAATGGGTCTGGCTTAGAGTTCAAGTTTTAGTCCATTGTCCTCATGGCAGGCAACAGGCAGACATGATGCTGGAGAGGTCGCTGAGAGTTCTATATCCAGATCAGCAGACACCAGGAAAAGAACACCACACTGGACATATCATGAGTATCTGTTACCCCAAAACCCATTCCTAGTGACACATATCTTCCCCCAAAACTACAGCTACAAGATCATACCTCTTAAAAGCACATACGGTGGGGGAACATTTTTATCCAAGTTACCATACTCTTTCTGGTTATTTGGAGATTGGAATGGGCTAACTGTCTTTTGCCTTGTAGGATATCTGGGATCCTGACATTTGTGACCACTAGAATTTTAGGGTAAACTGCGATCCTAGGTATTAGGAACTGACAATCAGAAATTTTGATAGGGTAGGAGGAGGAATGAGGCTTGTACAAGACAGAATAAAGGATGGTTTCCACTAGGATCTGTTTTGTCCCCTGGGAATGGGGACAGAGAGTGTGGAGAGGCCACAGTGGCTAGTCTACTATAGAGCTGAGTATAAAACTGGGGGAATATATATGCAGAGGAGGAAGAGTGGTGATCTCAAGCTCCACTGCCTGCTTCAGATGCCTACTTGATTTTCTGGCAAGCTTGTTTGATGGGTTTTCAGAGAAAGTCTGCTGGAGATGGGGGCTGAGATAGAAGAGGAAGGTAAAACAATAACAATTGCCCCACCTGAAATGGTGCAGGGAGAAGGAGGGGTACACTTGGTGTAGTATTACAGAGATGGGGGTGATGCTATGGCTTGAATTTGGAAGAGAGGAAAGAGTGCTGACAGGCTATCTGCTGTGGCCTTTTGCACATTAATTTATGCTTGCTTGAGTTAAGGGCTGAGATAAAGAGATTAGTAGGCTTAAGAAAACTTTGATGGGAAGATCTTTGTTTTTCACTTGAGATGAGTATGGGGAGGGAGGCAAGGCTCCAGCTAATGTTCTGCTAAAGAACTAGGGATACAATTGGGGAATTTGATCTGCAGAGAAGAGGGAGAAGTAAAGAGTTGCAATTAGTCTACCTGTTTACCTAATCTTTGAGAATATTTTTGCATGTGTGATTTTTAGGTCAAAGACATATTTCATGAATAATCAGAGTAGAACTGTAAGCTCTCTCCTTTGCTTGCATCTTCATGGTCACATTGGTTATTCATATGATTTTAATATTCTGGTCAGTTTTATGGTGAACTTTCTAAATTTTAAAATAAGAAAACTAAGAGAACTTCTGAAGTCCTAGGATTATGACAAATGTGTGGCTAAGTTAAGAAATAATGGACTTCTTCAATTATGTTTTTTAATTTAGGAATATTCTCTATTTCTGGACTAGACTCTTAAACCTTCAAGTGTGTACATATTTATTCTCTGTGTGTTGTTTCTTCTATCATAGTTTTCCTATGTATTTGATTTATTTGGAGGCTTTGATGAGTTCAGATTTATAGTGCATATAAGTGTTAAAGACAAATTTTCTGGAGAACAATTAATAAATTATCTCTATAAGCAATTGGTTATAATTATTTATGACAGAATATTATCAACCATAATTTGTGCCATAATTAAACTAATTAAAAGAATTTCATCTATCTAAATATACAAGAAATTGAATAAAACATTGTTTTGTAAGCAGTTTGAATATATCAGTGGTCAAATATAAAGATTCCCTACATACTAGCAAGATGGCTCAGAGGTTAAGAGCAGTGGCGGCTCTTCCAGAGGTCCTGAGTTTAGTTCCCAGAAACCACATGGTGACTCACAAGCATCTATAATGACATCTGGTGCCCTCTTCGGGCATACAAGCATACATGCAGGCAGAACATTGTATACATAGGAAATAAATAAAAATGCTGGACGGTGGTGGCATATGCCTTTAATCCTAGCACTAGGAAGGCAGAGGCAGGAGGATTTATCTGTGTTTAAGGACAATCTGGTCCACAGAGCAAGTTCCAGAACAGTTTCCAAATCTATAGAGTTTCCAAAGCTATAGAGAAACCCTGTTTCAAAAAAAAAAAATGAAAGAAAGAAAAAGACAAAACAAAACGAACAAAAAAGAATCCATATGCTAATATTAATGGAGCACATATTCCTGTTTTAAAAGGGCCAATGTCATGAAGAAGCACTAAATTAAATACATGTATCTGTTGCTTATTATTTAAACTTAAGTGTATAAGAATCCAATTGAATTTGAAAACATGTTGTACATGGAACTTTGACGCATAACTAATGTCTTTTTATAAAACAAGTTATACTATATTTATAGGTCAATCTGGTTAAGCATGTACACCCTCAGTTATATAGTGTATCATTGTAATCTTTGCCTCTTATGTTTTAAAATTGAATTTTAACTGATTAAAGTAACATATTTTATGACATAAGTTCAGGGAGTTGTACTGATAAATTTGAAAATAAATAGAATAGAAAAGACCAGTGTTCCCCTAACATGACTTGGGTAGGAGCATCAGTGGTAGCCACATCTGTTGGAAAAAGCAGTGATCCATGAGGTTTGGAGTCTGTGCAAATTTGATAGATGTACCAAGAATTAAAAACCTGACCATGCTCTCCCAGGCCACTGATAAGGGTGTGTTTTCCCTTAACAGCCTTGAGAGATGAGGTAATGTCTCCTCCCAAAACAAAACACAGACTTACTGTACAAGCAGAACTTCACCTAAACTCAAGGTTTTTCTCTTATAACATAGTCCACTGTGTGTTTAGACATCTATCATGGGTCTTTTGTGTCATGCCTGTAGGACTTGGGAGCATGAGAGCTTTACAGTAACAACTATGAACTATAACCACTGTTTTCAGAATGAATATTGAAATCCTTTGTCCCTAACTTGGAAGTGTTTAATCTTCTGCCTGACCATGAATTAAAATCCAAAACAGTTCTATTCATTAACCAATGGCAATAAAACATATTCACAGCATAGAGATGGGAATCAACATCATACCACCACTGCTTTGAGATCATAATTGAAATAGATATGTCATGACCTGAACTTATACTTGATCGTATGGTAACAGCTTACAATTCTTCTATCATCAACTGATTCATTATATTCTTTTAAATTCTTTCCACAAAAGCATTAGAATATTAAAATATTGATATGGGATATCCTTCTGTATATGTGTTGCTTGTAATGGGTGATGAATAAAGCTGTGTTGGCCAGTTGCTTGGCAGAGAAAAGCCAAGTGGGAAATCTGAACAGATATATATATATATATATATATATAATATATAAAATAATATTTGGAGAGAGAGAGAGAGAGAGAGAGAGAGAGAGAGAGAGAGAGAGAGAGAGAGAGAGAGAGGGCAGAGCCAAGGGGGCACCATGTACCTGTCAGAGGAGAAAGATGCCTAGTATCTTTTGAAAAGACACAACTTTTTTCATGGTGATACACAAATTAATGCAAATGGGTTAATTTAAGATGTAAGAGTTAGCTAAGAGTATGCATAAACTACTGGACAAACAATGTTGTAAATAGTGCAGTTTTTGAGTGATTATTTGTATCTAGGTATCTGAGAAATGAATGAACAACTTCTGTTTACACTATTTAAGTTTACAGTTCATGATTGACCTCTAACTCACCATTTATTCTAAGCATGCTGAATATCTACAAATCTGTGAAATTACCTCTGCTCAGGTCAAAGAGAAATTCTGATTAAAGATGAAAGTAGCATTTGTCTATGGGCACTGATGTAAGTATTTAGACAGCTAATTGGTACCTTGTCAATTTACTTAAGCCAGAGCACTAAGAGTTTATGACCTCCCCAAGTCATTCTTTTTACTGAGTCTATAGAATTTATAGTTTACATATTTCCTCTTATGATAAACGTCTCAAATTCATTCTGAAAAGGTTGGATCTTTGAAGTAAAATTTCTCAAGAAAAGAAATACTATATGTAGCAATGCAAAACTTTAGAAAAATTATGATTCATATTTTAAATATTGAATGAATTAAACCAATAATGTAAGAATTTGGTGAAATATGCCAGCAGACTTTGAGAGAATATAATCTTATTCATTTTAATACCTTGTATATTTTAATGCAAGTCAAAGATGCTCAGAATTTTTCTCGTTGGTTATTTGCATTATAAAATGTATTTCTCAGTTTTTTCTTTCTTTTTTATTATTACTTAAAAAAATACCAATCCAAATTCCCATTCCCTCCCCTGCTCCCTCTCCCTCCACAGATCCTCTGTCCACCCCTCCAACCCTGAGGGAGTGCCATGCACCCCACCCTGTGGAAATTCCAAGGCTCTCCCTACTACATCTAGGTTGAGCAAGGTTTACATTTAAAGAGAATAGGATCCCATGAAGTCGGTATATGCAAGTAGAGACTATCAGTGGCCCCTCGGTATGCTCCAGCTGTCAACCCACTTTAGAGGGGCATGGTTCCCATGCTCGTTCACTCCCAGTCCAGTTGGAGTTGATGAGTTCCCATTAGTTCAAGCAAGCTCTCAGTGGATGACCCCCTCATGGTCTTGAATTCCTTGCTCATACTCTCACTTTTTCCACTCTTCAACTGGATCTTGGAAGTTCAGTCCAGTGCTCCAGTGTGAGCCATTGTCTCTGTTCCCATCTGTTCTTGGACAAAGGTTCTTTGGTGATATTTAAGATAATCATCAGTCTGATAACAGGGTAAGGTCAGTTCAGATACCCTCTCTTCTATTGCTTGGGGTCTTAGCTGGGATCATTCCTGTGGGTTCTTGGGCATTTTTCTAGAGCCAGGCTTCTTGCTAAATCCATAATGGCTCCCCCAATCAAGATATCTCTTTCTTTGCTTTCATATCTGTCCTTCCTCCATCTCGATTATCCCATTTCCTCAAGTTCTCCTCAACCCCCTTCTCCCCTTTCTTCTACCCTTGCCCCGCTGCTCCCAAATTTTTGTCTGATTCTAATTTTCAGGTGGGTCTATATATGTTTTTCTTATGCTGGAGAGGTTGTGGAGCAAGGGGAACACCCATCCATCTCTGGTGGGAATGTCAAAATGTAGAACCACTTTGGAAATCAGTGTGGCAGTTTCTCAGAAAACTGGGAATCAACCTACCTCAGGATCCAGCAATTCCATTCTTAGGAATAAACCCAAAAGATACTTAACCATACTACCAGAGCATTTGTTCAACTATGTTCATAGCAGCATTATTTGTCATAGCCAGAACCTAGAAACAACCTAGATGCCCCTCAACTGAAGAATGGATAAAGAAATGTAGCACATATACACATTAGAGTACTAGCCAGCAGTAAAAAAAAAAATAAAATAAAAATAAAAAAATAAAAAATGACATCTTGAATTTTGCATGCAAATGGACAGAATTAGAAAACATTATCCTGAGTGAGGTAGCCCAGACCCCAAAAAACGAATATTGTATGTACTCACTCATAAGTGGATACTAATCATAAACAAAGGGCAGCAAGCCTATAGTTCAAGATCCTAGAGACACTATTTCTTAGATTTTGAGTAGGTAGTATCCATAGGCTTAGCATTATTACTAAAAGTACTTTGATCCTTTTTAAGTATTCAACTTTTACCTCTGATAGAGATATATTTCTAGATTTGGAGATGAGAAAAACCAACCTTTTTCTATTAGCTTTTAATTGTACAAAAATCTGAGATATTATAGGTAATAAATTTAATTGGAAAGCATCTAAATGTGTGAAGAAGCATTTCAAATATATGCACACAAACAGAAAGTCTGGAATGACATTGTAGAAAATTCTGTTTGATTTTAGCTGAAACCAATTCAACTGGCCTGTATAAAGGCAGGAGTCAGGGGCATTTAGTGGAACAAAATACGGTTTTATTATATGGTTGCCAATATTGATATCTGAGTTGCTGCACCGTCTGGAACAGGTTTGAACATCACTGGAAAAGATACTATTGCTTTACTCCTCAGTTTTCACATGATAGATTTTTATATTTTTCTTAATTAGGTTGTGAATTATTTTGGGTGGTTGGTCAGATGATATAATTCGAACAGCTTTCATTTTGATTTGATTTTTTGACAGTGAGTTGGAAGTAAAAAGAATTGTGATTTAAGTTTATAAAATCTGAAACAGTTTTGGTACAAAATTTAGATAAAATCAACTTAGAAAAGTATATGGAAATAATTAGACACAGTGGCTAATATCTATTTTTTTCAAGAACTATTTTTGGAAATTTTACTGAGTTCCGGAGAGTAAAAAATACTATCCCATTCATCATGCGGCTATAGGAAGCTTTTGTTTTGTGTGGTTGGAGAATGGATAGACAATATCCATTAAATTTGAGTTAAACTATTAAGTTTTCAACTTAGTAGAGGAGGAGAATATGTTGTAAAAGTAAAAAAAAATCTTTTCATATTGTTAAGTGTTGTTGTATCAAAGAGTTCCACAATAGCTTGGAATGGAGTTTAGCAAAGGTTTATTTGGGGAAGAACTGAGAGTAAGGGTATTGTGTAGTCCTCTACATGTGCTGAGAACTGGAACCGAATCCACCTGCAAAGAAAGTTGTACACACTTTTAATCTGCATTTATAATACATAAGACCATGACCAAAGTGAGCTGGTATCTCAAAGGCTATTGGCTGAAGGAGTTCCCATTGCAGTAAAGGAAAATGAATGTTTCTGAATATATCGACTCAATTGCAAATGACATTTGCATGCATCCCAGATGCATCCATAAGTGAGAATTAATATTAGTAGCCTGTAAAAGAGTCAAATTGAAACATACCATTAATTTGTAAAATAGTCAAATTGAAACATACCATTAATTTGCTTCACAGACTTATCTCTATCGTTTCACAGTAACTTCTATAAACCTACTTCCATGTCTCAGTTCCATTCCCACTCAGATCATTCTCACTGTGATATCATCTGGAGTCTAATCTTCTAAAAGGTGATAGAATATAAAGTATGAACCAAATTTTCAAATTAACTTTCTTATTTGAACTTTTATTCCAATATCCTTGATTAATATTTAGTATTTCTTTTTTTTATTAAAAATTTCCGCCTCCTCCTCACCTCCCTTTTCCCTGCCCCTTCCCCCACTCCCCAACCCCCCACTCCCCTCCCCTTCCCTCTCCTTTCAAAGAGCAGTCAGTGTTCCCTGCCCTTAGGGAAGTCCAAGGTCCTCCCCCACCTCCATCCAGGTCTAGGAAGGTGAATATCCAAACAGACTAGGCTCCCACAAATCCAGTACATGCAGTAGAATCAAAACAAAGTGCCATTGCCCTTGGCTTCTCAGCAGCCCTCATTGTCCGCCATGTTCAGAGAGTCCGGTTTTATCCCATGCTTTTTCAGTCTCAGTCCAGCTGGCCTTGGTGAGCTCCCGTTAGATCAACCCCACCTTCTCAGTGGGTGGGTGCACCCCTCACAGTCCTGACTTCCTTGCTTGTCATGAGACATGGTGCAATATTCCACAATTCCGTTGTGATAAAACACACTTGTTCTAAACAGTGAAGATGTTTGTATATCAAGAAAGTATTTCATACAGATACAAAGGAATATTACAATAGAGTTAAACTAACCAAGACATTTAATAATAGAACTCTTAAAAACTATTTAGTTTTTAGAGTCTGTGAAAGGACCTAAATGATACCTTTCAAATACAATCTTTGAATTTGTTATATTATATTATTTACATTAAATGTTAGTGTGCATTAATATATACTAATTGCATATTAATATAGTTTTATATTTATTCATAACTTAAGAAAAAAACAATCCTTTAATATCTGAGTTTTGTAGACTCTAGTAAACTTTATTATATATCTCTATATTTTGTTTATAATTGCTGGTTCCCTAAGAGTTCAGTGAGGGATTTATGACATTTAATTTTTAATAAGTAGTTTAAGCCCATGCTTCTAGCATATTGCCCATGTATGTTTCCTGCATCCCTTCACTATCAGTCTCTTTTTTCATCCTGAGGAAACAGTATTACCTTTGATTTTATGACAGTTAATCCTCTTCTATCTCAAGGCCAACTTTCTCATTGCTCAACATCTATCTTCTGCTTTGGCGATCTTTTGCTCCCTGTGATACAGAAACGTTCCCATAGATTTATCGACATTTATTTAAGTATTCTTTTAATTTTATTGCTCAGATCTTTACTCATTTCACTTCTAGTTTCTTCTGACAAAACCTCACAACCATATTTCAGTCTTTGAAGTTTACATCTGTTAGCCCATCTCTCTTTCTCTCTCTTCTTTCTTCCTTCTCTCCCTCCATTTCTAACTCTCTCTCTAATCTGCGAACTTTATTAACTCCTAGAAAAGTCAAAATCACACATTTTTCTATTTCTGAACTGAAAGAAATATTCTTTTAAATAATGATAGTCTTGACTCAGTTGATTATTACAGTTAACATATGTGATGTGTGGTGACATTTTATATGCCACTGCCATACATAAAAGAGAATATGTGAATTTAAGGGTCATTTTCACAGCCAACAAAAGACTTATATAAATGAACATATGAGTGAACTGACTCTCAAAGGGTCAAAAAGTCAAAGGTTATATAATAGTTCACATGTAGAATTTCCCTGATATTTATGCAGCTATTTCAAATGTTCTATCATAAAGACATATTTTGGTAATAATGCAACCATTAGGGGCTTTAATATCCATTTTATGCCGGGGCATCATACAGAAAAATTTGATGTATAAGTTACACATAAGAAAGTATGAAAGATTAAACAAAGGCTTCAGCATATAAATAAGTTAACAGACTGGAATTCAAGCAATAAAATTAGTAAATATTTACTTGAAAGGTTTATAATGGTGTGAATAGGTAAATAAGAATGAGTGGAGAAGTTAATATTTGAGCCAAGAAACCAAATATATTTACTTGTGGACATAAGATGGGAAGAGTACACCAAACCCAAGAATGTGAGAACAGCACAGCATGTTGTTAGAAGACTATGTGAAAAGACCAAACTCTCTCCTTGCATGCTTTAACTATATGTATACTAACAATGGAATGATACAGAGAAGATTAGATGGTACCTGTGCAAAGATAATAATGCAAATCCATGAACTCTCTATATTGTTGTAATAACAACAAAGTATGTAACAATATTTCTGGTGTAAAAGCAGCCTGAGATGAACTGAAGGCATACACATGGACCAGATTGTTATGCTCCTAACATAGTGGCATACGTATGTATTCCCAGCACATTCACTGACTAATTTTATGAGAAGGCCAAATTATGTATAGTCTATATGTTTGTTCTCTGTGCATTATTGAATACAAACACTTTCACTTAAATATTTTGCTATGTGCATTAATAATTGAGTTAATTTTGAAAGGTGCAACCTATTTACTGATTAAGCAAGATATTATTGAATGTGTTGTGTATTCTTCACAGACTTTGTGTGAGTGTGTGTGTGTTGTATGCTTATCTATTTATGTGTGTATGCATGTATATGCTTGTTTGTTTGTTTTCAGACGTTTGTGTCCTGCCCCGTTCCCACAATTGTTAAGTCCCAAAGAAATCACACAGAGGTCTATATTAGTGATAAATTGATTGGCCCATTAGCTCAGGCTTCTTATTAACTCTTAAACTTATATTAACCCATTATTCTTATCTATGTTAGCCACATGGCTGAGTACCTTTTTCAGTGGGGCAGGTCACATCTTCCTTCTTCTGTTTCTGGTCAGGACTACAGAGAGAGCTTCCCTCTTCCCAGAATTCTCCTGTTCTCATTGACCCACCTCTACTTCCTGTCTGGTTGTCCTGCCTATACTTCCTGCCTGGCTACTGGTCAATCAGCATTTATTTAAAACATAATTGATGGAATATAGACAATTGTCCCACACCATTTATGTGTGTAAAAGTTTTATACAGATGATTACAACTTTTAAGAGTTCATGAATTTAATTCCTCTGTCATATTCAGAAGACTGTGTTCTATAGCATTTCTGTTCATCTTCTTGCCTTTCTGATCTATCTACCCTCTTTTCATGCTGTCTCCTGGGCCTCTAAGCCATGACTTTAATATCATATCTAAGGCTGAGTACTCACCAGCCACTTGTTGTCAGTATTTGGATGAATTAAGCATCTCTGCTTTGACCATTCACTGCTGATAAAGAGACTTGTCATGACATCTCAGAGTTGAGTCAATCTATGGAATTAGTCCTAAGGATTTTGAAATCAGTTCAATTATACATCTATTTGAAAAAAATCATTGGCCAATTTTAAGGACCATATTAAAGATGAATCTATCACAGTTCTTAATGGGTTGGGGGTGGGTTAAAAAATGGTCTGAGACCCGAATGTTGCATGAAGAACTATTTGTCCAACTATTGCTCTCTTATGGCTATTCTTCAAACAACTTTTGGAAACTATTGAACATCTTTAACTTACATTTTTCAATTTGTTACACTATTTTACTCATGGAAAGAAGAAATTTTTGTTTATTTCCTGAAATGTATGACTACTTTTAGAAAAAAAAACGTTTGACATAAAATAAAAATTCTTCATTGATATCTTTTGTTTTTCAAGACTACAATTAGAATGAACACATTTAGTATAAAAAATAATATGTTAGATTTATTCCTATAAACAACTTGACATATTCTTAGAGAAATTATTCTATAAAATTTATTTCCACTGCTGAGTTATCCCCACATGAAAAGTTTTATTGTTTTGAACAAATATTGACTCTCACTTGCTTCATCTTGACTCCTGACAGGATTAGTAGTTTTTCTCAGGGATGGATCAATTTTGCCCACACTTAGGAAAGAGTCTGTACAGAAAAAAAAATGACACTTTCACAGCATATAGTAAGCATATTTAGGTACTTTGGAACTCTGAGGACAAATGCACCAGCATCCATAGTGTGTTCTGAACCTCACTGGAAGCGTGTACAGTATGGCTAAAAATGTCAGATGCTGTGAGAAGGTGTTCCTTTTCTGTTGTTCCACACTCTTTAGAAGAATTTTTTTTTTGTGTAAATCTCTTTTTTTTTTCTAAAATTGTTTCTACGCCTTGATCCACCTAGACACACTCCAAAGTGTGACATCTATTTCTCACAGGATAAAATAACTAACAATTTTTAAAATGTTTTCTTCCATGTTCTCACTTTAAGGGGGATCTGATGCCTTCTGTGCCTCTATGAACTTTTGACCTCCCCTCTGTAGGATGAACCACATCTCGGAGTTACATTCAGATACAGTGTGAAACACAGGCACATCACAGTCACAGTTCACCAGAGAACACATAGGACTTTACAGAGTCTACAGCTCCATTGTCAAGCTTACTGTCATGATATGAATCAGCACTGAATAATGTCCAACACTGTTCTTGTCACCAGAACAAACACCAACCCAGCATATAGAAAGAAACTAAGAGATGAATTAAGCATATATTGAAAGCTTTGAGCTTTCAACATTTGTTAAGTTGTCTTGTATTGGTCACCTGCTTGTGCATGTTTATTCATCCCTAATGAAAAGAATATATACTTATTCTGTATTTTTTGAAAAATTTTAGTAAGTCTTTGACTTAATTTTGAGTACATACAAATCTATTCTTTATGTGTACATTCAAACAAAAGAAAAGTAGAGTGAAGTTTCTATTAACTCTTTTTCATATGCAACATAATATTTAGGGAGACAATATAAAATATTGAAAAAGCTTCATGGTCTTTGATGAACTTAGAAAAGATTGTACAGAGCCAAGGGGGACTCATAAATAGCCTGACATAAACAACTTTTATCTCATCTTTAACCTCTTCAAATTTATTTTCTTATTCTTATATAATGGTACTAGTAAATTTGCACGTATAGAATGAGACATAGACTTTATGTATTCAAAACAATATCTGATTAAATATTCATAAAATAAATAAAATATTTTTATACACTTACAAACAAATTTATACTTTCTGCTTGGAGCAAATGATTTAATATTTGTAATTGGTAACTGACCCTTATTAAAGTGGCAAGAAGAATGTTTTGTGTTAGAGGGCTGAGATAATTTATGCAGCTGGCTTGCTATTGTATGGATAGAATAATAAATAACTAAATTATACAATTACTCTCAATAAAAATTCAATTACATTTCCAAACAGGTTGAAAACCCATCACCTTCATCCCCACTTGTTTTAGGAAAGATATAACTGTGTGACACAGACTGACTTCAGACTTGTAATTCTCTTGACTTACTTTTCATCTCTTCTATTTCAAAATAAGTTTATCTTATAAAACAAGGTATAGAGTAATGCAGTACTCATATGTCACTGGCATAGTTCTTCCAAAACTTAACATTTCATACACCTTGGCTCATTTACAATTATGCTTCAATTGAAAGCGTCTCATCTATCTGTAGCTGATCTACCTCACCTGGATCTGATCTGTAGTTGACCTATAGACTTGATGTGAGCCTAGTGAGCTTCGGCAGCAGCATTCTTCCTCGGTTTCAAATCTAGCATTCTATGTTCCAATTGTCACATGATTTTTATCTCTTCTAAGTTGTAATAAATTATTCATCATCATTTTTACACTTCATCACACGAAGAGATCTCATTGTGTATTTTGTGCAGTTCCACTCAAGCACGATTTGTATACTTTGTCATAATTAAAATGAGTTTTATTTTGTAAAATGCCAAAGGACAAAAGTCACCAAATTATGTATTACTGTTGTTACTGACAATGTTAACAAAAGCCCATGTCAATACATCTTAACAGTAGGAACTAACCAAAGTAGTACATGCAAGTTCTCCCTTATAAAGTTGTATCTTTTCCCTCTGAAACTAATAGACATCTTGCTTGGAATTATGTTACAGATACCCATATACTCTCTACTGCTCTTCTCATGATTTCCTTATCACAGTTGATTTTTTTCTGTAGTTATTACATGATGTCCATAGTGATTATCTATATTTCTTTTTATTCAAAATTAGCTATTTGTTCATGATATGTCACCATGGATTCATACACAAATATTCATCTTTTAGCACTGGGTGAGGGGTGATATATCTAGGCAGTTAAAGTCACTTGATGCTACTAACGACAAACTAAGCTCAATCACTAAAACATATATGATGGAAGGAGATAACTGACTCACACAAAGTGTCCAATGACTCCACACTCACAACCTGGTCTGTGAAAGCCTCAAAACACACACACACACACACCATGTGCATGTGTGCGCACACGCATATACACACACTATACATATATATTCAATTATATATACATACAAAGAAATTTATTTTATACATTGTCATCAGTGGGTTGAAGTTTAAATTTCACAGGTGTGTTTATACCAAAATTCACCATTTTCTGAAGTGGAAGTCAGATACCTTCTTAAAATTCAGATGAAGGAAATAAAGACATTTGAATCGGTGGATATGCTAGATCATTCTATACTTCAAGCTTCTGAGTCTGAACCAAATCTGTCAACTATATCAGCCTTAAAAAGTACTTTTGGAGAAGCACATGATTCTTACTAGGCTCCAAATTATCCAACTTCTAAATACAAGAAATGCATATGGTTCTATGACTGCCGTATCCAATAAATTTTAACCTCACTCTTCATCTAATAGTGACTTTAACGTATTATATATTTATTGAGCCACAAAGCCAAAGATGGAAATGCCTAAATTTCAATTCTTTGTGATATCTCCCCTGTCCCTCGCTGTGTGTATCCATGATAGTTATTGTTCAATTTGAAGTGATTCAGAATCGCTAGAGAAACACAGCTTGTGGTGTATCTGTGAGGATATTTCGGGGAATGTTTGACTGAGGAGGATATACCTACGTAGAATGGTGAAAGAACCCACCATGGGCTGAGGTCTTAAATGCAGGTAAAAGAACCAAAGCAATTTGAGTAGAAGCATTCTTCTCTGTAAGTTTTCTGTCTATTCAGGATCCAGTGTGTCCAGTTGCCTTATGCTTCTGCCATTAAAACCAGAATTCGTATCATGACTGCCCCATCATGACAACTATACCCATAAACTGTGAGGCAAAACAAAAATTTAGTTCTTTAACATCTTGTTGGGTATTGTTCATAGCAGCAAGAAACGTAAAATACAATATGCACATACATTCATATAAAAGCATATATAAATATGCACACATATTTTTAAAAAATATTTTATGTTCATTTTTAAAAGATTTGAACCAAAGATATCTAAAAAACATTTTCTATGACTTAACCACTTCAAATAGGAACCAAACCTTTACTCTTGGTTTCACTAATTGCCAGGTATTGGCCATTTTCACATCTATTTACACCTTAGTTAAGATTGAGACTGGCCTGTCATCTGCTTCTACTTTTCAGAAATGTATGCTGAACCGAGGTATGACTAATAAGCAGTTGTTCAGATATCTTTAGCTGCCTTTCAGAAAACCCCTATGGAGGAGATGAGGGGATGCATAAAAGGATCAAACCAAACCACTTTTCTAAATGCTATCTAAGGGTACTGAATAAAAAAATACCCCTTCCCCTATCACATTTGTTTCTTCTTTTTTTCTGAGTCTGAATTTCAGCCTTGTAAATTATAAAAACTGCAAAATTAGACTTTTAATTTATTTTGCCAAGTCACATATGTTCTCTTTCATTTGGTTAACCTTTAATAACTAAATGTCCACTTTCACCAATCCTTTTTCTTTCTTGGGCATGGGATTTTAATAAGTAAAAAAGAGAAGCAGATAGAGAAACTGTGAGGAAGGCAATAGTCTTTCCAGAAGGAAGTGTTTTGGATACCATGACCTCACATAACACATTGTATTATATAGGAGACACTTGATTGTGCACTGCAGGGCTCGTGGACTGAAATCAGAGGCAGCTACAATATTAAGTTAGCACTATGTAATAGAACTCTCATGCTATAATTATGCCCTTTTCAAGGGAACTTACTATCCACCATAGAGATGCCAAAATCAAGTAATTCATCTCTAAGTCAGCTCTACAGAAAATCTAGATTGTATATCTCATGTCAATGAGAGAAATAAGATGAATACATATTTTATTTCTGATATTCTGTCTATAAGTATATTATTTTAGGTGTCACCGTGGGAGAGATCTGATTCTCATGAATACTGCCGGTTTCTGCTCTACTACTCAGTTGTTTTTTTTTTCATCCTTCATACTGTTCAAGTGGCATGAGATTTTTATTTTATTTTGCATCAGTTGGTGGAAATCTTCTGTGTCCCAAACCAAGGACAATAACAGAAATCGTCGAGAAGCTCCTGAAAAAGCAGCAAGAAAGCTCTTTAATTAATGTGAATACTTTATTTTTCTTTTACATTTCAAACAAGATTCTAGAAAATACTTGAAACCTTTCTTCTCTTCTTGTAAGCTATTTTTATTAAAAGGTAAATGAATATTTATCTCTGCCAGCTTGCTCTTGATCATTTCACAATATTTCTGATTTTTTTTGCCTTAAGGTATTGTAGCAAATGAAAGAATTTGATTCAAATTTGTCTTCACTCATTTTGTTAAAAAATAAAATCAGTCAAATTCACTCCTCTATATGTATCAAGATTCTAAGAAATTAAAATCTATTAACAAAAATGTACAAGCTAAGTGCTTTTGAAACAACTGCATGACATTTATATTAATTAATGTATGCTTTCTATATTTTGTAAAACTATCAAAGAATTTGAAGATAACCTGGTATAGGGTAATGTTCATAGCTACACTGCCCTCTTGCGTAAAGTTTAGGTATAGCAATACAAAGGAACAAGTGTTTGAGTGTTATTATATCACACACATCCCTTTGAGTATATGTATGTATGTGTGTGTGTCAATGTGTGCATGAGTGTATGTGTGTGTGCACATTGTGGTTTTCTGTATGATAAAGAAGGCCTATGATACCTGTTAAAGTTTTAAATATTTTTTTTATTCTGAAATAGTCTTAAAAGACTTGATTTTGTGATGCCAAAAGCACATACATAGCTGAAGTCTTTCTAGCTATCCTTCTCTGGCCATGTGAGCAATGGGAAAATATGATGCCAACTACTGTAGCTTTCAGTGCCATAACTATTACCATTTGAGTTTTTCAATCACATTGTTCTTTATGCCGGCTTTCGTTTTATAGGCATGTGCAACTCACTTAAGAGGAGAAAGGTGGTTCTACCCAGCAGCTTTTATGTTTTCACACCCATAAAAAAGCTTAATTTAGAGATTTTTATTCCAGACATCTCACAGCAAGAATATTTGAAAGAATTAAATTTTCTGTAGAGGATAAACACATAACCACAGACACAGGGCATGGGAGGGGGAAGAGGAACGTTAGCACTAGAATTCATTTTTTTTTCAGTTAATTTTGGACATAAATGATATTGTAAGTATGCAAACACAACAAAGTCTCATGTCATAGCAGTTTATAATACTTGCAGACCAACCTCACCTTATAGCTTCTTATATAGATGACCAGTTGACTGGGACATATCTCAGTTCTAGCAGTTTCCAACACTTATAGACTCTGAGGTCATTCCTCAGTATGAATCTCCAATGAACAAGGATGGGTTAGGATCAGATTCCAAGTTTAAGCATCCTATTCTCAGTCCTCTATTCCAGACATGATATTTCTGGTGCATGACTGTTTCCTTTCCAGTTTCTCAAATGCAGATCATCATAGTACTAACCCTATAGAGCTAGAGGCAAATGCATACATCAAGAGTCATTCCCCAATATAGAAGCACCTAGTATATAGGCAAGAATTTTGCTATGCAAGTACTTCAAAGTGAGAATCAAGTAACTAGTTATGAATGGTGATATAGATTCAAAACTGACATCAAAGGAGAGATAGAGCAAAGGATTCTGTAGAAACTAAAGTTGCCTGTTGGGCTGAGAACTGCATTACCACACCTTAAGTGCTTTCAGTAGCTGTTATTCATGACGGCAAAATAGATAGCTGCAGAATGTGACATTTAAGACCCATAGCAAATGGAAAAAAGTCCTTTGGGAAAGCGTTTCATGAAATGTTATGGAAAGCAAGATAGGCCCACAGGTAAGGGAATTCACCAGGATGCTTTGAATACTTATGAGAGCTTTTCTGAAAATAGGCATATACAGGAAAAGGGACTTTTCTTGTGTTTTACTTACTGCAGCCAGTGAAAATCAAACACCAAAATTTATTAGGGCATTAATGCTAAAAGACCATTTTACAGACACAACATGCTATAGCTGTCAGTACTGGCTCAAGCTGTCATTGTTTAGCACTAGACATGATGAAGAGAACTTTAAGATTATTGGATTGAGTAAACCAATGGGCAATCCTTAAATTTCCCCTAATTAAAATACCTTTCTGTGATTGTATTATCTTTCTATGACTTAAATAGAAAATGTAGTCATGATTACACCAACTTGTGATATATAATATACATATTATACATGTATGTATGTATCAAAACCTTCAGGGAGAAGAAACAGAACTGACTTCAAAATCTATAAAATAGTCAAGAGTTTGAGAATATTGTTAATATTAGGATAAAAATTTAGGAGAATTGTGTTTGACAGCAAGAATACTGAATGGAAATAAGCTATGTATGACAGTCTACTGAATTTGAAATTAACGTCAACCTGACATTTCCAATCTAAAATTTTATATGATATCCAAGTCCCTTGGCTCTAAAAACAGGAAAAATTAAGAAAAATAATTTTATTTATTCAAAAACTTCAAAAGTACTTAATAACTATTGAGCATCTACATATAAAATGTTCAGTTCCAACAAATCCAAAATTTTAAGTATATAAGGAAAATATTTATTTAACTACACATATAGTTACACTTGTGCGTCATACATGCAATACACATGCAGTTACATACATGAACACACACATACATTCCGTTATATCACAGCTGAACAACTTTCCTCTTGGACTATCAGAATTAAATGTGTAGTGCAGTGGTTTTTAAATCTAGCTGAGCATTTTATCCCATTTCAAATTTCAAACCCAGAGTTCCATTGCCACGTGTCCTCTAAGACACCCCTGCTATCGGCCAGACTCACTCCTACAATTTTCTAATATTAAAATGTCAGAAGAGCCAGCAGATAAAGGTTTTGAAAACATTGTCTTTAAAAGCTAAAGAATAGATTATTTCCAATAGAAATTACTTTTACTTATCCATTGTTTACAAATGCCGAGTGTGGAAATGGGAAGCTCGAAGTTCAGCTAAAGAAAGTATCCATGAAGAGACAGCTCCATCTAAAAGTCCAGTTGACTGGCTCTATTTTCACGGAAAATCGAAAAGAAAAACTTTTGAGAATGTAAGAGTCGGGAGAAGTAGTATTATGGTCTCTTGTTTATTATATTGTTGACCCTCTGGTTTAGAATTTATGTCAGACACAAAAGTATCATACTTTCTGTGGAGATACAGTGGCTATACGATAGACCAAGATAAAAAGCCATTCACTTTTGGTGTTCCAACATGAGCAAGTGATATGTGGTCCCACTGATGAACAATTTGAAACATAAACATAGGACAAGTTATTGGAAAGCAAAATGTGAGTTTCTTGAAGAATTTCTATCTTTATATGCATATTAGACACTGAAATGGTATGTTAAAAGACAGGTGACCAATCAGACTAAGAGGAGAGGAAGAAAGGAATTTGAATAGAAATGAATGCAGACAGGACAGCTTAGTATGAATGGAAAAGACAACCAAATGATGAGACTTAGCCACAAAAATCGCTGTTGAGGAAAGAATAAAAGCATTGGGGATTTGATTAAAAAGAGTTGTGACAAGAAGACATAAAGCAATCCACAGAAAAGAAAGCATGTCATGAAAGAGTGGTTGGAGAGAATACTGAGATTTAAATCTCTTAAAAGAAAGGTATTGATGGTATCTTTAAAATTCTCTGGCAATATGGCAAAGCAGAGTTTACTTAAACCTCTCCTCAGGTTTAATCGCTAAGGACTTGATTCGCATTTGTGAAGCCCTGCGTTTGAATCACAAAATTAGAGTTTGGTAATGCAAATACAAATTAGAGCAAGAAAGGAAATGGGAAAGGGAAATGTGAAAGAAAGAAGATCGTTTGTGTCTTGGAGGAGCTTAGCTGGGAAGGAGAAGAGAGAAATGAAGCTGACCTTAGAGTGTGGAAGTGTCAAGGGGATTTTTATTTATCTTTTCTCTATTATTCTCTTAAGAAACTACAATCAACACACAAACTCATTATTGCAGCACTCTTCATATGTTCCTTGTTATATTTAGGTGGTTATATTGTAGTTATATAAAGATATAGAACACATTACTGCCTCATTCAATCAACACTTGTTACATTGCATTAATAGTAGCACCTGCTCTCTTTGAATTTCTTTTAGGACTCCTCTCTTTCATGGTGGAGTTCTATTAATCCCTTTGAATCTGTGTCTAGGAAGTTGCTGTCACATAATGGCTACTAAATTTTGACTGAAGGCATAATTCATTATTAGGGTCCAGAATAATGTACTCTGCAAAATTTGAAAAGTCTTGTGATGACTAAAATGTCCACAGGAATAATGAGCTACAGTAGTCACGACCGTTAAGGAGAGGAAGGCATGCTGTCACAACGAAATATAAATAAATGCATTTACTTTGCAATGAAAGCAAAAACCACTGATCACAACAGAATCCTGTGAAAAGCCCTGAAATCATCAAAGTCGCTTTTATTATTCCATTCTTGGGAACAGTAGAGAAAGAAACAAAATCATAAATATAAATGGTATGCTAACAATAGGAGAATTTCAGCTCACATCCCCCCATATTATACTTATAACATCACAAGCTTCCAACAACAATTTTCACCAAGATATAATTTAGTAGCAATAGATTTATTAATAGATAATAATTAATGAATTAATAATTCTAAGTCACCTTGCTCTGAGGACCTTAATAATGTATACAATTATCTTTCATCTTCTTTAGATGTACAGGCTAATTAGTTGTGTATGGGTAGGTGGGGTGAGTGGGTGTGTATCACACCCCATTAAGAAACTGTATGAATGACTTTAATGCAAAAAAGCATTTTTTCAATTGCTTTTTCAAATTGAACGCTCGGTTCAAACCATTACATTTTCCATCAGCCACTGAATATCTAACATCTTTCTCATTCCAATGTCAATTTAATTGTCAAGGGTCTTATTTACACTCACTGGCAATGTGATGTCAATAGTATACTCAATTTAGTGTGTATCTAGACCATTTAAATTCATGGACTATTCTGAATATAAAATATTCCTGCACATGGGTCTAACCACTTAATTAGTACTATAAGCCTGACCTTGAATTTTTTATTTCTAGTCCATTGTGATTCAAGTTCTTATTTTGTTACCTAATTTGAATATTTCAATTCACTCAATCATGAAGAAACATAGAGCAACATCTTCCCTGATTTTGCTGTCACTTTATATAATGAAAGACAAGGACCAATATAAATTAAGGGAGTTCTCACCACCCTTTGTAGGGTAGCAGAGGCCTAAGAAGTTTCAGGCTCTTTAACATGCAGAGCCACCTCTGAAAGTCCCTGAGAGAGTAGCGATTGTATATTCATAACTGAGTGTTCTTTTTAAAATCACCAGGAAGCACAAGCTAACAAGACTCATTCATTTTGCTATGGCTTAATGCTACACATGTTTTGCCTTACAAAATCCTCACATATTTCTTATAGCATATATTAATAAATGTATTTCAGTTGCTTGTTAATTGTTTATTTCTATTTTATTTTCCAAGACTATATGCTTTTTATTGGTTCTTCGAGATAGAGTTTTTCTGTAGCTTTGGACCCTGTCCTGGAACTAGCTCCTGTAGACCAGGCTGGCCTCAAACTCCCAGAGATCCGCCTGCCTCTGCCTCCCAAGTGCTGGGATTAAAGGCATGCACCACCACCACCCATCTTAGATTATATACTTTTTAAATTTATATTCCCTATATGCCTTATAATTGGTTGGCCCAAACAGAATTTTACTTCTATGTATATCTACTTATATTAATAATATATTATCAACAGAAATCTGTGGCATAAACATTTTTTTCCCTAGAACATAATGTAAATACATTTAAGAGGAACAACCATCTTGATATCTTTTAGGGAAAGATAAAAAATGTACTTGAATGAAAAATGCTAGGTTGATTAAAATCCAATTTGCTTTTTTAAAAGTCCCTGAATTTTATCATGAAAATTAATATCCCATGCAAAATAAAACTCGCAAGCATCTCAATGTTATTTAATTTTTTGCATTAATCTCTTTTCAAGTGGGGCAACAGATTTTCACATGAACTCTTTTTTCTCATTTTGAATTCATTTTTCATTGATTGTGTGATGCATTAGACAAAGTCTTTGTCAGACCAACCACCACTAGACTCAAAGATTTCCCCTAATGCCCACTCATATCGCTGATATTTAGTTATATCTCTGATTTTGAAATTATAAGCTGTCATGTTCAAGATTTTATTCTATTATGAAAGTTATAGTAAAAACACAGGGAATGTTCTAACTGACATTTAAAGCAGTTGTGTAAACTCCTTAACTAAACAAAAACTATTTTGCTAACTTAATATTATTTTTTTATTTTTGTTAAGATTATGTGTTTTGATTTTTTATTCATTTACTTATTTACTTAAACAGTCCATGTTTTTCATTGAAGTTGCCTTGAAAAAAACATCTTTTCTTTTATATAAACTAAAAGTTTAAATCCTCTTAAAAATTTCAATTGCAGGTCAGAGTAGGAAGTAAGAGAGGCTTCAGGAGAGAGAAGAAAGTAATCAAATACTTCATTTATAGTATGGAATTATCCAAAATCAAGTTACTCAATAAAATATTTAGTTGCTTTTACATTTTTGTTTATATTTTTCTTATCTACCATTTTTTATCATTTATGCTAAGAAAATTTTACATAGGATGTATATCTGAAAAACTATAAAAATCAATAAATAAAATGTCTTAAGATCCATTAGGAAACACTGCCAAAAATTAGAGCATGAAAAAATGACTGGTTTCCATTGCTTTCCACAAAGTGTTTATATGGAAGATCTGATGCTGTCTTAGAAATGATTGCTAGGGAATAAAATGAGATTAAGTATATGTGGAGGAGTAAATAAAAAGCATTAACTAGATTTAGACAACACTACGTAGACAACTATATAGAAGTGCTAGGTACTGATTTTAATAACAGAAATGCCTCACTGGGTCTGTAGAAAAAAGCTTAACCTGAAACTGGGCTGTGAGTTGGGAAGCTTTTGAGCTGTCCCTATCTCTGACTGGTCTTACAGGTGTACCTGCAACTGCACCTGGCTTTCTACAGGTATTAGCACCTGAATTCATCTTCTCATGTTTGCATAATAAGTGCTCTTATCCAGTAAGACATCTTTGTGCCTCCCAGAGTATGTCTTACAGAAGACCCAAGACCATGCAAGACTAAATCCTCACACTTTTAAATTGTAATTCTATCAGAAAGCAACCCCAGATTTTTAAAGTCAAAATCAAACAAGCAAATCTCTAGAGTGATCCAGTTGGTTTTCTAATGCGTGTCATGATGTTGGCATGCCACACTGACCTTTTCTGCTTGCATTTGCAGTTCTTGTACAAAAAGGTCAAATCATGGCCCCGTTATGGACCAATTACACATTACTGGAAACAGGACAGAATTAACAAGCTTAGAGAAATGGACACTGTACATTTAGCTAAGGAAGATTAGAAATTCCTTAGTGCTTAATAAAGACCAGTGGGAAAACATCACATGAATTCACAACTTTGGAGTGATTGTAATTTTATAAAATGAACACAATAAGCACAGACCACCTACTGGTACTTCTGAAACCTAAGTCTCATGTTTATTAACATTTTACCTGCTTTTTTACATTAAGAATTTTAAGGAAAACAAGTGGCCATCTATTTTGAGTTAGTATTTCAAACATGATATTACTCTGAAAAACATGTTTTCCTCACACTTCCAATAGCAAAATAACAAACAAAAATGAAAAGGAGAATACAATAGAGTATGAGACATACAAACAAGCAATCAAATTCAACTTTGTTTACTTTTTCTATATTGAATAGAGAACACAGATGGATTCTCACAGATATAAAAATATACTTTGTGTTTTGGCAAGGGTTATACAGCATTAGCATGTGTGCATTGTTTTTATTTTAATTTCAAAATCCGAGGCTTTGATTTTGGGGCTTCAGTTCAGGGATGAGAGTGCAGACTCTGAAACACCTTTATATTTTTACAGTTTTCTGAATGACTCTGAAGCATGTCCACTTTAATGACCACTGGATCAGAAACTGAGAAACAAAAAGCTTTCAACTGATGGGCACAATCACCATGACTCCCAAGACTTATTTATGAATACTGCATTATCATGATAATATAAAAATTTAACAAGAACAAAAGAGAATGAGAGCAATGGGAATATTAAAATAAAGACACAATTTCAAATATTTTGCATTCAATGGCAATGCTCTTATATAGAAAACATGTAAAGAAAGACCAAAAAAGCAACAGAAAGGTAAAGTGAGTTTTTTGGATTTTATTTACATATTAAGAGGGTTCCAGTTGTCATTCTTTTCTTCAAAGGTGAATGCAGATGTTGTTTTTAAGATATTTTGAAGGTCAATATAATCTTTAGTAAAAATATGACTTGACTTTGTTAAGAGGAAATACTAAAAACATATGAATAAATCACTCAGAGGAATAGTACATTCCATCCCTAATTTTTGACATTGTTCTGCCCATAACATTCACCTGTTCTGTAGAGTTTTGAGTTGCTTGATCTGACAATAAGACCTGATAACCCAACATCTTCTATGTAAGGCTTTCATGCTTATTATCTCAATTCAGTTATTTCATGTATGTTATATCAATCCTTTGGAGACGACTACAGAATCATTTGTTTGTTCTATTCATGTAGAGTTATCCTTGAACTTAAAAATGTCTATTTATACCCTAACACAACTAGTGAGCACTGATAACAACAAATATCTGTTCTTACTGCGCTCAGGTTTCAAATAGAAGAAAAAGAACAGCATTGTAATCATTAGTTTTCTAATGATGTGATAAGACACCGTGAAAAAAAAGGCACGCATAAATGGAAGAACTTATTTGGTACTAAAGTTTCCAAAGAGATACGTTCATTTACCGTTATTGTATGGAATCAAGGCTGCAAGTGCTAAGCAAAGAGGGAAGATTATGACCTGATCCACCATCAGGAAGCAGAGAGACAGACAGACAGACAGACACAGACACCACAGATACAGAGGGACAGAAACAGAGAGACAGATACATATATGAATACAGAGAGAAAAATCCAAAATGTCAGAGAGACAGAGAATCATACATATATGAGGATATATGGCACTTTTTACAACCTCAAATTGTGACCCCAGTGACATATACCCGTTAACAAGGACCTTCCTTCTAAGTCTTCCTAAATATTCACCAACTGATAGATGGGTCTTGAAATGCCAGAGATTTGTCAAGCATCTTATCCAAAGTATCACAAGTGTGTTCTTCAATGAATGACATTACCGTGCAATACTATGCAGGCACAGGAACCCACAACTGTGCAAATCTGTAGGACTGTTCAAATTTCTATGAAATTCCAATAGTTTATCTGTAGGAATGAGATGAAAATGTCCCTTCTATGGAAAGAATCATTTCCTTGTCTTAGTCATTCTATAAGTAAAAGATTCACTTCAAGGAAATTAATAAAGGTATACACAGAATTTTGGTTGATAAGTCATTCATATTGCTGATGCTCAAAGCAAGCAATCTGAGTGCAGCCCTTTAAGTTTAGACTGTTTTACACATAACAAACAGCAGCTAAATTATCATTGTATTTCCCATCTGCTTTGTAGACCTTAGTTTTATGAGTCACGAGCCTATGGGAACATATTGTGGACTTCTCAGGCCTTCCATATCCCACCATTTTTAGTCATTTTCAAAGTCTTTTTTCTTTCATCCCAAACTCCCTTTTAATTTTTCAAAATTGGCATTCTTCGAAATGATGTGCATTGTAGACTTTGTTTCTTGTATGATTTTTATCTAATATTTTTGAACTCGTGAATCTATATTATAGCTTCTGATCAACAAGGCATCAAGTACAAATCCTGTTTGCTACCTATGAAGACTCTTAATGAATAAAATAACACTTACACTTGAAAGTGGAGTATCAAAAGTAGATTAAGGGGCTGGAGATACCTGTAGAACAGTAGTTAAGGGCTCTCGCTGTTATTACACAGGACTCAAGTTCAGTCCCCAGCAAACACTTGGTGTCTCACAAGCATCTGAAAGAACACTTCCTTCTTGTCTTCATGGGTATCATAAGCACAAGGAACATATACATATATATGTACAGGCAGAATATCTATACATATATGGTTTTAAATAGGTTAAATGTTTTATATGCATAAATTGATTAAAACAGTTTAGGCATATAGAAAGATAATAATAACTTTTATAATTTGTATAAAATCCTATCATAGTAACTTAGCCTATTTTTTCTGCCCATCTTTAGAAATAAAAGTTTAGGCAGATATTTTATTCTAGATAATTTATATTAATTACTTTCATTCAGAAAAAAACATTTTACACAGAGATTATTACTATAATATGAAAAAATATTGGGACACTACAGTTAATTTCTAAAGTCTTAAATGAATTTAATGCAAACACTTTAATTCACTGTTTATATAAAAAGAATATTGAATATCCCTCATATAGAAGATACTGTTGAAGAGTGAATCTGGCAGAAGTTCTTCTATTTGTGTAATTGGATGGACACCGATATCAGTTTTTCTTTCAATGCTTGAAAGAATTTAACTTTGAGGCTCTTAGTGGATTCAATCTCTTTATAAATTATTTGTCAGTTCAGGTTTTATATTTCTTAGAGATTCAATTTTGATAGATTGTGTGTTTCCAGGAACTTATCCATTTCATATGGATTTTCCAATTTGCTCTTATAAAACTGTTTATAATAGGTTTTTCATGATGGTCTGTGTGTTTGTGGGCTCCATTTAAGTATATATTTAGACATTAAAGTATATATTTAGATCTATGGAGCAGAACTTGGGAACCCAGAGAACAACCTAACAGTTAACTTTGTTTTATGCATTGAGATGTGTGTTTGTGTGTGTGTGCGTGTGTGTACACACACACACACACACTCTCTCTAACTAGACTAACATCGATAAAGGAAAAAAATTTAAGAAATAAAATATGAGAAGGTGGATATGCCCATATAAAGTTATGGATGAAATATAAATGTAATCTCTTGCTTTATCATATATGAATATTACATATTTTATAGAATACTTAAATATACAAATAAAAATTATGAAACCAATAGAGGAAAATTATGGGAGAAATATTCCAATGATCTAGGTCAGGAATATTTTCATATCTCAAAAACAGAGGTGCTTTACCCCTCACCCCTCTCCAATTGCAGCAGGTGGAAAAAATGACTCCCGGGTCATAAGAGTAGGAGAAACTTGCCTTTCTCCATCCAATTGCAGCAGGTCCTGCACCTTGCCTGGGCAGCACAGTAGAGCTGATCCTGATTGCAGGGGTGTGGGTGAGCAGCCCTGAGAACATGAGCATGAGAGGGCTGATCCAACCACCCTCTTTGTCTGCCATGTGGCGGTGTGGGCAAGAGAAAGATGCTCTCCTTTCTTCCTACTCACCTCCCCTCACTACCATCAGCAGGCCTGCAGACCTCATCCTGTGCCTCACAAGCTGCAGCACTCAGAAGAGTGGGCGTTGAACCCACCCTAGACAACACAGTAGAGATGACCATCGTGGTAAGCCAATCCAGGGCTTCAGAGCAGGAGAACTGGCCCTGACCCTTGATGACAGCTCTAATGAGTGAAGTAGCCATGGCAGTGCTCAAGAACTCACACTGGTGGTGAGAATAAGGGAGAACTGGCAAGGTGACCAGCTCTGCTTCCACCCAGGTGCAGAACCAGGGCTATCTCATATAAATTGGTCCATCTCTACATCCATCATATCAATTAACTGCTGGAGCATATGAAGGGGGAGGTCCTGAAGATTCAACCCTGCAGGATCTCTATGACACAGGACAACAACAAAGAGAGTGAGGGCCAAGTACTGATAGTGAAACAAAAGTTAGAGGCTCAACCAGACCAGTTACAATGAACACGTGAGAGTAAAGCTGTATGGAGAACAGGGTATAATGTGTGAAAGATTATGTCACACTACAGCTTTCATGACAGTGTTCAATATCTGCACTACAATATTTAAAATGAGTGGTCAATCTTATGTATTGTAATCAACATAAAGGCTCTTTATGATTCTGAATGAATCAAGAAAATGCACATAGATAGAATGGGTTACTGTCTTGCCATAAAAGATTGAAATAATGACATGTACGGCAATAAAAATGAACATAGTGAATGATGGTATAGTAAGTAAATTATGTATGAAGTTTTTCTCTGGGACTGCTATCTCCACAGTAACCACACAGAGACTTAGTATTAATTATAAATGCTCACATGATAGCTTAGGCTTGTTACTAACTAGCTTTTACAGCAGATTAACATATATTTCTCATCTATGTTCTACTATATGGTGGCACATTTTTATAGCAAGGTGTGTTCATCTTTCTTCTCTCTGCATCTTCTGGTGGTACTACTCTCTTCTATACTGCTCTCTCTCTTTTTCCTCTAAGTCCCACAAGACTCTATCCTTGCCCAGTTATGGGCAGTCAGACCTTTATTAGACTAATGAGAGCAACACATAGTCACATTGTACAAAAAGATTGTTCCATAACAGAAATATATGAGACTCAGAAGGCAAGACTAATCCTAACATGTGGTTTAGGTTGTTGCAACTGTTTGAATTTAAACCTCTAAAACTGTGAACACAAAATAAATTCCTATATGTTACCCTTTTTTTCATATCTTATCACAGTAATAGATAAGTTATTAAACAATAATTCATGCCAAGCTCCCTATACTGACTAAGTTTGTATAGCAGCAAGGAAAAAAGGATGAGGGTAAAATGAACAAACAAATATTATGGGTTTTGTTTTGCCATGGCTCTGTGGAGAATTGGTGTAGGACAGGAAAGGAGACTGGGGAGTATAGGATTCAGGGTCAGAGTGGGAATAAGTAGGCATGGTGCAAGTTTAACAAGCGTAAGGGTGGTGTATTATTGCACCAAGTAAGTGATGATCCAACACACATGAAGGAAACAAAACTATGAATGATATGAGAAACCACTGAAGACGGCTGTAAATAGGAGTAGGTTAGGCAGAAAGTATGAGGTTATTCGCTTGTAGCAAGGCTGGCAAATGTAGTGAGTGAAAAGGGTAATTAGACATAGTTAGAAGAATGAATTGTCTCATCATCTAACCATTATATATGTAGAACATCACTTCAGGAAGCCTTAGACATAATGCTCACCAATCAGAGGTTAGAATTAAGCAGCATCAAGGTCATGCTTTAGAGTTTGAGTGTTGACTTTATCCTCAGTGAATGACTGGAAGGCATGGGTAGAGGAGCATGCATTGTTTGAATGATCTCAAAATTGCGTCTAACAGGAGAATGTAGGAGAAATTATAGAGAAATTCCAACTATAGCATCATGATTTCCTGAAAGATGAAAAATGAAATATTAAAGAAAATGAAAAGAAAACTCACAGTCCTCTTTTTTTTTAATGTCTTATTAAACAAATTGTTTTACTTTGAAGACTGAAGTCACCTGTGTTGTTGATGTGCTAAACTCAACTTGTTATCAGGAAATTTTCCTCTTGCAACACCCACCTGCTAATGTGTTTCAAATTCTATTAATGAGCCCCATGAAACTAAACTTACTTTAACACCTGCCAAAGAAATTTGCTATTAACACAAAAGCTGTGAAATGAAATCAACTTTAAAAGTTTCTTCCCACCCTGATTCTTAACTAGGTTAAAATATAGTGACATAATTCAGTTGTCTTGTAAAAGCCAGTAAAGCCAGAACCCGTGTGTATTTTGTCACATTTGAGTTTATAGATATCACCTTATGGTTTAAAAGTGACCTGGCTGGGAGTATTCACAAAACCGATTCATCAAATTCTATAAAGACAAGTTTATTTGTTTTTCCTCCTTTCAAGAGGAATATTTGCTAAACATTTAGCAAGGATGTCAATGACAAGAGCAAAATAAAGGGTTTTCTATTAGATGTACATAAACCTCTTTTCTTTTAATTTAAAAATGAACTCTCATTCAATTGTGTGATACCCATGCTTTTATTTGGTAAAAATATATTCTAAACCTTATTCTTATTAATACGCTTACAAATTATTTTGGCCTGTAGCTTTTATCAGTGAAAACTGAGGAATCACAAAGAACAGCATCTTCAAATATATTATGCCTAGAAAAGAAATCTACCACTCAGTGAGAATATTTTAAGTTGTTTGAAAATCTAAGAGTTTTGTCTTCAACATAGGGAGAAAATCTGCTTTATGCTAGGAGAATAGAGCAAACTTGCAATTTATTATCCCATTGCACATACTTGGTACTCAGGAGATTTGTCACTGTGTTTTCCTTGTACAGTAATCAGAATAACCACAGCTATTTGAAAAGTATGGGCTAAATAAAAATAAGCATTCCTTCTTTATTAGGAATAAGATTAGCTGCTTTTCATGTTACTACAACAAATCCCCCACCCCTGTAGTAGGGAAGTGGCTAATTAGTTCCTGGCTGCTCAGTCCCAAACAACTACACAGTAACTGTATTAATTAAATCACTGCTTGGCCCATTAGCTCTAGCTTCTAATTAGCTAACTCTTACATATTTATTTAACCCATTTTTTATTAATCTGTGTATCACCACGAGTCTGTGGCTTAATGGGCAAAGTTTCAGCATCTGTTTCCGGCGGGGCTACATGGCTTCTCTCTGACTCCGCCCACCGTTCTTTTTCCCAGCATTCAGTTTAGTTTCCCCACCTAGTTCTGTTCTACCCCATCAGGCCAAGCCAGTTTCTTTATTAACCAATGGTATTCACAGCATACAGAGGGGAATACCACATCATTTCCCCAATGATGACAACAAAAACAAACTAACAAACTTATAGGAGACAGGACCTTTCTTTTCATAGTTCAGATTTACAGTCCATCCTGACAGGGAAGTCATGCTGGGAGGAGCTTTAGGAGGAATATGGTCTTGGGGCATCTATAGAAAAAAAAAAACTGAGTGATTAATGCTACTGCTTTTCTGGCTTTCTCGTTAGTCCAAGAAACATCCTCAATGAACAGCACCTTTGTTCTATGGGGTGATCTTTCCTTCCTTAGTTAATCCAATCTAAATAATTGTGATAGGTATGCTCAGAGGCTTGAATCCTGGGACAATCTAGATCCTGCCAAATTGATGGTATCCACCCTTAAGTACTGATTTCTTACTTCTTTGTGCTTAGGAGTTCTGTACATGATGTTCAGAGCTCATGTATTATATGACCAAATTTCTTGCTATTTATAAATAATTGTCTCTTGCTTTTGCTCTTTTTGTTTTTTATTTTATTTTATGATTCTTTGAATCCTTATCCTTTCATGTGTTTATGACTTAATTATGTCTCCTTATCTTATTTTGTAAAAAAGGGATTTGAATTATTGATTTGGAGTTTTCTCTCCTACTGTGTTTCCTGGTATGTTTATTCTGCAGCTCACTTAAGCAGACAGTTAAAAATGTCAATAGGGAACCATGGTCACTTAGAGTCACTATAGTTTTGTTGCTTTTTTTATTTCAATAGTGTCTATAAAATACTAGCATTTATTAATATTAATGTTTATAAATGTGTTCATTTCCTTTTCCAGGTCTTTGTCTCTGTTTCCAAACATGGATGTACTTATAATTCTACTTTGATACACTGGTTTTATTGTCACTACTAAATGCTCCTTTTTCCACAATAATTCTCATCTGCTAGTGGGTTTGTCTGAATCATTCAACTTACTTCAGCTTACTGCCACAAACTGGTTATTTATTTATGGTGTCACAATAAATCTATTTTTGATTTACATTTAAAATGTGTTTTTTTACATAATATATGATTAATTCTTGTTTGGATGAAGTCTGTAAGATTGCTAATTCTTGATGGGGGGATTCAGTCTATATGTGATTTGTAAAAATAATAATATTCCAATTATCATTCTTGTTTTACTTTTTTTCTTGGTTTATTCTTTTTTTTCCTGATTATACTTTTCAGTCAGCAAATTTTAGTATTCAGTTTTAATCCCTATACTTGTTTTTGAACTATATGTCTTCAGTTTTAGAAGTAAGGTAATTATTTTTAACATATGCTGATCTACTTAATACAAATTTTCTCATAGAAAGGCAAACAAAGAAAATAGAAACATATTCCCAGTTATAAAGCTACTTTAATCATTGTTGTATAGGTATTATAATAAATATGCTATTTGTGTCTTAAGAATATCATAGACTTTGTTCTAAACAGTTAAATTTATAAGGATATAAGAAAACAAATTGTAAATGTGGAGCCACAAAATACTGTTTGCTATATATTTACCATTTACTATTGATCATTGTCTCCTGAAATCCCTCTTGACCTCTGGTGCCATATTTAAATTTTATTATTTTTTTTAAAGTTCCCAGTACTATTTCCAAATTCCAACAGTTTTATTTTGTCAAATACACAATATCAAGCAATATGCTATTAATTTGAAAGTACTAGTATTTGAATCTCAATAGTTTTCCTTCTATTTGTTTCTAGAAGAGTAGACTTCCCCATCTCTGTTCTGTCATTTTTAGCATATTTTCCATTTCCTTTTAATATTTTTATGTAACCCAGTTTTTATGATTATTATATGTGGGAAGGTTTGAATGACTTTTCTACTTTGACACCTGAGCTGAGAATCAGATGACTCTATTGTGAATCATTTCATATTTTTGCCAATAGAAAAATGACACCTTACATGTAAAAGAAAAAGGTGTAAGTTCTGAGAAAATCCAGAATCCAGTCATATGAACTTGGTTTAATTTTTTTATATTTTTACATATTTATTTTATATTAATATAAAATAATTTTAATCTAATTATTATTATATTTCTGCGGAGTGGATACAGGTTCTTTCCACTGCTTGCAGCTGAGGACAGTGATGCTTCCATTTCTGCCCATGGATGCATCATTCTACAGGCAACTGAGATTATGGAACTGCCTTTGAAAGGCTTCTTCTTGGGCCCTGAGTTGTCCAGGCCATGAGTCAGTGAATACAAAAAAAAATATGATTCATGCCTTTTTACTTTTCCCCACTTGACCTAAGAATCATCAGGCACCCCTCTGTTCCCAGGAGAGGTAAATTGCTTCACCACTCGAGAGGAGGGTCTCTCCTTATCTCAGTCCCTTCTCCTTTAGATCTGACACCATGGTTGACTCTGACTGGTGCTCTCCACATAATAACTACCTGCCTTTATATAAGAGAAAGGGGGATCTGTTGGGAGCCGTTTCCCCCTAAAAATCATTACAGGAACCATCACCCTGGGGAGTCTGCAGGGAACCCCACACCCATAATTGTGCTAAGAATAGTTCTATTGCCCCACACCCAATTAAAGCTGTTAATGGAAAAAAAATTAAAAAAATAAAAAAAACACTTAGAGTCACTGACATGTTAAGATGATAATTTAAATCTTTTATAAATAGTTTTAGAACAAACTGGTGTTCTTTGTGGATATTAGTAAATGGTGTAGATTCCCCCAAAATTCAATATAATCCCTGAATAAAGGATTTATAAATGAAAAAAGAATATGATTCATGATAAATTTTTAAAACTAATATTGATCCTTAAAACTGAAAACCTGTTCTGCTCTTTTCAATTTAATTTAAAAATTAAATTAGATACATTTAAATCTAAAAGTATGTTTCATTTTTGCAAAGGATAAGGTCTATGTTAGAAATGATCAGTTGAACACAGATTAAATCAATTGTTCTCAAACTGTGGTGTCAAGAACCTTTTGGAGGCTGAAATACCCTTTCACAGGGGTACCTAAGATGATCAGAAAGCTAAGATATTTACATTATGATTCATAAGAGTAGGAAAATTACAGTTATGATGTAGCCATGAAAATAATTTTATCTTTGTGTGTCACTTCATTATAAGGAACTGTTTTAAATGGTTGCAGCATTAGCAAAGTTGAGAACCACTGGTTAAAAATTTTTTCATAAATAATTTGTATAATTAAATATATATATATATATATATATATATATATATGTAAAGAGAGAGAGAGTTCAATTGATAACTATTTAAACTTTGCATTAACCTCTTGGAACAAAAGTGCATGCCCATTGTCAAGAGACTATTTAGTATTTTTATAAGGAAATAGCTTAGCCATTTTTCTGTTCTGATTATGGAATACTATACATGAGACTATTTATGAGAAATATAGATTCATTATATTTTTAGTTGTGCAGGTTGCAAGTCAGATTATGGTACCAGTATAGTATAAAGACCTTTCTGCTGCAGCATGGCAATCCACTATTTTCCTGTAATTCCATTTTCCTTTGAAGACTCTGTAAATGATTGTTTTGATAATCATGAACCTGCATCAATACATAATATTATAGAAGATGTCTAATACAAAATAATCATCTCCTTGTCCTGAAGAAACTTAGAGTGACATTGTATAAATACACGCACACATATGCTATTTCGTTTTATTTGTTTGGGTAATTATAATTGAATGCTAAAGACTAGAGAAATCACAAATAATATTTAAAGTTTAGTTCTTTGATTTTGCTGAATATACCAGATCAAGGCATATGTATTCACAGAAATTGCTTTTATATATATATATATATATATATATATTTTTTTTTTGGTTTTTCGAGACAGGGTTTTTCTGTAGCTTTGGAGCCTGTCCTGGAACTAGCTCTTGTAGACCAGGCTGGTCTCGAACTCACAGAGATCCACCTGCCTCTGCCTCCCAAGTGCTGGGATTAAAGGCGTGCGCCACCACCGCCCGGCAGAAATTGCTTTGAGTATCTCATTAGTGACATGTCTTCTGTGTCCTTATGTAGAAAAGGCAATCTATCTCTCTAATTATTACTAATAAAAACTTTGCTCCCATTCAGGAAGAATCCATCATCATGACCTGATCCCTCCTATAGGCCCAATCTTGAGATAAAATATATGTTTTATATCTTCATATGTGAATTTCAGAAGACACAGAGTTAAAAACCACAACATATACACATGTTCTTATATGTAGAGAAAAATACAGACAATAAAAGAATTTTAAATAGCTTTTATATAATATGCTTTTTATTATGCAAAGAGAAACAAACAAAAATAGTTCTAGGCAGTAAATTTGGTATAGTCATAAACAACCCAAAACAAGACTGCAAACTTATTGAGACTGAGTGAGTCATATATATAATATTCAAGCAGGCAGCTTGGGAGGTAAAAAGTAGAAATAAAGATAAGAATAGAAAGGCATGTGAAAATACCCGTCTACTTCTGATCGTATGACAGTCACTATTTTGGCATGTGACATCTTTGAGTACTCAGAAGGAAAAAGAGACACTTGTAAAATAAAGGTGCAGACATAAAGGAGACAGGCTGAGAGCAATGCAAGTCTCAGAATATGTTGATATCTAATTCCTCCTACCGCATTTCACAATCGCTTTGCTTATCAACATAGAAGTTATGTTCAAACCTTGTCTGTGCCTTCACCACTGTCAATATTAACATGCCTTTGTGCCGTAGTATTCTATTGCCTGATATCTACTGAATCTTGAGCTTTTCTTTCTAAAAAGTTTTATTTTATTCTTAATATGTCAAGCAAATGTGGTGAGCATTAAACTTAGAAGGCATGTACGATTGCTGCATTACTCAACATCACTGTATGTCTTACCTTCTTAAAGGGTTATCTCTGGTTCTTTTGCTTCATGTACTTATGAGGGGGATACCCCTTGTTCAGGGGTTATCCTCAATATCAGTGTTAGTGCTCTTCTGAATTTGTAGAACACTTTTGCTTTTAATTGTTAGACTGTTGGTCTCCAAAAGAGTCATTTCATTTTGGCTTCTAAAGCTATCTTACTCTGCTATAAGTTTGCTGATAACATTTCTTGGTTGAGAGACTGATTTGTACAAGTTACAGCAATCTAACTCAGTAGTGATGCTGCCAACATTGGGATATTCTCCACTGTGTTGTCAGCAATGGTGAGGAGCCAAGTTAAACACACTGCCATTCATTCTGTTACATGCTGCTTTGAAACATTTAAAACAAGCATAGTTTCCCCCTGTCAGATAAGCAGAGAAATTCAGAAATAGTTCTATAACTCATAAATTATCAATCCTGACTCTTATTCTAGCAGGCACCCACGAGACCTTACTGGGAGCCTCATCATTTTCTAACAAAGGGCCCATGCTGCAATTCGGTCAGAACAGCCACTCTGAACAAGTTTTGAAGTTAAATGGGGCAAAGAAAAGGAAACAAGCAAGAGAAGGAGGAAATTTTAATTGTTTTCACTTTTACTCTTGTAGCCACTTAGTAATAATGTCCCTGTAAGGAAAAACATTTGGGCATTCTAGTGCCCAGTAGTTCTCTTTGAAGAAACTAAATGTTTTAATTTTTAAAATATTATTAAATATTGTAAGTGTGTTCTAAATATATGTTACCTTTTCTCATTCCTAAGAGCTTGGCTGGCAGTCAAAATAGTAGATTTTGAGGACTCAGCTGCCTTCTCCCCTCCCCTATACTTTCCTCCTTTCCTTTAGGAAGTCATTTCCATTTGACAAGCCCCACCACGCATGCCTGACTGTTTCTCAGCTTTGCCCTGTCAGCATTCTCTCTCCCGGCTCATCTGAACATCATTTAACCCTTGCCCTTTGATGGTTGGATGTGGCTGTTAGCCTTTCACGGTGCCTAATTCACTAGGCTCTCTGGCACTGAGAGCTCATTACAACTAGCATTAATATTGAAAGAACCTGTGCTTTTCACTTCTGCCTCCCCTGACAGAACATTGTCCTCATTTGTATCCCCTTCCCTTGGAGCAACAATTGCTACTGCTGTTGGCCATTGCCACCATGTGGACTTTAAGCTGAGACTATGTAGCTATACTACCTGCAGCTGCAGCCTAGTGTGTCTCTGTACCTAAAGCCTTTGCACTAGCCAGAGTCTGATGGCTCAGCTAATGGAAGCCTTACCTGCTTTGAGGGATCTCTGATTCACAACAGTTTTTCAGAGAATTTCTAGTGTGTGATGCAGAAGAACACTTTACATGATAAAACTGTTACACGTGAAAACGTACTCTTAGACCTTGGAAGATCACATATATGTGCTTCTGGATCTGCATCACTGTGAATAGGACAAGAGCACACACCTAACAGACACTGTGTTTGAATTAAATGAGGCAACGCCTAAGAACCAAAGGTGAGTCACATTACTGCTTGTTAGTTGTTGATTAAAGACAGCAATTTAGTCTTCCTAATTTAAAAAGATACAGATTTTATGCTCAAACTCTTTCTTCAAAGTAAAATAGCATATTTTTGTAAATATGTGTATAATTCATGTTTCTTCCACGTGTATACACTTGGTTTTCATTCTGTCATAGGCAAAATATTCTATAATTAAATGTATTAAGGTTATTTTGGGAAGCAGAGAACATTTGAAACGGGCAGTTTCATTTCTGATGACAAGTTGTGTTGTTTAAATTTTGTGTCTACTCTTTACTACATGAAATGATATAACATCTGTCAAATCTCACCTTTTTGGATCTTTTCTTGATATTATTGTCAATGTAGGTAAATAATTAGTCCTGGTGATGTGTTGGGCAAGGAGCAGTGGCCTTCCAGAAACTCTTCCTTCCGTGCTTCTTGTCACTTTTAGGAAAATCCAGTTTATATAGCACAATATTCAATGCATTCTACGGGATTTCTCACCTGTATAAAAATCTCACATCCTCACTTAAGTTTGACAGAACTTCTCGTTTATGGAGACACCAGGCTTTCTATAGCCATGTCTCTCTGTGAAACTGTAGGCACTGCTTTACTCCAATTAACATGGTCCTTACATTTTTCTCTGCCTCTATCATATAATTCATTCCCAAAGCCCTCCTGATCTCTGACTGTACATAAATGGTCCCCTAAAGACTGACATTGAACATGCAGCGATGAATTACTTCTACATAGTTTTAGAAGTCATCTTAACAGCTACAACTTAATATTTATTTTCTTCTAATAAATTACAATTAATGAATTATACCTTTTCAGTGTTTCACTTTATAAAACTATCTGTCAGAGAGATGAACCAGATTGTGAAGCCATAGAAAGTCTACTAAAGTGAGAAAAGAATTATTTTTGTTGTTCAGGACTTTATGAGATTGATTTTTAGGATAAAGTTAAGACTCTGTTAACTTAAAAGGCTGCAAATGTGGTCCCCTTATTAAAGACTTTTCAGAAGGTAGCTGATTTGCAAGTTTTGCAATTATGTCCCACTCATTAAACTGATACTATTGCTCAAAAATTAGGATATTAGTAATTTAGCTCCCCAAAGAAAAATAGCAAGGCTAACATTACTCAAATAAGAATGGAAGGCATAAAATTCAATGTATTCTGCCCGAAGCAGATGTGGAAATATCTACATCTTGAAGCCAAGAAAATGCTTTTATCTATTACTACAAATGTGTTTTATGCTAGCAGCAATTTATATCCTATTGTCTTGGGAAAGTCATTAAGAAGAAAAAGGCATCAAGAAATAATGTGTCATAACAATCTACAATAACATTTTTATGTGTCAATAAAGGTGAATGTCAACACCTGCCACTATGAATGCAGAAAAATATCTTTAATATGAGATGTGTTTGCTTTTTCCCATGTATTTTACTGCTTATTATTTCAAATCAGTGGCTATCATGTTTTTACTTGACTGCTAACTTTTGGGCATATTTGTCTGCTTATAATAGGCACCGCAGATAATTATATATGCTATCAATCAAGATGCCATTTCGCCAATTATTTTGTGTAGAACATGATTATGTTCTACATTTGTCACCCCTTTCAGGAAATTGTGATTTGAATTGTAGAACGGGGAGTTGTGGAACACAGCTTCGAATGTTCAGGAACACTTACAAAACAAATCCTAGTGATGGTGAATAGCAGATTTAACATTACATTTTCATCTTGACCCTGAAAATTACTTTTGTAATACCATACTCTTCATGCTTCAAGGAGACTTAAATTTTTGTTAGCATGTTTCAAATTTCATTGTCAAATAAAAATACTATGCATTTGTTATTCAACACAGATATACACACAAACAGACACACATGTATGTATTCATTGTGAATGATTAAACACCCCTCCTCCATTTATCATCGTATAATTAACATGTAATTTTGCATAAGACTTAACATTCCACATTGATTCTTAAATATGAAATCCATATAATTAACTATCACATGCCTAAGAAGTCTAAGCAAAACGACTTCCCCACCTAGAAAGGATGAGTTAAAACTTTCTACAACATGCTCGGAAGTTGAAGCCTAGGACAATCCTTGTGTCTTTATCTATTCTGTTTTCCATAAAATATGATTATGTCTTTATAAACCAATATCTGTTTCTATTCCTTCTTTGGTGAGAGCCTCTACTTTGTCTCTGCTCCATGTTTGCAGTCTAGAATCCTGCGCCTTGGCTCTCAAGATCTAGCAGTAATCCTCTGGACTGGCAATACTGAATGTTCCTTTGAGACTTTGCTCCAAACCCCAGCACCACAAGTCAGTTCAGTGTCAGTCCTTTTCTCTTACTTTGATTGTTTGTCACCTCAGATATTCTGTAAAGAATACAGGAAAGGTGATTCATTATATTGCATTGCCTGCTTTATAATAAACACAGTCAATGCTTTTTTTTTTTCAGTCAAAACTGCATTTGAGGATGAAAATCGAAAACACTATCCTGAGTGAGGTAAGCCAGACCCAAAAAGAGGAACATGGGATGTACTCACTCATATTTGGTTTCTAGCCATAATTAAAGGACATTGAGCCTATAGTTCGGGTTCTTAGAGAAGCCAAATGAGAAGGAGAACCCAAAGAAAAACATATAGGCATTCTCCTGAATATTAACCTTCATCAGGCGATGAAAGGAGACAGAGACAGAAACCCACATTGGAGCACCGGACTGAAATCTGAAGGTCCAAGTCAAGAGCGGAAGGAGAGAGAGCACGAACAGGGAGCTCAGGACCACGAGGGGAGCACCCACACACTGAGGCAGTGGGGATGTTCTGTCGGGAACTCACCAAGGCCAGCTGGCCTGGGTCTAAAAAAGCTTGGGTTAAAACTGGTCTCGCTGAACATAGCGGACAATGAGGACTACTGAGACCTCAAGAACAATGGCAATGGGTTTTTGATCCTACTGCACCTATTGGCTTTGTGGGAGCCTAGGCAGTTTGGATGCTCACATTACTAGACCTGGATAGAGGTGGGTGTTCTTTGGACTTCCCACAGGGCAGGGAATCCTGATTGCTCTTTGGGCGGTCGAGGAAGGGGGATTTGATTGGGGGAGTGGGAGGGAGGGGGGCGGTGGGGAAGAGACAGAAATCTTTAATAAATAAAATAAAATAAAATAAAACTGCATTTGACTTCAATCCAGAGATTTAGAAATCAGTTTAGGGGCACAGTTATTCACCCCAAACCTAACCATAGGAAAGAAGGCTCAGAAAACTCAAGAGGAATAAGATGGTAATGCACAATGGCTTAGGAACATGAACTCAGCCTGATTCTAAAAATAATGTTCTTCACATTTATAGTGTGTAGGAGGGAAAGTGTATTGCGACACATGAATGTACAGGTTCATATTTGTCTATTTTATTCTACTTTTGAACATATATAGACATGAATACAGAAGCTTATTAACATTCAAACATTTATTTCTAGGGCGATGAGACTGTGATTAGCTTCACCTTGCTTGAAAAGCTTTCAAGTTGTGTAAAATTAAGAAATGCTTTTAATTTCTCTAAGGGGCAGAATTTGCCAACAAACTAAGGATAATTACAGTAACATTGGAAGTCTCGTTTCTGAGTATGAACTGAGATCACAAATAAAAATACATTAATATAAACCTCAGTAAAATTGTAATGACAATTTCTCTGGGTTCCTAACTAATTAAATATCTATAAAATTAAATGATATTGCCTACATTTTAAATAATGAATGATTATACTAACATTAGTATGGAGAAAATCCAAGTCAATACTTGCAATTTATTATTTTTCCTTTTTATTTATTTAATTATTTATTAAAAAATTTCCATCTCCTTTCATTTCCCTCCCACTTCTCCCCTCTCCCTCCCCCTCGCCCTCCATCTCCAGTCCTAAGAGAAGTCAGGGTACCCTGCCCTGTGGGAAGTTCAAGGCCCTCCATGCTCCATCCAAGTCTAGGAAGGTGAGCATCCAAACAGGCTAGGCTCCCAAAAAGCCAGTGCATACAGTAGAATCAAATCCCAGTGCCATTATCATTTGCTTCTCAGTCAGGGCACATTCAGAGAATCAAGTTTGATCACATGCTCATTCAGTCCCAGTCCAGCTGGCCTTGGTGAGTTCCATTTAAATAAGTAAAAATAAACCAAAAACATGGTTTTATCACTGGACACTTTCAAATTTCAACCTTATTACAGGAGTGTGTGTGAGAGAGAGGAAACTTTTTTTGTATATGATTCATCCTAAAAAAGAAAAACAATATCTTAAAAGTATCTTGTCAGAATTAGTGAAGGGCATATCTGTGTTTCGGTCACAGTATGAATATAGACTTTAGTTCAGCATCGAGAGTGTGCCTTCTATATTAAAATGTGATTTGTAGTCTAATCCCTGAAGACTAATGACCACAGAGAAGATGTCTAAGGAGGAAATTGCTATGGATTACTTTTGATTTGTTTGGATTTAAGTAACAGACGTCATCAGATTCTTTTGTTTCTTCAACTACTGACCATTTCATTTTTAGCAGCTATGCTAAAAGTTCATTGACAATTGCAAGTTTAGTATAAATAAAATATACTAAAATAATACAAAGAAACCAACTTTCAATGTACTCTGTGTGAGAATATTGCTGAGGCTCTGCTTTCTTTTTACCCTTTTGTGAAATGCATGATGCCAGTCTATTTTTCACTTTGATTTTTATTTCTGGAAAGATCAGCAGAATGTTTCCCTAGAAGTGAGCTTTTGATACTGATTCTTTTCCCAAACAGCAACACAAACACTGCCAAGATATCCCACAGTGTAGATATCAGCAAAACTCTTAATATAATCAAATTCAGGCATTTCCACCCCTAAATTCTGACACTAAGTATCACATGCTTTTAATTTTGTCCAAAAACTATGCTGCAAATGAACATGAGTGTTCTTTATTTGTGAAAAAAAAATAATTAAGCTCATCACTGAAATCTTGCATTTTAGAAAGACCTTAAAGAAACGACCAGATACACAAAATAGCTGTGGCATTATTTAAAGGCTGGTTGAGATTGTAGCTCTTCTCAGAGTGAAATGAGTTTCTACAGTGTCTATAATTACTTTTTCTGTGACTGTGTAAAAGCTCACTTACGATGATATTTGATTTTGTGGATCAGATGCACTTGACAGTGGCAGATGTTTCTCAACAAGCAGAAGAAGAAGAAAGAAATCTTCAATTTGCTCAACTTAGAACTTTGTATCTCTATATCATTTGATCCTGTCTTAAAATGTAGGTCAAAATGACCTTCCAGAACAACAGGACCTATGAATGCTATAGAGATAAACGATCATAGGACTTCTATTTCATGTGACCTTTAAAAATATATTTTGTAACGGTCTCTAGTTTAAACTGAGCACTTTCAGTGTTCAATCTTTGATTTATGTGATAGGCACGTGCGTTTGACACTGACATCTGCATACCAACCCTGGACACCTTGAAAATGGATGAATTGATGCATGAAGGAGAGTAGAAGAGGGAGCATAGAAATTAGGACCTGTGTTATCGCTATTGTAATGTTTGTAACTTTAATGGGTTTAGTTTTGAAATTTATTAACTAAATATTGGTCTTTGAAAATATATCCAGAAAAACACTTATTTTTACTTTCTTAAAAATATTTTATATAAAATAAACTTGTAAATGTATTTGCTAAAAAATTCTTGGCATTTTAATGACACTCCTGGGAGTTGCAATTCCTTTGCTTGCTGTAAAATATGTATTGGGATGTATAAGTGCACATGGTTTCTTATATCTATTACTCTATCACATCTCAACAACACAAATGGGCTTGGAGTTACAAGCCATAGAATCATCATCTAGCCTATTTAGTGAAGGAATATGAAACAAAATTTTTAATTTTGAGTCTACACTATTAGTGCAAAGAATCTAATTTTGAGATAGTTAAAAAATAAAGACCATCAGAACCTGCAGTATTCGCTGTGTACTGAGTCATATTAAAGCATCTAAATTTCAGAACTTCAAGAACTCAAGGGGAGTGTGAGAAAAAAAATACTGCTCTTGTATCCTGGTAAATACCAGAAAAATTCAAAAATCAAATTAGAACACCAGGTGAAAAATCATTAAGGAAAATTTTAAAGGAACTAGTCATTGAAAAAAGGTTATATTAGCTATACTGTTTTGAACAGAGCAGAATTTAAAGTTTGGAAAATCCAACACCTTCTTCTGGCTTTTCTATACATCTCGGCTCAAACTCATATATCTCCACATAGACAATAAAATCAGAAATCAAAATTAATTAGTGAACAAAGAAAAAAGTATGATACTCATAACAACTAGACAATTAAATGAAGGGATTAAAGCCAAGAAATCAAGGGAGTATAGCAAAATGACACTTGAATAAAAAGAAGGCAAAATAATAGGAAAAAGGCAGATTCATAGTGTGTAATAGTGTAACAACTGGATGACTACATATAAAAACAATGAATATAGAGTTCTATTTTGTATCTTTCAAAATACTGTTACTCATTTTGGTGATAGACTAAATTTAATTGTGAAGCTATAAACGTGAATGACAATAGTTGAGAAAATATAGGTAGTCCTATGCTGAGAAAATAAATGTTATAAGTTGGAACACCAAAGCAACAATCCCTAAATTATGTAATAAGGTGAATTTCATTAGTCTAAGATAATTTTTTCTGTGAAACACACTATAAGAGGATGGAAAGAAGTACTGAATTTTGGGAGAAAAAAATCTTTCAAACAAAGACTTTTGGGTAAGAGTGATATAGAAGGGTAAGATGTAGTTCTACTTTTAGCATTTGTGGAACTCCATATTAATTTTCTTATTGACTTGATTAGTCATTTTCTTACCAGCAGAGCATTTTGGTTCCTTTTACCTGTATCCAACATTTTCCAACATTGATGGCTCTCTTTGTGTTTCTTTCTGAAAATCAATATATTTATTAATTGTTTGAGAATTTACACATGCATACAATGTATTGTGATCACATTTATTCACAAATTCTTTCACTCTCTTTTTCAATTTTTACATTCTCAAAACTGTGTCTACATCTATATTTATACATACACACTGAGTCCAGTGTGTGCTGTCCATAAATCCATGAGGTTACGGCATATAGAGGAAGGTGACTTGACCTGTCATGGGCCACAATATTAACAAAAACTGATGTACCCTTCCTCAGAAATCACCAACAATCTGCAAGCAATTCCTCAGCTAAGAATGGACACATATGCTCTTTTCTTCTCCACTGAGGTGTTTCCCAAGTCTCAGGAGAAAGAGATGTGATGTGCATGCCTGTTTAAGACAGAGTACTCTGTAATCTCTTGCTCTCTGCATAGGCCAATTGTCATTTTCTTCATTACTGCTGTCTGCTGAATGAAAAACATTCTCTGATGACATCTACATGTTTGGATGTGGCTACATGTCTGTCTGTGCTACAGTGTGTGTGGTGCCTGTGAATGATAGAAGTGTTTGTCAGATTTTCTGCAGCTGATGTTGTGAACCATCATGTAGGAAATGGAAAATGAACCTAAGTCTCAAGGAAAAGTCAGTGTTATTAACTGGTGAACCCTCCCATCACTTAAGCCACCAAGTTTGATAGTTCTTAATTGAACATATGGTTAGCTTTCAGCAACTAAACACTTTGTTAATTATCCAAGTCATTTGAAGGTTTGGCACCTCAAAAATTTTTCTATCTGTTCAGGCAAGAATTTGGAGGCTATACAGCTGTTTTTCATTATATAATATATGTATCACCCTCATCTTGTGAATATATATTCAAAAGAGCGTATATGTATATCCTTATAAAACTAGAGAATTAGAGAATAGAGTATTGTCTAATTCCAGTTATAAAACTGTGAAATGATGAATAGGAAATTTAAGTTCATATCACTAGGTAAAAGAATCCAACCTTAAAAGCTGTACACTGCATGTTTGCAATGTTATGACATCAGGAAAAGAGAATACTAGAGAGATATCAAAAGATCAGTGGTGACTTGAGGCTAACACTTTGAAAGAAGTGACTAGGGATACACTGATGAGCTCTGTGCTGGTGAACTGTTTTGTGAGATATTATAGTGATAAATACTTGTAATTAAAATTTTGCCCAACTCACAGACTGCACAACATTAAGGATGTACCTTCATGCACACTATGGACTCTAGATAATAATCATAGGTAAAGATAAATACCAAATGTTTTAACACTTTGCACCTCCAGTGAAAAACGCTGATAATAGGGATGGTTACTCAAGGTGTGTGTGCGGGGAGATAGGAAACATCTGTTCTGTACCTTCAGGTTTTCTGTGAATCTACAATTGTTGCTAAAAGCAAAACCATCTAAAATTACTCAGAATTCTTCAAAAATGCCACGAAATTCCAAGGTTATGGCTTACAAAGTTTCCTTGAGTATATTCTAAATGTATTCTATTTATTAAACTGGCAGCCTTTACGTTCTCTTGTCTCATTCAAATTTACAACTCTTACTCTGTTTTTAACAATTGGCAGCATCCCTTAGGTTCCCAAACTTCACAGTTGAGACACAGTATCATGTGTTCACAGCCCCATGGTTAAGGGAAGTGTTTCTGCTAGCTGATGTGTACTTCAAACACTTTTCAGTCCATGGCTACACCCATAATAATGACCTAATCAGCCATGGGAGTGTAAACCCCATTCCACACCACTAAGTGAGAGTTCTCGATGGCATCAGTGTTGGTGAGCGCATAGTATGTATGAAACAGACAAGGAAGCTTTACACATTCCCTATAACTCATGTCTACATGGAGTCTATAATAAGCAGTTAAATTACTATTATTACCTCAATTCCATGAATCATTGTACTGAATTATCAAAGTTGATAAAAATTTATAAGTTTATAGTAGGTAGTTAGTTACTAGGACGTGGCACTGGTCACAAGTGATACAAGCTTGTTGGATTCAGTATAAATCTAGATACTTAATGGGATGATTGAACTTAATTGTGTTGTTAGATGTTCTGTTGATATGGGGTAGTTTCGTTTAATTAATTGACCATTGGAAAACACACACACACACACCACTTATGTCTTCAAATTTTTATTTTAATTTTATTTTAAAACAATGTTTTCTCATTTTACACACCAATCCCAGTTCCCACTCGCTCCCCTCATTGTGCTCCTTCCACCTTTCCCCTACCCCACTCTCCATCCACTTTTCAGAGAGGGTAAGGTTTTTTATGGGGAGTCAATGTATGGCATGTCACTTTGAGGCAGGACCAAGGACATCCCACCCATTATATTTAGACTGATCAAAGTATCCCTCTAAAGAGAATGGGCTTCAAAAGGTTAATTCAAGAACTAGAAATAAGTTCTGGTTCCACTGCCTGTAATTCTATAGTCTGCCACAGCCACACAATTGTCACTCATGTTCAGAGGGCCTAGTTTTGTCCTGTGCAAATCCCTCTGCTCTCAGTCCAGAATCAGAGAGCTCCCACTAGCTCAGGTCAGGTGTTTCTGTGAGTATCCTCATCATAGTCTTGACCTCTTTGCTCAAATTATGTCTCCTCCCTCTCTTCAACTGGATTCTGGGACTCAGCACAGTGCTTAGCTGTGTGTGTATCTCTGCATCTGTTTCCACCAGTTACTCGATGAAGGTGGATGAAGGTTCAATGATGATAATTAAGTTAGTCATCAATACTATTACAGTATGTATATATTGTTGCTATTCTTCCTGTGTTTATAGCTTGATGATAAAGCTGAGACAGAATGTGCCTCAAATTAATATCTGGAAACTTCATGAGCTTCTAAACAGTAAGGGATCTACATTAGTAAATCATGGTCTGGCACCTTGGGCATTGTTTCTAGACCATCAAAAATTACATACCAGTTTCATTTTTAATTTTATAACCAATATCCATCTGAAGCATTTCAGTTCCTAGCTCTGCTTTTATGACACAATCTCCAGAAATCTTATGCAGTACACATGAACCTGAACAAATTTTTGGTAGTGTTCCCAAGGATTCTTTATTAAATTACACATATGGTGTTTGGGTACAACATTCTATTGTCATTAAGGAGCATTGAAGAAGGAAGGTGTAAAATTATTTCTTAGGCCAGATGTCAGTAATCCATGAAAAGTATTGGGCTATTGATATTAAAATTATAACTGTGGTGATTTGCGTTCCCTATTTGCCAGTAGATTCTGCTGCAGAGTTTTATCCTTTTCCAACTGCATATTTGAATTCCCAGTATGTATAAGGAAAACCTGTGTTGCTTTGTTAGAGACTATTATTCTTCCACATTTCTCTCCTGAGAATCTGTCTCCCTTCATGCTTCATGTAGCCTCAGGTCCCCATACAGTGCCAACTTTGATTTTCATAGCAGTAACATCTATTGCTTTTTAATTGGCTCTTCGGTAGAATACTTTCTCTTGCTTTTCACCGGACCCATTGTACACCTGAGTCATCAAACTGTATAATGTCCTATGACAGAGGTAGAAAGAGTCCATCAATCCTTTTATGTGGGAACATAATCTCATGACTCAAGTCGATAAAAGCTTGTGTTTTGATATATTCCATAGAATAATCAAACAGTACCCAGTATGATAGCTTAGTGCCATCTATTCTCAAAGACTAAATTATTCACAATCAAGATTAAGAAAAGAACACATTTCAATAAATGTTGTTGGGCTATGCACAGGATAACTCTACATCCTCTGACAATCTAGATTTAATTTCCTCATGAAGGTCAAAATCTACAGTGATTTTTCACTAATTCTTCCATAGACCTTGTGTCTCTCTAAACAGTGATTAAATTGTAGTTTTTCAGTAATTCCAAGATAGTGAAGTTCAAGTGAGAATAGACCTTAAATTTTTCTGTATATTTTCTGTGTCTGTCAAAACTCTCCGGATTCTTAGTTTATTAATTTGTGAGATATCTCTTGACCACTCTAGACTTAAAAAGGCTGTTAATACCTAAAGATCACTTCTACATGCAATGAGTGTATTACCCTCTATATATGCATGATTTCTGAAAAGCATATAAAATATTTCTTCCTCATAAAGTGCTTAATATAAGGACATATAAAGCATATTTGCCTATAGACCAACAAGGTGCTACAGACATTTCACATCTGACAGAACTGCTGGGTTTATTCCTCTTACCATGTGCTCCAGACTAAGATCATCATTATTTTGGGCCTTTGCTTCAGAGAAGAAACATCACAAGGTCAATGAGATCATTATTCTCTCTTCTGCGCCACCAATGTTTATTTTTAATTTGAGATTGGTAAGTAAAGCTATAATAGGATTTTAATGACATGTTGGACACACTTCAGTGTCCAGAGATGTGGCATCATATTCAGGATTGTCATTATCTAGATTAATTATCAATACCCGACAGTGTCATTAGAGGAATGTGAACATGGGAGAGATTGTAAATGAAATTTTCTAAGTAGAAAGACCAGAGAAAAACAGCACTTGATATAGGATTAACTGAAAGTTTGTTTTTAATTCTTTGTGAAATAGGCACATTTTTTACTATTGTGAATCTGACTGAAGTAATGCCAGGCTAAACCTAGTTTGTTCAAATTTTAAGGCCAGTTTATCCTCCTTAAGCATGAACGACATTTCTAGGCACCACAGTGTATGTACAGAAGAAAGAATGAACTCCTTTCATTTGTTTTTGAATTTCTCATGTACACACAAAGAAGTGGTTGAAGTGTGGTGAAGGCAAGATTTTTGCATAATTGACAAAGCTCACTCACAGCTTGGTTCACTTTTGACGTTTTTATTAAGCAACAAAAATAGAACATTTAAAGAGAAAAGGTTTTGTTCAGCTACACGGCATGCATGTACTTATTCTATAATACCTGAAAGCACACACCACACTTTTGTGCTTAATTATGCATGTTTACTTTTAAATAGTTATATCAGCATGTGCATATCTATGGTATCTTTAAAATTTGTATAATATTGAGTTTTGGGTTTAAAAACTTAGAAACTTGAAGAAAAATAGCTGTGAAGATTATTTCAGCATTTGGAGGCTGAACATGCCTATTTGATTTAGTGAAATCTAAGTGCATCAATTATTAAATACACTATTACTTTATGTACTCCATTGAAAGGAAAAACTACACCAAATCACAGCTTTTAATGCTGAACTCTAGGGTAATGTATTCTCTTTGAAGACATTTTAAGTGGCAATTGCACTCAGCATCTGCGGTTTTAACAAGGTGTATAACTCAACTGAACAGGTGACATTGAGGGTGCCTATGACTAACTCTAATCACAGACTGTCATTGACAACTGTGTCAACTTTGTTGGCTGACTACAAGTGATCATAAAATGAATCTTGATTTTAGTGATGTTAAAAATGAAAAAAACGACAAAATTCATACCTTGTTAAGCCAGGTATTTCAATTCCTAGTTGCTCCCACACTATCCTTTGTGTTGTTTTGAAATATAAAAGAACTGGATATTTGGATGCTTGCAATAGGTGTTTTAAAACTCTCACTATAATTTATGATTGTAAAGAAAAATTAAAAACATTAATGAATTTTTTACAAATTAAAAGAAGGTTGCTACAGAGCTCGAAATTTAATTTTAATTTTTCAATGATTTCAGAGAAAAGGCAAATGTTGCAATATTTAAAAAAAAGAAATAAATAAATCTTTAAACAATGAACTGACAGTGTAAGTGTAAAACCCTAAAACTCCATTGTTACAGAATGACCATTGTGACTCGATCTAGGTTCAAGAAGATACGGAGAGTTTTGAATGGGTAAGCATTTGAATGGGATTTTAGCTACTTTTCAATTGATGTAATTAAGCATCATGACCAAGGAATCTTATAAAATAAAGCAATAATTTGTGAACTGTGGTTTCAGGAGTTTGAAGCCCCTGATGGTAGAGTGAAGGAACAGCCAAGAGAGTTCACATTTGATCTGAAAGCAAGAGCAAGAGAGAGAAAGGTAGAGGTATGGGGGACTGGGAATTCATGCACAATTAATAAAAATTCAGGGTCATAAATTGGGATTCATCCTGAATATCCAAAAAGCAATAGAGTCAGCCACTGGCTCTTACCTCAACCTCAGTCTAAAATAATGATCCTACCTCCAGAAATCTCAGAATGTGACTGTGTGTCTGACAACTGTCTCCCTCCATCTTATGTTCCTCTCTAGGGCTGATAGTTATAGACATACACCAATGGGAATAAAAGTGTATGTTATTGTAGCTCTGAGATTAAAGTTGTGTGTTACCAGATCCTGGTCTATAAGACTGACTGGTGGGACTGTATTACTCTCAGATCTTCAGATAGTCTTTATTTATTAAAATACAGTTGAAATGTCACTACAAGAAATGGTGGAGAATGAGTTCAAAGTTCATTACCACCTCAGCACCACAATAGGACATATCTCTTGCAAAAGTCTATACTTCCCAGTCTGTTCGAAGAACTTCACGAGCTGAGTACCAAGTATTCAAACATATGGGACTATGGGGAGAGGAATTTTCATTCAAAACACTAAAATTGTCTTTCTTCAAGTAGGCCTAGGATACTACTGTTTTTACATAATGAGAGTAAACTTATTTTAATTAATGAAACATATGGAACTCTCCACAAAATATAGGGTAAACTAAAGTAGACTAATCAATTCAATGAGAAAGAGTATGGAATGATCCCATGGATAAGATGGTATTGTTTCCAGAACTGTAGTTCAATACATCAGTCTTTCTACAATAAAAGAAATAACCAACATTTGTGTATGCTTCAGTGGACATCTTAGCAAGGGACTACAAGGGTAAGAAAATGTTCTCAAGGTTTCCTCAGAGATACCATCAAAAGATGTCTCCCATTCAACTGGTCAGTTTTTAAAGAAGAAGACTACGGGGTGCTCATATAACACACTTCCCCTTAAGGCTCAGTGTTCTTCCCAGAGGGGTGGCTAGAATGAGTGTAAGAGGAAGAGGTGGTGGGCCAGCTTAAAGAAGTAGTGCTTAATAGGCACAATAGTTCAGTTGTTCCTGTCAACTCACTTGAGTTGTCACCAATTGCACATGATGTGGGCAAGCTTAAACCAGACAAAATCCAAGTATGGAGAAGTCACAAATCCCGTTGCTATTGATATTTAGTAGCTGATGAAGGTAATAGAATCAGCTTTCTTTAGTGAGTTGACCTCCTTTGTAGGTGTGTCACTCTCCAGAGCAATCTCCACTTGCACAATTAGAGGACAACAAAAATTCATCTCAGTGGAAGAAAACAAAAGAAGATAATTCTAAGTTGGATAAGTAAGAGTGGAGAGGGTGCATATTGGAGTTTAAATGTGATCAAAATATAGTGCATGGAAATTTCAAAAACCTAAATTTTTTTCTTTATTAAAAATTTCAGCCTCCTCCCTTCCCCCCACTTCCTTCCCCCTCCCTCTACTCCCCCTTCCCCTCCCTCTCCAGTCCTAAGAGCAGTCAGGGTGGCCTGACCTGTGGGAAGTCCAAGGCCCTCCCCCCTCCATCCAGGTCTAGGAGGGCGTGCATCCAAACAGACTATGCTCCCAAAAAGCCAGTACATGCAGTAGAAAAGCTAATGAAAGTCATCTGTTTCCTAAATGGTCTTGGTATTAAAGCAACTATTGAAGATTTGGTATTATGCCCATATTTTCATGTATCTTCTAGCTGTCACCAAAGAACCTTCTCCATGTAATAAATGATTATTAACACAGAAACTGGCAATTGGTCAATGTGCAGTGAACAAGAAACCGTGGAGTGCCCATCCTTAATAGGTACATCTATCATATCCTCTCCTTCTGAGATTTAGGAATCTCGGAGGAAGAGTTAATGGGACAACTGCAATTGTCTATCTGATAAAATAAAATAATCATAAAATAACAATGATAAAACAATATTTTCATATACAACAGAAAATATGCACAATAAACACATAGTGATTATGTTAGACTATGATAAATCTAAGAAAGCTAGAGCCAGACAAAATTCCCAGCAGAGAGAGCAAAGATAGACATGACATCTCACTGTAGATGTAGGAACCGTTGGGAATTGCTAGCTACTGGGAGAGGGAGAAACAGTGTTCTTTAAGGTGTGTTTCCACGTGGTTTGACCATACTTCATTACACAGCCACATACTCCTGAGAACATGGGCAGCACAAATTGGACTGAAATAAACTTGGCCTGGTAGAGAAGGTATATGATCTAGCAGATAAAGCTTGCCTGAAGATGAGAGTGCAGTGTTAAGCCACTAGAGGTCAGTCATTGTTAGTACACACCTCTAATCCCAGGATTTAGGAGATAGAGGTAGGTGGATCTCTATGAGTTCAAGGCCACCAATAATCCTCAAATTGTTCCACACAATAGAAGCAGAAGGAACACGGTCAGATTCTTTTTATGAAACAAGAATTACCCTGATGTCCAAACCACACAAAGACATTATTAAGAAAAAGAACTAAAGACCAATCTCAATTATGAACATTGATGCAAAAATCCCAATAAAATACTGGCAAACCAAATCTAAGAACACATCAGAAAAATTATCCAACATGATCTTCATCCAAGAGATGCAGACATGGTTTAACATATGAAAATCTGTCAATATAATCCACCATATAAATAAGCTGAACAATGACCATCTCTTTAGATGCTAAGAAAGCCTTCTACCATGTACAACATCCCATGATGATAAAGGTCTTAAAAAAGCAGAGATATAAAGAACATACCTAAATATAATGAAGACAATATACATCAAGCCAAAAGCCAGCATCAAACTAAGTGGAGAGGAGCTCAAAGTGATCCCACTGAAATCAGAAACAAAACAAGGTTGTCCACTCTTCCCATATCTAGCCAATATATAGAAATTGAGGTTCTAGCTAGAGAAATAAGATAACAAAAGGGGATACAAATCTGAAAAGAAAAGGTGAAACTCTCACAATTTGCTGAGGATATGATAGTTTACATAATCAACCCAAAAAATTCTACCAAGGAACTTCTACAACTCATATAACACCTTCAGTAATGTAGCAGGGTACAGGATTAACTTGAAAAAATCAGTAGCCCTTCTTTCAGTAGATGATGAATGGACTGAGAAAGAAATCAGAGAAACATCACCCTTCACAACAGCCACAAATAACATAAAATACCTTGCAGTAACTCTAACCAAATAAGTAGAAAACCTGTGTGACAGAAACTTTAAAACTTTTTAAGAAAGAAATTGAAGAAGACTCCAGAAAATGGAAAGATCTCCCATGCTCTTGGGTAGGTAGAATTACCATAGTAAAATTGGCAACATTACCAAAAATATCTACAGATTCAATGCAATGCCCATCAAAATCCCAGAAAAATTCTTCACAGACCTTGAAAAAACAATACTAATGTCATATGGAAAAGCAAAAAACCCAGGATAGCCAAAACAATTCATGTAAAATATTCTAAAGGCATCACAATCCCTGACTTTAAACTCTACTCCAGAGCTTCAGTACTGAAAACAGCCTGGTATTGGCACAAAAACAGACAAAAGGACCAATGAAACTGAACCCAAGGCCTGGCTATCAATCCATTCAGCTACGAACACCTGATTTTTGGCAAAGAAACAAAAAATATAAAATGAAAAAAAAAGAAACCATATTCAACAAATGGTGCTGGCATAACTGGATATCAACATGTATAAGACTGAAAATAGATCCATAGATATCGCCACGCACAAAAAAAGTCAAAATTGATTAAAGACCTCAGCAATAAAAGCAACTACACTGAACCTCATTAAAGAGAAAGTGGGAAGTACACTTGAACACATTGGCACAGGATTTCACTTCCTAAATGTAACCCCAGTAGCACAGATACTGAGAGAAACAATTAATAAATGGGACCTTCTGAATGAGAAGCTTCTGTAAAACAAAGGACCCAGTCAAGGTGAAAACTGGAAGCCTATAGAAAGAGAAAAGATATTCAATATCACCACATAGGACAGAGTTATAATCTCCAAAATATGCAAATAACTGAACAAAAATTGGTCATCAAAAGAGCAAATGATCCAATAAAAAAATTGGATACAGACCTAAAAGGATAACTCTCAACAAAGGAACCTAAAATGACTGAAAGACACTTAAGGAAATGCTCAATATCCTTAGCCATCAGATAAATACAAATCAAAACAACTCTGAGAATCTATCTTACACCTGCAAGAATCAAGATCAAAAAAATCTAATGACAACCTATGCTGAAGAGGATGTGGGGTAACTAGAACCCTCCTCCATTGCTGGTGAGAGTGCAAATTGGCACAGCAGCTATGGAAATCGATATGGTAATTTCTCAGAAAATTGGGAAACAACTTACCTCCAGACCAAGAAATACAACTTCTGGATATATATCCAAAGGATGCTCAATCGTACCACAATGACATGTGCTCAGCGATGTTCATAGCATCATTATTTGTCATAATCAGAACCTGGAGACAACCTAAATGCCCCTAGACTAAAGAATGGATTAGGAAAATCTCATTTCCACAGTAGAGTACTACACTGCAGGAAAAAATAATAACACCTTGAAATTTGCAGGTAATGGATTGATCTAGAAAACATCCCATTGAGTGAGGTAACCCAGATCCAGAAAGACAAATATCATATGTACTCACTCATAAGTGGCTTTTAAAGGTAAAACAAAGAAAAACTAGTTTACAATTCACAATCCCAGAGAACCTAGACAACAATGAAGACCCTGAGAGAGACATACATGGGTCTAATCTCTATGGAAAGTAGAGAAAGACAAGATCTCCTGAGTAAATTGGGAAGCATGGGGACCATGAGAGAAGGTAAAGGGGGAGGAGGGAGTAATGGAAGGAAGCAGAGAAAAATACATAGATCAATAAAAACAATAAAAATAAAAAGACAAATGCGATAATACAAATATTTTGACATATTTAGAGAGTGAGTTATAATCATTTGATAAAATAAGCTGATTTAGGTAATAATGAGCATATCATAAAATTATATCCACGTGTGCCATTAAACTCCAGGCCACTTTGTGAAGAATAGCGCTATTTGTAGTGTGTTTTCTGCTGTGTAAAGCATACGATGAAATGCTCTGAAAAATCCACTCTTGGAGTTCAGTGTTACAGATCACTGAATAAAGTGCCAGGAAAATTAAATGCGTTTCCAACTAGCAAAATTGTGTAAGTGAATGTGAAGGCCTCTTGAGAGGCCATCAGTCAGTAAATGGCATCAGCTCAGCACAGTTTACCTCCTCAGCCTTTTATAAAAAGGAATTATTGGGAAATCCAAGGTTAGGAAATGATACCTCTTCTCTGCTATAAGAGCTGACTTTTGTGTTTATGAGGCTGCCTCATTTAAGTTTCTTCTGAATAAAGGAGTTCTAAAATATACAGAAAAATTTATACTAGATTTATTCTTTCTTCAAGGAAACTAGGACTCAGATACTCTGTGACCTTCTGAAATTGGTAAGATGATTTTTAGCCCATAATTCTGAGAGCTTTGTAGATTTCAGATGACTTTGACAAATAATTCTGAATACAAAGGGGGAAATAAGGACTTGCATGTAAGTCCTATTTATGTCAAATAAAGTTAAGCACTTTATGTCTTCTATCCTGAGATTTCTATTTTAATTCTTACTTTACAGATGAGAACTCTGAAGCAGAAAGACAACAAAAGGACATTAATGCATTAAAACTAAAAAGCTAGTAGGTGGTAGATCAGATAGTTAAACTTTACCGAGTTCTCCAAAGCCTACAAAATGAACCACTGCCACCCCCACAAGACACAGTAGTCTTTGTGGATCAAAGATCACTGTCAAAGGCATTAGAAAACCCAGATAGAATTCCAGTCTACATCAGCTATAAATGGTCTGAGTCAGGCTTTCAGTTTGTCAAGTGTTCTTTGAGTGCCTACAATAAAGTGTTTTGGGGTTAGAAACGGCAATATACAGAACATTCTGTTAAATTCAGATTTCAGAAAAGGGATGATTTTTATATAAGTAGGGTCCAAATATTTCAAAGAACATATTTACATTAAAATATTCTTAGTATTTTTCTGAAGTTTAAAACTTACTGACCATTTTATCTACTAGACAAAGGGAACACAAAGCATCGAAAGCTGTTTTTCCTTTCCCTCAAGAATTTACAGTCATAGTTTAAAGGAGACAGATGAAACATTTTAAGGAAACCTTGCCCGCTGAAGTGGGGTGGTGTGACTCCTAGAGTCTCCCCTCCCTCACCTCCCATCTTCTTCTCATTACAGATGCACTTTGCAAATCTGGTACACATGCCTTTGGTCAGTGGAAAGCAGGATAGTGTCTATCTTCCATTGTCTACTTTGTTGATTAAAAAAACATGAAGAGATTCAAAGGGCGGTTCAAAGTGGATCTGTCAGAATTTCCTAGTGGTTTAAAATGATCAAAGATTACTCTGATGAAAAAAATAGTCATAAAATTCAGGAGGACAGAATGGGCTGGTGTCCAAAGCCAGCCTCAGTGGCTATCAGAAAGCGTGTACTGTGCACCGAGGAATGTAAAGACCATTGTCTGTTTCTGAAACAACTTAAAAGCCCCTGGGAAAAGAACATTAATCAGAACACTAAACTAATTCTATAATACAAAATTCATTCTGTGTCATAAAATGCTCTCGTTCTTCTTAAATCTTTGCTGCTGTACTGGGATAAATGTATATGCCTGTTGGGATTAGGTTGTCCATACAGTCTCATAACATATTGGTTCCCAGATCTGTAGTCAATGGAAAGAGATTGCACATCATTCTCAAAATAGAATTTTAGACTCAAAAGAATAGAGGTCACCACCCAAGAAGGAGAAATATTTAAAGGCTGTAGAAGACTTTGTTAAAAATATGTATTTTGTTCCCCAAGAATTATGAAAGCAGGTGGTTTTTAACAGCAAAAGAAAAATTGCTGATAAAATCTTACTTAAAGTCCTCCCTTGAAAATACAGATTAAAACTGTCCCCTTTGACAGCCACTTCCCAAACCAGAACCAAACCAGAACTGCTGGCAGAACTGTCTGGACTTCCACCGCTGTGAGAAGTCAATGACCACAAAGGGAGGTGATTTCTCCGTGTGTGAGTGGTACCAATGTGTATACAAGTCCCTCTGCCCCATATCATGGGTCTCAGCCTGGGATGACAGCAGAGCAGAAGGCACATTTTCTGGAAAGTTCTGACCTGGCTCCACCCACCTCTCCTCTGTTCGCTCTCCTCTCCCCATATTGGAAAATCAAAAGCACATATTTTAGCACAGAGAGTACCCAAATATCAGATTGGTTGAGTGAATATTGAAAACAAATGAAACTGCCATCAGAGCACAGAGAATAGCAAGGACATCTTTCATTGAGGCTCTGAGATATGAAGGGAAGTCTTCCAGATTCCTGATTTACTGAAGAATGAAGGTAGTGTTACTGTTGGTTCCTCTGAATTATTCCCACAGCAAGTTCTGGGAGGAGAAACTTCGGACTGTATCCAACTTCTACTGTTAGCAATTGCAACTCCTTGGTAAGCACTACTTGTTGATAAGTGATTCAGGCTCCACAAAAATACCAAGAAGATCTGCTCTTCTTCTCCATGCTAATGTATTCCACTTCCATCCAGTGCCTCTGCTGGAAAAGAAAGAAGCTCCCTAAAAGAAAATAAAGTAGCCTGCAAAATTTTAATTCAAGTATCATACATTTAAACACAGCAGGGGAGACTGATAGATGAAGGACAACAGCTGCATAAACAGAAGAACATGTGTGTGGCTGCACATGAAAGCTTCCTCACAGAGTGAGCAGCAGAAAGAGTTGGGAGATAGAATATCAGGTAGGTGAGCTATTTTGTCTGCTTGTTTACAAATGGGACACCCCTCCTATATCTAAATTAAAACAAGGATACCGAATGCATAGAACCTAACAATACACAGGCAGAAGCACTGGGACATTTAGAAATTTTGAAATATTCATGAAAGGGAGGGAGAATGAACAAGCAAGGTTTGGCTAGAAACTCATGAATCATACAATACTACCATGAAGATCTAAATTCTAGCATAATGGTAAAGAAATCTATAGAATCAAATAGATTGGTGAAAATATTTCTGTTAACTACAACTTTTCTCCACTCTGTGTCAAAAAATAAAACACAAATGAAGCAACATAAGAGGGAAATATTTAAGTTTGTTCATGGTTTCAGAGAATTTAGTTTACGTAGCTCACTCTACTATGTGTGCTGACAGGAGCTGAGGTAACTACTCATGGAGTAGTCACCATCCAAGAAGTAAACATCTGAATAGCAGCAGAACCTGGGTATAACACTCAAAATTAGGTTGCAAATGACTTACCACTGTCATCGATAGCCCACACCCCCCAAATCCCAAAGGCTCCAGAAATGACACTGCAAGCCTATCACCAGTGCTCGACCATGTGAGATTCGAGGGGCATTTCATATTTGAGCTGTAACATGCTCTTTGTTATTTTTATAGCATTTGCAACCACACATATTGATTAATTTATTTGTGACTTGTGATCAGCACTTTCTTCCATTCTTTTAAAGGAAAATAAACTAATTGCCAATCAGGACTGCTATGGGGACTGAAGAAGGAAAACAGTTTTAAAGGGCCTAACAGAGCTGAGAACATTGTGCACCCACAAAACGGTAGTATATATATTTCATGCTAATTTTTTCTAAAGGGTACTAGTCCCTAATACATGGGTTTCCTTCTTATCAAATGAGTTGTAATACGGAAAGAGCATGGTATAGTTCCTGGAATGGGTATTAAATATTCCATTTTTTTCTTACTAAATAATACTGATTGTCATTATCATTATAGGTACAGTTATTCTTGGTGTTGTTATTTCAGGGCATCATTATTTTGCTTCAATTAAGAATTTTAAGGTAATAAAATATGTTAAATATCTCTGAATAGTATTTTTCTTTACATTAGATTGTATGTGTGTGTGTCTGTGTGTGTGTGTGTGTGTGTGTGTGTGTGTGTGTGTGTGAAAGGGAGAGAAAGAGAGAAATCTAAGATCTCAAACACATTACTCCCTCTGTATTTCTCCTCTTTTTATTCTATCTGGAGTAATATGAGTATTTCACATTATTCATGGATGATGAAAATCTACAGGTAACTCGTTGCCAGTTTCATTTTTCTCTTTGCAGACCCAAGAGCCAACTGTTGTGCTACCCAGAACACCATTTGCATCAAAGTTGTTTCAGAAGCTTTCTCTCTGTATCTCTCCTGAGCCAAGATCCTTGACTAGCTATGTGTTATCCTTTCAAACATATAGTTATATTGATGTTCATCAGGTTTAATCAAAAGCTAATTTTCAAGGCTATAAAGTAAAATTACTATGATATAATTGCAAGTGCTATTAATATTTCTGTGCTTAATGTCATTGATTTTATTGCTACAAACCTAGCAATGAGAATAATGCTGACACTTGTACATGGATGGCGGCGAGTATCTGTCTGTGACATTTTCTTTATTTATCAATATATCATCACATGTGGCAGGTTTTGATGAAAAGAAAATAAGACATCTAAAAGGGTTTTTACCTTCTCTTTACTAAATTTGTCTTCATTAGTGCATCTGTCATTAATGGAAGTATAGAACATCATTCCTGGAAAATGGCATGTGTATTTTTCAGTATAGACATAAGTCTGGAGTTTGGAGACTAGATATTGGACTATACAAGCATTCAAGAGAATCCTTATTTCTTTGATTGTGAAATGTGTTTATGAAGAATAGACTAAGTACTTTCTTAAGATTTCATGTAAAGAATTAAAGTTCACTTATGAACCTAGACACATACTTTCATGTCTCAAATTTTGACTTATAATATTAAAGGCAATAAAAATAGATTGTAGAATATTTATGTAATTAGTTTCTTTTTAACTCAAAATTTCCTGCTTGAAACCTGGGAATTCCAGTGAGGGTGCAAAATGGTTCAGTGGAGTTAAGTAAAAGAAAACCTACCTGTTAGTAGATTTAGTCCTACTTGAAAGAGGCCACAGAAAATTCAAGATATTTTTTTTTTTTTTTTTTTTTTTTTTTTTTTTTTTTTGGGGGGGGGGGGGGTTTGGGGGGGGGGGGGGGGGGGGGGGGGGGGGGGGGGGGAAAAAAAATTTGAAAAATTTTAGAAAAACAAACAATTGATTTTTCTCTATTTGAAAAGAGAATAAAAAGTGTTTCACTGAAGAGCTTAGTTGAGTTATTTTTTTATTCTTGGTTCCATTGCTGAAGGACAGAGGACATTTAAAAAATATGGTAGATTAATGAGAGCAGCAGAGTTACAAACTCTGCTGTCATTTCAAAAGAAGACTTTTTGCTTGAAGACAAAAGACTGTACTAACGGCTCTGAAGTAGAAAGGATCATTCCAGACAATTGATTTCAGTGGCATGTGAACTTTTATTAGCTTTGAAAAAGGGTTATCCTATAAATAAATCCAGATTGGGGAAACATATAACAGCATTTCAAAAGAACAACAAAAATGTTCTTAATCACATGGAAATAGAGGAATTAAAATGTATTTTTCCAACTTCTATATACTTCTGAAGTAGACACAGTATTCTTCCTTGGTGCTTTCGATAGAAGTTTGTGAACTCTAACAAACCAGGAAAAACAATTCATTTTACAGATGAAGATTTTGCTATCCCGTCAAACATATGTTGAGGCTTATCAGATATAATAATAAGCTATTTTATAGATGTGATATCATTCAGTTGGTGGACTGCTTATTGCCCAGTATAAAGATCCCTGGGTCTGATGCTCACACATTACATCCCCACTGCTATTTCCCCTCTCTCCTCTCCTCCCAGTCCCTCTCCCTATTTCCTCTCTCCCTCAGATCCACTCCTCCTCCATTTTGATGGTTGTAAAACCATTTTGCACTAACAACAGTGCGGACACATATGAAGAGACTAAATAAAGATGAAGCTACTTGGCCAAGATCACCTGGTAGAGTTAAACATTACTGCATCTTTGGAGTCTTTTTACTACACTCACCAGGAGTGAGTACTTTAGCTCTTTTATTTAATACAGTTGAATTTTCTGCCCTAATATAATTTCATCTTTGGGATTAAAACAAGAAATCTGGCTACAAAAACACAGAAAACATATACACAAAATCCATTTACATTTGGGATCAAGCTCAGGACTTTTCATGTGTTAAGCAAGCTCTTTACCACAGTAATCTACATTCTCAGCAAATATTATCTGTAAATGGGCAACTCTTCTGAGTATAAATAGTCAATGCTAAGCATGCTGGCAGGGAGTGGCAACCACCCCTGCTTGGAAAGATTCCTGTTTTATATGCATTGTATTAATTTGTAATTCGGCGTGTGTGAGAGGTGACTGTCTTTTATCACTCTGAGCAATACTAATAGTCATTCCATTATGTTGGCAGTTTGAGTAGTAATCCCTGCAGCCCCTCTTTCACCAACACTGCTATTTTGAGTACTGAAGAAATATTTGGCAAGTGTAAAAGTTACTGAATTTACACATTTGATTGAATTTTCCCATTAAATGAGAACGTCTTATGTTCAAGATCACATGTCATTGGTGTAAACATACTTCTTTACTATAAGTCAAACAAATTGTTAAGAAAAGATGCTTATTTATAGAAATTTTAGAAAGGTTTCCTGAAATTTAAACATTTTACAAAACAGAATTCTAGTGACTTCAATTAAATAAGTAAATAAAAAACCCTAGAAGGCCCAGTATTTCTTTCTTTTATTTTTATTAATTAATTAATTAATTTTAGTTTTACTCGGGAAAATATAAGCAAAAGTACTAGGGGGAATAAGTATATTTTGGATTTTCTAAGGATTCGAAATATGTATTTTAATAACTCAGGCAATTTTGAAACTGAATTAGCTAAGAAGAGACCAGTTTCAATGTAGAAGTGAGTTTAAAATGGCTTCATCTTTCTGTTAATAAACTTCACCCCAAGTGCCTAGGAAGCCCTCAGCACAGATCCTACAGATTCATTTTGCATGGTTACTACTTTATTTTTAAAGTAATTTATATTTGTAGACATTAAGAATCTTAAATGGTAAGTTTTAAATTTATTTTACAATTTCCATTGTTTTGTATGCATGAATATGTAGTACATTTTTATGCTGATTACATGTCAATAAATATCTATGTGATAGTGGTCAACATTGAATATCATTTCATAGATGGTTTGTATCTTGCTTTTGTTATGGTGGTTTCTCTTTATGCCTGTATCTCACTAATCAGGCTAGTAAGATTGGCTAGTACAGTCTAGGAATTCTTCTGTCTCTGCCTTCCCAAATGTTAGCATTTTAAGCACACATCATTGTGCTCAATTTGTTTATTTAAATTTTGTTCTTCTATTTTATTTGTATGGGCATTTTGTCTGCATATATGTTTAAGCACAGTGTGTACGTTCTGTGACCATCAAAGTGAAAAGACAGTATTGGTTCTCATAGAATGGGAATTATGGGTGATTGTTAATTACAATGTAGGTGCTGGGAGATGAGCATGGTTCTCCTCCAAGATAAACAAATTTTCTTAACCTCTGTCTGAGACATCTATTTAGCCTTACCTCCAATTGGTGTTAAAATGGAGTATGGGCTATCAAATTTAGTCATCCCGTGATACCATGGCAAACATTATGAAGTAATCAATCTCTGGTACGGGAGATTTGTCTGTATTCTGTCAATCATGTGATAAATAAATGCTGATTGGCCAGGCAGGAAATATAGACAAGAGAACCAGACAGAAAGTAGAAATGATGTAATGAGAACAGAAGAATTCTGGGAAGGAGGAAGTTGATTCCTCCCACTCCTGCCCAGACCACCGAAGCAGCAGGATGTGATCTGCTCCACTGAAAAAGGTATTGAGCCACATGGCTAACACAGATCAGAAAAATGGGTTAATCGAGATGTGAGAGTTAGCCAGTGAGAGGCTAGAACTAATGGGCCAATCAGCTTATAATTTATGGAGACCTATGTGTGATTTTCTTTCGGGCTAAACAGTTGTGGGGTACCAGGCAGGACAAAAACCCCAGCAACAAACAAGCAGGCCTGGCCCATTCATGTTACAAATCTCCTTAGATGTGTCTTTAAAATGCTTTACCTTTAGAGGTTAAATTCCCCAGATATCTTTTATTTTATGATTTTGTTGTATTTTCCTTGCAATGTGTATTATAATTACTATGTATTTAATGTTAACTCTTTTTTTCTCAATGTTAATATAAGAATATGTAGGGTCTTTCTCCTGTTCTTGGAAAATACTTGAAATTTTATCAACCCACATGGGTCCAATAATCTAGTACATACAGTACAGACATTTGTTGAAGTATATCAAAGATATTATAGACAAATTTAGAAGCAATACACTAAAATATATGAAGTGATTCAATTCAGCTTATTTTCATTCATCCTCATCTGGAATTTGTGGTTAAAACACACAAAGATTCTGTAACATAGAATACAAAATAAGTCAGCTCAGGGTTAAAGTGCATTGAACACCCACCATTTAATAATTAGGTGCTTTTTTTCTTCAAGGGCAGAAAATAATTATCATTGTTTCAAAGACAGTTATTTATCACATTTTAGAGCCTATACTGTGATTTGCATATATTATAAGCCATGCTGGTTTTGATCATTTAGATTCTTATACCAAGCTCATTACTGTGTGATTTGTAACAGGGCTCTCACCATGAATGATGAAGTACCTGCTACTCCTATTATCATTCCTCTGAGAGTACCTGCCATTGAAGCCGCTAAAGATCACATTATATGTAAGCTGCAGCCGTTGAAAAGGCCAGTGGAATGCTGTAAACTAAAAGGTCATACGTCATGTGATTCAGAGAATCCAAATAGTTCAGTTGTAGCTAATTAAGTTACCTCCCATCTTGTCAACTCTACATGCACATTGGAAATGATTAGGGAGTTGGATTTTTTCACTCACAGAAAAGTCCCTTCTGCTCTGAGCACGCTCTTAAATAGAAGTTGTGCTTAATCAGAATAAAGACTCTTCAAATCTCCTATCATTCGCTCGATACAGATTTCTAGGAAATTTCCTGCTATGTGAGAAGATGATCCTTGTGTAAGAATTTGTCATCTCTGTTGTCTTTAAGTTCTGGCCTGTTCCTTAATCTGATTCTTCTGAAGAAAAGAAGTTCATCAGAAAAATGTTAAAAGAAATGAGTGGTCATAATGTTTCACTAAAATCTCTGTAAACTCCTGGCAGTAGGGAACTCAGGAGACATGAAGATGGTGGATCTACATCTAATGGAAGAGGAACGCTGTGACCTTGAATTCACATGCTGATTAGTAATCATACTTCATGTGAACGTGATTCAGATATTGGGAGCAAGCACTGAAAAAAAAGAAAAAAAACCCTTTGAAGTTTCTGATAATCAATGCAGTTGTTCTTAGAAAAATAACTATAAAGACACCAGCATGTACTTTTGCATCTAAAGAGTGCAGATGGTTGGATTGTATGAAGAACAAAGCAACTATGATATTGGAAGATGTGTAACTTTGTGAAGTTCCTCACTAACTAAACTCAAACATACTTCTCTACCTGCCTTAGGCAGCAAATATCATTTAAATATTTATAAAAACACCTGTGACCAACTTATATTGGCAGACAGATATTCAGACTGCATATGAGGGTGGGTAGGAGAAACCATAAAAAATATCATGCATTTGTTTTCGTTTGCTCATGGAAATTTCCTAGGTTATATGTCATCATGATATTTGTGTTTGTTTATCTCTCTGTATGTGATATTTATGCTTGTGTATATATTTATGCATGTACAAGCATGCATATGGAAGCCATAGGACCATCTTAAGTGTCTATTACTGTCACTCTGCATTGTGTTGTTGCTGTTGTAGCTTTGGTTTCTCCTTTATATTTTTTTTTACTTTCATTGATTTTTTGCAGTTTTGATCCTATTTATCTCTATGTCCCCTCAAATCTGCCCTCTGCCGTTGTAAACGCCTAAAAAAATCGCATCCTTCTGTCTTTGTATAGAGTCCTACTTTTAATCTGGAACTCATGAGTTCAGCAGCTTCAGCTGGATCATAGACATATTCAACACATCAGGATTTTTCTTGAGTGCTGAGGATCAATTCAGATTCCTCTTGAATGCACAGCAAACACTGGGCCAAACAATCTAGCTCTTCAATCCCTTGAAACTTTTTCAAACAGGACATGCTTCATATGTTTTAGTTATTGGATTTATTTTAATGTTTAAAGTACCAGTGTTCACCACATTTCTTAGACTAGGTCAAGTATGCCTATTAATCCTCTTATGCAATCTTTAAAACTTCTGTTCAAATACATTTGCTGCATCTTTTGTCTTTGCTGTTATTCCAACTTTTAGACCATGCTTCTGCTTTTAGTTATTGACCTCTTTATCACTAAGAAATTTAGTATTCTCTTCTTTCTGCTCCATTGTCCTATATGAATATGTTCAAAAGAGGCAGCACTTACTTCTCAAATATAAGATATAACAAAAATGAATCATGAACTGAACTTTCTTTGTAAATATTGCTGTTAATCTTTCTAAGGTATGAAAGTTTTAACATGGGTAATAAAGTAAATTGATATCACATCATTTAGGAAAGATAGTTAAAAGCACAATTAAGTAGACTGTTCTATTGAGCCATAATAATAAATGCCAAAAATACACTGGAATATTTAAATTGAGTTAAGTATATGAAGAATAGCTTTTAGAGATGGAGAATTAAGAGGTGAGTGATTATGACATCTAGGAGAAAGGAAAATCATCTCATTCTGTCAGGATGGTATTTATAATTTATGTTCTGTTTCAAAACTCAGAGTACGAACCTAAAAATTAACTAAGTAGAAAAGGCATAGATCAAAGAATGGGAGGTATCAAATCAAAGGAGAAGGAGAAATAAGCAGTTTTAGAAGATTCCTGAGGTTTTGATTGAGTATTGATCTGTCCAGTCATGATGCTGAGCTATCTGTCACTGGGGAAAGAAAAACTCGGAAGCAGGTGCAACAAATTCCAGAGATATCACTTGAAGACTTTACTCTAGGCAGTCGAGGTTTGAAGACCTCAGAATCTAAAGGACAATATCAATAAGGATTTTATTGTTTTTACCTTAGTAATCAAAATGCTTCTTGATATGTCCTAAACTACATTTTATTCTAAAGGGAAAAAGACTTAAAAATATCCAACTGATTGGACATAGCAGATATCTAGATTGAAAAACAGCAATATTTAAGAATATGATGAAGTTAAACATCTGTTAATATAATATTCAATAACATCTACATTTACTCAAAACAGAGACAAATAATGAAGAATATGCTTCTCATATCTAAAAATTTGATCACTAAAAGATATCACCAGAAGTTTTTTTGAAAAAAATTAGTAAGTAAATTAAGCATTATTTTAAGTTGTAAAGTTAATGTACAAAGTCAGATATCATATACAATATTAATTCACAATTGGATGCCAAAATAACATTATAATCTAATAAAACATCAGATATATGAACTATAGTTTAGAAAACTCTTTTAGAAAAATGAAGATCTCTGTGCAGAAATTAACAAGTATTGCTAGATGAGATCAATAAAATTTGGGAGTGAGTTACTGAACATCACTATGCAATAACCCTTTTATTAAACATAATTCCAAACTGGTGTGGGATTATTTTGTGACTTGTGCCTTTAAAAACCAGATATTCTATTGATAACCTGTGGTTTTAATCCTAATGTTGATCTTGGAAATCTCGTGTGATCAGTGCAGGTATGCGACCACCTTTGCAGAGATCCTAATTAGAATTTGTATACTGGTTCTTCTGCTCTCTAAAATATAGTCTCTCTTCAATCTCAACCCAAAGTTATGTACCAAACTATATTCGTCTACCGCCCACAGGCACATGAACACTGGATAACTTCATACTTTTCATGGAACAAAAGCTTTAACACTTGTAATTACTCAGAAGAAAATTCTTTTCTTTGACTTGTATTATTTTCTGCCCACTCAGCCTTAGTTAGGTAGCACAGGGGACTTTTAACTTGTACAAAGTTTTATGTAACTAGTGAGCACTCAAATCTACCACCCTTTTATCAGATTTCATTGCATTTTTTTCTTAAGAATTTAACTCCCATCTGCTACCCCCTGCATCTTCATTCATCTCTTTGGTTTTCTAGAATATGGAAATATAAATATTTTTGAGCCCAGCTTTTATTGTTTGCCTTTCCTTTTGTAAATGTTACCTGCCATTCAAAATGCTTAGAGCAAAGTGGATCCTCAAAGTGAATACTTACATCATCAGGATGAATATTATTGAAATTATTTAATGAGTTCTCTTTAAAGCAATGTCTCTTTGTCCTCTCTGGTAAAATGTCTGCATCATCCTCCTTTGGGAAGCAACAGTTCACACCACATATGATAGGAATCTTGATATGCTTTTCCCCCATCCCCTGGGAACCAGGAATCTAACAATTACCCACACACATATTGAGATTTTGAAAACTTCCATCTCTCTGAGTCTTTGTGGATGTTCTCCAGATAGAACTCAGTTATTGAAATTGAGGCAAGATAACCCTTAAGTGGTTGACTCAGTTCCTAATGTTTTGACTCAGTCCCTGGGAAAGGATCAAAGTTAACCCTCAAATGTTTCCTCTTACCTCACCTGATCTGGCAACTGCCCTCTGGTCCTGGCTGGGACCAATTATTAATCATAGCCCTTTGAATAAGCCAATCCTAATAGTTGGAAAACAACCTCCAGAGTCCCCTCTTGTTTCTATGGCTTTTTGCTTTAAAAGTAGCCTGTACCAGCTATATGGGGTCCTTGCTGGAATGCTGAGTGACCCTGTAATGATAGAATTAAAATCCTCATGCTTTTACATCAATGATGGTGTGAAGGTGGTCTCTTGGAGGTGACTCCTCCTTGGTGATTGAACTTCAGGGTTCAATAAAGACCACACTGAGATCTCAAATTATGAATACATACATGCTGCTCAAGAGTCAGACAGTGAATCAAAACATCCAGGAAACAAAGGAGTCTTAGGAGATGTAAGAAACTTATAGAGACTCAGAGTGTAGCATGATGCACAAGTTCCTTCTGCAAGGTTGCATAAAACATGAATAAGTCAGCAGTTACTGTGTAGTGAGGATTCTGTCCTAAATCTGTGTGTACATTTAACAAATAACTCTAGCAGTTTGACTCTCATGAGCCATCCCTCATAATATGATGTGATTTTTTTATGATTCAACTGCATTTGAGTCACTCACAATCCTATACATAGCACCAATAAACTGATTATTTTACCATGCAAGTCTGGGTTGGCATCATTTCTTTCATCTGCTTTCCATGACTTTCTGGAAAGAGGAAAAGTCACCCAACACATAGGTGAGGCAGAAATGGTAGGCTGCTGATCAGTGAGTAAAACAAAGTTGTAAAGAAGAAATGACTTTTAAATATCTGTTGTAAAATATATTACTATAAAATACTATAGTACTAATCTAGGGAAAAAATAATTAAAATATTAGTTTATAATTGATTGCATTCTTTGTATATGTTCACATTTGCCTAAACCTCTCTCGGTCTGCAACATATTCATTTGCTTTCCATAATTTTTTTCCTTCATTGCATTCATCCCCAGCACTCAAATATAACAGACACCATATTTATAAACTGGGGAATGCTGGGAGTGGAAGAGTTGATCTTCCCCAAAGAAGAACACACTATTGGTTAACACGTACCAAATGATTAGCTCTGAAAACATACATAGACGTGACATTGCATGGACTAAAATGTTTTAGATTGTAATATGCATACATAATATATAATCAGTGGAAAAATTAGCCATTAATTTGAAGGAGAGTCATAAAGGTTTGAAGAGAGGAAAGGGAAAGAAGAAATTTTATAGAAATATTAGAATCTCAACTATAATATTAAAAAAGAGCAGGGGAAATGTAAAAAATTAATTGTTGAAAATGAGATATTATGAATGCTAATATCTCAGATCGATGAGAGTGGAGATTTTCCTACATGCAGTTCACTTCACAGAGGCTTATTAAACTTCTTGCATTCTCTTCAGTCGCATGCATTTGAGGTTGCTCTTTTCTGTACAGCATCAGCATAACTACTGTTCCACTCCGAGATAAACATCATATAGTCACACTTGTTCTATTACATGGTCAGTTATTGACACATAGAACAACCGCAGTATACCAGTGTTTGCCAATTTCTGTCAACACGCACCTTGTCTCTCGCTAGCAAGAAAAGAATTCCCAAACAAAAGGATGCTTCTTTGGTGCCTCTTGGATAAGGCATTTTCTTAGGCAGATATTCTCAAATGTTCTGTAAGGGAAAGAGCAGAAGCGATATAGAGATTTATGATCCTCTAGTCAGAATAATAGCAGAGAGAGACTCTTCTTCTAGTTATATTAACTCATTGAGAGAGGAGTTTTGCCCTTAAAGAAAGGTGATAGAGCAAAACCAATGTCAAGAATGGCCTCTTTTTCCAAGGGATGAATTTTGCCCTTTCATTCATCCGGTGTAGCTGGAACGTTAAAACTCTTATAAAGAGGATTTATTCACCAAACAAAAATAGGAATGAGGTCCTGGGAATTTAATCATTCCTACAATAAAATTCCTCTTTTATTAAATATAAATAGGTATACCTAGTTATGTTAGCAATTTTATGGCACTTAAATACCAATAATTATTCAAACAGATTTATTGAAGTTTAATGGCAGTGTAATAATAATGTCGGTATGTTTTATATGCAATAGTTGTTACACCTCATTAAACAGGTTGCTAAATGATCCATTGCTGTTCAATTAACATGAAATGACTGTGTTATTAAATCTTAAACTGTAAATTAAATCCTGATTTGAGACACTTAATTTTAAAGTGTGATTGAAAACTTCTTTGGGCGTGAGCCTCCAGGGTCCCTTTTATTTCTCCAAGTTCCTTCCTGCCTTGCTCATTGCCCACAGTATACATACATTTCAAACTGAAAATGTGCTTTGCTGGATTTGTGTGGCTGAACTTTTTCTTAATGGAGAAATGTGTCTTTATAGTAGCTGGGCACATTTTGGGAAGAGATTTTTATTTTAGATCTACTATTTTTATTGATGTAAAATTGGTGGGTATTTCTTTAGTTTTTAGGAAAAAAGGCTGTAGAGCCAGTCACTCATACTAGCACATGCAAACTTTTCATGTTTGGCAACCTTCACTAAGTTAATTCATAGCTAAAAATTCATCTATATTTCAACATAGAGAATCACTGGACAAGCAGTTAGTTCGCTTTAGCCTTCACTGAACCAATTGACTAAAAAAGTAGAAACATGATGTTAACTGAGAAACAATCATTAATATTCATAGGAAACACTGAACCCTGTCCATCTTTACATGTATTCACAAGTATACAGACTGTAGCTGTTCTGGAAAATACAGTAGATTATTTGTGTGTGTGTTATAAGCCACCAAAAGTCTATAGAATGTAGGGTTTTTTCTAGACATTATAACATGATACATTTTTCTTCATGCTTTTAATAGAATTTTAGTTATCAAATTATATTGCTAATTCTGGAATTTGTATTCTGTGGAATTATTTTCTAGTACCCACACATGATAGCTTTCAACAATGTTTTAACTTCCTGTACTCCAAGCTATTCTTATTGGAGAAATTACATTTATACTTTGAAACAATTTTAAAATCTTGACCTAATAATATTGAATTATATTTCTTCAATTATTTAGATAATATTTTCAATGCTAAGTAATACATACCTATGATTAGAATATTTACAAAGTCAATAAATCTGCTAGACTTAGATATAAACTATCATCATCTTCTTTATTTGCAAATTGAAAAAAATACAGGTCATTACAGAATAATAACTATAAGCTTTTGTAGGCCAGCCCAATTGAATCGTACTTTCTGACAACTGTGGGAACATCAAAGAGAATATTTGCCCTTCGTTGTTACTTTCTTGAGAGTACGTTCACACATGTCTTCAAAGAAATTTCCTTGTCTCTAAGGAGAATTCAGCATACCCTCTTTAGAATATCCACTTCTTGCCAATGCTATCCAAACAATTCTTGCTTATATTTTACAGCTTTAGTCATTATTTGGGAGGAATTGGATTATTCCTCTTTGCAACTTACTGCTTTCAGAAAGCTCCAGTGCTCTGGTGAGTCTATTGTATTTCCATGGCTGACTTTCCCTAACTAGATATCACGAACTTGCAGAGACAACTTCTTCACTGAGTCATCATTTCAAGTAAAGAAAAGGCTAAAAAGTTACAGGTACATATTTTTATTAAATAAATTAATCTGTCATAGTACATATCCACATACACAGGTTAATTTTATTCTCTTCTGTCTGCAGAGTCATGTTTATCCTTGTTTTCCCCTCTGCAGATGTTCACCACATTCATACATTCTCCATAATTCTATTTTTATCATAACCCTCAAAAAAGAAAGAAAAAAAGGAAGGAAGGAACAAAAGAAAGGAAGGAAGCAAAAAGGAAGAAAGAAAGAAAGAAAGAAAGAAAGAAAAAAAAAGGAAGGAAGGAAGGAAGGAAGAAAAGAGCTATGCTCCTTCTTTGTAACTGCTGTGAATCACAAGGTTCTTCTATTGACACATTCCATACTTCAGCCATCATGTGTAGCAAAGTTTCCTCCATAGAAGCTCTGAAACTTTCCCCCTAGCCCAAGAAAGGTCTTAACTGTGTTAAAGTCTAAAAAATACTCATGAATTATAGATACACTGAAATACTTTATAAAATGAAATTTTTGTTTAATCAGAAAATAAGTAAAAATAATCCAGTTAATCTGTGACCCCTAAAATAGAGTGCATTCTATAGTTATAAAGGAGTTCCTAGTCAACCGTATCTTTCAGCAGACCTTCTCTAAGGTAGGAATACCAACGATACATCAATTTATTTTTGTGATTAATTATGATTCTTTATGTTTCAACATTTAGAAGAAATTAGAACTAATTAAATTAAGATTAAATTATATATAAGTATTTTTTATCCTTTGTATGTGTCAAATAATTTTTATAAAAATTGATTTTTCACTATTTGAAAGGCATATACCTGGAATAGTGATGCTTCAATAAATATATGTGGATTCCAGAAAGATCTGTGATCTCTTGTAGATTCTCAGTAAACACATTATGGGTATGACACCATACCTTTATATGGTATGTTTACATTATTGCTCCAAATGTTTAATGGTTCTGTAGGAATGTGACTCAGATTTAATTAATCTAATTTTATACGTAAGGAAGCAGATAATTACTCTGAATTAGCAGATGCAGCCAGTTGCGACAAGAAAGTCTGTGTTTCCTCATTCTCAATTCAGGACCACCTATATCTTACCAAGATAAACAATTTCACTTTCATTTACATTTTTAAAAAGAATTCACTTAGGTTTATAAAAGTAGTACTCTATGTTCTTCTTAAAAATACTAGTGAAGTACCTAATACAGATCCTATATTTCAGATACATTGCCAGGCAGTGGTAGCACATGCCTTTAATCCCAGCACTCTGGAGGCAGAGGCAGGTGGATCTTTGGAAAGTTCGAAGCCAGCCTGGTCTACAAGAGCTAGTTCCGGGACAGGCACCAAAGCTACAGAGAAACCCTGTCTCAAAAAACAGAGTATATATATATATATACACATCCTTAAAAATACATATAATTTTTCCTTCAGATTCAGCAATAAACATTGATAGATGATAGATGATAGATAGATAGATAGATAGATAGATAGATAGATAGATAGATAAAACAGCATATTTATAGATAGATTTAGTTAATAAAAAAAAATTTTTTTTTTTTCTTTTTTTTTTTTTTTTTTTTTTTATAGTTAATTTTTAATATGTAAAGTTTAAAATTCACATAAAAAACTAAAATATTAAAAGCATAGAAGTTAAATAATCATTACAAAGGATCACATACATAATGAAAACACAAAATTGTAAAAATTCTAGAAAATATACTTATGAGACATTCTAGATTACCTTAAGTGTGATGAGATTTAACTATGCTATAACCAAGAAATAATTCAAAAAACAGTCCGTTGATAAACATGACTTAGTAAAAATTAAAGGTCTGCCCTCTCTCAAAAAACTCCCTCTATGTCTTCTAAAAATAATTTTTAAAAAAATTTTTTAAGAGAGAAGTGGGAGAAAATACTCGCCAATGACTCAACTGATAATTGTTTGATATTAATAAACACTTTCAATTTGTTTGGATTTGGAATAATTTTTTTTTTTTTTTTTTTTGGTTTCCAAAAATTTTTTTGAGGAGAGAAACCCATTCTAACTGTGCCCTTTAATACCATGAATTCATTTCTTACTGATGAATAAAATTAACTTTTTTTTGGGGTGAATACCATGAATTCATGTTTCTTACTGAATAAAAAGGAAAACATGAAGTAAGCATCAGTATCCGTCTCTCTACCCTTCCTGACTCCAGAGTCTATTTGATGAGTCACCTTATACACCAGTCAATATCCACTTTGATGAACTATGTATCCCTCAAATGTGAGCCAAAGTGAATCTTCTATTACATTTTTTCTCTCAAATTCTAGCTGCGCAAAAGGAAAAACAATCAAAATAGAATATTTGTAACAGAATTTGGATTATTCCTTGCTGTGATAAACTTAATGGGTTTTGGACATTCTTTGGTTTGTGAAAAGGACAATAAGGAGTTTGTACTATGTATTAGAGGTCACAGGATGTTGCAGGCTGTAATTACAGGGCCATTCTGGTGCAACTTCATAAGACTAGAATAGAGATAAAAAAATAAAACAGTTGAGAGTAGTCTCATATAATTTCAGGCAGGAGAGAAAATAATAGAATACTAAGTGAATATCTTTATGTTAAAAAAGTTAATAAAATTTATAACAAGTGTTACTTACACTCTATAATTTGAAAAAGGCTGCTCTGGACAAAATAGACGTATTCTAAGCACTGGCCCACCAACCACGACAACCCATTTCTAATAATGGAGGCACCCAAGGTGCGCTTGGAAGATCTAGCCTACATCCATCTTGGAGAATGCGTGTGCCTAGAGAGCAGAGTATCCTGTCTGCCGCGAGACAAGAGCATGGGGTTCTGAGGCATCCAGTTCTGAGTGGAGCTGCATGCTTGACCTCACTCCTTTCGCCCAGCATTTTCTTCTGTTTACTCACCCACTGATGTTCACCTATAGGGCCAAGGCAGTTTATTTAACCAATGAAATCAACAGATTGATATATGACACACATCACTCCCTGGTTTAAAAAAAGGAAAGGCTTAACTTAACATACAAAAAATATTACCTAAGCGAATAAAAGTGAGCAATTTAAAACTCTATAAATGAAGAGATATGTGCGTACAGTTACCAAAGTTTTACATTGGGGCATCCATCTTTAGCCTATAGGCCCATAGTTTAGCAGACATCCAAAACAGAAATTTCAAAGGCAGTCACTATCTGCTTGTCTGAAGAATGTCTTGCAGACTCTTCATGAATCAGAACCAAAGATTATATCACCTTAGGCAAGTTATCAGTCCTCTCTGCGGGTTCTCTGTGTCCAGTTTATGCAATAGTCCAGTCAAGAGCAGTTTCTGCCCAAATGGCTATCAAACTATAAGGATCCTCTATGCCCATCTTCTCTGAAGTAGATTGGTGCTGAGGAGCAGAGTGTCTCATTGTAGAAAAGTCCTAAGTTATTAAAACATTTAATAGCATATTCCGTAGTCTTTGAAAAATATGAAGAATGCCTATCTAACAAATATATATCTATATATCTAGAAAATTAACAACATACTACAAACTTGACTATTATGATTATCTATTAACAACCTATATTTCTAACTATACATTACATTTTTAAACGAACTACACAATCACAGTACCTAACCAAGATCAAAATACATATACAATAAAAAATGACCTAAATCTCTATCAATGTAACTTATTCATATCTATAATATCCCCTTTAAATGTAAAGGAACATTATAAACATATTTGGGAACATGGGCACAGTTTTTCTCTCAAAGTGCTTCCTGCTGAATGGGGTGTTGTTAATTAGGTCTTTCATGGTATACCCTGTGTGCTAGTTTCATCTCAGTTGGCAGTTGAGTGAAGCAATTTTTGAAGATGTTCACAGCAACCCTTCAGGAGGCGTGGTCCATATACCATATTGGATAGAAGAAATGAACAGGGTCTCATCCTTGAAAAAAAAAAAAACTCCTTTCCAAAGTATCATGTCCTTAGATCAAATTGCAAAGTCAAGGCATTTCAAAATATCTATGTTGAATTAGTTCAGCAGCATTTATAAAAAATATCTTTAGTAGCTTTGCTCTTCTCAGCATTCAAACAATTCAAAGAGAGCATAATAGCATACAGTATCAAGATTCTCTGTGTATTTCCATCTTGTCGCTTTATTTTAACCTCTATTTCATTTATTTTACTTTTATTATTTTATTCTCTGTATCATTGTCCTGGAATAACTCTAGACAGGCTGTCCTTGAACTCTCAGAGATCTTTGTCTCTGCCTCAGGCATTGGGATTAAAGGCTGGCTACCACACCTGAAGTCAAGAGGTCAATCTCCTCTGCCTCCCAAGTGTTTGGATTAAAGGTGTACTACCACCCAACTACTCTCTTTTCCTTATTTTTACTTTTAAGAACTTAATTTTTAGTTTGCATATATTTTTAACACACTGTAAATCATTTAGAAATTTTCTTTGTCTTTGAATCTCTTTTACTGTACCTCTCTTGTTTTCTGACCACACGACTCTTTAATTTACCAAGCAATTGCAGGAGGACTAAAGCCGTGGCTTGCAGCTAGATCCAGTCCATTCCTTAGCTTTCAGCCATTAACCTTGTGGCTGAGGTACCGCCAGAGCTGCCTTAGTGCCACAACTCTACAGTGTTTCAAGGTCCTGAGCAAGCGAATAGCAGCTGTGCTTGCAAACGCACGAACCACCTGTGTTAAAGAGTCAGAATTTGCCCGGCAGACACAAACCATTTTAAAACAGGTCAGCTTTTCCTGCTACGGCTGAAAACGAAAAGCTCGTTCAGCTTTTGCCAACAACGCTTAAGTGTTTCTGGCAGGACCTCTTAAAAGATGCAAGGCTTTGCAGCTAAAGCTGAGTCAGGAAGCCTCTCTTAGATGAGAGCTCTTGCTTGCCTCTAGCAAGCAGAGCAGAACCGAGAAACTGTTGCGACCAAGAAAACAAACATGCTTTACTCTTTCTAAGCTTTCAGACTTTCGTGGATTAGTTGTCCAAGTTGGGCAGCCATGTTGAAATAAGAGTGGCAGGCCCGCACCCAGCTGCCCACATGGCTAGCTTTACCCGAAATAATTACACGGACACTGTATTCTTTTAAACATTGCTTGGCCCACTAGCTCTAGCCTCTTATGGGTTAATTCTCATATTTACCTAACCCATTTCTAATAATGTGAGTAAGCACCCCAAGGTGCGCTTACCGGGAAGACTCTAGCCTACATCCATCTTGGGTCGGAGCTTCATCGCGTGTGCCTCAGAGAGCAGAGCTATCCTGTCTGCCCGCGAGACAGGAGCATGGGGTCTCTCTCTGAGGCATCTGGTTCTGAGTGGAGCCGCATGCTTTCTGACCTCACTTCCTCTTCCGCCCAGCATTTTCTTCTGTTTACTCCACCCACCAATGTTCCTATCAGGGCCAAGGCAGTTTATTTAACCAATGAAATCAACAGATTGATATACGACACTCCCACATCAATAAGCCTTGGGTCTATTACAGTTGAGCCTTCCAGAGCCATGCTTCCTACATTCTATGGAGGAAGAAACAGTCACTTCTAAGAAGCAAAATTCCCTTCCATATCAGTTTCTTGGCCATGGTCCTAACTCTTCAGAAGAGCCTAAACAATTTGCCAATATATTTACTGCAGGGACTTAATTGCATAAAATTTCACTTCAGCCAAATGGTTTCTCTGAATCATAACTTACTTTCTCTCTTAAAAACCTAGCTGGCATTTTTCAGGAAATTCTTAATCACTTGTCTGCTAGGCAAATTGTAAATAAAAGACAGGCTTCCAGATGCTCAGGTATTTAAGCAAATTGATCCACTCATACAAGGTTTTAGGAAGTGAATGGAAATACTGTACTTAGACTGTCATAACTTCAGGACTAAAAAAACTATTCTTAGTCATCTAGTGTAGAGTTGATAGTGATAAGAGATGAACATAGTCAGTCTTGCCATGGTTTATTGGGTGTGCAGGGCAGGCAGATGTGAAGGAAAGAAAATCATCTTTTCTTGATAATGCTAAATATCAGGTATACACAGTACATCATTTCATATCAGGATTTTAGGTTTCATCAATTTGCAAGATTGGTATTATACATATAACTTGCACTTAGAAGTCTTTCAGATATGTAGTAATATGTATCCCTGAAGCTGAAAAGAAGCCAAATGATTTAGACAAAGCAGCATGGGGATATCATGCAGTTGACTTATCTATTAATGCCAATAAGGTGAATTAAGTGCAATTTTAGCTTTAAACAGTTTAAATTTCTTGCATATAGACACAATTTTCTCTCTAGTGTAAACAAGCTAACAGGGTCAATTTATTGATTGATTAGAAAACAGTATTGTAGTATTCCTACAAACAACAACTAAAAAATTATGATAATTTCTTAGCTTTCATAAGTACATGTACAGATGGTTTTGTGTATTAAAATAAGCTGTTAACAAAATGTATAATATAAAAGCTAAAGCATTCTTTAGAAATTAATATTTAATCAAATATTTTGTTCCTCTTAGGTTCCTTAATTATTATAGTCACAGAGAGAACTTGACTTTATTTAAACAGCTACAGTACTTAAAGACCTTTTTCTGTAAAAGAATTATCTTTACCTTTCTTGTCTTTTTGTCCAACTCTAAGTAGGGCTACATATATATGCACTCCCCATTCTTCACCAATAGGCTTGGCCATCTTCTCTTCATAACACCTACGTCAGTTCAACAAAATGTTATATAACAAAATTGCTGAACACAAATAGCCACAATCTCTACTAAGTAACAGATATTACATATAAAACAAAAATAATGTATTTTTAAAGAGTGTTATAGTACTATCTAATCATTTCCTTCACCCTGTTCCAATCTACTCTCCTGCTTACAAAACTGTTCGCCACAGCATGCCTACTAAAAATGAGTTTAACTCAGCATCCTGTCAGATGGAGCCCGTGTTTTGTGTTCTCTGTTTTTCTAAAGAGAACAAACAAACCCGAGCTTAGGATGTTACTTAGATAACTTCTAGGGAATCTGTCATTTCACTGTAGCTTTGTTCTTTACAGAAAAGAGAAGCTGATTCTAAAAAATTCTTGATGAAAAGACAAAAATAAAACAGCATCAACAACAGTTTGATGAATATCAAAATGAGAAAGACACTTGGCCACCATTTACCATGAATACTTACACAGAATGAAAAGAAAAAAAATAACATTTCAGGGAATACTGAGAAATAAGATAAAGTATGCAAATAAGAAAATATCAAGAAATGCCTCATCACTGAGGATTATACTGCAGCATTTTTAGCTTTGATAGTTAATATTGTCATCTTGAGAGAATCTAAAATCGGTTAATAGCCAACCATTTGTACACTTCCATGAGGGAGACTGTAGACTCGGTTACAATACTGAGGCAAAGAGAACTAGATTAAATGTGAGCGGCAGCAGGATATGGTCTCAGGGCCTGAATGGAATCAAAGAAGGAGAAAACAGAGGTGAGTAGGAGTGTTCATCTCTCTCTCTGCTTTCTGGCTAAAGATGCAATGCGAGCAGCTGCATTAAGCCACTGCCACGACAGACTGTGCCCTCAAGTTCTGAGAGAAATCATTTCTTTCATAAAACTGTTTTTGTTATGAGTTTTATCTCAGCAATAGGTAAAATAACTAATGCATTAACATTCTTGTTACAAATGTCCAAAGGACTGCTCCAAACGCTCTCCATATTACATTCAGGTAATAGAGATAAAGTTGCTTTAAAAAGATAAATATGTGTGATCCGAGTCTCAGCTATTGTAAAAGGGATTTTTTTCTTAATTTTTGACAATTTACATATTCCACCTTGTTAACAAAATGTCTCAGCTCACACATATACATGCATGTCTGAGGAAACTCAAAAAGGCTGTATTGTCAAAGAAGGGGGTAGCATTATGTTTCCTGTGTTTATATGAGGGGGTTTGCAATATTACACATAAACAACAAATGGAGAATTGTTGTTTTAATTCCATTAAAATATGTGAACCTTACTATGATTTTGTTAAATAAAAGAGCAGACTGTGGAACAAAATGATGACGTCCATGTCAGTCTTTCAAAGATTCAAAGAAACTGAAATAAGAAAATAGATGAATTTCCATATGAAGAAAATTATCAAAATTTAAAAAGTATAAAATTAATGAATAAAGAAGGCACAGAGGGTATTTTAAACGTTTCTATAATAGACATATGGACATTATTGGAGTTGTTTGAGCAAGTATGCCTCTACTGTGGTAATTTAACCAACACAAAATGTACAAGCATACAGAGTGTTCTCAGAAGGGCACTCTCGAGTACTTGCAGCAGGGAAGCAGTTCGTTTCACATATATTTTAGTACTTTTGGCTACTTTTAAAGGGTAATAAATACATTGTAAGTGATGGATAGAGAGTGATTTATTTATTTCTTACCGTTTTCTTTGAAGTAAAAGAATCTCTGTATTCTCTTCTCCACATGCCCTCTCTCTGATTTTCATGTGGTCTGTTCTTAAAATACCTTGGAATCACATAATAAAATCCTCATACTTGGTCTTGATTTTCAACTTTATGATGAAAAGGGGAGTGAAATTCTAGTACATAGGTGTTCCCATGCATGTGTGTATGAAGCAGTCAATTCATATTTGGGCCACCGACTTCCAGAAAAGTGTGCCTCAAAGGCAGACACAATGAGACAATGTTAAGTGAATTAGTTTAATCTAGTAGATAAGGGGGAATGAATTCAGGAGGAGACAGGAAAATTTGGAGTGTAACTATAGGTAATGGATTCTGGAATCCTTCATGAACGCATAAATAGTTAAAAGCTTTTCCCCCCAAAATTTCCTAAATAATAAATACAGCAGCTATCAGCCATGCTCACGACACTAATGTGGTGCCAGTTTTCATGTGGACAAAGAATGTTTAGGGAAAGGCTGGCCTTGTTCAAAAGTGTTTTATTCAAAAAGAACTCTGCCATGAGTTCAATAAACGTTTTAATGCAAGTTGGCTTGATTTATGTATCATAAGAGCTACTGACTTTATAATAAATGCACATGGATTATTTTTTTAAAAAAATCCACATCACACTCCCAAATGTGTTCTGCAAATTATTCCATGTGCATGGCAGTTTCTGGGCATGTAAAACAACTTCCCATGTGTTTGGCATACCAGCACACTTCAAAGTTATGTGATTGCAGGAAACAAATGAGTATTTCCTGCACAGTTTTCAGAGTGATTATCTGAAGCCATTCGACGCAGAGAATGTTGAGATTCAGACAGAAAACGCATTGCTTTAACTCTAGTATAGTTAAAACTTGCTTGAAGTTTACTAAATAGCCTAGAGCAACTATTGGTCTATGCCTTCTCCTCATACCTAGAATTCCAATTTTGATCTTTCACTTATAAGAATGTAAAACGTTGGATTTGACATCTCCTTCATTTCCTTTTCAATGTATACATATTTCAAAACATCATGCTTATCATAATAGGTGCAAAATGGTATATAACTTTTATATCTAGATTCTAAGCATTTTAGATGATTTTTTAATGATAAAAATTTACACCCTAGTGAAACTTAATGAAGAAAGAAAAACATAACAGGAAAATCACATTTAGACATGAATTAGGGGGTAAATTTAGAGGAACCTCAAAATAAGATACTTTAAGAATAAAATAGCAGTGGCGTTAGTAAATGTGAAGTGATATTTATTGGCCTTAAAAGAAAAAAAGTTTGATAGACATAAGAAAGTAGATTGAAGTTCATACAGTGGTTTATATTCGACAAGTTTCAGTTATGACACTAAAATATGTTCTACAATTAGCTTCAAAAAGAGAAACGATTTAATTTAGATCGTGGTTTCATAGGTTTTAGTCGATATTTGTTGATTCCATTGATTTGGGCTTGTGATAGCATATCCCTTCTTAGAAATGAGCACATGGGGAAACAATGTTGTTCATCTCTTGAAGAGTGAAAAGCAGAAAGAAGAAACAAGTGATAATATCTGCTGGCTCCAATTACCTGAGGCATCCTCTGTAGTGTGCAGTTCCTTCATTTTCCAGTAGTGTGGTAAGCTACAGACCTAGTCTTTGGCACATAGGCCTTGATTAAAAAGTCCATTTACAAATCATTACATACATGAAGAACAGAGAAATTTGAAGAATCGTCATTATGTGGGAAAAAAAGAAAGAGAATAGAGAACCATAAAGTCGGGAAAAGCTCCTTTACTGGAGGCAGTTTCAACCACCTTTGTAAATCATTATCATAATATTAAGTATGCTCACTAGTTTGCAAATAACTGTGTATAATTTATCAATGAATACTATGTAGAAGAAATATATAATTACAAATGAAATTATGTATCCCAATTACATGACAATATAAGAAGTTAAGCCAATAGAAGTACATTATTACAAGAAATAAGTGATCATGACATGCACTACTTATCAGGAATTGAATTTAGCTAAGAGATTAGTCCTTGACACCAACATGTGTTTTAATGTTTCGACACATAACTAACTGCCCAGAAAACCAGAAATACTTCGACAGTAACTACATGTTCTTCAGTTAAAGATAACATTCTAATTTCAGTTACAGTTCTCAGACATTTGAAGGAAGAAAAAAATTCAGTTAAGGTGACCCAGGCAAGACTCCACTTATAATTAAATATCATATTTTATCCATTTAACAGAAATCTGTCACTTACTTAATATTATACACTATTTTCTATTCTAATTTCTTAGGAATGCGCTCATTTCCCAGTTCCCAGGTCCTCAACAACACTTTGATTCATAAACCAAGAAATGAAAGTATCTGAGATTTTATAAATTAATACACTGCACAATATTTGCACATGGAAAACTAAACATATTTAATACTGTGGAAAATGAAAAAATAAATTTTATAAGTCTAGATTAATAATAAGAATTAAAATAAATATTTTTTTAAAAAAAATCTCTTTGGCAGTGAGAGATACCTAGCACTCAAACTGAGAACCTAAATTTCATTCCTAGAAACCACAGGGTGAAGGGAGAAAATTGATTCCTGTAAGTCATTCTCCACTCTCTCCACACACACACACTGTGCAGGACACACATGCACACATACTTAAATAAATACATAGATAGGTGGATAAATACAATTTAAAAATTTAAAAGAAAGCCTTTTGGTGATGATGGAAGTAATAAATTTGGACTTAAACATTTTTTGATAAATATATAAAAATGTTTTTAGAGGCAGAAAGATTTGAAATACCAATATTTACATATAATACTGGATTTTTATAAATATTGACAATTCTTTCTATTTATTTGGTTTCATAGTTTGCTTTCCATTACTGTTATAACTACCATGACCAAAACCAACTTCAGGAGGTAAAGGTTTATTGGGCTTGCAAGATTCTGATTAACAGTCCATCATGAAGCAAGGTCTGGGTAGGAGTGCACAGCATGAACCCGCAGGCAAAACTGGAAGTAGAGCCGATAAAGGAATGTTACTCATGCTTTTGCTTCTCCTGGCTTTCTCAGATTGTTTTTTTACATACCCCAGGACCACCTTCTGAGAAATGGCACCAATCACAGTGAGCTGAACCATTGAGTTTACTTCTTAATCAAGAGTTTCCTACAGGCCAGTCTAGATCATAAGAAGGATCAGGAGAAAGATCCAGAGAGCAAAGGTCACCAGGCTGTTAACCACCTTTACTTCCATGCTTGTGGGAGAATAACACATTTTGCTTGCCTTCCTTTAAAGCAACATCCTTTTGTGTTTAACATTCCTGGTCCCCTTAGTGCTCATCTGTGAGCACAAGGACCTATAGGTCCCCAACAGTTGTTCTTCTCATGTCAATTCAGATGTGTTAAATTGATATAAAACTAAATAACACAATTAATACAAGAATGATGTAGAAACGCATCAATATGCATAACAGACCTGTTTTCACGCTAATTGCTTTCTTTGAAATGAGAGAAAATACTAAAAGTTGTAGCAAACTGGCCCTTGTTTTCCGTAGTAAATTTTTCAACATTACCTAATGCTGTTAAAGAAGGGGATGAAATAACAGCAAGTGATGTACAAAGAAATAGAGAGCAGAGGGAGAGAAGACATAAAGAAACAAGACAGTACAAATTTGCTACATAACTCTCATTCTCCGCAGTAGAGTACCAAAGCAAAAGAGAAGTACTTTAGCAGCTATCACTCAGTGTGCAGGGGGTCCTTCTAAACACAGGGTTTTTTGAAAAATTTGCAACTCTCCATGCATGGCACCTTTCTGTCTAATGACAAAATTTCAAGGTCTTGAAGAAAGGTCACCATGAACAATATTACTCTGGAGAAGAACACCCTCTGTTCCCTCACAGGTATAGTCACGTACAAATAATCAATGTGTAAAAGAGGATGATGAAGGAACTCAGGAGAGGAAGTAAGGCTCTGTTTGATGCCAGAGCATTGGCTGAAGGGACTAGGGGCTCTATTTTACTTTATTAAAATTTCTTTAGCAATTTCTACAATCATTTTAAGAACATACCAGTAGGAATATATTCATGGAATGGCTGAAATCAATAGTTAGGCTCAGGCAACGTGGATTTCTTTTTCAAGCTTGACTTGAATACCATTGTGCTTTAAAAGCTGGCTTCTGCGAATTTCTCACCCTCAGTTTTCTTTCTACTGTGCCTTCTACTTTGCTGCTTAAAGAGTAGTTAACACATCACAGAAAAACCAAGTCTGTTAGAAACATGAAGGACTACACTTGTTACTGGCAAGCCGAGTGAGGTGCTTGGGCTGAGTGAAGCTCACAAGCCACACCACATAAATGAAGGCAGCCAGAGCCATTCTAGACTATAACTTTCACACCACACTGTGTTTTCCTTTGGGTTCTCCTAAGTCAAAGCCTGTGATCTTTGGAAGTGGTTTTGTTTTCCCATGGTCTTAGTTGGACTTCCTATAGTGCAGTGGCTGGCAGTTCCTCTCTTCACAGATGTCCTTAAAGTCTAACAACAGGCCCATTGTATTGATGCCAGCCAGCTCAAGGATTTAATTAGGATATTTGTCCGCAGGGGCCCTGGACTCCCTCTGTCTCACACCTTTTGATTTGGGGGGAAGAAGCTGATTTATTTTTCCTGAGATTAATGAAGAAAATTATTTTTATTTTTATTCCCCAGTTGATATGAGGCAAATGATGAAGATACCAGGGTAAGTTTTTAAATGTTAACATGAAGTAGCACATGAAGAGATACAGTCTAAACTTTCAATTCTAATCATGTCAAGTTGGCCATAATAAAATTTCTTATCCAAAGCTATGGATCTGACATAGAAATTTAATTCATCTTGATCATAATTTTCCAATCAAATTACCACTATAGGTGGATACTTTGCAAAGCAGTCAATGTACCAAACAATATTTTCTCAACAGCTGAATATATACCAATAGAATAAATTATTCCTAGCCTATATACTATGATGTCAAATCTCTTACATTTTGTGGAACTTCAGAATTATCACAACCTTACCAATGGCATCAGACTGCTGTTTGCTTGGATTATGAATAGCCTCATGAGGCACAATGATGATCATTAGATACCTCTGGGGTGGGAGCACAACAAATGTACTCTATGGGAAAACAAGCATTGGCAGAAGAATCACATAGTAGCTCCGGGCAGTGACCCCATTATGTACTACTGGGTGCCTTTCACAGAACTATTTATAACTCTCACATTTCTGGATAGGGAGTTTAAGAAAATTCCTGGAAGATGTATGAGATATCTTCAAGTCATGTTTCCTCTGGCTTTAATGGACTGCACCCTGGCTTTACTCTATCTGCCCTATCTCTTTAGCACAGGACTGCTTACCACATCTTTATCTTGTTTCCCTTAACACAATATTTTCAAGACAAATCTTTTCATTGCAAATTCCTCCTAATATTTAATTCTGAATTGCATCTATTTCCTCTCATCAGAAATGAGTAATACTCTCCTTACATTCTAGATTTCATTAACATATTTATTCAAATAAACTACCATTGTTTTGTGCTTTGCTTTCCAGAAAACCTTGTGCTAACCTGCCTCAAAAATGTGAGGAAGGTGGAATGTGTAGAGAGAATTTTCTCTCCTGCCCAGTCCCACATTTACTGAACATTCATTAGAATATTCCTAATTTATATCTAAGACCTTTTAAGAAATGCCTTCACTGTCCACATATCTATCTGCATTATAATCATAACCATGTAAAGAATCCCAAGACGTGTTGGTCATTCCTCTTTGAGCATGATCTATTAACAGCAGGTTGACATTTGTTCTCCGAATTATTTCTGGGTTTCTGAATTTAAGATTATAGCTTATAACTCAGCAGCAGCAGCAGCCCACTATGCTCAAAAGTCAATAAGGAACAGCCTATTAAAGAGCAAGTGATACAGATAGCAATAAAGACACATATTAGAGGTGGCCACATTGGCAAGTGGGACAAATAAGATACCCTGATACAATCTCATGCCTGTCAACTTCTCTACCCCTGAGCCTGCCATTAGGCTCTTAATATGAGCTACAAGAGCTACAAGTTTCAAAAAAAAAAAAAAAAAAAAAAAAAAGGCATATGCAAAGTCAAGCAATACTGCTCAATCTGTGATCACACATAACTCACCCATTAATTACTCATTTTAAACTTGGGAATTTATTATAAAACTTTCAATATTTGACAAAATATATAAATAAGCAAGAAAACAAAATCAAACTTGGAAATTTGTTATCAAAGTTTTAGAATTTATCTATCAATAAGTCGAGCATTACTGTTATAGAGTGTGTAGTTATCAAACTTCTCAGTGAGTGCATAGCTTTGCAGAAAATCAAATATCTATGTAAGTGTTTCCAAAGCCATCTTCCATAGACATAGAGTTAATGATGTCATAGGACCAATCTTCCAATTTTTGTGAGTCCTACTAAACTTAGAAACAAAATAATTAAGAACTTTTAGGTTTCTGCTTCTGTCTTTCAAGCAGGAATTACATAAGAAACACACATTTCCACTTACTTATTTCTAAATGCTAAATACTATTTAAGGACCAAACACCTATCAAGCATAGCTTAAATACTAGACTAGACTATATAAGTGCACAAACCAGACCAAAAAAAAATGCTATCTTAATGGAACAAGGAAAAAATGCAAAGGCACAAATAAACTAACTCCATTTTAGAGTATTTTAGAATATGATAATAATATGCATTAAGAAAATATATAGAGCAGAGAAAAAGTGGCATCAGTTTTTCTGGATAGGATTATCAAAGACTTCTTAGTGAAATATTATTATCTCTAAATGAAAATTCAATAAAAGACTGTTAAGGGGAGTTTTTCAGGAAGATGGTGTCATATAAAAAGTTCTAAAGTTGGGAACCTTATTGTCTTGCTTCTAGAACATCAGATAAATTAACCTGACTAACCTGACAGAGCAAGAGAAAAAGGAGAGTAGGTGAGATCAGAGGACTAAGTAGGAGCTGAATCAAGCCACTGTTAAGGAGCACAGTCTTGCCACCTGGTGAAAATGGTAATAGCTGTCGTGTGTTAATGGGAGTAGAGGCATTGCCTGGATTAAGACAGAAAATGTTTGATCTTGTGTTCTATTTGCACACTGAGTAGAGAGGATGGAGCAAATCCTGAAAACCAAGGTTGAAACACCTACTCTCACTGCTCACACTTTTTTATATAATAAAATAAGATTCCCTTATCTTTTATGGGTAAGTAGGGTAAATCTGTACATTATTATCAGGCATGTGAAAGTGTGCCCATAAAGTAATAAAAGAAATATTAATTTGCCAAAAGGAAAAGGATTACAAATGTAAAATAAATGCCAAATAAAGTAGGTATTACAAAACCCTAGAATTTTTAGAATTATTAATTATCAGTAATATCTGTCTATTTCTAGGTGCATTTCCCCTCTACCTGTTAATCGCTTCTCGGAGTCTCACTATTATACTATAATAAATAACATTTACTGGCCTACAATTAAAGATACTCCTGCCCCTGTCTCAAAAGTATTGAGATTATAAGTATATACCACTGTGCCACACTTGACTATATGTTCTTGGTCATTTTGCCATTTAACATCTTTTTTTTTTTTTGTAGAAAGCTCGAAAAGCTGTTAACTGAAAAAACAATGAAAATATTGGATATTTGCTGTTAGTCAAAGTTTCTGGGACTGAATGTATCTTATAATTTTGAAAATTTCAAAAAATAGCTGAAGGATTCACTGTTGCTCTACAGTTTTTCCTGACTCAGTGATGCTCCTAGAGGGGAGCTCTGATGCTCTAGGTCTTTAGTTTCCCATTCTTGATACCCAATAGGAAGTCACTGCCTCAAAATGACTCAGCTTGATCTAGCCCTATCTCCTGGGGTATGCTATCCAAAGACCAGTGATATCCTTGGGCTAGGCTTTTGATCTGGATAAGCCAGGGTGTTGAGGATCAATCAACAAACAGAATAGTAAATTATCTTTTCTTCTAATATTTCTTCTTGGAGTGATTGGTAAAGTACAAACACTACTCAAGGTCAAGCTGAAGCTAGAGTTACCTTGGACTTGATGAATATAGATGACTATTTTAAGGCTGGGGTTTCCTAGTCCAAGCCTCAGGCTTATTGCTACATATACCATAGTTCTTGCTTTCCATGTGATTCCTGCCCATGGTTTGGTCACTTCTAAATCCAGGGAACATAAAGGGCTTGTCTAATAGAGGGGATATTATATCCTATCACTTTCAAGTACAATTTACTTGCACAAGTGGAGATAAGGAAATGTATTCTATTTCTTTATAAATATTAATACTAAACAAAACTGTTCTGGTGGTAATTGAATATGCGCAGAGGGCAAAAACCAAATATTTGAAAGCCTTAGAGCTTAAGATAATGTTACAAGAGAAATGAATGCCTTGTTTTGTTGGTTGTTTTTCTTTCTTATTTATTTTAAGGTTGAGAACTCCATGGATAACAAGGTCTAAAAATAAGACAATAATTTGAGTTTGAGGCATCTTAAATTCCAGATGGGTATTCATATGGGAATAGATATGTGGATAAAAAAAAAGCAAGATAGAATGAAAGTAAAGATATAAGACTGGAAAAGGAGATAAACTTAAGAAATTTCAGGATGCAGATGAGACCTAAAGTCAAGAAAATCTCTGAAGTTAGAAAGAAATAGAATTCCAACAACTATGGTGTAGTCTTATCTTAAGAGACTTACATGAGAAGGATCCAGCAGGGAACTGAAACATTGATGATAAGTGTGGTGAGAAATGGAGGAGAAAGTGTACAGGGAGAAATGTCCTGGAAGCCGCGTATGAAATTACGTTACAAGAAATGATAATCAGACATGTCAAGTGCTTTTGATAGATCTAGTAGGTGGAGAGGAATGATGAGTAACCACAAACCTGAAAATATACAGATTTTATAGATGGTCTTGAAAACAGGTACGAAAAAATATTTCCTTTGGTGTGTGGGGAGAGAGGAAGAGTGGTTCCTGTATTTATCTTTACCTGAGAGACGCTTCTGATCAGAAGTGAACACAGATGGCTTCAGTTTCTTCTTGTTTTAGTGCATTAATAATTGCTACTTAGAAAAGAGATAGTACTAATAGCGCAACCTATAGTAAACAAACAGGGAAATGATGCATGAATAAGGTATGCATTCCCGTAACATGACTGAGAGAAATGTGGCCTAGGATGAAGCTGTTTCCTTATGTATATTTTTGTATTGTGTGATTTGATTCAATCTAACTTGGAGGCCTCTTCATTTGTGGAATGAAGGATGTAGAGAGCCACCCTAACCATTCTTATGTCCCTTTGTTACACATATCTCAACATTATTGGGAAAATTTGACATTGAAAACATTAAATGTTAGCTCAATTTGAAATTTAGAGCCTTCATTTTATATCAGAGAAGGATTACAAGAAAAAGTAAACATGTAAGACACCTTTAAAGATTGTTGTAATGTAAATTTGAGAAGAGAAATGCGATTCAATTATAAACAAAACATGCAGATGAGATGGGTCTTATGTTTACTTTTCAGATATAAAAAGTTCCTTTAAGTTATCTAAGAAAAGTAGTATCAAGAGAAATGCAAGTCATTTGGAAAAAACATCTTTTACACACATTCCCCTAAATAATGGAAAAGGATTTTTATAGATCTGTTATTATTTTTAATAACTCTAGGTGGAAACTATCCTAGTATCCCATAATGATTGAATGAATCAGTAAATTAATGCAGTTTCATAAAACAATACACATACAGCAAAGGACAAAGTCTACAAACTATCAGTCTTAGGAACTTCATGACGGATTCAAGCATAACAACAATGTGTTTGAACAATGCCATGTATTTATAATGTATTTGTGTGAATGACAACAGAAAGGAATACAAAGAAAATCTTAGAAATCAGTGTACTACCAGTCACCCAGGATGTAGAATCATACTTCTTACAAAGAACTGTCTCTGGATAAAGATTTCACTGATAAGTCAAATCTTGGTGAACTTGTTGACTCATATGCATGTATTGGGACATTCCCTATGAGTCAACAATTTCTCAGAAGCTGTAACAAAATATATCTTTGTTGCATGATCATCCCTGGTATTATTTGCCCTCTGTGAGGTATAGTCATGAAATTTCACTTTAACTCATGTGTATTAGTAAGATTGCCTTGCACAAATGGCATGGACCATAAATAATGAACTATTTCTCGGTCTTTCTTCAAGTTAAATTTTTCCTTCTTTTCCATGTACTATAGGCATATCCTTATCTTTTCAGAAATTCCTTAGCTTTCTCCAAATCTAATCTTCCTTCATGTCTTATAGTGACAATATTATTTAGTCATATTCTGTGTTTAGTGTTGTTCAAAAATGTTCTTTTAAATCATGAAGATATTTTAGTTAGTGAACCCTGAATAGGATTCTTGGGTTTTCATTTGAATCTCCAATACAGACTTGGGAATGGGTTGTGTCTGTTCCCATTGCACAACTTTACTCCAACTCTCAAGCGTCATGTCTTCAACATCTGTATTCTGTTGTATTCTGTCCTCTAAATCTGGATAACAAACAAGAGAGGATATTGGAGAGTTTTCTTACATATGCAGAGACTGAGTTGATAAATAAACATCATTAAATTTGCATTCTAGGTGCTAAAATGGATCCCATGACAAGTTTCTATGGAAAATACAGGAGAGAAAGGCAGTGAGCAAATAGCAAGCGACTCCTCAGTTTTCTATAAGTACTTGGAAAAAGCATCACTTTATATAAGAAACCAATATAAAATTCCTGGGATCCATTGTTTATTGAGATTAATAAGCTTCTCATTACAACCCAACAAAGACAAATTCAACTATCTCAGGCAATCTTAAATGAAAGTACATGAATCATTTGGTAATTTTACCCAAGTTTCAACATTGAAGGCAAAAAACATTTAATACCCAGAACTTGTTCTCAAGACTTTATATACTTTAAAAAGTTACCAATATCATCTGTAAATATAAGCATCCAAATTATACTCATTAAAATATCATTATAAAAATTTCAGCCACAGTTATCTGTGCATTACCTTAGAAAGAAAAAATAAAGTTAGTTACTTTTTACTAATTTGCTCATTATGTAGCTCCTCTTTTTTATTATAACACAATCCCATAAACTCCAGAGATAAAAACATACTTAGAATAAAATGAGTCAGAATTAAATTAGAGTAACTGAAGCAGGGAGTACTTAGGAATTCATGCATGGATCAGTAAAAAGAAGAGAAACCAGTATAAAATGTGGTTAGGACAAAGTAAGTACTGTGGACTAAATTCAAAGGCAAATAGGATCGAGATAGCATATACTTTTCAGAAGAAATGATTACTGTCAAAATTATTTAGTCTCAACAAGTAAAGACAATAAACCTAAAAGAAAGGCATGCCTAGTATAAAATTCAACACTAGTATTCTAAACACAGACAATTGGAAAGTGATACAATTGTTATTGGATTCAAACATCAGGAAAAGCTACTAATTTTAAGGAAGTCTTTGACCAGAGCAAAAGCTACTTAGCTGAACTGGAATGCCATAGGCAGTGAAGTTTAACATTTGCTTAAAAATCACTACTGGTTACGGTGCTGAAAACTGAATTTAAAGATTGAACAGTGGAAACAAAAGTCCATTGACGCATTTGCAAAACCCAATACAAGAGAGAGAGAAGGAGAGAGAGAGAGAGAGAGAGAGAGAGAGAGAGAGAGAGAGAGAGAGAGAGAGAGAGAGAGAGAGAGAGACTGAGAGACTAAGAGAGAGACAGAGATGAACTATCCAACTATCCAAGACCACAGTTTTAAAGCCATGGTTCCTGTGGAAAACCAAATGAAAAAGTATATATACTTTCTGTACTACTTTCTCTTACTACTTTCTAAAGGGACCAGTTTCACTCTAGTCTTAGTTAACAAAACATTTTCTTGAATTCATACTTGTGAGAGAAGAGTTGCTGAAGAAAAGAAGAGAAACTTGAGAGCTTGTGGAAATGGCCAGATGAGATAGTGGTCGAAGAAGACTTCACCCTTTTCTGTAATAGCCATTACAATGCCATGTTCCATGTAACATTTCATAAAGCTTTGGATAGTGGCCTATATCCTTCATTACACCTACTAGAACTCTTCCTTAGGCAAAATCATTGAAATGGTTAATAGCTGATTTAGAGTATATCTCCCATACCTTCCAACATTAATGTCCCTCAAGATTTTTATTTTACATCTGACAACAATTATTAATGGTACTATAAGTAAATACAGATTATCTCCTTGGTTCTTGACCAGAAAAATTAAATCCTGAAGGCATAGTAATGCTTTCACAGTGATAACAACTTGGTGAGTATTAGCAATGATTAACAAGTCAAACTTCTTACACCGTTACATGGCTGGCATTACAAGTGATACTGTCTATAGAACATCTTTCAGGTAGTGTAAATACGCTTTGCCAACCCCAAAGATGACTTACCCTGAAAACTATACATTCATATGTACATGAGTGTTTACATACATGTCCCCGTATTTTCAAATGTGTACAAAACACTTCTACTTGTAATTGGAGATTAAGAAGTGTTACAAACAAGATAGAGGGATGGATAAGTGATTAAACATATTTAACATATGAAATAATATTTCCCATCTTCATTTTAATTAAGACAAGCCCAATAGTTCATTGACAATTCTCTCTATCTGAGAAAATCTTAACAATTTGATCATCTGGAAATAGTTACAATAATGCATGGTTGTATACATTGAGTATGGACTGGTAATTTAGTCAACAAATGGGATCTACTGAGTTTATTAGCTGACTTTTAGTTTCTAAAGCTCATTTTTCTTTAATGTCAGTATTCACCACCATAGCTAAAAGTAAACACTAAACTTCACACTTAGGCCTTCCAGTTCAATTAAGCAAGCCTACCAAGATATAAAGGGTTCCTTTGCCTTTCACTGGTGCTCTGAGTCTATTAACCTGCCCAATAATAAATTCAACAAATATTCAATGAGTCTTTTTAAATTTCAAAACATTACTGAAGGTGTCATATTAAGGGGAAAATGTAAACTGAAAACATATATGAAACATATATATGCAAATATAAAATGTTGATTCTTATCCAACTATGCTTAAGATTTATGTACCACATTTGATTAATGATATAACTATTACCACAGTCTCAACCTCAATTAATTATTACCACTCTTGTTACCTAATTTAGTTTTTATTTGTACTTGTTTACAGACATAATGTGTGTGTTGGCATATGTAATATGTGTATATATTTATACTGAAAGCATAAATGTTAGGGAATGATGGAGGGCATATTTTTCTGAGTTTATCTTATTATTTTTATTTTCTTCTGACTTGAAATCTGTCTCTGATGTAATATTGTTGATACAATCTCTGAGCTGATTCACTACCATGACTTACACATTTTAAATTCAAACTCACTTCCCTTTTTCTATGTATCTTGTATTTCTTAAAGCAGTGGACTGGTAAACACGGGGACACATACCATGAAATGAGCAAGTAGTCCTTTCCTCATAAATGTCTTAAAAGACGAAAAGACAGAGAAAAGGAAGAAAACCAAAACCAATTGAATGAGCAGAAACAAGGAGAAATCAACCACTGTGACGTTACTATAGCAAGCTCTCTGCTTATTTATAACCAGCACATAGCACATCACCATGTGCTTGGAATGAGAAAATCACTTTAAGTAGGTTTTGATTAATGAGACACTCCAGAGGTTAATTGAACTAAAATTTGACCTGGCTTTTCTTCTAAAGTGTAATTATAAAGTTTGTATAACTCAATCCACTGCCGTAGAAAACATCATCACTTCAGAGCTCTTGTTCCATCCATGTTGTTTTTAATATATTATTATGGTTTGGTTTGGTTTTGTTGTACTATGTAATGGGGGAAATTTAGCCCCAAATCAGCAATACAGACTCAAAGCATAATCATAATTTTAAACAAATAAAGGGAGATTGCCTGGATAGACAGATCTCTAAAAGTAGCAAATTGCATCTCAGTAACTATGTAACATGATAACCTGTGGGTCACATTTAAACAGGTAATAGCCCACTTGCTTTGAGATTCAACAATGACTGACATAGAACTCGTACATGAAGTGCATAAATTTCAGTGAGAGAAAAATTAGTTCTCTGTCTTCAAAACCATTAAGTCAAAATATTATTGGTTTGAGATATTGAAAACAAGAACTCTCATTTTAAAGTTTTTTGTTTTCTTTTTAATTAATTAACTATTTTCTAGAAACACTATCTTTTTGAATTTTACAAACTAATTCCAGTTCACACTCCCTTCCCTCCTCCTGCTTCCTCCATTTTCACCCCGTTCTATCGAACATCCACTCCTAAGAGAAGGTAACACTTCCCATGGGGAGTCAACAAAGTATAGCATATTTCTTTGAGGCAGGACCAAGACCTTCCCCACTATATCTAGACTGAGCATGGTAATCCTCCAAAGAGAATGAGTTCCAAAATCCAGTACAGGAATTAGGGATAAAGCCTGATCTCACTGGCAGTGGTCCCACAGTCTGCTCCAGCCATACAACTCTCACCTACATTAGGAGGACCTACTTTGGTCCTGTGTTAGTTCTTTTACTGTCGGGCCAGAGTTTGTGGACTCCCATTAGCTCAGCTAAGCTGTTTCAGTAGGTATCCCCTTCATGGTCTTGACCTCTTTGCTTCTCCCACACTTGCAATGGACTTTCAGAGCTCAGTCCGGTGCTCTGCTGTGCATCTCTGCTTCTGCTTCCATCAGTTGCTGAATGAAGCGTCTATGATGACAATTAAGATAGTTGTCAGTCTGATGGCATGGCACCTCTCCCATTCAGGCACACTCTCCACTATTACTTAGGGTCTTAGCTAGAGTTAGCCTTCTGAATTCCTGGGAATTTCTTTAGTGCCAGGTTTCTTGGCTAGACCCATAATGGCTCCCTTAATCAATATATCTCTCTCCTTGCTTTCTGTCTCTGTCCTTCCCTTATCACGACCATTCCATTTCTCTCAAGGTCTCTATTCCCTCCCTTTCTTTTCTTCTTGTCACCATCCACCTTCCATTTTCTCCCCATGCTCCCAATTTTCTCAGGAGATCTTTTCTTTTTCCCTTCCCAATGGGATGTGTATATGTTTGTCTTAGAGTTCTCCTTGTTACTTAGCTTCTCAGGAATCATGGACTATAGGCATCTTTTCCATTGCCTTACAAATAGTATCCACATATGTTTATCTTTCTACGTCTGTGTTACCTCACTCTGAATGTTTTTTTTTAGTTTCATCCATTTGCATGCAAATTTCAAGATGTAGTTCATTATGTAAATGTATCACATTTTCTTTATCCATTGTTTCGTTGAAGGGAATTTAGGTTGTTTCAAGGTTCTGGCTATTACAAATAATGCTGCTATGAACATAGTTAAACAAATGTCCTTGTAGCATGGTTGAGCATCCTTTGTGTATATGCCCAAGAGTGTTATTGCTGGATACTGAGGTATATTGATTCCCAATTTTCTGAGAAACCACCATACTGATTTCCAAAGTGAATGTACAAGTCTGCATTCCCACCAGCAATGGAAGAATGTTCCTCTTATTCCACAACCTCTCCAGCATAAGCTATCATTAGTGATTTGACCTTAGCCATCATGAATGGTGAAAGATGGTATCTTAGAGTCATTTTGATTTGCATGTCTTTGATGGCTAATAATGATGAAGATTTCTTTAAGTGTCTTCCATCCATTTGGGATTCTTCTGTTGAGAGTTCTCTGTTTCGAACTATATTCAAACTTTAAAATTGGATTATTTGTTTTGATATCTAATTGTTGAGTTATTTACAAATTTTGGAGATCAGTCATCCATCTGATGTGGGGTTGGTGAAGATCTTTTCCCATTCAGTAGGCTTCCCTTTTTGTCTTGTTGACGGCATCCTTTGTTTTACTGAAGCTTCTCAGTTTCTGGAGGTCCCATTTATTTATTGTTTCTTTCAATGTCTGTGCTACTGGTGTTATATTTAGGTAGTGGCCTCCTGTGCCCAAACATTGAAGGCTACTTCCCAATTTCTCTTCTATCAGGTTCAGTGTGTTTGGATTTATATTGAAGTCTTCAATCCATTCGGACTTGATTTTGTGCATGGGGATAGATATAGATCTATTTGTGTTAGTCTACATGCTGATATCCAGTTATGCCAGCACCATTTGTTGAAGATTTTTTTCCATTGTATAAATTTAGCTTCTTTCTGAAAAAAAAATCAGATGTTCATAAGTGTGTTCATTAATACCCAGGTCTTCAATTCAATTCCTTTGGTCAACTTGTTTGTTTTTATGCCAATATCCAGCTGTTTTCATTACTGTAGCTCTATAATAGAGTTTTCTCTCAGAGGTTCTGATTCCTCCAGAAGTTATCTTATTGTTCTGGGTTGCTTTGGCTGTCCTGGAATGCTTTTGTTTTTCCATATGAAGTTGATTATTGTTATTTCGAGGATCTGTGGAGAATTGTGTTGGGATTTTGATGGGGATTGCATTGAATCTATACATTGCTTTTGGTAAGAGTGACATTTTCATTGTGTTGATCATTCCTATCCAAAAGCATGGGAGATCTGTTCATTTTCTGATATCTTCTTCAATTTCTTTCTTCAAAGACTTAATTCTTATTGAACATATCTTTCACTTCTTTGGTCAGTATTACCCAATATATTTTAGGTTATATGTGGCTATTGTGAATGGTGATGTTCTCTGCTTTTTTCTCAGCCTCTTTATTATTTGTATATAGGAGGGCTATTGTTATTTTTTGAGTTAATCTTGTATCCTCCCACATTACTGAAAGTGATTATCAGCTGTAGAAGTTCCCTGGTAGAATTTTGGGGTCACGTATGTGTACTATGTTATCATCTGTGAATAGCAAAAGTTTGACTTCTTCCTTTTCAATTTAAATCCCCTTGATCTGCTTTTGCTGTCCTTTGCTCTAGCTAGAAATTCAAGAACTATTATGGAAAGAATGGACAGCCTAGACTTGTTCCTGATTTTAGTGGAATTGCCTTGAGTTTTTCTGCATTTAATTGGGTGTTGGCTGTCGACTTGCTGTGAATTGCTTTTATTATGTTTCGATACATTCCTTGGATTCCTGATTTCTCCAAGTCTTTCATCTTGAAGGGTGGTTAGACTTTGTTGAATGCTTTTTCAGCATCTAATGAGATGATCTTATTTTTTTCTTTCAGTTTATTTATTTGGTGGATTGCATTGATAGATTTTCTTAAGTTGAACCATCCCTGCATCTCTGTGATGAAGCCAATTTGATCATGGTCGATGATTTTTTTTTTTATTTGATGTGTTCTTGGATTCGGTTCACCAGTATTTTATTGAGTATTTTTCATCAATGTTCATGAGGAAGGTTGGTCTGTAACTCTCTTTTTTGATTGATTCTTTTGTAGTTTTGGTTTCAGGGTAACTGTAGCCTCTGAAAAAGAGTTTGACAATGCTCCTTATTTTTCCATTTTGTGAAAAAAAATAAAACCATAGGTATTTAGCTCTTCTTTGAAGTTCTGGTAGATTTCTGCACTGAAATCATAGGCCCTTGGGCTATTTTGTTTGATGATTGTGTCTACTTCCTTGCAGTTTATAGGTCTATTTAAATTGTTCATCTGGTCTTGATTTAATTTTGGTATGTGGTGCCTATCCAGAAAATTGTCCATTTCCTTTACATTTTCCAATCTTTGGAGTACAGTTTTTTTGTAGTAAGATCTAATGATTGTCTGGATTTTCTAGGGTCTGTTGTTATGTCCTCCTTTTCATTTCTGATTTTGTCAATTTGGATGTTCCCTCTCTGTTTGTTTTTTATTGGTTTGGATAGGTTTGTTTATCTTGTTGATTTTCTCAAACAACCAGCTCTTTGTTTCATTGATTTTTTTTTGTATTGTTTTCTTTGTTTCTATTTTATTGGTTTCAGCTTTCCAATTTGGTTATTTCCTGTCTTCTACTCCTCCTGCACCGGTCTGCTTCGTTTTGTTTCAAGCTTTTAAATGTGCTGTTAAGTCGATAGTGTAAGATTTCCTTTTTGCTTTCTCTTAGTATCTGCAAGAAACTTCATATTTCATTTGGCCTCTGATTTTAGAGCAGGATAGAGCTACATTTCAGCTCTAATAACAAATCTTGGGAGTTAATATGAGCAAAAATAAGGAAATATTTTTATGAAATTTTAAATTTTTATGAAGACATTATTTTCCTAACACACCTTAATTTGCTTGGAGAATTTTATCATATTCCACTTGTCTTTATGGGTTTAATTCTTAGATCTCTAGTGACTGTTAACATATCTTTTAGATAAAATTTTAATTAGTTAATACTATTGGGATCTTAATACATAACGGATCTGGGCATGTTGCTGCCATATGCAAAATTCCATAAAAATTTCCACCAAAATCTTTTTTAAAATACACGAAATCACCCCCATTTTTAGAAGCGTGAAATATGAGGTTACCTAAGTGAAAAAAAAATCAGAGGTCTGAAAATCCCTAAGATATTTGTCAAATATCAATATCCTTTTTTGTTTGTTTGTTTGTTTGTTTGTTTGAGAAAGGGTTTCTCTGTGTAGTCCCAGCTGCCCTGGAACTTACTCTGTAGAGTATGTTCACCTGGAACTTACAGAGATCCATCTGCCTCTGCCTTGCAGGTGCTGGGACTAAAAGCATGCGCCACCATATTTTTCACAATTTCTTAATCACTCTTCAATAGAAATGACTATACTACATAAAGTGTATTAAATACTTTCCTCTAACTTCCGCACTCACCAGATACATAAAGAACATGGGGCCTTGTGAGTCTTCCTAATTTAGTGACTTTGTGCAAAGTGGTATGTTGTCTTCAGTCTGATTGGATTTCTCTCATTCTTACTCCTGCTGTGACAATGGGGAAAGCTTCTGACATTCAGGAGGTGTTCTTAAGGTCTTCAGCCTCCACCAGCTTGACTCCCTGAAGGCCTATGTAAACAAAACCAATCCCCTCCTTTAAAATGTGTTTGAGACTTGGGATGAGGGTATACGCAATTTTGAATCTAATATGGTATTTCCACAAACTAATCTTTCTCTGAAAAAAGCAATACTATGAAAAATAATGTGACAGCTTGCATTGATTGGAATATATGCTATATTAACATATTATTTTCCATATAACTTTCAGTTGATAATATCACATAGGGAAGTTTATTTAAAGGGCCTGAGATTTCTAAATGAAATTAATACGCTTTCAAAAATCTTAATTAAAATATCGGCAATTAGATCTTTTAGATATTATTTATAAAATAAGATTTTTCCTTTTACTCTAAGAGGATTCTAATTTTGCTGAATTTTTTACATAGTAGAAGGAAAAGGTAAAATGATATTCTTAACTTTATTATGATTCTTTTAATTATATTGACACTATTCTCTTTTATTATAGCCTACTAGCCTGTCAAAAATGTGGGAAAGACAATTTCAAATGCTGGTGATTAGTACAAGGGAATTGGGAGATGCTTTTGATGATAATAGGTTAGTCCTTAACCCTATCCCATAGAGAGTGTGCTTAAAGCCTAACTTCTCCAGCAGAGTGTGTGTCTCAAAAAGCAGTAAGTACATTGAAATATCATAACACTGACCTATACAGATAGGTACTTTAGTAAAATTACGTCAACAACATTTCCCGTGTCTTTGGTCCTGGCATCCAGGAAGTATAGCTGTTTAAATGGCCTAAGGCAAGTCGTTAACATCCTAGACTTTATTTGCTAAAATTTAAGGAATTTAGGGAGATGAAATGAAATATTTTCTAATTGCAATATTCTGAAAATTTCTAAATTTGCACTCAGCATTTAAAAGTACCATGCATTCTTAACAAGTCATAAAGCTGAGCACCTTATCTATACTTCTTAAAATTCAGTGTCTTTATTGTGAGGATGGCAATATATGAAATAAGGTTACAATATAAATTAAACTAGGGGAACTGAAAGAATAGAATTCTGCCTAGCACATTAATCTTAATAAACAACACACATTATTTTGTGAATAAACAATATATGTACTCAAGATTATTTGTGTCCTCAAAAAAATTTGCCAAAGTCTTCTCTTAAGCATGATCAAATTAGAAATGAGCAATATTAATGCATCATCAATGTAGTCATAAATTTTGTAATCAATCAAATTTTGTCCTTAAGGACTAGCTGCATAATTATTCAGACTTGTCTCCCTATGGAGGAGTTTGGTTTGACTGTTCTCTTCAGAGTGAATTTGACTTGAATATTAGCATACTTGGTATTGTACTGACATTTACCTATTTCCCTTATAGTTGCCTATGATTATTATAATGCTGTAATGAAAGCAATTTTTAATTTAATAAATCACCTTTTGCTTCTGCAAAGGATCACCTACCTGGCCATGACACTGGTCTCCCAGCATCTAAAAATATTCAGCAATGGAGAAAGCAAATATATGCAAATTTGGAATGAATCCATTACCCTAAAATCAGAAAAACAACTGATCTGTTACCAGGGAAAAGAAAAGAATTATAACAAAATAAAACTTGGACACTAAGAAAAGTACATGACAAGATGAAATCTTCACATAAATTTTGGTTCTTTCAAATTTGTCAAGATTCAGCAAAGAGTAATTAGTTCTGGCATATAAATAGAAATAAGAAGATACACCATGATGATAGTGATGGAACCAGACAAGAAAACTCTTGAGAAAAGAAGAGTATTGTGAGCAAAATCCTTCTCTGGTCTTCTACTTTAAGGTAATGTGAATGACCTTTCTCTTATGAACATGAAGGAAACTTGTTTATTTCCTTTTTAAAACATTTATTTACTTTTCTCTTATATACTACATCCCAACTACAGTTTCCCCCCTCTATAATACCACAACCCCTTCTTCTGCTCTTTCCTCAATTCACTCCTCCATTTCCCTTCAGAAAAGAGTGGCAAAGCTTCCAATGTTGTGACTGGGTTACCAACACAGTCCCAAAGCTGTCCACCTACAATTTGTCCTACCTGCAAGACATGCTAGGTCAATTGTTGCCGCACAAGCGCAGTAAGAGCCAAGTCCGAGTGAGGGACGTCAGATTAATGGAACACACACTCTGGATGCTGCAGAATCAGAAGGCTTTATTGTAAATCACCAAGGGAGTTTTATACCTAACCCAGATAGGTAAACCAACTGGATGGAGACCTCATCGCTGGATCCTCGGGTTAGGGCCAAGGCAATGTGTACTCAGGAAGTAGGGTTGATAAACAACTCTGAGAGAACGGGGAACATGCAAGTTCTCAGAAACCCAGAACAACAAGGGCAGAAAGGTCAACAACAGGGGAGTTGAGTAGGAAGGCCATAACTCCATTAGGTTCCAACAAATGGTGACACAGAACTGATGGGAGTGGCCAACGAATGACTGGTCCTACTGGAGGACCACACCGCTTGAGAGAGGCCACACCTGACACTGAATGGAGGGAGGGCCAAGAACAAGGGGCCAGATAGTCTAGAGACATAGGATAGAACCAAATATGACTAGCAAACACACACATACACACAAACCAAAAAAAAAAAAAAAAAAGCAAAGGCAATGAAATTATCCTGGAGTCTAACATAATTATCAGCAGAGATAATTCATCCAGCAGCTGATTATGATAGATGATTATGATATACTACAGAAAAAATTCCAGACGCAGAGAATCACAGTCAAATAGGCAGAGCTGGGAAATCTGTAATAGATTGGGAGAAAGATTGTTAAGAGCCAGAGGGGATGAGAACACCACAAGAACAGGACCTGCTAAATCAGCTAAGCAGGGCTATTAGGGGTTCACAATGACTGACCCAACAAGCACTGAGGCTGTGGGGGTGTACACTAGGTCTTCTTCATATATGCTATGGTTGTGCAGCTTGGTGTTCTTTTCTCTGACTCTTTCCTGCTCTTCATACCCTTTTCCTTCTACTGGGTTGCCTCATCCAGCTTTGATATGTATCTAATGTTTATTTCTTTTTACAAAAAATGGCTTTTCTCAGATGTTCGCAAGTGAATCCTATGTTTTTAAACTGTAAGTGCTCGTTTTACTAAGAAAGTATTCATGATATCTAAAACTATTCTTTCCTCCTTTGTCTCATAAGAGGAGAAAACATAGGGAAAGATTTATGAAAATAAACACAAGTTACACACACACACACACACACACACCTCAAGACATCAAGGTTTCTATTTCTTATGCTACGCTATCTAATTAACTAGTCATCAAGTCAACAGTATCTCACCCTATTTCCTATGCCTAAAAAGATCTTAAGATCTTTCTCTAGGGAAAAGAGAAGGACGCTCTGTTGACTATGTCATGGGTGACCTTTGTTTTATAGTGAGATGTTAACAATAGGGAAAAGCAGAAGAAACTTTGGTAAGGGATTTTTATAATTAAAGGAGGTAACCAACGGACAATGTCACTTCTTTCCCACAACCCTAGCTTCCTTGGGTACTCTTTATTTCAGCTGAGGCCTGCCTGTCTCTTTCACAGTGACACCAGCATTTGACATATGCAAGGGAGATGAGGCTAGAATCTGAGCCAAGATGCTAATTATAAGGAACATGAAAGGATGCTAAAATTGGCTTGAGAACAAAAGCAAGTGACTGTTCTTTTAAAAATCAGCTTTAACTTTTGATCTTAATTGTCTAAGAACACTGAAAAATAACACTGTATAAAGGAATAGTAAGCATGGCTAAGAAGGTGCTGGCCAAAATTAATATCATGTTAAGTCAAAAAACATATTCTTAACCCTTTGTTTACCAAGCGTTTGCTTAGTTTAAGTATTTATAACATTCATGGAAATTATTGTCATATAAGGCTTTATTCCTTTCCTGTGGGTGTAGGATGAGTCTGATTTTAATCAAACATATACTAAGTTTAGCATACAAGAGGTTGTCTCCCACCAACTTCAAGTTGTTTTGTTGCTTTTGGTTTGTTTGTGGTACTGGCATTGAAGATGCTAGGGAAGCACCACCCAGCATTTCCAGGAACACATTCTTAGCCACATTTTTCATAATCTCGTTCCTCTTCTCAATATGCCTTGATGGGAAAAGCTCAGTAGGTTCATTATTATTTCACTATGTAACAAACTGAATTCCAGTTGAGCATTTAAGGTGCATCCTCCGCCCTAAGCATCAGAAATCGTTTTAGCTTCGACATTTCATTGTATGTCAAGAGTTTTATCAGCCTTGAAGAACATTCAAGTCTAAGAAACACTTCCCTGCACTGGAGATGAATCAAATACTGACTGTTTACTTTATCAAACACACCCTGAATGTTGTTAAATCTCCTCAATGCCTATGATATGGATAATACAACTACAAGAATCAATATCAAAGGCTCTTGGAGTATATTATTCCCTAAAAGCTTATATATGTTTAACTCTTATAAGAAATCTCAAACTCTAATTTTCCAGGTGTTGAGTAATAGGTAGTGTGGTAGATATAGTCGTCCAAGGGAGACAGAGGATTTTGAATTTTGCTAGATGAATTCAAAGTATCCTGTACTATCAGATGCCCCAGAGAAAGCATTCCCTTTGTTCCAATTCCCTAAATTATTCCTGGGTAAATCTGGGCGGTTTTCCAACTCATGAATATTTTCCTGCAGCAAGGACTGATAGTTAGAAATGCATTCCTGGGTGCCAGACTCTCTGCTTTGGCAGAAGCCCCAGAGTAAGCAGCTTTGTGTTCAGGAAATCAAGTTCTCAATCTGGGAAGGTCAAACCCCGATGAACTACAAAGTCACTTTTCAGTCAAGCTGGCTTGTTCCAATTGAGGCAGCAATGGAAAGCGCACACACCAACAACACCGCTATTACAAAAAAGTTGGACTCATTTAGCAGCTGTGGTAAACCTGAGAGGCTGATTCAAATAAACAAAACACCAGAGACCATGGAGAACAAGTGTTCACACCTGGTAACAGCTGTGTGGGTTTGCTACACCAGGTGTGCTATGTAAACTCAACACAGGGCTGCATTTATCACTGATTAAAAGTTATCAAAATGCATCATGAAGACTATTCTTCCGGCAACTGTCACAAAGAGAGTAGAATGCTATTTGTCAAGGGCCTCAAATAAGCAAATTCATAAGCACAGTGTACACTAGAGATCCGATCAACAGGCATCTTATAAAAACTCTGTACAGTGAAAAATAACAAAAATAACACCACAGGCCTGGGTAATTTCCACAACCCGTTTATGTTTTATTTCAGGAAACCAATGGCAAACTTTCTTAATGATTGTGATTTATTTTTCTTTCTTTTTTTGTGTTTTTAATAACCAGAAGAACTCAAAAGTGTTTAAATAGCATTTTATATGAGATGATGAGGTAGTAACTGGTGATTAAAATGTTTTGAAGCCAATCAAACTCAAAACTTGGCAAATATTACACACACAGTTTAATGGTCAGAGGGACTCTGGGCTGTGTTTTAAAGGGGTAGTTAGATAATTAATTTGATTGCAAATGTTCCCACTGCCATAAAACAACACAAGAAACCGACTAAACTGTCGGTTATGTTATGTTATGTCAACTAAACATATTAACCCCATGCTTTTATAGAAAATCTTCTTGAATTCACTGATACACATCTACACAAGTATTTCTACTGATGAGGAATTTACAGTATTTCTGACAATATATTTCATATCGGAAGTCCATGTATTCCTCTATTAAATGTTATTACTCTTTTAACTATTTCATACATTGCTTCATACTTGTTCCATATGATATTACTATTTCCTACCCTGTTGTTTCCTGCTCAGTTAATATAATGTTATTATGTGCATATTTTCATGGCTAACCATTTGGTACTCAATAGCCAGCCGGTCAATATCTAATATTCACATATGTAGCATTATTACTTAAAACCCAGAGACAGATATTAGGGTTCAACCTGAACATCCCACAGCTGCTTACAAACTAATCACTCAGAGTCTTAACATTAACTGTAATTGTTTGTCTGATGGCTCAGGCTTATTACCAGCTAGCTCTTTCACATAAATTAAGCCATTTCTATTAATCTGTATATTGCCACATGGCCTATGATTTGCTAATAATTCTCTGGCATCTTACTCCTCCAGGCAGCTTCTTTCTCCCTATATTTAGTCTGACTTTCCTGCCTGCCTATATTCTGCTCTGCCATAGGGAATTTTAAAGAACCTCTCAATATAGTTACTGATTCACATATGCAGAAAGAGTTATCTTGCATATTGAAACCACTGAATTTATATGATACAGATTTGACTTTATTATTCATTCAGGTGCAAACATAATAAGGAATAGGCTTTGTTCTATATATATAATATCCTATCCCATATGAGTCTGCCAAGTCCTCTAGAAAAAGTTAATCCAGAAATTGATCAATTATTGATTGGAAGTGTGTTGCAGGCCTCTGAGTTTCATAAAAACATCATGTCAATAGCACAGTATTAACAGAAGAGTTTCCTATTACATGGCAACAAGCTAGGGAGATTATAAAAAGATATCCTTCTTGTTCTTTCTATAACCAAACACTGTTGCCTGCATGGAGTAAACCAAAGAATACACAAAGGAATGAAATCCATCAGATGGATGTGTTCCACTTTGTAGAATTTGGTAAATTAAAATGTGCACCACACCATAGACACATACTCAGGTTTTCAATGGGCAACTGCCTTGAGCTCAGAAAAGGCTGATTCAGTAATCACACATTTTTGAGAAGTTATGGCCATCATATGCATTCCTGCATGAATAAAGACAGACAATGGTCCAGCTTATATATCTAATAAAATAAAATGCTTTTTGTTTATTATAATATAAAGCACATTACAGGTATACCAATTAAACCTACAGTTCAGGCAGTTATAGAAAGGTCAATTTATACTATAAAGGATGTGCTGAACAAACAGAAAGGGATGGAAAATAACCTTGAGTTTTCTTTTCTTTCTTTCCTGTTTTGCTTTTGTTTTTTTGAGACAGGGTTTCTTGTAGCTTTGGAGCCTGTCCTGGAACTAGCTCTTGTACACCAGGCTGGTCCCAAACTCACAGAGATCCACCTGCCTCTGCTTCCAGAGTGCTGGCATTTAAAGGTGTGCACCACCACCGCCCAGCTAACCTTGAATTTTCTCAACGTTAATGAGAAAGGAACAACAGCTGCAGAGACACATTGGATAATGGGGGAAAATCTTCTGAATTAAATCAACCAATGGATTTCAAGGATGTGTTGACCTCACAATGGAAACCAGGAGATTTGATACATTGGGTAAGGGGTTTTGCCCTTGTTTCCACAGAAGAAGAAAAACTATGGATACCATCAAAATTAGTAAAGATTCACTTTGAAAAGGAGAATTCTCTTTAAAAAAAGAGGAATGACAGCTCATCCACAATGGTGACAACCATACCTGTGGTAAGGAAAGCATGTAGGGTTGGGGCAGGGTTCTGCTCTTATCTTTACAGGAAAATATACATCTTCAAAAATTCAAGAGACCCTGGATGTTTGGATGCTGACAGATTGGATGCTGACAGAAGGAAAAATAACTATCCACTAAGGAACATCTAGAGAAAAAATATGAGGGTCAGGTACTGTATACACATACATTTAAACACACACACATAAACATATATATTTATAAATATATTCAGCTGGTTTTGGAGTTGGACAATGCCTCTGTACTTCTCTTAATCCAAGCTTGTTGTTAAAAGGAACATTCAGAGTTTCTGTCTCATATTGGAACCATCTGGTATTGGACAGAAGGAAGACTTTAGGAAAAATTTTACTTTCTCCATATCTATTTTGTCTATATTGTATTCTTTATTGAATACATGTCTCTATGAATAATATTTAAGTTTTCCACAATGAACAATAAATTTTCCTACAGATCCTTTTCCTGCAGTAATCTTTGAAGTTTCCAGGAAAAAGGCGGGGCCCCACAGCAACAACTCCACCTTGTTGAGATGACATCATGATGCTGATAGTGCTACTATAAGACTATTTTTAGGGGGTACCAGCAGCTGAAATCATATACCTTCTCCTTTGGCCAGAACTCCAAATAAGAACTTTGGCAAAAACCCTATCAACTCAGAAATTGTTTGCAACTATACTAGACAGTAATCTTGAAACTTAACCATCATCACTTTACTTTTGAAGTACCCCATAAAGAGAACATCACCCCCATGACATCAGGAAGCAATTCTAGAGCACAATGCCCCCTCTCCACAAAATTTGTCCTCGGGGTTGGGAATACTGTTTATGGGTTGTTGATTGTTACTTGTATCAGGTAGAGGGTTGGGGTGGGAACTATATTTGCTTAAAAAATGAGAAGGATAACAACAGTAGGTAATAGAGTAAATACTTGTGAGTTATTATTTATGGGTAATTTACATTGATATAGTTTTTATATATTGATACAATATTTGTTACTTCTGTTTACAGTTTTTGTGCATTTATGCAAAGTTATTCTGTCAGATTGTATATAAGCATGTTTCTACCTCCTTTTAGAATATTTTGTATATTGATACAACCTTTAGGATATATTTTCATAATGAATTATATATTATTCTTACCTCTAAACAAGATACTTACACATTGTTTACTTTTTGAGGTAATTGTACTCATTTGCTGCACATTTGTTTACAGATTATTTAATGTTGTGACATGAAGTCTTAGTCCTTAAGTTATACAAGTACTAAATATTAGGTCAATAGTTGTTCATGTTTGTTATGCATACAGTCACATTAATTAGGTTCTTTAGATACATAGAGATTGTATTCTGTCTAGATAGAAAATCTTCAACCACTTCAAGGATCTGTAGAACATGGCATTTAAGGAACTTAGGATTCTGTTGACATGAGACATGATTGCTTTTGACAGAACCAATCATTTCCCAAGAGAATGTTGAGAACTGAAGACACTCCACTCAGAGTGTGTTTTCTTCTTGGCATATTTGGCATTTGGGCAAGGAATTTCCCATGCCTCCCACCACTGACAAGGTACATGGTATCTGGAAATGGATAAGAAAGGACACAAGGAAGAAGGCTGTAAAATCTTGCCAAGGTAGGGTAAGATGGTTCTTTCAGTTATACTAGGCCTTAGCCAAAGTTGGTTACTTCAACATTACAAATGAGACTTTGGATGATTGCTTAGGTAGCTAATTGTCTCTGTCATATATTGCTTGTTTTGGAAGCTGCTTGATTGCACTTCCTAGCTTCTCAAGTAATATTACTTCCCTCTCAGGCCTTCGATTTGGTTGAAGATTAGATAATTGTAGCTACATTCCTCTTGTGATTTAGTTAAGCTTATTTATGATACAAGATTTAGACTCTTTGGAATAGAATGTTTATTGAAATATTTGCCATGTGTTCCTTTCTTAATATTGCTCATGTTGTTTGTAATTTTATACTTGATAAATGTTCATATTGTATATAGTTTTTTATTGGATTTGGACCACTCCTGTTTAGACAAAAATGGGAGATGATAGGGAAAGCCTTGTTAACCAATAATTTTTAAGAGGTGAGTCTTAGTTAAGGCATGACTTGGCTGGGACCCAGGTAAAAAGGTATGCACCTTTATGTGTGGGCTCTCTGTGTATCTTCCCCTCCCGTTGTTGAGGAGAGCCTGGATCTTCCATCCTGTTTCATGAGATTTCCCCCTTATAATAAATAAAATATAATTGTTTTATTTTTAGATATCCTGGTTATTTTTTAGATATGCATCTATTTCTAAATGTGCAAATATAAATAAAAGCTGCTCAGTTAATATAATGTTATTCATGTGTATTTTTTCAGGGCTAATCATTTGGTACTGAATAGCCATTTGGTGCTCTCTTCTCTAAAGAAGACATTTTATCTCACTCTCAGCATCCATTAGCTGGCTGTTGGCATGCCTATTTTAATTGTCCTTGCAAAGCACATGTGTAGACTTTGATACTGATACTTTTTGGGTGTAGCTTCTGACATTTCTAGGATGCACAAACTTATAGCAAGCTCCCTGATCTTCCATATCTTGTAATTTTCCCACCCAGTCCATGCTCCGTGAGTTTTAGGTCTGGGAGTTGTTTCCAGGAATCACTGTGGAAGTCACAAAAAACTTTTAACACAAAGTCAGTGGTTTGAAAGGAGATTTAGGATAATGGGTCTATATGAACTTTGATAGAGATATTAAGCTTTGATTAGAGTGTATCAATGCAGTAAAGAATACAAAGCCATCTGTGTGGGGAAATGTTCTGGGACTAGCCCCTATGAATACAGTCTCTTCACAGAACTGCTCTCAATTAAGGACTAGTATTATTTTGTACTTCCATTTCTGTCTCTCAATCTATATTTTCACATCCCTTTCAAAAATAAGTAATATAGCTAAATTTTTTAGACCTGACAGTTGCCAGAGGAAAGTATGCAATAGGATATCCTGGGATGTTCCTACTTCTTGAAATGTAAAATTTACTATGCAATTTTATATAAGGATCTTCAGTGCTTCTGGATTTTGGTTTCCTTACTGAGTCTTGCAACCAGACCTGATGATGGCAAAAGTAATATTAAATATGAAAATCATGGCATTGATATTTAACTCCTAATGAGAACAGTTTTCATATCTTCAAGACTGAATCTTTCTATTTCTTCAATCATTTATTCAAATTCTTTTATTAAAGTTTCTTATTTCATTATAATATACCTCTAATTATTGTTGTGGAAGTGTGTAGTATACTTTAAATTTTAATAGCATGAAGCTCATCCTTACTTTGCTTGTCTTCTTTAAAATCAGAAACCAGAAATTAAGTAAATTTAACTTTTTCCAACTTTTGCCTTATGTTGTGCATGTATCTAAAGATCCTAGACTCATTAACAGTTTAATGTGGTATTTTTGTCAATCATCAATTAAAACAGTATGATAGTGTCTTGGGATGAGTTCTTTCTAGGAAACATAGTTCACATAAGAAGTAATAATTTATCTCCTCTGTAAGGAAACAATGTTCATTTCTATTCCTTATAGAGATTATATTTGAGGCAGAAAGTAAGAATAAAAAATATGTGTAAAACATATTAATAGATTTTAATGGGAGAAATAAAGGGGTTCTGGTGACTTGAGAGTCACAGGAGTTTGTCAATCTGCTCTGTGAAGATTGTAACAGTAACAGTTCAGTTAAGTTTTAATGAGGTGATAAGAACTGTGTAAAAAATTGAGGGAAGGAGATGAAGCAGGTTATTGAAATGACACTCAAACTTATCATAGAATAAATAATAACACATGGCACATGTTCTATAGATCACCCTTTAAGGCAGATGTATCAGCTGGTGATGAAACATACGAAAGATAAATAAAAGGCATGGCCTTTCTTTGAGTTATTTGAGAAAAATAAGCATAATTTAGTTTTTCTATATAATTATGTATTTATGAACTTTTGAATTTCAATATAGTGCTGAGTATTTGGGATTTTACATTATATTGCTACTATGTGGACTGATTGCACTGAACTTTCTCTTTTTAAAGTGTTGCCCTACTTTGGAATGCATTTGGTATTAAACATTTATATGCCAACAGTTACCACTGGGGATCATGCATTGCATGATGATCACAAAGTCAAATATGCATGTAAAAATGGATGAAAGAAGCATTGGGAAAGTCACTGAATTTTCATAACCACACAAAAACTTGCAGCCATGTGAACATATTCTGTCTCTTCACACATACATAAATGTGAATCCCTTTTCATATTATTTTTTTTATTTTTCATCTTCATGATAAACTGGGAAAGCAATTAGACTTCAAAATTCCTTATTTATCCAAGTTAAATGTGTTAAATGCAGATGCAGGATATGTAGGCAATCTCTCTCTTTCACATGTGCACTCCCCCTTCAAGATGATTCCTACAAAACACCTAACCAACTGTGTCAGAAAGGAAAATGCCTATTCGAGATAGTAGCAAATCTTTCATACATTATCATCTCTCTGCCTTCTCTTGCCTAGCTAACCTAATTTGAGTCTGCCTTAGCCACTCACCTTTGACATAAAGCTTTCAGGTGGTGATTCTGTGAAGAAATTAGCTTTGATAATATAATTCTATCCTTTGGATGTCTTGGCCTAGAGTATTTATCATCATTTAGGAAAGTGGTTGAAATGTCAGCTTTAGGATGGAAGTTGCAGGGATGTGATATATGTCGAATACCTTTGGTTGGCTTTACATATGGCTTGAGTATAAAATGGATCACAGAAACCTTTCTTTTTTTTCCTTCTTCTTTCTTCACAGTGGTATTCAAAATTTATCTTTATCACTGAAACAACTCAATTAGTGGCTCTTCAAGAACAAGAATATAGTCCTACTATCTATACCTTATCAATGTCTATTTATCATTGTAAGTTGATTTCTATGTAAAACTGAATGTAAATGGTAATGTGATGTGGGAGTGTCATATATCAATCTGTTGATTTCATTGGCTAAGCAATAAATAAACTGCTTGGTCTGATTGGTTAGAACATAGCTGGGTGGAGTAAACAGAAGAAAATGCTGAGAGGAAGAGGAAGTGAGGTCAGAAAGCATGCAGCTCTGCTCAGAGCCAGAAGCCTCAGACAGAGACTCCATGCTCCCCTCACAATAGCTCTGCTCTCTGAGGCAGAGGCATGAAGCTCCAACCCAAGATGGATGTAGGCTAGAATCCCTGGGTAAGCGCACCTCATGGTGCTACATAGATGATTAGAAATGGGTTAAGAGGTTGAAGCTAATGGGCCAAGCAGTGTTTAAATGAATACAGTTTGTGTGTCGTTATTTCGGGCATAAGCTGGCAGGCGGCTGGGGTGCTGGGGACGCAGCCCCACCACTCTTATTTCAACAGTAATGGTCCAAAGATTTTTATTAAAGGAAGAATTAAATAGATGTTGATTCCATTCTCATAATGCTTTCCTTCTGTATTAAAAAAAAATCTGACTCTCATTCTGAGCTTTGTAGAAATTACCATTTCGAATCGAGTTAAATAATTTAATTTGTAGATAAGAAATTAGAAAAATAGGAAATCATTTACTAGTTCAAGCCTGTTGGTGTTGCCAGTGAACAGTTCAGCAGAATCTTTTTGCTAATGTTCCAGTATCAGGCATACTTTCACTCTTCACGGCCTAATGTTTTCTCTTTCTCCCTTCTAGTATAGCCTCAGAGTGAAGCAGAAATATTTGATGCCTGCAGAATGGTGTCATGATGCCAGGGCCTGTTTTACTGAATCTCTAGAAAAATATACACCCTCATTCCTATGGGCTCACTTATTTATTTCTCATTAAAAAAAAAATGGATTAGCGCCTGAACAGAAAGGTGGCTTTCCCCATCATCTCTTCCCATCCGGTGTGACCCTTAGCAAAACAGTCTTCCTAATCTAAAGTATTTATTTCCTTTAAACCATAAGATCTGTCAAAAGACTGTGCTGGAAGAAACAGGTAATTACAGAAGTGGAGGTGTTTATGGCTAAAGTGGTTGCAAACCAGTCTGAGATGTATTCTGGTCTGGGTACTCATGAAACTGGATGGCCAGCATAGTTTACCAGAGGAGAGGGAAAATAAAAAATTAGATTTTTTTTCAAGGACCATTATCCAAATCAACTTTCCTCAATATAACTATCATGGAAATCACTTTAATTTTCAAGCAATGAATAACTTATTTCAAACTACTGACCTGCTCGCCATATCCCTTCAAACTATTCAACCATTGGACAAAATATTTCAGCAAGAAGGCTTTACATGCACCCTCCCTAGGCTTTGAGCCAGACTTTGTGTTGCTCCTGGAATGATTAAGCACATACCTACCTTTGCACCTGAGTCACTCAGATATTTTCTTTCTTTATTCTCCTAAATACTGCCTGCTTAAAACCAACTTATTGGGACATTCTTCTTGCCCTGCTCTGTCCTGCAGAAACTTGCTATTCTTATACATATGGAAGACTGATCTCTTTTTTGTTTCTCTGTTACACTACTTTGGTGGGTCATCTTGTTAAGGAAGAGCCCTTGAGATCATGGTTTTTAAGCTGATGGTGGCAGCACGTGACTTAATCCCAGAACCCAGGAGGGCGAGGTAGAAGGATTTCTATGAGAGTGAAGCCAGCTTGGTCTACAGAGAGTTCCAGGAGAGCCAGAGTTACACGGAGAATCCCGTTTTTGAGAGAAAAAAAACAGCATATCATTAGAAAAATGTCCTTGTCAAATCCCTTTATATAACTTCCCACTACATATCTGATATGATGACCTGACAAAGTAGTCTTTGCCTGTGTTTCTGCTCATTTTGTAATGAAAATTACCTAGAGAATTTACAAGAAACACCATAACCTTCACTTTCCCAGTCTTGTCAATGTGTGAATAACTGCTTAGTCTTAAAGTTCAACCACTTCTTTGCTTCTTTTCATTGAATTTTCTTCACGTGAGCCCAACAAAAAAAAAAATTAGTCACTTCCATCTTCATTGCTATTAACCTGTACCTATGTATTTTATAATAATTGCATAACTTTGGATCATGTACCACTATGCATTCCTCTATTAATTCATATCAAAAACCTGTAATTTTTTGAAGGTACAAGATAAGCGCCACTTCCAGATTTCACCAAGCGTTCCCACTGTAACTGATGAATATTTGATGCTTGGTGAGTATCATTAATAATAATTTACTAGAACTTCCTCTTTTATACAATTGAATTGAAATCAAATTTCTCCCTTCAGAAAACTAGAATCATCTCACCTCTCTCACAAAGAACAATAGTCTTAATAAATGCTCCTATTACGCCAATGCGTATCATTTGGTTGGGATTTCAAAGCACCGTATCTGAAACTACAGAGGTTACCTCAGTAGGAAGAATTGAAGAATTGCCAGGGCACTCATGAAGCAATTCAGCAAGCAGTGAAGAAATTTCTCTTTCGAGTTTTAACAAAGAACATGCTGAGGTTACTGCACAGTGACAGATTGCAGTATTGATCTCTCAACAATCATCCTAGGAAATAAACATTTGATCACACAAAGAGTGGCATTCAAAAAACTAAAGTTTAAAATAAGCGTGATAACAAAAGCTGTAACTATGGGAACACTCCACTCCCAGAGATTTGAATTAAATTATGAAATCTCAGAGGAATTTTTTTTTATCATCCCTAACAAAAGGTGATGCTTAGCAAAAGAAATGACAGCTTGTAAGTTCTTAGACATGTTTCTCATGCAGGCCTGTCAGTCATATAGCCCCTCCATTAGGAGAAAAGATTAGTGATAAAATTCTGAGATAGCACACAGAGTCAGAAAATGGAGACTCAGCCATCCCTGTGGCCTGGCTATTTTCCAGTGATCCTCAGAAAAATCTATTTCGTCTCAAGTGCTAGAAAAATTAGTAAATGATGAGACAGATCCCTGTTCCTTGTGGTTTTGCAGGTAGAAATGAAAGAGTTACAGTATATTTCGAGACATAGCTCTGAAATAATTTGCATTTCAAATAAGAGCGGAATGTTATGGGGGAAAATTATATCCCCTTTGGCATGTTTCCAAGCTAAATTTGGGATACCAGAAAAATCTGAATAAATTATGAAGCCTACACAAAGTATCTTAGAAAGTGATTTAAACCTAGCCTTCCCCAGTTTTGATGCTTCCAAAAACCTACTTGACATCTTGACTTTTGTGGTGTAATGACATTCTGTAATGTTATTTTTAAATTACTGAAGTTTCTACATTAAAATAAGATCAGAAATTTTATTTAATAAAGAAATAATAAGCCAAAAGGTTGGGTCAAGCTTTAACTCTCAACATAGATGAAGAAATAACAATCTTTAGAAATATTTGACTTAAGAATACTTCTTCCACCACCCTCCTTCCCTCCCTCTCTCCCTCCCCATCTCTATGCTAAACAGGGAACATGAAGGCCAAAATGGACAAGTTAGGGAGGCACAGAGAGGTGTAGCAACAAAAGAGATGTCTTAATAGAAGGAGCCATTATATGATCAGAGAGAAAGCAGGTGCTAGGTAAATTCCCAGGCATCCACACAAATGACCCTAACTAAGACTCCTAGCAGAGTGAAGAGGTGCCTGAACTGACCTTTCCCTATAATCAGATTAGTGACTACCCTAATTGTCATCATTAAACTTACATGTAGTACCTGATGAGAACAGATGCTGTGATTCACAAACAAGCACTGGACTGAGCTCCTGGAGCATAGTTGAAGAGAGGAAAGGGAGATCATATGAGCAAGGGTGGTCAAGATCATGACTGGGAAAACCACAGAGACAGCTGACTCAAGATAGTAGGAACTCATGGATACTGGACTAACAGCTGTGGATCCTTCATGGAATCGAACTAAGCCCTCTGAATGTGACAGTTATGAGGCTTGATTTGTTTGGCAGTTTTTAGGCAGTGGGACCAGGACTTATCCTAAGTACCTGAACTGCCTTTTTGGAGCCCATTCCCTATGGTGGGTTAAATTACTCAGCCAGATACAGGGAGGAGGGCTTGGTCCTACTTCAACTTGGTATACCAGACTTTGTTGACTCCCCAAGGGAGGCCTGAACGCCTCTGAGGAGTGAATGGGAGGTAGCCTGGGCAGAGGCTGGGGTCAGGAGAAGTAGACGGAGTGCAAACTGGGGCTAGTATGTAAAGTTAAAATATTTTAAATTAAAAAAAAAAGAACTAAAAGAACTTGAATATATGCATATGTACAGGAGGTAATGTGATTAAACTCTGGGTTTCTCTGGTTCAGGACAAATTATTCAAACTATGTAGGGGTTGTCTCGAGAGATGGTTCAGCACTTAAGAGCATGCACTGTTCCTTCAGAGGACTTGTGTTTACTTCCTGGAACGCGAATTCCAGAGATGCAGGGATGGTACAACATAAGAAAATGAGTCAGTGTAATCTACCATGTAAATAAATTAGAAAAACAAAACAAAACATGATCATTCATTAGATGCTAAAAAAAGCCTTCAACAAAATTCAAATACTTTTGCTTAAAAGTACCTGCTGCTTCAGTTTCAGAGTGATCATACCCTCTGACATCTAGAAACAATTGAATTGATATTTATTTCCCAATACAAGGCACCCCCCCGCCTCTCTCTCATTGGAAGCCCCACATGGAGGGCCATCTTTCAGCTTCCAGCCTCAACTGGTTCGGTTTATAAGTTCCAGGGTAGGGGTGTGTGAATTAGAAATGTTAGGTAGAAAAAACAGAGGCACAATACACACACACACACACACACACACACACAAAGATACAGAAGAGAGTCAGTGGGCAACTCAGTTAATACTGAATCAGCCTGGTTTTATTTCTCATGATATTTAAATACTGGAACCCAAACAGGGGGAAGAAAACAAGACCTCTTTACTATGTTACAAACAATGTAATAACCATTTAAATACCCAGAACACCAAGTAACCACACCTTAGGTCAAAACATCCCTTCAGTAGGCACACCTTAAGTCAAACTTCCTTTAAGTAAGCTTGAAGGAGCAAGAATATGCCTGAACTCTCTAATCTTAATGGGTCCTCTTCTATGGACTCTAACACTTTCTCCCTTTTCCCCTCTTTCTCCCTCTCCCCCTCTCTTCTTCCCTCCCTCCACCTCTCTCTCATAAACACACACACAGAGGGAGAGAGAGAGAGAGAGAATAAATCATTAAACTACATGCAAACTTCCCTCCTCATTGAGTTAAGGTACTATTCCAGAGTGTTTAGCCTTGTTTATCCTGAGATTTTAAACAGCTACTATCAGCATTCATTCCTTCTGTGAATATTGGCATGCAGTTTATGTGGAAGACTCTGTGCCTCTTCTTCTACTTTTGTCCTTTACTTTGCTCTTCTGCTGATCAGTTCTTGCTCCCTTAATTTTAAAGTATAATCATAGGAATGAAATGTACCCAGTCATAAAGAAAGAATTGCCTGAATACCAAGGAAAAACACTTCTTAACTTCAGTCTTGCTCATACCGCTGAATGTGGCATAGTCATTTTTCTTTTTCTTTTCTTTTTTTTTTTGTCTGCTCTGTATTTTCTTTGACTGGGGTTGAGTTTTGTCTCCTGTTTTTGTTTGTTTGTTTGTTTTTTGGTCTGAGTGCTATTCCTTGAGAGAGACCACAGTGGCTGTGCAGGTGAATGCAAAGACTATAAGTAGCTAAATGTTCTTCCCAAGAGTGAACTGCCAATGAAAAAGCCAGGGCCCATCTAAAGGATAGCTACAGAGCTGTTATCTGTTGACATGGTGCATATTTCCAAAGCCTTTTCAGATAGACCCATCTTTTAAAATTAAATAAATGATACAGCTTTTAAAACTTTTTCTAAACTTAAAATTATTAAAAGAACAGGCAAGATCGCTAAGTGGGCAAAGGTTTGCAGATAATAGTGATGATCTGAGTTCCAACCCTAGTACCCACATGGTAGAAAAGAGAACTGGCTCTAGCAAGTCTTCATTTGACCTCTAAAGGTTCACTGTGGCATTTGAACTCTCTCTCTCTCTCTCTCTCTCTCTCTCTCTCTCTCTCTCTCTCTCTCTCTCTCTCTCTCTCTCTCTCTCTCTCTCTCTCTCTCCTTCTCTCTCTCTCTTTATATGTATATGTAAATGTATGAAAGTAAATAATGATTCAAACAGTCAAGTATTACAACTGTCAAATGGTCACCATGATGCAGTATATAGACACATTGAAACACAATAACACACATGTATTCACAGAGATTTCCACGTGTACACAATAATTTTTGTTCACTTATTTTGAAAAGTCATGAATGACAATGTGTGTGCATGTGTGTTTATTTCAAAGTCACCAGGATTATAAACAGAATGAGAAAAATGTTTTCTGTCACCTAATGTAAATTGCTCAATTCATTGTTGCATACTCTGCGTGAGACAATATCACATTCAGAATAACATATATGAGGTACCTGTTCTGTAAACTAATGAAGGAATTCTATCTCTGAGGCTGTCAATTACTTTCAGTCTTGCTAAATTCATTTGAAAATCAATCTGTTTTCCAGGCATGGGTTATTTGTCTGAGTAAACGGAAACATTTTCTTTGACAGACACTGTTCTGATTGTGGCTGCCACCTGAGCTACCTCATCAACGGTGTGCTATGTAGCAACGTGTTTTCAGCTTCTTTACATCTGATGAAAATTAGAATGTTCTATTTCTCCCATGTTAAACACTTTACCTACCATTTCAACTCCAAATTAAAAAAAAATCACGCTTACAGAGGTACCTCAAAATCTGTAACCAAAACAATATTGGCATTGTGTGTTTTTCTATATTATATTGAGAATGATTTCTCATTTCCTACTGTTCATGAGCTCAAAGAGTGTCCTTTATCTATCACAACAGTTTGTCCACGTGTATGAAATCAATCAGCCATGTATTTGATCCTATGAAACCTTAATTAAAATTAGATACCTTCCCCTAAACTTTTTTTAGGGCTTAATGCTGAATATCAGAGAAGCAGAGCAGTCACATCTACCAATGCTCAAACCAAAGGCATGATCCTCTCTTCAGACTGCCTTCTCAGACTGCATTTTCTGACTGTATCCTTAGACTGCATCTCCACCAAAACCTCAGACTGCACTGAGCTCCTGTCTCCTCCTGTCTTATCTTGCTCTGTCTGCCCAGTCATATCACCTCTATCTCCACCTCTCTAGTGCTGGGATTAAAGGTATGTGATTCCAAGCACTGGGATCACCTTTGTGTGAGCTGTTTCTCTTTCTGACATATTCAATCTCATGTTTCCCAGGGTGGGCTTGAACTAACAGAGATTCCTCTGCCTCTCCCTCTCTAGTCTCGAGTACTAGTATTAAAAGTGTGTGTCAGCACTTACTGGCCTCTAGTGACTTAGTTCTGCCCTCTGATCTTCAAGTAAGCTTTACTTGTTAGATCAAAAACAAAATATCACTACAGAGAACCACTGCTCTAGGCATTGCAAACTGTCTCCAGGGACGCAGCTGCTTGAGAAACTGTTCTAGTCACTGGAAACACAGAAATTTGTGAGGGAGTGAAGGGAAAGTAACTTCTAAGTACATTATTGAAATAGCTCCAAACAATGACAATTTATTAAGAATTCACTATGTGTTGAGAACTTGTTAATGTTAACATTTACCATTCTAATCAGCAGTCACTGTAACATTCAATAAAATAATGCTACAAATGAAACTATTGGGATTCAAAAACAAAGTGACTTTTCCAACTGAAGATTATGTAAATCCAACAGACACACCTAAAGCCAAACATGGCTCAGAGGGGAAAGATAGACCTGACTGTAATTGTGAAAGAATGCACACATCTCTCAGAAACCATATTTGGAAAGTAGCTGGCAAATGGGCCAAAGCCTGGGAAGTGCTGTCTAATGCTTCCTCTCCAGTGACAGCACCGGGTCTTTTCATTCCTGCATCCTTCTTGGATAGCATCTTCCCTTCACCTCAACCAAGTCCAGGCAAAACTAATTGTATTCTTCTTCCAACTCTGTTACCCTAAATTAGAAATGAAGAGATATATACATTCTCTGCAAAAACATATCTTACTGGTCTGTAGCAATCATCACAATATATTAACCACATTCAATTAAATCCAAATGCATGCTCATTCAAATATTTCAGGAATATTCCATAAAACATTCCTATTTTCTTTGGTTGTTTATGGCAGGTAGTTGGTGCCAATGAGAAAACAAAAACTGACTACACTGCCTTTCTCTTTGGCTTATCGCACAGACGCCCTTGTATTAAAAATACAAATACTATTTGGACGGCTAAGTTTACCATATTGATTATTTATTTAATCCTTTAAAGAAAATGTACCATCCTCTATTCTAATCAGTGACATTTTGCTGTATGATAATAATATATCCTTATGAAATTTATTGATCGGATTATTCTCTATAATAAAAACTTTAGAACTAAAGTACAACTGTTGCTAGAGAGTTTTTCGAGCATATGTCTCTGGGTTTAATTATAAAAAGAAACAGGTAAAATTGAAACCTTTAGAAATCACACATGTATGAGCCAACATCTTCTAGTTAATCACCAATATGAGCACTCACTTTAAACAGCTTGGAGTGTTTCAATGTCTGAGTTCTTGGAATTTGCTGTATCAGCCAGAATGTTCTTATGATTTTGTTGACTGCACGACTTTTCATGACACTATTTCTAAAGATATTGTAAGGTTCATTATCTATTTGAAAGAAGCTTACTACACTGAAATTACATAGGACTACCACAAAGTTACTGTTGTGGGCTTTTGAATCTGCTACGACAAGCTTTTTTAACTCTCACTTTTGCTCACTATTGAAACTAAAAGTAGACTAGCAATCCCTGCCAAACACTTCAAAGAGCCATATATTTTTATTTTCCGAAGAAGATGGAGAGAAAAAAAATCTAGACTTCTTTATTTTATGGTCATTACCATTTAGAGTAGCATGGGTTCAATGTTATAAATTCCCCATATGGTTGATTGCCATCCGGCTCCATTATGTTTAGCTAATTAAAATTAACTGTGGAGTTGTGCTGTTATTGTGTAGATATGACACGATTCAAACAATTGATTCGGATAATTAAGGAAAGCAAATTTAGTTTAGGAATTAAACCCTGACACTGAAAAAAAAGAGTGAGAAACTCAGTTTAGGCTCCTATTCTGCTACCGCAGTAGCTGTCATGATACTTTTAGACCAGTGGTATTGCAGGTGACAGAAGTTTAGGAAAGTCATCACTGGGGTGTTATCTCCTGCTCCAGAGGATAATGATGTTGAGGTTTATTATAGATTTTCATTGTAAGTTACTTTTCCTTATTTATTTAAATTTTAAATTGCATTAGTTCATCATGAAAATAAATGATAAAATTTTAATTCATAAGGATTATGAATTTGAGATCAGGCTATATAAATATATGTGTATGTGCAGGTATATATACATATATATATATATGTGTGTGTGTGTGTGCTAATAAACCCTTTAGTTTGTACGTATGGTTTAGAACATGTTTTGTTTTTCTGCTCTATGGTAGCTCAGGTCAACCAAAATAATATCTTTCAGACTTTTGAATGACAAAATAAAAATTAGGGTTCCATTTTATGAGTGAGTAAATATTCTATTGTATGTGCTACCATGTTTATTTTTCCATTATCTACTGATTGGCACTAAAGCTACATGATAATCATGAATTGTGCTGGTGGTTGTTTGAATGTTTAGGCTTATATTAAGAATGGCTAGCCTCAAACTGATGTACAGTTTGGGAAGAATAAGAGGTCTGGCCTTGTGGGAAGAAGTGTATCACTGGGGGTTGGCACTGAGGTTCCAAAAGCCCATGGAATTCCAAGTGTCACTCTTCCTCATGATTGTGGGTTAAATGAAAACTCTCAATTTCTATTATAGTGTCATACCCATATACTTCCTTCCATGCTACCAACCATGATGGTCATGGACTCTAACCCTCTGAAACTATAAGCCTTCATTAAACTCTTATATAAGTTCCCTTGTTCCTAATGTTTTATCACAGAAATAGCAAAGGAACTGGGGCAATGTTTTATTAACATGTGGGTAGAAATCAATCTTTGACACAGAATAAATTGCCCACAATAATTCGAGACACAGGAGATAAATGTGATATCCATCATTATTTGCAGCTTCCATTTCTTTGATATCTGTTATCCATAGAATAGCAATAAATTTGGCTATTTTATACAGGTCGTGAATCTGTTCCAAAAGTCATTACTTAGTGTCTATAAAGACTCTTGGGAATATACCCAAGAGATGCCCTATCATATTACAAACGCATTTGTTCAACTATGTTCATAGCAGCATTATTTGTAATAGCCAGAACATGGAAACAACCTAGATGCCCTTCAACGGAAGAATGGATGAAGAAAGTGTGGAATATATACATATTAGAGTACTACGCAATGGTAAAAAAAAATGACATCTTAAATTTTGCATGCAAATGGATGGAAATAGAAAACACTATCCTGAGTGAGGTGACCCAGCCCCACAAAGATAAATATGGGGTGTACTCACTCATAATTGGTTTCTAGCCATAAATAAAGGACATTGAGCCTATAATTTGTGATCCTAGAGAAGCTAAATAGGAAGGTGAACCCAAAGAAAAACATATAGTCATCCTCCTGGATATTGGAAGTAGACAAGATTGCTGGGAAAAAATTTGGAACTTGGGAGTGGGGTGGGGTGGGATGGGGGTAAGGGGAAATGGGGAGAGAAAAGTGAGAAGGGGAAGATGGGGGGAGCTTGGGGGAATAGGATGGTTGGGATAAAGGAAGGGTGGATATGGGAGCAGGGAAGTATATATCTTAATTAAGGGAGCCATCTTATGGTTGGCAAGAGACTTGACTCTAGAGAGACTCCCAGATGTCCAGGGAGATATCCCCAGTTAGTTCCTTGGGCAGCTGAGGGGAGGGATCCTGAAATGGCCCTATCCTATAGCCATACTGATGAATATCTTGCATATCACCATAGAACCTTCATCTGGTGATGGATGGAGATATAGACAGAGACACACATTGGAGCACTGGACTGAGGTCCCAAGGTCTAAATGAGGAGCAGAAGGAGAGAGAACATGAGCAAGGAAGTCAGGACTGCGAGAGATGCATCCACACACTGAGACAGTGGGGCAGATCTATTGGGAGCTCACCAAGGCCAGCTGGACTGGGATTGAAAAAGCATGGGATAAAACAGGACTCTCTGAACATGTCGGACAATGAGGGCTGATGAGAAGCCAAGAACAATGGTACTGGGTTTTGATCCTACTGCATGAACTGGCTTTGTGGAAGCCTAGCCTGTTTGGATGCTCACCTTCCTAGACCTGGATGGAGGGGGGAGGACCTTGGACTTCCCACAGGGCAGGGAACCCTGACTGCTCTTCAGATTGGAGAGGGAGGGGAAAAGGAGTGGGGGGGGGGGAGTGGAGTGGGGGGAGGAGGAGAGGAGTGGGGGGAAGGGGAGGGAAATGGGAGACAGGGAGGAGGTGTAAATTTTTTCAATAAAAAAAGATAAGAGGTCAAATAATTATCTCTGTATGACTTCATTGGTTGATTGTCTTAGTAGTTCATGAGGATTAATTGAGATTATACATGTTAAAAGAGCAGAAAAAATAAGAATCACTGGCATTGCTTTTTATCTGTACAGCAGTCCTTCAATGGAAAGAAATATGAAAGCCCCCATAATTCACTTTATAAGAGAATCATTGAGAGTTCATGATGTTTTCTGCTGACAAAATTCAGTCATATGTTCATCTGTTTATTTGACTGACAATATTTCTGACACATACACAAACAATTAATAGTCCTTAAACTTGACACATTTAAATCCTTGGTTTCACACTTACATAACAAATTTGAAGTGATCAGAGTACTTTAGAGTTAAACTTATGTTTTTCTGCTTGTACAAAAATGATGGATTATGGAATTTTACATAGTTAAAATAATGGAATTGTACTTTCGGTGAAAGTAGTTCACAAACTCCTCAAATGACATATCACAAAATCCCAAAAGTCCCTTTGATCTATTTCTTTGTTGAGAGATAGAGTGAAAACAAACTTGCCATACGTTTTTAGGAATCTCTTAACCAAAATCTCACTTGGAATTCAAGCAGAAAATGAAAAGGTTTGAAATACATTTTAGAAGATAATTACTACCAAGTAATTTATGATACCAAGCAAAACCAAAGAACAAAATTCCACTGTTCAGAACCTAGTAAATGGAAACCAAGATGTCTGCATGCCTGATATTATGTTACAATTAATTGAATAATAACAGAAAGTATACATTATAACAACCAAATGCTGGGAGCTATCATAAAGTTTGAAATTATGTCAGTGTATATTCATCACATACACGCCTTTTATTTATTGTCAGTTCAAAGAGATGTTGATAATCTATAAAAATAGCTTGAAAAGATGAGATGGAGGGAGAGAGTGAGGATTGTCTAAAAACATGAGAGGAAATATGACGGATGGAGAAATTGCTACACATTACACTTACATAAAGCCTAGTTTTTCAAGTTCAAACTGAAGCTGATTTATTATCTCTGCACTGAGTTAAGAAACTAGTTCAAAACTCTGAAGACAAAGGCATGAGATAATGAAAGAGAGGAGAGAAGCATCAATAGAGATGGTCTGGTTTATTGTATCAATTCGTTAGCTATAATGCTGCATTTAGTTGTCTAAAGAGTATATTCCTTTGGATTATGCCCTTTTGAAAAAAAAAGTAATGCCTCGATGAAAATTTTATTCATCCAAATAATAAATGAACCCTGGAATTTAACTCTTGGTTATGTCTTGAGCATTTTATGCATTTTCCATGTGTATTGTTTTCTACCTTGTCTTACTTAGAATGCCTACTAATCTGACAAAATACCATGACCAAAATAAACTTGGGGAGTGTATAGGAAGTTCTCCTGTTTGTGTGTTGCTTTCATTGGTTAAATAAAGAGACTGCTTTGGCCTTTTGATAGGGCAGCCCTTAAGTGGGTGGAGTAGACAGAACAGAATTCTGGGAAGAAGGAAAGTGTGGCAGACACCATGAATATCTGGCCTGAAAGGGATGTAGGTTAGAATCTTGCCAGTAAGCCACAGTCACATGGTGATACACAGATTTAAGAGAAATGGGTTAATCAAGATGTGAGAGTTGGCCAAGAAGAGTAATTAAATTAATACAATTTCTGTGTGGTTATTTCATGTATAAGCTGCAGAAGGCAGCCCGGTCCCCTCCTACATCAGGAGAGTTGTAAGGTAAAATAGCTAAGTGGAACAGGACACTAAGTTATCACTGAGGAGCCTGTCTCTGAACCCAGAACCAGTGAAAAAAGCACACCCTGGATCTGAAACCTGAACACGGCAAAGCAACATCTTTATCCCTGAACCCAGAACCAAAGAAATATGTTTTGACTCTGAAACCAGTGCCAATGAAGCCCACTTTGACCCAAGAATCAGAGCCAGTGAAAAACAAAGTATGTCCTGGTCCTAAGACTAGAGTCAAAAGGCTAAAAATGACCAGTGAAAGAAACACAGTTTAGCCATAGCATCAGAGCCATCTCTGCCCCTGTCCATCTAAACTATCCAATCACTGGACAGGGAAAACTAATCAATGCCTCTCTATCTTTGCAGCTCCACAGCTACAAGACTTTCCCCTACAGGAGTGTCTTAGTTACTGGGCTGTGCAGCAACACCATGACCAAGGCATGCTCATAAATTAAGGTGTTTAATGTGGGGCTTGCTTGCAATTTTAGGAGGTTATTCCATGATCATAATGGCGAGAAGCAGACAGTTATGGCACTGAAGCTGTAGCTGAGACCTTTTTTATCCTTATTCCTAGACAACAGAAAGGAGAGAGACAGAGACAGAGAGAGAGAGAGAGAGAGAGAGAGAGAGAGAGAGAGAGAGAGAGAGAGAGAGAGAAAGAGAGAGAGAGATTGGTCCTGATGTGGTCTTTTAAAACCTGAAAGCCTGCCTCCAGTGACATAGCTTCTCCATCAAAGTCGTATCCAAAGTTGTATCTACTACCACAAGGGCAAGGGTATACCTCCTAATAATTCCCAAATAGTTCTACTAACTGTGATCAAACACACAAGCCTACAAGGGCCATTCTCATTCAAATCACTATGGAAACAGGATTTCTTTCAGGTTGCAACTCTCAAGTCATACTCCACTGAGGGAAGTCAATGCAAGAACTTAAAGTGAAACTTGGAAGCACAGGCTGAAACAGAAACCACAGAGTTATTATGCTAACTGGCTTGATCCTGCTTGCTGTTTATTCATGTCTGTACTATCTGTCCAGGTTTTCAGCACCCATAGAGGGCGGGATCAGTTGTTAAACAAGAAACTTCCATATTGGCTTGCCCAGAGGCCAATTGGATTGAGTTATTTTCTCAATTGATGTACTGCTTAAACTACTCTAAATTCTGTCAAGTTGACAAAAATACTAATCAATAGGTAAACATATTATAGTTATCATCATTCCCAATCATGATGAATTGAAAATTTACCTTATTATAAATAGTAAACTCAACAGGATTGAGCAATAAATACATATCCCTTTTTCCATATATTTTAACATTTTTTAAGCATTTGAGTAGCATTAAAATGTAAAGAAAAGTGTCCATGGCTAAATAAAAGTTTTTTTTTTTAATCTTGGCACAGGGTAGGTCATACACATCATTTCAGTATACAAGTATGAGTACCACAGGTGTGAATATTACCTCTTTCCTTTAGCCTTGAAACTCAAAGCATTTACACATACATTAAATTTACCTTGTGGATAAAATCAGTACAGTTTAATTTTAGAACTGGCAAAGGAAGTACTAGTCAAATTGGTCAGTCTTGAAAAACACTGGCTGCTTTTGCAGATGACCTGGGTTCAATTTCTAGAACATATTTAGTGACTCACAACTTCAGTTCAGAAAATCAAAACTCTCTTTTGACCTCTACTCATTAGGCATGGATTCAAAACACAAGCGGATATTCAGGTAAAACAGTCATATACATAAAATATAAAAAGATAATTCAGGAATGATTATAACTTTTGCTAGCTACCTTCTTTCCAGCCGTACTCACCTCTTCACAGACACATGAACACACACACATCAATCAAATTAATCTTTTCTTAATAAGATAGACTATATTATATAGAGATGATGTATAATATTTAATATCTATTGTAATTTCTATTTTGTTGTAGTTTATAATATAATATGAAGCTTTACTATCTATTATATATTATAAATTCTTTATTTTCCTCATGTCTCAGAGTGTTTTGATCAAAAAAAATTTATGCATTATAGAAAACTTTATAATACATTTCTATTGCTTCTCAAAAATGACTTGATCAACCAAAGAAGCACAGACCTAGAGGATTTTAGAAAAATCTAGAGTCAATATGGAAAAGCCACAAATAATACTAGTTCTAATTTCTTACTTCTTATTAAAATTCAATCTTAAGGTTAAAAAAAAAAGAACAGAGAGCAATCAACTTGATACTTCCACATTTCTGGCTTTAGAGGATTAGGGAGAGAATGTGGTGTCCAGGACTGTACTGGCTGTATCAAAGATCTAGGAGGGTAAAAACTGTGGTCAATTGTTTTAATAAAAAAAATATATAATCGATGTGCTGTTGCCTGAAAGCATCAAGTACCTGAGAACAAAGAGTAGGAGAGGAAGAAATCATAGGGTAACATCAGCAAAATGGGATAAATGGGTCACAAAGAGTATGATAGACCAGAAATCTCACACAAGATATTAACATTAGGAATCTTTCTAGAAGCTTGTGATTGTGGATCTTCATATAGTAATTATTGAGTGATGATCTAAATGTCACTTTAAGGAAGAAATGAATCTGAATGTCAGACAGGGTGGTGCTTAATTTGCTGTGATTTATTGTTGAGGTGACAAAAACAGGATTTTGTCCTATTTCATAAAGAACTTTAACTGATAAAGCAAAGTTTGGTCCTTGTCAGGTAATTTCTGTATATCAATGTACTTCTTGGTATAGACACATTAAAGGAAAAAACTTTATCATCTCAATAGACCCCAAGGTGTTCTCTTTTATTTTTAATTTGATGCTCACCATGACTAAAACAATTCAAGTTCTTACAAAACATTTATTAAAGTTAAATTTCTAACACCAATAAAAGATATCCAAGAAAGACAAATAGAAAATATCCAACTTAATGAAATACTTGAAGTCTTGCCCTAAGAGTTCTTCACAAATCAACAGTTTCAATAAAGTCTGTTCTAACAAACTTTACCGAATTTCAAGGAAATATAATAAGAAGAGTAAGAGAATATGACCCATGAATATAAGGTTTAGAAAATGAAAATGATTTCTCTTTCTCTTTTCTCTGTCTCTATATTTCAGGTAGATTAACTTAACATTTAAAGCTGCTAGAAGTTTTAACTGGTAGGGGAGAACTTAGGCCCCTCTATTGTGGTTCAGATCAACAGAATTCACTGGGATCTTCTCTCCATATCTATGACAACATCTGAGCTGGGTGCCAAATATAGTGTCAGCATTAAAAGTGATGTCATTTACAAATTCAGAAATTCATAATGTACAGAGGCTAAAAGGTGTTAGTGACTACTTTTAGAGTCACAGATTTTCCTAATATGTATCCACTGGATACAAGTTGAATTCTACCTTCCATTATATTTACCAAATTTAAAATTAGACCACACCTCACTACTTAGCTATTTCTTACAAACAGACTCAGGGGATTCATTGCTTCATTATACTTTTAGGCTCAAATGGATAATCACAATCCAGTGATCAGAGAGATGGTCTTCCTTAAACTAAGTAGGCTATAAATAAAACCAAAAGTCAAGAATGCAGGAAACAAACAAGTTGAGAAGAGGGGATGATAGGAGTTAGAAGGAGATACGAGAGGGTATAGGCATAATCAGAATACATTACACACATGTATGAAATTGCCAAAAAATAAAAAGTAAAAATAAGAATGTAGGTTGTTCATGGATACTCAAGTTGCTATATTTCTCATTTAAAATCAGCTAGCAGTTGCTAGACGCAGTGGGCTGCATCTGGAGTTTTAGTTACTGGAGAGGCTGAAGCCAGAAGATCTTTTGGACCCAGAAGTTCTATGTACACAATAGACTTCATCTTCATCTTCAACAATACTATGAAAACAATCAACGAAGGTTAATGAATGCTAATTCAGTTCTTTATCTTGATTTTCAAAAATTATATTAGCTCTAATATGACTTTTATAGCAAGTTCATACTGCATCAAGTGTCTTTGCCTACTGAACCTTGACATCTTTATGTTTTTTAATACTTCATATGTTTTGTTTGTCTTTTAGTTGTCAATATATAACACCTAAATCAGAATTCCAGAAAATATGTTTTTCATGGAAAAGACCATGAATGAATGAAATAATGATAGATGTTATTGTATTCTTTATTGCAGTTTGCTGAAAAATAGCTTCTAATAGAATCACCTTTACTTCTGGAACTTGAGAAGTAGAGACAGGAAGATCACTCATGAGTTCTTAGCTACACTATATATTTCTTTCTGTGGGTACAAAGTGAATTCATAGAAAAATTATTAATGAACAAATAGTTCCTGCAAATGTAAAATCAACTGCAACACTTTTCAAGCAAAAGTAAATACTAGTGCTGAAATTAGACATACGGTAACACTAATTATAATTATTTTACAATATAAACACTAACTGTAATAGATTATAATTAGAACAAAGCATATTGAAGTATAATTAGCCATTTACGTCTAACACCTAAGAGTCTACAACTTCTAAAGCAAATTTGAATAACAAATACATTTTTCTGAGTACAGAGTAATAAAAAGAAAATATCGGTAAGGTAATAAAAGAAACAAAGTTCAATAGATACAAAATTAAAATGCTAAGGCACAGTTTAGTACTTCAATAATGAATAGATTCTTCACAATAAGGCATATATAAGCAGAGTATGAATGCTGAAAATCATTTAAAAGGTAGTCTATGTTATGCTTTCTTTTGCTATTCAAATGCATAATGAAAAAATGAAGTAGAGGAGGAGAGGGAAATAATAAATCAAATATGACATGAAGAGAAGAAAAGACAAGAGAAGAGAACAGAAGACGAGAGGAGAGAAGAGAAGAGAAGAGAAGAGAAGAGAAGAGAAGAGAAGAGAAGAGAAGAGAAGAGAAGAGAAGAGAAGAGAAGAGAAAAGGGAGAAGATAAAACTAGACATGAGAATAGACATTAAACCTCTTCCTCTGATGGCAGTCAATATGCATGTTTTATCTTTACTCTTAGGCAGATGGAGGATAAAAGGTCTGAGTAATTCAATAATTAAAGGTAAATAATTCATGAAGTTCATGTGCCTTACCATGCTAAATGCCTGTATTCTTGTACAACCAATCCTAAAAAACAATTGCTTATGCCCATGTTCCCAGACAACAGCAGTAATTTTTACTGCAGTGCCACCATGTTTCAGGTTTCTAGATTCTTTATTGTTGACAGCTATGAAGGAAAGAAATGTCCCTAGGAAAATACACACAGGGCCATGAGAACAGGGAAGAAACCACAGCAAGGGGAAGCTGCTTCAAATGGCTTAGCAATGTGACCCATGCCAAGTAACTGTATCTCAGTTTTTTAAATCTAAAATGAATTGTTGGTTGTCATGAATCTGTGAGACTGAGAAAAAAATAGTTTATTTGTAGTTGTTTGTCATCTGCGACATTGACAGTTGAGTGTGTGGTGGGTGACTCAGATGCATTAAAGTTCTCTAAGGAAAGAATAAGAGGTGTACATGTGAGAATTTACCAAAAACAAACAAATTTTAGCCATGGAATGTAAAGATGTCTCAGTGGTTATGGTTTTAGTGAAGCATGAAAATTAAAGTTTATATACCAGCAGTCATATAAGAGCCAGACAGTCCCTCACAATTATAAACCTAGCATTGATATAGTTGGAGAGAGACTTGCTGAAAGTTCCTGGATTTCACTATGCTCCATGAACAAAAAGAGATTCTGACTCAAAGGAACAAGGAAAGAGGGAACCCAGTACTTCCTTAGATCTCCCCCAAATAAGCATACACCAGTGCATACACATATATGTATATGACATTAAACACACACATACACATCAAACACAGATACACACATTCACATGTACATTAACACATATCAAAATAATTTTTAAAAGGATTATTTGCAATTCCAATCAAATTAGGGTTAATATCACTTAAAATAATGACTAGAATACATAGGATCTATGCTTATAACAAGAAACACTTTGTATATGCACACTACATTTTGTGTGAGTAAAGCTCAATATTTGAAATCATCTACAATCACTATCTAAATGGCCAACTGTTTGAAAAATAAATCCACATCCACCACTCTCCCTCCTGAGATGTATGGCCCCCCAATTAAAAATTTCCACAACAGAGTGAAACATTTGTTAAAGTGTTAATGTATATGTTAGTACATTCCATATACTCAGTATCCACTATTGGTGATGTATATCCTATGGTTTGGAAAAACTATATATAATGAAAATCCCTTCTTATACCTCACCTATATCTTGAAGGATGCTTCCCAAGTTTTCTTCTAGCAATTTTACTGTTCCAAATTTCTAGTTAATATAATTGATCCACTTGGAGTTAATATTTGTATGGAGTAATAAAAACAGTGATAACTTCATTCTTCTCTATGGGAGCATCCATTTCTCCAGTGGCCTTTTGCTTTGTTGAATATGCTATACTTTCACCAGCATATGATGTTGGAATCATTGACCAGACGTCTGTAGTTAAATATCTTCATGGTTGAGCTTTCTGTTTTGTTCCATTGGATTAAGTCTCTCTTTTAGTGTCAGTACCATATGATTTTATTAATTTCTCAATATCATATTTTGATATATGCAATGATAATTGCTACAGTATTATTATTTTCTCAGGAAGGTTTGGCTATCCAGTATATAAGTTACTCAGAGCCTGTAAGTGGCCATTCCCTGGCCCTGTGGACCTCCAACCACAAGGTTGTACCCACAGAACACTCTAAGGACCAGTCCTTCCAGAAGCAGGTGACCAAGCTCAACCCTATAGAATAAAAAGTCCAAGCTCAGAAACTGAAATTCTACCAGTGCTGATCCTAGAAACCCCCACACTCTGTTAAGCTCCACACCCCAAGAAGCCCTATAAAATCCCTGTCCTCTGCTCAGGTTTCTGCTGTGTTTTGCCTGAGCAGAGGCGGCCACCCTACTAGGGTTTTCTCTCCCAATAAATCTCTTATGAGAGATCTGTTGTGTAGTGTGACTATGGGATTTTTTGGCTCCCTATAGCCAGAATACCTTTCGCCTTATAAACTAGAACACTTGTATTGAGGAAACCTTCCTCTCTAGATCAGAGCTGTAACACGTACATTTAGAAAATCTTTTTCTCTGGAGTAGAATGATACTCCTTGCAATGGATTATAACATTTTCACAGGATGCTTTTTGGTTACATAATGTGCTGTAGAGGTTTGTTTTTAATTTCTATTAAGAATGTTGTGATAATTTTCATTGTCATTACGTTGAATCACTAAGGTGATTTTAGTTGAGTGGTCATTTAAATAATATTATTTCTAAGACTCAATGAGCCATTATGATGCTAGTGAAACTGAGTATGTCTGTGTAATATATGCCTATCTATATGTGATTTCACACTACAAAACAAGTCTCTCATAAGAGATTTATTGGAAGGTAAACCCTAGTAGGGTGGCTGCCTCTGCTCAGCAAGACATAACAGAGACCTAACCAGAGGACAAGGATTTTATAGGGCTTCTTGGGGTGTGGAAATCAACAGAGTGGGGATTTTCTGAGCTTGGACATTTTATTTTATATGGCTGAGCTTGATATTTAGAGGCCTACCTTCCACAACCTGCACTCCACTTGATCAGCTGAACCCATGCTCTGAGTATTTTAGATTTTAAGAACTGCTCATTCTGTGATTATTTATTGAGCTTTGTAGAGTTTTAAGTATTATATGTTCTCTATCAATACATATTGATCTAAGAAGATACTAATCTATACTAAATCTTGCTATATTAAACTGCACAAAATAGTTTCTCTGAGCCAATGATAATTGCACTGGGATTTGTCTCTACTGCATGAACTGGCTTTTTGGGACCCTAGTTTATTTGGATGCATACCTTTTTAAGCCTGGATGGAGTGGGGAGGACCTTATACTTCCCACAGGGCAGGGTACCCTGCCCCCTCTTAGGACTAAAGGGAGGGGATGGTGAGTGGGAAAGTGGGAGGGAAGTGGAAGGAGGGGGGAAGTGGAAAGTTTGAATGATATTATTTATAAAGTAATAAAACATATTTAAAAAACAAAATAGTTTCTCTAGTTATTTTCATTTGTTCAATGCTTTAAGATGTTCTTACTTTACAAATACAGGCTTTATTAGCCATTCATTTACTAGAAATTCTTGACTTAATTGTTATACAAACACATAGCTGATAAAATATTAGCAGTAAAATAAAAAAGGTTTTGTTATCTTTTTATTAGTCAATTTTGCTTGGATGTCTTTAAATGAGATGTAGTTATATAAGAACTCAGTATAGATTGGTATGGAGTAGACTGTATTTCAAATGTTCTATTAAATGTGTATATATATATATATATATATATATACATATATATAAACACACACACAAACACACACACATATATATATATATATTTATATTTACATTGAAAAATGAAGAGACATTCTGTCATTAATAGAAACAGAGTTTTGGCCTGATGATTGTCATCCTTCTCAGTATTATGTGCCCCGAAGTATTTACAGAAAGTATGGAGGGTACTTTACTACACTGGAATATTTAGGAACTTTTTTAAACAAATTTTAAATATGCTTCAGTTAAAATATTATGATATCATAACCCCTTTCCTTATCCTCCCTCCAATTTTTTCTGTTTGCCCCCAATCTAAAATTGATAGTCCCTTTTTATACACACACATTCACACTCTCACAAATACAAATAAACACAAAGTGCTGAGTCTCTTTTTGTCATTTATGTGTATATGGTCTCAGGACTGACCACTTTGTAATAGATAGTGAATCAGGAAGTTTATCCTTCAAAGAGATTAATCTTCTCTCTCTCAGCAGTCATTAGGTGTGTTCAGGAATTTCTTAACTAGAAATACAATATTTTCAAGGAAGAGAAAAAAAATTAAACCTACAATGATATCAAATCGCAGCTGCTCCAAACTACATCAATTGACATGTACCAGTAGACGGTATGAATCAAGGACTCAGACACTGGGTGTTTTTACAAAAGCATTAATTGTGACAGGGTACTCAGTGGGAATCTATTCCTTACTACTTTTTGCCATAATAAATTAAATTATTCCATAACAGCCATGAAAAGTTATGTTTTTCTTTTACAAAAATGTTCATAATAAAATGTGACCAGTTGGCAAATTTTAAAAAAAAAGTTACAAATCAAATTCTAACAGATTCTGTGAATTTGACCTTTTTTCCTCACTCCTCCACTACCTAAAACTGGTAAAACACACTCAATATTTGTAGTAAACTTTAACAAGACCACATATTAAAAATGTAATTTTCCCAACCTCCTAAAGAGACCACTTGTTTTAATCTGTAAATCAATAGTGTCCTACTTTTCACTGCTAGTCAACTTTTTCTAAGAAAAATTATTTCCCAATCCAAATGTTTGACATTGTATTTAAGGTTTCCTTCATCAACTTTATTTCTATGTACTATTGCTGTGAAAATTAGAAGTATAAACCATTGCGTCTGAGTACAGAGGTAACGTAGTGTTGTGCTATAAAGGGTTCTATTGTCTTTTCCTTTAAAAGTTCTGCCCTAGATATGGTGACACAGCTTAGTGTGTGACCGCACTTGCACTGGAACCTGGACACCTGAGTTTAATACCTGGAACCCATAGAAAAGTGAATGGAGCTGGGCAGTGGTGGTGCACTTCTTTAAACCCAGAACTCAGGAGACAGAGGCAGGCAGATCTCTGTGAGTTTGAGGCCAGCCTTGACTAAAAGAGCTAGTCCCAGGAGAGGCTTCAAAGCTACAGAGAAACAATGTCTACAGAAAAAAGTGAGTGGAAAGACAAATCTTCCACAGTGTTGTCTCTGACCTCCATATATTATACATGGAGTTCTTTCTCCTAGTCACAAACTCAGTAATAAAGAAATAATTGTTGCTTGATGGTGGTGCTGTACACTTTTAATTACAGCTCTTAGAAGATGGAGGTAGGCGGATTTCTGTGAGTTCTAGGCCAGTCTGGAATACAGAACTAGTTCTAGAACATCCAGAAATACACACAAAAAAACTGTTTCTCACAAACAAACAAACAAAAAACAGTGAAAGAATCATGCATACCAAATGGTACATGGTTTATGAGAACAAACTCCAGTTGTTCAATCAAAAATAAAATTGATTTTGGATACTTCAGAATTTATTTATTTAAAAAAATCTGATGAGTGTATATTTCATTCTACAGAAATGACTAATAATGTAAAGATACATAAAGCAAAGAATTGTACTTTAAAAGAATAACAGGAGGAAAGAAGAAAAGTAAATGAGAAAAATCCAAATTCATGTGATTGTAATTGATGTGATTTTAAATACATCGGGTACAAGTTCAAAAGAAAACATAGGAAATTAGTTAAACCGGAAATGGAAAGATAAATAAAATATCAACTTAGAAGGAAAGAATAGAACACACAGTGACTTCATTATGTTTCTTATTGCTGTGATAAAATACTTTCACAAAAGTAACTCGAAGGACGGAAGGCTAAGTTCTCTTTCATACTTTGAGGTCATAATCCACATTGCTTTTGTAGTCAAGACAGAGACAAAGAGAATAAGAAACACAGAAGCTCATCTGGCAACATTCTTTTTAATTTTAGTTCATGAGTCTTGGTTGTGGTGGTGTAAAACCATGTAATTATACTGTCCACTGTTGTGAAGGGTCTTCTCACCTCAGAGTCATCAACATTACATACCTGACAGGTAGGCCAGAGGCTAAATAATCTGTCACCTCTGTAACTGGATGCTTATCTTCTATCTGATTCCAGATTATGTTAAGCCTACACTTAACCTAGTGATCTGAGCTTATAACAATTTAGAGCTACAAGCATTTTAGTTCTACTGGGAAGTGATGTATAAGAGGATCAAGACTCACTAAAGAAGTCAGAGTATTTTCCAGTAGTCCTTCATTTCTCAGAATGAATATCCTTTTTCAAAAGCTCTAACCTTTTAAACTGTGTTTGCCTTATATTGTACTCCTGTATCACTTTAATCAAAACAGAATGACTCCATTAGTTTCTTTGGGACTATAGACGCTATGAATACAAGGGTACATAATCCCAGTATGTCTATAGACTATGGTAAAGGTTCAAATATCTTTCTTAAGTGTGTTAAGAGAATACAGAATGGAATATGGCAGAAAGATCTAAGAAGGTAAGTTCAGAAAAAAAGAATATATACAAACACTTTCCTTGTAAGAAGAAAGATTTTTATAGAGAAGCTTTCTAAGATGACAGAGGACAATAATCTAAAATTTTGACTAACAATAATCAAAATTACTTTCTGAAAAAATCACTACCTGTTAGGAAGACATACAATGGAGAAAGGAAGCAGAAAAATTAGGAAATGAAATTCACACATTATTAAGAATCTAAATATCAACGTAAAGAAACAAAACAGAATCAGACAAAAACAAAACAATGAATTGTTGACATACCAGCTTCCATGGAATCGAATGTCTGCTGTCCACCATTATCATTCTGGAAATCATTGGACCTGTAAGCATAGAGGATGACAATTAGATATTCTCATTTGAAATAATGAAATAATTGATGACATCTATTAGGATTTTACTTTCTTGAAACTCATAACAGGTTTAAATTATTTTTTGATTTACTTTTATTATTTATTTGTGTGTCACATGTTATGGAGGCCAAATGGATGGGATCCCCTTGATGCTGGAGACCAAGATGTTTGTGAGCTGCCTACTGTTGGTGCTGAATCTGAACTAGGATCCTCCTAATAGAGCAGCTAATTCTCTTAATCATCTCTATCTAAAATTATCTGTTTTTAATCTCTTCAATTGTAAAATAGTTTTGTAGTTCATCTTTAAGAAACTCAGACAATGAAAGGAAAAATAACATACACAACTGTTTTTAGCCAGAGAACAATTTTGCAAAGTATCTGCCAAATACTAAGTTGGCTTATGTATGCCTCTCATACATTTTTGTAAGCAGTTTTTCAATGATCAAATAGAAAATTTTCACACTGCCTTCCCTAGTATTAGAGGGAAAGCTTCATTTAAAAAATGTCATTCAGTCAAAGCAATGATGATATTTATTTTATTCATTAATGGGCAATTTGGTCAGATATTGGCGAGGGAAGCAGCTCTTGGTTCCACCTGGCAAAGGTTACCATGGCTCAAAGCTGCAATTATCTGGAGCCTTGCTGATTCTCATGTCAGGCCACAATGAGTCCTTGGCAGAAATTGATGGCTCAAACAAGGGCCTTTCCCCATGTGTTCCTGGACTCATATTAGAGAAGGACTTAGTTCTCAGTTTAGTTCTCAGGGTCCACATCCACAAAAGAGACAAGACCAAGAAACAAACTGAAAAAGAAAGAGTAAGAGAGAGAAAGGTAAAAACAAACAACAATAATAGAAAACAACCTGCTGTGTTTATGTGGCCTGGCCTCAGAAATTATTATAGCTGAACTGTTCTTCAAATTAGAATGTATCATTTTAACTCTGTTTCCCATGTCTAATCTCCAGTCTTATTCCCAGTTCTGTAGCCAAATACATGTGGCAGTCTTTTTTGGCCCCCTCCCATGTTTTGACCTCCTGTGGAACTCAAAGATCTTTCACTTCTAACCACCCTCTTCCATTTAGTTCCTTTGTCCCATCACCAACTTCAGGAAGCACTCCCTGCTAACACAATTCCACTCCTACAGAAACAACTAGGAGACTGAGTGGGTATCCACACCTGTCCTTCTACTCCTTCAGATTTAGTCTCTCCCAGCCTTATACCCAGCTCTGAGGTAGAAAGCCCTTTAGAGTCCTTCTTTCCTCTTTGATAGAACCCCAAAGGATCACAAATATCTCTTCCTCCCACCTTTTTTCTCCCAACTAATTCTATTACCCAAGCCCCCAATATCAGCCCGTAGGAGCACACCAGCTGAGTAAGTCAAGGAAACAGGTACACACACACACACACACAGACACACACACACATACACACACACCCACAATTATCACCAGACAGCAAACTGGCACCATACTCTCCTAAAATCAAGGGAGGAAGCAGAAACCAAGCAAGGAATCATTCACCGAACAGAAATAAAACCAGGTACTATAACCCATAATATAATCATCCCACTCCCAGATCCCTATAGTCAGCTTAAAAACACAATAACAGCCAGAACAATGTGTCTCCACTAGAGCCCATCACCCTTACCAGAGCAGGAACTGAACTGAATATTTCAACACAGCTAACGCTTGAGAAACGAACATAAAATGGCTTGTAGGATGATGCTAGAGGCCCGTAAAGAGGAAATGAATAATTTTCTTAAAGAAATCCAAGAGAACTCGAGCAAACTGTGGAAGGAAATAAATCAATTTCTTCAAGACATGAAGTAGAATTGAAGGAAGTGGAACGAATGAAGAAAACTTGAACTGAGAGTATCTTGAAATGCAAAATAGACACACGCTTCACCAAAAAAAAAAAGAGTAGAGTGAAGAAAGAAGTGCTGGCACTGAAGATATTATTTTTAAAATTGGATACATAGGTCAAAGGGGATGTTAAATATAAAAGAAAAAAATGTTCTAACACAAAACTCCAGAAAATCTGGGACACTGTGAAAAAACAAATCTAAGAATAATAGTATTATGAGGAGAAAATTTCCAACTCAAAGGCCCAGAAAATATCACCAGCAAAATCATAAAAGAAATTTTTCCTAACATAAAGAAGGAGATGTCTATAGGGTACAAGAAGCATAAAGAATACCAAATACATTAGACCAGAAAAGAATATCCTCTTAACACATATTAATCAGAACACTAAATATACAGGACAAAGAAAGAATATTTCAAGTGCAAGAGGAAAAGACCAAGTAACATATAAATGTATACCTATTGGAATTAAACCTGACAGCTTACTGGAGACTCTAAAAGCCAGAAGGTCATAGACAGACATGTTATATACTCTAAGAAACCACAATTGCCAACCTATACTACTATACTTAGGGAAATGTTCAATCACCATAGATGGTGAAAATAAGATGTTCCATGAACAAAGCAAATTTACTAAATATTTATCTGCATATCCAGCATTACAGAAGTGGCAAAAGAAGAACTCCAAAATAAGGAGATTAAATATAACCATACATACATAGGAAATTGATTATTGAAGATTATCAAAGCAAAGGAATTGCAATACACAAACACACATATGCACACACACACACACACACAAACTACCACCACTACCAAAACAACAAAACTCATTGGTCATTGATAGCTCTCAATATATGTTAATTCAACACAGAATGGATGTGAAAACAGGACCCATTCTTTTACTGCATCCAGGAAACACACCTCAACATCAAAGATAGACATCACCTTCATTTAAAGTCTGGAGAAAGGATATCCCAAGGAGATGAACCTAAGAAACAAACTGGTATAGCCATTTTAGTAACTAAAAAAAAATAAACTTGAAGCCAAAACTAATCAGAAGATAGGAAAAGACACTACATAGTCAACAAAGAAAAATGGTCTACCAAGATGACATTTAAATTATTAACATCTATGTCCCAAACCCAAGGGCACCGAGTTTGTAGAGGAAATACTACTATAGCTTAAATAACACATTGACCTTTAAACACTGATAGTGGGAAACTTCAGTTGCCCACTCTTTGTCTAGATATGTCATTTAGACAAAAATAAAGCCAAGAAATACTGGAACTAACACATATTATAAGCTAAATATACTTCACAGATATTTCTAGAACATTTCACACAAAGGGATGTATACTCTTACCTGCACTTCATGGACTTTCTCCAAAATTGATCACATACTCAGACACATAACAAGTTACAACAGAAACAAGAAATTGAAATAATCCCCTGCATCCATCAGCCCACCATGGACTAAGCTGAATATCAATTTCAGAAATAGCAAAAAGCTTTAAAACTCATGGAAACAGAAAAAAATATTCTATTGAATGAAAAATTGGTCAAAACTTAAATAAGTAAATTAAAGACATTATAGAATAGAATGAAAACAAATATATGTTATACAAACACTTATGGAACAAAATGAGAGAAGTTCTAAAAAGTAAGATCATAGCAAAAAGTGTCTACTTGAGTAAACAGGACAGATCTCATTCTAGCAACTTAATAACATACCAGAAAGCTTAACAGAAAAGCACAAACAAACAAAAAATATACAAGTAAAAAATATTTTAAGAAACAATCAAACTCAGGACTTAAAAATCAATAAAATATAAACAAAAGAACAATACAAACAATTCATAAAACAAAGAGTTGGCTTTTTGAGACAATCAAAAAGATGATCAAAAACTCCAAATGAGCTAAAAGACCGAAAAAATATACAAATTAATAAGATCAGAATCCACAAGGAGAACATAACAACAGATACAGAAATCAAGAGAGTCATAAGGGCATACTTTAAAAGTTTGTACTCCATTAAATTGGAAAATCTAAAATAAATGGAAATTTTCTCTGGATAAATACCACTTACCAAAGTTAAGCCAAGATTACATAAGCAATTTAAGCAGGCCTATCACCCCTCCTAAAATCAAAACAGTCATTTAAAGTCTCCCACCAAAAAGCACCCAGGGTCAGATGGTTCTTTTTAAAAATTTTAACAGACTTTCAAAGAAGAATTAAAGTCAATGCTCCTCAAATTACTCCACATAAAAGAAACAGAAAAAACATTGCTCAAATCATTTTATAAGGACAGTTACCCTGATACCCAAATTACAAAAAGTTCTAAAAAAGACAGAAAATTACAAATCAATTTCCTTTATGAACACAATGTAAAACTGTGCAATAAAACACACCAAAATGATTATTCAGCATGATCAAGTAGGCTTCATCCCAGTGATACAGGGACATTTCAATATAAGAAATGTTTTCAATGAAATCCACCTGATTAACGCACTGAAAGAAAAACAACCACATAATCATCTCTTCAGATGCACAACAGGCCTTTGACAACACCACCCCTTCATGATAAAAGCCCCAGAGAGATTAGGCATACAAAATGCATACCTAACTATAATGAAGGCCATTTACCACAAGTCCAAAGTGAGTATCAACTTAAGTGAAAAGAACTACAAAGCAATTCAACTTAAATTAGGAACAAGACAAGGTGCTCCACTCTCTTCTTGTCTATCCAAAATAGCACTGAAGTCTTAGCTATAGCAATAAACTTAAGGAGATCAATGAGATTCAAATAAGAATGGAAGAACTTAAGGTATCTTTATTTGCAGATGATATGATAGTATGCATAGGTGATACTTAAAAATCCTTGAGGGAAAACCTAAAATTGATAAACAATTTTAGCAAAGTAGTTGACTAAAAAAATTAACTCACAAAACTCAGTATTATTCTTACACACAAATGACAAATAGACTAAGGAAAAAAATCGTGGAAACAACACTTTTTACAATAGCCTCATATAATATAAAATATCTTGATGTAATTTTAATCAAGCAAGTGTAAGACTAGGATGACATAAACTTCAAGTCTTTGAAGAATATATCAGAAGATGAATGATTTTCCACACTCATGGCTGAGTAAGAATTAACATAGTAAAGCTGGCCATGCTATCAAAAGAAATCCCTATCAAGAATTTCCCCCCAATTCTTGACAGGTATAGAAAGGAAAATTCTCAGTTTCTTGTGGAAACACACACAGATACAAAACAAAAACAAAAAATAAAACAAAACAAGATTGCAAAAAAAAAAACTTCAACAGTAAAAGAACTGTGGAAGTTCTCGCCATTTCTGAACTCAAGCTTTGCAACCAAACTATAGTGATAAAGGCAACCGGGAATTGGCATAAAACAGATTGATGAGTTAATCAAATTGAAGACACAGGCATAAATCCACACACCCATAGAAACATAATTTTTGATTTAAAAAAAAAGCCAGAAACAAAATAGCATCATGAACAAATGGTGCTAGGCCAACTGAATGACTCTGTGTAAAATAGATCTATAATGTAAATAAATCTATACTTATCACCCTGCACAAAAATCTACCCCAAATGGATCAATGTTCACACAGAACCAGGTACACTAAACCAAAAGATGAGACAACGGGGACTAAACATGGAATCATTGACACGGATGACTTCCTGAGCTTAACACCAATAGCACAGGTGCCATGATCAACAGTTAACAATGGGATCTGATGACAATGAAAATCTTCTGCATGGCAAAGGACACCATCATTTGGACAAGGTGGCTATCTACAGAACTGTAAATTTTCTTTACCAGCTTCATATTAGATAGAGAGTTAATATTCAAAATATGTTTAAAAGTTAAAAAAAGTAACTGATTTCAAAAACCAAAGTTAGACAATTAAAAAAAAGCAGGATACAGATCTCAACAGAGAATTCTCAATAAAGTAAACACAAATGGCTAGAAATGACTTAAAATTATTCAACATCCTTGGCAAACTGGTACTGTTGAGGAGGATTCACAGTGAGTAAGTGGAAATGGATATAAAGTTGATTTGGAGTGAGAGAATGAAGCACAAGAAATCATAGTAGTAAAGTTGACAGGTAAAAATGACAAAGAAAAGCAAACTAAGAAATAATGTGTATTTATGATGAAATGCTAAAGTATACCAGTTTGGGGGAGATTTACATGTGTTCACGAATGTCTTCCCATTGGTGGTTGAATGTTTTCGGTGTATTCTGCAGTGGGATCAACTTTCATGTCTATCTCATTCATTTCCCTAATCATATGATCTGCCCATCATAAGCTAGCTTGATTACACTGTGAAAGCTTTCATTTAAAATATTAATAAAATATGGTTCAGTGCGTATGTAGACTTTATGTATTTTTGGCAGAGAGACTGTTACTCTCTAGAGAATATTTGAAGTAAATATACTTAGAGTTATCTAATATAACATCCGCAAGTAAAATGTAAGATAGAAAGGGTCAAGATAAATTCAGTATTTTCTAGCTAGTAAAATAATGTGGAAGATTTCAATTAACCTCTATAAAATCATGATCTAGGTGAAGGGGGCAGCCAGGTAGTGTTTGATTGAAATAAATGTGTATCATATTGCTACTACTGTTATTGTTACTACTATGTTATGTCAAGCTGCTGCAACAATTTCAACTAAAATGTGAGTAATTCAGCTCACGAAAAATACTGTTACCTGTTGAATGTTTTTACTAATAGCATCATCATTATTTTGTAAAATGCTTCAATAACTGATGTTTAGGATATTACAGATGTGAGAGGGTTAGTAAGATTTTAATTAACAAGTTCTTATTATGACAATTAGATAAGTATGACTATCTTTAGAAAGCTTAAAAATATCTATTCCACTTACTCTGTCTTTTAGAATATTACCTTTGTGTACATGAGCTATAACAAAAACTTAACTAAAGTTTGAGCAAATTCATAGTAAACAAACTTACTATTTTCTTTATAATACATGTGTAGTATGAAAAGATATCAAGATTCTGAATCTTTACTGTTGATATAAAATATATTTGCTTTAGTTAGAGATAAATGTTGTGTGTAAAATGGGTTAATATCATTAAATATATGTTTTTATTTGTTTGTTTTTTGATTTTTTTGTTTTGTTAATTTTTATTTATTCATTTATTTATTTTTATTTATTTATTAAAGATTTCTGCCTCCTCCCTGCCACCGCTTCCCATTTCCCTCCCCCTCCCCCCGATCAAGTCCCCCTCCCTCATCAGACCAAAGAGCAATCAGGGTTCCCTGCCCTGTGGGAAGTCCAAGGACCACCCACCTCCATCCACATCTAGTAAGGTGAACATCCAAACTGCCTAGGCTCCCACAAAGCCAGTACGTGCAGTAGGATCAAAAACCCATTGCCATTGTTCTTGAGTTCTCAGTAGTCCTCATTGTCTGCTATGTTCAGCGAGTCTGGTTTTATCCCATGTTTTTTCAGACCCAGGCCAGCTGGCCTTTGTGAGTTCCTGATAGAACATTCCCATTGTCTCAGTGTGTGGGTACACCCCTCAAGGTCCTGAGTTCCTTGCTCATGCTCTCTCTCCTTCTACTCCTGATTTGGACCTTGAGATTTCAGTCTGGTGCTTCAATGTGGGTCTCTGTCTCCTTTCATCACCTGATGAAGGTTAATATTCAGGAGGATGCCTATATGTTTTTCTTTGGGTTCTCCTTCTTATTTAGCTTCTCTAGGATCACGAATGGCTAAAATAAAAAAACACCAATGATAGCCTTTGCTGGAGAGGTTGTGGAGAAAGGGGTACACTCATCCATTACTGGTGGGAATGCAAACTTGTGCAACCACTTTGGAAAGCAGTGTGGCAGTTTCTCAGAAAATTTGGGATCAACCTACCCCTGGACCCAGCAATACCACTCTTGGGAATATACCCAAGAGATGCCCTTTCATACAACAAAAGTATATGCTCAACTATGTTCATAGCAGCATTGTTTGTAATAGCCAGAACCTGGAAACAACCTAGATGCCCTTCAATGGAAGAATGGATGAAGAAAGTATGGAATATATACATATTAGAGTACTACTCAGCAGTAAAGAACAATGACTTTTTGAATTTTGCATACAAATGGACGGAAATAGAAAACACTATCCTGAGTGAGGTAAGCCAGACCCAAAAAGAGGAACATGGGATATACTCACTCATATTTGGTTTCTAGCCATAAATAAAGGACATTGAGCCTATAAATATGATTTTTATATTTCAAAATTATTTGTCCCACTTTAAAATGTCAAATTCTAAAATCAGTTTTAGAATAGTATAGTAATTTACTCAGAAAACCTGAATACTAGGTACGGAGACTAATAATAGACAGATGCATCAACTTTTCTGCTATTGCAAGATATCATCATAAGACAGAAAGTGTTATAGACCAAGACTTGTGAAATTTTAAATTTGATAAGATACAGCAAGGAGATTATAAACAAACTGACATGTTTTATACTGGAAAATGAGTCCAAGAAAATGACTTATCTAAAAATTATGGTAAGTCAGTGTTAGAATCATCCTCTAACCCAAACTTCTGTACCATCTCGGCTTCATCTTCTAAGCCAGATGGTAGGTTTTCCATAAGGCAACCCCCCCCCCCAAAAAAAAACTGGCTCACTCTCAACTATTTTACTTGTTTTAGGGAAATTTTAACAAAAAAAAACATTAAAATATGCTCACATTTTCTCTGAAATATTGACTCCCCAAAATTCACCAAAAAGACTCTGACCAAGTTAACCCCTAGTCAGTGGTTTGCCCATATTACTGATAGTTGCATATTTCTAGAGAACCAAAACTCTTATCTTTCAAACTATATCCCTACTGTATGTTATTGATAGTTAAAACATATAGTAATTGAATACTTGGGGCCACAAGTTATTAATCATAAATCAATAAAATATGCCAATATTGTCTTGCTTAGAGAAAAGTATGAAGGCTAAATAGAACCAAAAATTTCTCTGTAAAATTTGAGTAGACACTAAAAGCTACTTCATGTAAACTTGTAAGAGAGAACAAGAATAATCAAACACAAAAGCACAAAATAGAAAGAACTGTGGAAAGGGAAACACCAATATATCATGCTATAATTCTTCTTCTTCTCTCTCTCTCTCTCTCTCTCTCTCTCTCTCTCTCTCTCTCTCTCTCTCTCTCTGCTCACTCTAGAAGAAAAAATTATGTCATATATCCAATATCATTTTCTGTAGATACTATCAATGACTAAGAATGAATTGATAAGCTAGTGATTGCTCATATGCACAAAATCTCAGATTTGAGCTTCAGCACTACGTACATCTGGGCATGTAGAATATGACACATGCATTCATCCCATCACTGAAGAAACAGAGTCATCATGGTTTCAGAAGCTAAAGATTAACCTCTGGTAAGCAGTGACTTTATAGTCAACATGGGCTACATGAGATTCTTCCATCTAATGATAAATACATGAATAGATACCAAATATAGAAAATAAATTATCAATTTATGACAATATATGATGGTGGTGTTAGTGAAAATGTGAATATCTTATATTAACAACTGATTTCGTTGCTGTACTTTTTTTGGTATCTTTTTTTTTTACATTGCATTGGTAATTAAGGGAAAAAGTTACATAGATTTTTCAAATGCAAAATATCAAAGGTGACAGGGAGGTCCCTTAATCATGCCTTCTCCATAAGTTTCTTCTTTGTTACATTAATCACTGCACTATTAATAAGGATTTTTAGTGTAGCTGAGTAGGAGACAAAAATTAAAATACTTTTCTTCAAAAAGGTGATTTTAAAGATGAAAAATAAAATAACCATATAACATTTAGTAACTTCATTTTAGTTTAACATTAAAGGAGACCCCAACCTCGGAAAAAAATTGATATGATTAACTGAAATAGCTCAAGCGTGTTCCTCATCAGACTAAGCTGTGTATAATTTTCCCCGGTTGCTTTTATCTACCTTCAGCTGTGACACTATCTATTTTAAAGTGTTATTTATGGGTTAAATACAGACCTGAGGGCAGAGCTTAGCAGGTAATACGTCCTCAGGTTTTCGTTCTTTTCATTTAGCATTGTTCCTGTAGGATTTCAGTCAGTATTATACCTCCAGACAATGATGCAGTGAAGACCCAAGATTAGCAATTAACAAGTGATCAAATCAATTGTTATTGTCAAATAAAAATTGGAAGATAGCAAATGTGTCTGTGATGCAATCATTATTATTGTTAAGTCGAATGGTCAGGAATGCTTCTCTGGTTCATGACTAAAAGACGCAATGAATAAGAAAGACTCATTCAGTTTTAATGTTGAGTCACAGCGTGGATACATTGACAATGCTGTTTACAGTCCTGAAATTTCTTACTCCACAGTAAGTGAATTAAAGACAAGATCTACTGTCTTTTAGCATATCAATTCTTCAAAGGTCATAGGTACCTGTTGGAACTGATAAGTGACATTCTTTTCGATCTATCACTGTCACTCAACTGCATTAATGTGTATTTAGATGATTATTAGGTGGTGTTATGAACTGATTTTTCTTGTCTGCAGTTGATCTGTAGCACAAACAAATTCATCGGTGATCTGTAATGATAAACACTTACCACTAAATAAGCTGGAGCTAATCCTAACTAACAGTTATACATATTTTTTACTCATATATCACTTAGAATAGTGTCTTAGAACACTGTAAGTGATATGTGTAAATTTAACAAATACCACACACACACACACACACACACGCGCGCACATGTATTTTAATTTCACCAATCTGGTTGGCCTTCGTTACATCCCTTTCATGAAAATCACTATTCCTTAAGAGAAGTTTGGAAAGAAGAAACTAAACAGACAGTGTGTAAAAGAAGAAAGATCAGGCGGAGGTCCAAGTAGACTAACTTGTGAGCCTATGGAGAATACAAGGGATTTAATAAGAATTGCCGTGGGCTGGGGATGCTGCCACAAATTCTTGGAATGTATGTTTCTGAAAGTAATTTGTCTCCATGGATCACATTTACAATAGTTACCTGATCACCAAGAGGCCTTGCCTGGCTTACAACCAGAATAGGCCCTGTTGATCCTTTGCCTGGGGACTTTGGCAGTCTCAAATGCTTCTGTGCTTAGTTGTGGCTGTGTGTAATACATGTGCAGGAAATCACTTCTCTTCCTCTCTCAAAATATATGACTTACTGCAATTAAAAATAAAATACAGTTGTGGAGAAATCCTACAAAATAGCTATTTAGAAAATTGTAATTTTGTTTAATAATTGCAGAAAAAAAACATATTAACAAATACAACATTTTTATGAATTAACCTATCACTGGATAATGTTGTTTCTTATCCAATCAATCTAGGTCCTAATTGTAGTCACAATACCTATGGGGATTCATGCAGAATTTGTCCAGCTAATTCTAAAACTGAGGTGAACTTAAGCATATCAAATTATTCTCGAGATAAAAGATCTGTAAATATGGTCAGATATATTGCTCATTAAAAACTGAAATTATTAGAGAAGTCTTTATCCATATGCACATGTAGTGACACATTGCAAGTATACAAATACATTGGAAAATATTGACTACTTTTAAATTTTTAACATAAAGTGTTCATGTGACTGTGAAATTCTACTTTGAAGTATTTATATTAGAAATACAAACACATTTCCATGAGTAAATGTGCATAGAAATGTTATTCATAAAGCTATCGTGTTTTGCATATGGCTGGAAAATGATCCCCAAGGGCTGAGACAAAGTAATTATATAGCTGATCATGGGGCCCAGGGATGGGATTAATATACTTTTTGAGTGACATTTTTTAGATACCGAAAGAGTTGAGTTGCTGCAAGAAAGGAAACCTTCCCCCTCCCTTGTATTACCTCGCTGTCATTCTGTCATTCTGATTCTCTCTCTCTCTCTGTGTGTGTGTGTGTGTGTGTGTGTGACACACACACACGCACACACATATACAACCTGGGTAAATTTGTGTTGCTTGAATTGTATTCAATTTCAAGGCTCAGAACTCTGCACTGTACAACCATGAAGGGGCTTATCCCTGGGAGAGGCTAATTCTTTCTACCAACATCCTTTAGTTTCCTGTAGTTCTTTGTCTAGCACTGGTATCTTGTTAAATTTCCTCATTTCTATGTTAATATGCTCTTTGATATTGCCATTGTTCCTCTCATTTTTATATAGCCTGCTGGGAGATGACCTTTCTGTATGCTGTGAATATGCATTGCTCCCATTGGTTAATAATAAAGGCTGTTTGGCCTGTGCCAAGACAGGATGAGGTTACGTGGAACAATCAAACTGAGAAGTCAGATGAAGAGGGGATGAGTCAAAGGAGATGGCAGCCAACTGCCAGAGGAACAAGATGTATTAGAGCACAGATAAATCCATGAGACACATGGCAAAACTTAGATTAACAGAAACGGGTTAATTTAAAATAACTAGATACTAAAAAGCCCAAGATGTTTGGCCAAGCATGTTGTAATTAATATTAAGCCATTGAGTAATTATTTAAAAGTGATTTGGGACAGGGGGTAGGACAGAAAAACTTTTATTTATAATAGTCATTTCTAGAAAGGGTGTTTCACAGCAGTTTCTGATGTTCTGCCTCTTACAATCGTTCTCACCTCTCTTCATGGTATTTCTTGAGTCATTGATTCAGGGGCTGTGGTTTTAAATGTGTCTGTAGGGGTTGGAGTCTCCATGATCTGTGTTATGTCCATTTATGGCTTTCTTTGAAGATCTCCATTTTCTGTAAAGAAAGGCTTCAAGTCACATAGTGAAATCATAAACCTTAAGAAGAAACTTCCTACCTCTCCTTCACTAGAGCAGTGCAATTCCCAACTATATTCTAAATAGTAGGCTTACACGCATACTTTAGTGAAACTACTACAATATCTAAAAAACGGTAATATTCACATATCAAGTCCATTCATGCAAGGAAATATTATGAATGAAATGAATAAAGTTCTGCTACATGCTAAAACTAGGATCAAATTCCAATGCACTGTCCTATGTAAAAGAAGACTGTCACAAAAGGCTGCACATTATGGATCTATTCATGTGAAATACAGAGATTAGAGAAAGCTGATTTCTGATTTATTATGTAAGGAACAAGAGTTAACGGGAAGCAGAAGTGTTAGGAAGTTATCACAAAAGATTATATGATTCTGTTATGATAGATGATGGTGTTATAAACATAGTACTGTTATAATTTTTAGTAATCAGATATTTTATTTGATCTTTGATAATTTCATATAATATGTTCGGATCAAATTAAATACACTAACCCAACTCCTCTCAGATCCAAGCCCTCTACACGGTTCATCCAATTCTCTGTCTTCCTTTACACTTTTTCTGTTATTTAAACCCATAGCACCCAATTTGTGCTACTTCTGTAGTCTAGGTTGCTTGATCTTCCACTGTTGACTTACCAGAGACTACACATTTGAAGAAACTTGAGTCTCTCTTAGCATCACTACCAATTGCCAACAGATCCTATGTTGGGCATGGAAATTAGTGGCTACCTCACGTCTGTATGCAGGATTTGTACTGGCCTAATTTTGTATAGATATTATGGATACAGATACAATCACTTTGTGTATATATGTATACCTGCCCTTCTTGTTCAGAGGAAATAGTTTCCTTGCACTTGTCTACTACATCTGGCTCTTAGAATTTTCCTGCCTCCATTTCTGAAATTATCCCTCAGCTTTGAATGTGTGATATAGATGTCCCATTTAGGACTGAGATTTTTTTTTCAGTCTCTTATTCTCTGCTCTTTAATTAGTTGAATTTCTTTATATCAGTTACCATTACACCAAAAATTAATTTCTCTGCTAAATGATTATGGGTGAACTAACATATGGGTATAGCAATAGGTTATTAGGAACTAGCTTACTATCATTTGTATCATGTCCATTAGGAAGAGGAAGAGGTAGGTTCACCCCTAGGGCATATCACCTGAGTTGTCATAAGTTCTTGACAAAGAAATGATTATGCAAATTTGCTACAAAATTTCTAATCTTTTATGATAATGATAGTTTCACTATTCTGTGAATAAGCATATGGTTACATTATATACTTTTAAAGGGTTAATTTTATGATGTGGAAGTTGAAATTCAGTAAAGAATTGTAGCACGATTTCTGATTGGTCTTAATAATAAGAACCTGGAGTCAGATATTGGGTTAAATGCTGGAAGATCAGAAAACTCAAAGAGCCATCTACTAAGAATTCTGTTTGCTTCCCCCAAATCCTCAGACCAAATGGGGTATCCTGTCTACAAATCCTCAGACTGAATGGTGTTATCTACACTACCTGGGACTGAATTCTAAGCTCCTCTCTCTTCTTGCCTTTCTCTGCCCAGTCATAAAACTTCCCATCTCCACTTTCCTCATGCTGAGATTAAAGGGGTGTGACTTTCTAGTACTGGGATTAAAGGTGTGAGCCATCACCACCTGACTCTGTTTAATTTTTAGACTAGATCCATCTTGTGTACGCCAGGGTGGCTTTGAACTCACAGATTTCTGTCTGCCACTGGCTCGCGAGTGCTAGTTTTAAATATGTGTGTCATCACTGAACATCCTCTATAGATACTAGTGGATTAGCTCAGCTCTCTGATTTTCAGGCATGGTTTATTTGTTAAGGCAGAAACAGAATATCACCACAAAGAATACCACTTATTTCTTCATAAATACAATGAGTATTTGGGATAGAGAGCCCAAAAACAAGAGCATTTGCATAATTAAATCAGAATTACAACTTCTGTTTTCACATTGGTCGGAAGTCTAATGACTTGTGTGTTTCAGTATTTAGTCCATAGGGAGTGTCACTATTAGGAGCTTTGGAGGAAATGTGTCACTGTGGAGACAGGCTTTGAGGTCTCATATGCTCAAGTTATGTTCAGTGTGGCACACAGTCTCTTTCTGCTGCCTGCAGATCAAGATGTAGAATGCTTGGCTCTTTCTCCGATATCATGTGTGCTTGCATGTTGCAATGTTTCCTGCTCTGGTGATAATGGTATAAGACTCTGAAATTGTAAATCAGCCCCAATTAAAGAGTTTCCTTTGTAAGAGTTGCCATGACCATGTGACCATGGTGTCACTTTACTGCAATAAAACCATAACAAAGACAAATATGAAATTGGATTAGTATCTTATGGTTAAAATAGCTCATTTTGAATAGTTCATAGATAAACCAAGGATATAGACAAAATAGCAGGTTTTGAAGAAAATGAAATACCTTTATTTCTTTGTAATAATGAAGAAGCAAATAACTAGGGATGAAAAGAAAATAGAGGCTTCATAAATTTATTTTGTTAATTTCTGACACTTTCTAACTTCTAGTTCTGTTAAAGTAGTACAAAGTCAGGCAGTTCCATGGCACAGTATGTTTCAGTGAAGTAGCATTTGATAATGTTTTCCATTTTCAAAATTTTACTCTTTTCAAAACAAATAAATTGAAAGGCATACAAATATTTTTGAGGCTATATCAGGAAAAAAGCAGAAAACAAAACCATTTACCTAATAAAGTAATATAAATCTAACAAATCTATTCAAGTGCAGTCTTTTACAGTTACATTCTGTCATTTTCAATGAAATGCTTCTGTAAAATCAGTTTTAACAAAGGTAAAGTAAGAAGGCAAGTTTTAGGATTGATTGTTTTAGGATATGGATGTGGTTCAATATTTTCTTCATTAATTTTAATTGCACCATTTGGAAGTAGTTTAGAGTGGACTGCCCATGGGCCAAGTCCTATGCTATTGTATCTCATTCAGGTAATGATGGGGTTTTTGCCACCAAATGGTACACTGAAGAAAAGATGCCACGTTCCACTGCTGATCTATTTTTTATATAAATAATACCAAAGCATTTTTATTGGCCCTCATCAGTTTATCAGGTCTGTCTGTTCTACTGAGTTTACACATATGCAGGCCTTTTCCATTTTAGAAGAGTTCTGTTCGGTGTTTAATTTCAAGAGGGATTTCATGGCAAAGATTTCATGGGGAGTGTCTGAATTTAAGAGGAAGCTCTGGAATAGCAGTATGTGAAAGACAAATGGAATGTTTTGAATATTATTATCACATAATACTTACATTTCCTAATTTCCTAAAACTATAATCTCTCATTCATTTGTTCATTCACTCATCCATGTCCTGAAAATAACTTTCTGGAAACTACTGAAAAATGCTTGAAGATCCATGAAGGTCCTCTCTATAAGACTTTTAAGACTATAATAACCAAATGAAGGAATTAAAGAAAGTTAAACAAGTTGACTACAGAAATAACACAAAAGGACAAAAGATCATACATCATAAATGAAAGCAATGGAGTGTAAAAATTAGTTTATTTACTGAATAATTTTTGAAGTGATCTTTAATATATAAATACCAATTAATTTTTTAAAGAATATTATTGCAATTCAAAAAATTTTGTCATTACAGATGGTATTTTAGAAAAAAATATGTGTAGTAATTATTGATTTATTAACAAATTCTCACTAAAGATTTTGATTTATGCATAATTTTTTTTGTTATTGGCCTCAAAAACAAAACTATCCAGCTAGGTACACCAACAATCAAATGTGGCATATAGCTAATATATACTTATGCCTTTATTATGCTGAATCACAGACACAGGAAAGAGTACTTGGTTTTTCTTTATTCTTCTATTTTTCGGCATTTTCTATTTTGCGTCAATAAGAAAGTTTGTGTGTGTGCCACTGAGTTTAAGTAGTGCAAAGTAGTGTTGCTTGCATGAGCATTTGCAGAAGATTACTGACTGTAACCTGGACACCTTCTCAGTAGATACACTACTGAATGGGATAACACTCCAAATAAATCCCTGCTGCTATTGCTCAGAGAAGAATAAGAATCTTTCCCCCTCCGTTCTCATCCATTATGAAATACCTATAGACACAATCTCCCTCTTTCAAAAGATTTATTTTTATTTATTTGCCTTTAAATGATTCCGTACGAGTAAGTGTCAGATATATACAGGGTCAATAGAAGCTAAAAGAAGCTGTTGGGTCTCCTGATCTGGAGTGACAGGTGGTTGTGAATCACCCAACATAGGTGAGTTCTGGGAACTGAACTTTTTTCCTTTAGGGAAGTATCAAGCACTCACTAAGTGTCAATCACTACATTTCAGTGGGCCCAAACACGTATAGGTCTTACATGTGGGTAACAGGTGCTAAATTACTGTTTCATTGAAGTGATCATTTTTCACATTTTTGGCTTTAAGTCCAATAATATGCAAAAACAGTGCATATTTATAATATAAAATATAGTGATCATGACAGAGATATATACTGTAAAATGATTACCATAAAATTTAAAAAATCCATTAACTCACAAAATGATCTTTTTTTGCTAGCGATTATTTAATGCTAACTTTAGATTTGGAATTCCATGTTTTTCTTACACATTAATCCATGCAGTTATTTGTTGTGTCTATTTACATGTTAGGCATTTAAAATATAAGTAGAACTTTTTATTAGTTCTGGTTTTTTTACACTGATATTGTATCATCTACCTATAGAGTGTTGGGGTACCTTCAATAGCTTAGTGACAATTTTAACATTAGTGAACAGAATGTAGACATTTCAGGACATGCAAAGAATATTTGAAAAATAGGATGTAGATAAACTATGTTTCAAAACTTCGTGGTAAGTAATTTCTTTCAAAATTTTAATTTCATACTTTGTAACCTAATTTCAAAATTTGTAGAGAGAGAAAAAGACAGAAAAGCAAATAGTACTATAAAATCTGTATTCAGGCTGAACTTACACTAGGTGATCATGATGAAAAAACATTTGATCTTGGTAAGTACTGAAATCATTTTATATCATTAATTATCTACAGGCAAATATACAAGTCATTCCTAAAACGTTCAGTGTCCAAAATTTGAAAATGCCTGTACTATTGCACTCTTAACATTCTGTTAAATCAATGACAAGTAGTTAAGAACCCAGGCATTAAAAGACTGTCCAAAGAATTCATTAAAAAGAACAAAATAGGATCTATTTAAGTATACAGATTGCTCATAACTGCCACTGAAGGTCGGTATGACACTAGTACTTAGTCCAGGTACTAGACTAAGAAAGGAGAGTCCTGCTAATTAAAAATTATGAAAAATTAGTTTATTAATAATGAATATCAACAATTTATAAAACATTTATACATGACTCAAGGAAAACAAGTGTTAGAGCTTTGATTTTCTCAATTGCTAACAGTTTTGGCAAATGTTTACTTAAACTGGGTAAAAATTAAATTCTTTTTCAGGGTTTGAAGCTAAGACAATACAGACAGAATAAAGTGCACTTTTTTTCTTTTATAAAGTTTTGGACAATTATTTGTTATTTGAACTACCACACATCTCTTTCCAATGTCTACTAAATAATTTTTGCTTGCATTTTTATTCTGTTTGGATTGTTTATGTATCTACAAATAAAGTAGAAGCTAATGTCATCAGAGGGACCTGTGGGGATATTCAAAATCAATTACATAGTTTGAATACCAACAAGATTTTTTATGTTGGAAAATAACAACCTCATGCCATGTAGCTTCTTATACCAAAGATCCTAGAAGCTAAAAGTGAAGGTTCTGTGAACATACCAGTTCAGTATGTGCATGCTCCATAAATTATGTTGGTGTTGTCTCCAGCAATGGGACATTGCTGTCACTTTGTGAAGAGGAACCAATAGGCTTGACAACAGCCTGGGTTGTTTGGGATAGCCATGGAGCCCCACTGGCCAAGTACTCAGTTAGAATTAATCCAGTGCAAGGACAGGAAGTTTCTTTTGGTTACAAGAGGAGAGTTGGGACTTTTTCTTATTATTTTACAATTTTATTCAGATTGTATGTTTCTACCATATTGGCTTCCGATGCTATAACACAAATATACTTTAAATTTAGCTATTTTTTTCCATATGTCTTCTATTAACACTTTCTCCTCTCCCTCTCTCAACTTGACCTTTCCAGTCCAACCCTGCATTCATCCATAATTATCTATTCTGTTTCCCTTCCCTAAGGAGATCTATTGTTCCCTCAAGTCTAGTGGTTCTGCTTCCTAATATTGTGACCATTTAATACAGTTCTTTATGTTATGGTGACTTCAACCATAAAATTATTTTCACTACTACTCCATAATCATAATTTTGCCACTATTATGAATTATAATGTAAATATCTGATATGCAACCTCTGTGAAAGGGTCATTCACTCTAGTTCCTTACTCTATACCTAACTCGATGCTTCTACAAATGGTAGTTCGTTTATCATTGACTTAATCACTAATATCCACAAATAAATAAAGCCATACCATATTTGCCTTCCTGAATCTGGGTTGCCTCATCACAGATAAGTTTTTCTAGTTCTATTCATTTATCTGTTGATTGCATGGTGTCCTTTTGACAACTGTTTAATAATCTACTGAGAAATTATCACCACATTTTCTTTATGTATTATTTGGTTGAGGGATATCTAGATTGTTTCCAGCTTCTGACTATTATGAATAGACAAGAAATTAACATGATTGAGCACTTATCTCTATGGTAGGATGAAGAGCATTATAGCAAGACCTTGAGATAAATTGAATCCTGTATTCCTGAGGAACCATCACACTGGTTTCTATAGCATCTGTAAGAGATGGTATTTCCAACAGCAATGGAAGATTATTCCTCTTACAGATATTTTTGCCAGTGTTACCCTACCAATCATAAACTCCAAGATAGACACAAACTCTTAGTGTTTTTGCATAGAAGATATGGTAGAGTATTGGCGGCACAAAGCTTTAAGAATAACCAATCAATAACTGATTTAATTTAAGGACCACTCCATGAAATGGAGCCCATTTGTCATAATGTTTTTGTGACAAAGAACACTAGATTAGATAGACTAGGAATCTAAGATAAAACCAATTAATATTGGTCCAAAAAAAAGAAAAAGAAAACTAAAACAAAAAACAGTGAGAAAATGACTCCCAATTATATTCTAATATAGTTATAGATCATTGTCTTCACCCCTCATCAGAGAAGCTTCTTCCTGCAGCAGAGGAAACAAATATAGACACTTACACCCAGACATTACAAAGAAAGAGAGAGAGAGAGACTTTGGAACACCCAGTCCTAAATTATATGTCTTCATCAACTCATATAGTTTAGTGCTCAGAAAGAGTAGAACAAGTGTAAGAGTCAGATGGGATGGAGGTCTCTAAGATAACAAAGCCTCTAAGTCAACATAAGTAGTTACCACTGTAGAAATGATAGAACTTGAATGAACAAATCCTCAAGATGAGACACACTAAAATCTCATGCAACAGCCAACAACTTTATTCAGAGCAACAGACAATTGATACTCTGAGGATTGAGAAATCACATGAGTAAACCTCTCATGAGTTCAAGCTCTATCACAGTAAAGAACATACCATAAGGACAAGCTGTAGCTGACAAAACACATTTTTGATACAGATATAATAGCATTTAATAGGATAACAACAATACAGCAATAATGAGTAATCTGAAGTAAACTCACTTCCATCTGCTATACATGGAAGAAGAAGAACAACAAAGTACAATTTCAAGTTTTGAAGAGACTGAGGCCATAAGACTCTTGACTTGCTCTCTTTAAGTTATCTCATAAGCTCTCAGAAATCTTACACAACTCCCCTTTTTGACTGTTTTCTGACCATGAGCAATGCTCATATGAAGTCATAGAGAGTGACACAGCATGTACAACTTCACAGGTCTTCATGAAGTCTTCTGTAGATGTATAATTATCACCACCTGGGGTGCCACTATCCAGGCAACACAGGGATCTGAAAGAATTTATGGCATCAGCATATACTAGACTTTCCTATCTGAGCGGTTTAGAAAAAAGGCATCCACACACTCTGATAGTTTCCTTCTTCATTCTTCTGTATCCTTTCCTTGTTTTTTCATTGTTGGTTCATGAAAAAAAAGGCACTCCAAGATGATACTTTTAGGCCTATGTGACAGCAGGAATGTCCAGACTCTTCTGTTGGACAAAACTGGACAAGACTTGGACTTTGAATTTGGACCCCAAACAACCATTCACATTCATATTTATTGTTACACAAAGTATTTCCTCATACCAAGGTCTCTGCCTTGATTTAAATGCCTTACTAAAAGAGAACATCATATGTCTGCATGACTCTAATCCTTTATCATTCATTGTTTGTGATATGCAATAATATAAGAAGCTCAGGAGTGCTTGAGCTTTCTTATGACCAATGTCATGGGAAAGCTGCGAGGCTCGCCCAGGAAAAAAAAAAATAACGGTTTTCTTCAAAGATTCTTAAAGATCAAGATGCTTCTAAAAAAGTGGAGTGATGGAGGAAAGTCATTGGCTAATAAAGAAACTGGCTTGGCCCATTTTATTGGTTAGAACATAGGTGGGTGGAGTAAACAGAATAGTATGCTGGCAGGAAGAGGAAGTGAGGTCAGACTTCACGCAGTTCCTCTCAGAGCCAGACGCCTCAGAGAGAGACACCATGCTCCTGTCTAGCGGGCAGACGGGATAGCTCTGCTCTCTGAGGCACTCTCGATGAAGCTCCAACCCAGGATGGACGTAGGCTAGAATCTCCTTGGGGTGCTTACTCACATTATTAGAAATGGGTTAGTCCAGGTGCAAGAGTTAGCCTAGAAGAGGCTAGGTAGAAATGGGCCAAGCAGTGCTTAAAAGAATACAGTGTCTGTGTAATTATTTCGGGTAAAGCTAGCCATGTGGGTGGCCGGGGTGCTGGAGACACAGCCCTGCCACTCTTATTTCAACAGTGGAGGAAGAGAAAATATCATCAGAATATAATTTGTGAAAAAATCCATTTTTATTAAAAGAAAAAAATTAAAATAATTAAAAAATGCACAGTTATGGGTACTAATTTTGTTTCTTAATACATAATGTCTGTTTTTAAGGTTGGTGTAGTGAAATTATCTTTAAACTTCAGCCAGTTCAAATGATTTGATGATTGTAACATGTGAAATATTTCCTTAAAGATCTGTGATGTTATGGACTTAAACAATTTTATTTATATGATGACTAAACTACTTTTCCTAAAAAATTGTTTTTTCCAAATCAATAATAAATTGGACAGAAACAATCATTGATGTTCAGCCTGTCATTTTAAGCTCACAGAAATTTAAATACAAACAATATTACTGAGTACAAATATTTTAGGGAACAAAAAAAATTTCTTAAAAATCTTGAATTGTCTTACCAAAACTTAAATTGTCCTACCAGTTTACATGTAAATGGTAAAATCACAAGTTCCAAAAAAATCTCATCTTTATTGCTCAATGTACTCTGAGAGAAGGTTTCTTTCCAGATGTGTGAAGAATTACTACAATTACCCATTTCACACAGCTCATGTCTAAATGCAGCAAGATAATAGAAAAAGGCACAGCTAAATTGGATCACAGAGACATCTACAGTGATTTTCACAGACTGGCATGGATTATTACCTTGCATTTTGTATCATGGCCATCCATATAGAAGGAAATAACATTAGCTAGTCTATCAGCCTATTGGATCACTCACCAAATGCTGATGCATGTTTAGGTGTTGGACATTAGTGTGGTGTCTCCTTAGGGAATAGTATCCCAGACACACCTTCAGTGCTAAATTCACTTATTTTGGTGTTATTTGTTGTGTCTCAATGGATAGTACTTAAAACAGCAGGGTTTATAACTTTGCAATCTACTGTTAGTTTTATTTTTAGATTTTTTTGTTATTTTATTTTAAAAATGATACCTCTTCTCATTTTGTATGCCAAATCCAGTTCCTACTGCTTCCCCTGCTCCTATTCCCTCTACCTTCTCTCCTATACCACTTCCCATCTACTTGGAGAGGGTAAGGCTTCCCATAGGGAGCCAACAAAGTCTAGCACATTGTTGTGAGGCAGGATCAAGGCCCTCCCCACTATATTTAGGCTGAGCAAGGAATCTCTCCAGAGAGAATGGGTTCCAAAAAGACAGATCAAGCTCTAAGGATAAATTCTGGTCTCACTGCCAGTGGACACACAGTCCCAGCCACACAACTGTCACCACATTCAGAGTGTCTAGTTTGGTCCTATTCTGGTTCCCTCAAGTCAGGATGGAGCTGACAGATTCCCAATAGCTCGGGCAAACTGTTTCAGTAGGCATTCCCATCATGGTCTTAACCTGTTTGCTTGTATTCTAACTCTCCTCTCTCATTGACTGGATTTTGGGAGCTCAACCCGGTGCTCCACTGTGGATTCAGCATCTGCTGTCATCGTTTGCTGGATGTAGGCTCTATGACTTTTAAGATAGTCATCAGTCTGACCATAGGTCAAAACCAGCTCAGGAACCCTATCCACTATTGCTTAATATCATAGTGTCTTAGCTGGGGTAATCCTTATGGATTTCTGGGAATTTCTCTAGTGCCAGCTTTTTTTCTAGTCCCATAATGACTCTGTCAATCAAGATAATGCTTTCCTTGCTCTCCATCTCTGTCCTTCTTTATCTTGACTCTCCCATTCCCTCAAGTGTTCCTCTCCTCTTCTTTTCTCCCCTCCTCCTCTTTCTGAATTCTCTTCTTCCAGCATCCCCATGCTACCAATTTTCTCAGGAGATTTTGTTGATTTCCTCTTCTTAGGGTTCTCTTTGTTACATAGTTTCTCTGGGTTCTAGACTATAGGCTCCTTATCCTTCACTTTAGAGTTAGTATTGCCCTATCAATGGATACATACCATACCCGTCTTTCTGGTTTGGGGTTACCTCACTCAGAATGTTTGCTTCTAGTTTCATTCATTTGTGTGAAAATTTCAAGATGTCTTTTTTTTTTCCTGAGTAGTGGTGTGGGACAATTCTGTATTCTTTCAATTATGTTTTAAATGAATGCTGATTGACTAGTAGTCAGGCAGGAAGTATAGGAGGGACAACAAGACAGAAAGTAGAGGCAGGGAAATGAGAACAGGAGTATTCTGGGAAGAAGGAAGACCATTCCTCTCCAGTCCTATCCTGACACCAAAGAAGGAAGATATAACCTGCCCCACTGAAAAAGGTACTAACACAGATAAGAATAATGGGCTAATATAAATTATAAGAGTTAATAAGAAGCCTGAGCTAATAGGCAGATCAGTTTATAACTAATGTAGACTCTCTGTGTGATTTTATTTGGGACTTGGCAATTGCAGGAACTGGGTAGGACAGAAACCCCAACAAGCAGTCCTTCATGTTACAAAGTAGTACCTCATTGTGTAAATATACCTCATTTTCTTTATCTATTTTTTGGTTGAGTAGCATCTAGGTTGTTTACAGGTTCTGGCTATTACAAATAATGCTGTTATGAACATAGTTGAACAAATGTCCTTGTAGCATGTTTGAGCTTTCTTTGGGTACATGCCAAGAGTGGTGTTGCTGGATCCTGAGGTTAGTTGATTCCCAGTTTTCTGAGAAACCACCATACTGATTTCCAGAGTGGTTGTACTAGTTTGCATTCCTACCACAATGGATGTGTGTTCACCTTACTCCACATCCTCTCCAGCATAAGCTATCATTGGTGTTTTTTTTATCTTAGTCATTCTGACAGGTTTAAGATGGTATCTTAGAGTTGATTTGAGGGATGACACAGCCGTTAAAGGCTAGCCTCACCACAAAAAATATAAGATTTTTAGATTCCTAAAAGTATTCAAACTAAATGACTCTTATGTGGTATGAGGACAGTCTACTCTCAAACTTCTAGTTTACTTGTGGTTTTACAGAATCTGACTTCTTGCCATTCTGCAGATATATCCTAAGTGGCAACTCCCACATAAAAATAGGTGATCAGTTTTGTGAGGTCTGATTTATTATTTATCAATCTTAGTGTCTGTACTACTGGTTTTCTATTCAGAAACTTGTTTCCTATGCTGATGTTTTCAAGGCAGTTTCCCATGTCCTCTTCTATCAACTTCAGTTTATCTGTATTTATGTTGCTGTTTTTGATCCTCTTGAATTTGAATTTTGTGCATGGTAATAGATGTAGATCTACATGCATTTTTCTACATGCTGATATGCAGTTATACCAGCACCATTTGTTGAAGATGCTTTCATTTTTATATTGCATAATTTTGGATTTCTTGTCAAAAATCAGGTGTTCATAGCTTGTGGATTTACATTTGTTTCTTCAGTTTGATTCCATTGTTCCACCTGCCTGTTTTTATGCCAATACCATTTTGTTTTTATTGCTATAGCTTTGCTGCAATCGACAGACTCAGAGAGACTAGGTAACAAGAATGGACCAAGAGAGGACACATTGATCTTCCTTGCAAGGTAAAGTAGAAGAGACCTCTTGGATGGACTGAAACCAGGTAGGACTGAGAACATGAGGGATCATGTTCCTGGTAGACAGAGGGGGAAATTGCTGAAAGAAATTACTGAAAAAGGGAGGCTTTTCTGGGTCAGGTAAAATCTGGTGCAAGGGAAACTCCAAGTACTATAAGGATATTTCCACTTTAAACTTCTAGCAGTATCACATATGTAACCTTAGACCATGCAAGACTTAAAGTGGAGGGTATTGGACACCATCCCCACCACACAACCTTTGACCTGCAGTATGTCCTGCTTATGAGATATACTAGCATACAGGTGGTATAGAAATTGTGGAGTGGCCAAGCAATGACTGCTCCAGTCTGATAAGCATGCTACAAGAGTGATCTCACCCCTGATACTCCCTGAAGTATTAGCAATCAGAGGCTGGATATCCCAGAGACCTAGAATAGAATCAAACATGATTGGCAAAAAAAAAATGTCAATATTGTGATTCCTAATGATATTCTGCTTTGTTCACAGTTTGATAACTACCCAAGTAGCTTTCAAAGAACCTGCATCCAATAACTATTAGTAACTGATACAGAGACCCATAATCAAACACTAGTCAGAGCTCAGGGAATCCTGCTGTTGAGAGGGAGCAAGAATTGTGGTAGACAGGGGCTTCAAGGACTTCACAAGAAAACCAACAGAAATAACTAACATTGGTTCATAGGTGCTCTTAGAGTCCAAACCGGCAACAAGGGAGCCTGCATGGGATGACCTTGGCCCTCTGCATATATGTGACACTTGTGTAGCTTGGTCTATTTATGGAGTTGCTAATAATGGAAGTGGGGCTGTCCCAAATAAACCTATTCCTCATGTGGGGTTGCATTGCCCAGACTTAATAACAAGGGTGTGGTGCTAAGTACTTCTAGAACTTGATATGCCATGCTTTGTTAATATCCACTGGAGGCCCACCCCTTTCTTAACAGAAGCAGAGTTAGGATGGAAGGGAGATGGAGGCAGGAATAGGAGCTGGGAGGAGAGGATAGGGGGAAAATGTGGTCAGAATGTAAAATAAATAAGTTTATAAAATAATAAAAATATGTGACCCTTAAATCTTTACATGTTATTGCAAGGATAATTTAGAGACTAGCCTCCTAATTCCAGTGACTACACACTCCTTCCTTCATTAGCCTTGTGAATTCTATTTCTCTATCTACTGTTTTAAATCATGATTTATGACATTATTTTGTGTACCTGTGTAATGTGTTTTTTTTCCTTTTTCATCTTTATATTTATTAGTTTGGAAAAACCAGGGCATTTTTCAAAAACTTTGTTTTAGTTGTTTCTCCCTCCCCACACATACTACTGATTTTGTATTCCTGATGTCCAAAACTCAGAGAAAAAAAATAGATATACCTTATATTCATGATATTTGTGGCACATTATAACGATAGAAATGGAAAAGTAATATACAAATGTAAAAATCCATTTCAAAGGGGAATGTGCAGAAATGAAAAGCTAAAACTTAACCAGTCTGTGTGATATTTCCTCTCTCCTTTAAAAAAAACGTGAAAAAACGATAATAAAACTTACCTATTCTCACGATGTTTAACATCCTACTGCAATGAAAAGAAATGCTCTTGGTGCACTTCACTTTTCCCTCCAAACATCCTCTCAATGCTGTTTAATTCTAACGGGTCAATCTAATTAATGCTTTTATAGTCCAGAAATACTAAAGTTTTGCCATAATTTCATGACTACCATTTCAGACAATATAGCATCATAAAATTGGTGCCATCTAATATCAAGAACATAAAAGTGAAAAATTGTTCATCATAGGACTTTGAATGTAAAGTGCATGAACTAAAACAGGAAATGTGCATTCTTCTTTATCTTTGTACCCACAAATAATTGTAACAAAATAAGCAAATCCCTGGATCACATATACAAATCTGAACTCTTAAGCTAAAAAATTTCTTATTTTTAATGTAAAAAATCATCTTCTTTATTGAAGACTTTTAAATATTAGAATTTCAATAGTCAACTAATTTTCTTCCTAATAAAATTAAAACATTGAATTTTTGAAAAACAAAATCTATTTTAATTAAAAATACATAAAAGGTAAAGTGAATCAGAAATCCAATTTCTCTATAGATAGATAGATTGATCAATAGATGATAGATAGATAGATAGATAGATAGATAGATGAAAGAAAGAGAGAGAGAAATAAAGAAAGAAAGAAAGAAAGAAAGAAAGAAAGAAAGAAAGAAAGAAAGAAAGAAAGATAGGCTTTGTGAAACAGGGTTTCTCTGTAAATTTGGAACCTGTCATGGAACTCACTCTGTGGAACATGCTGGACTTCAGCTCACAAAGATTCACCTGTCTCTGCCTCCTGAGTGCTGGGATTAAAGGCATGGACCACCACAGCCCAGCTCCAAATTGTAATTTTATTGAGAATTTTTTTCATCTAATGTATCCTGATCAGAATTTCCCTTCGCCCATCTCTTCCCAGATCCTCCTCACCTACCTATCCACCAAACCTTGTACCTTACTTTTCTCTTTAGAATACCAGCAGGCAGATCAAATTTTTTGAAAAGTATAAAATAACATAAAAACAAGGAAGAATCAAGAAATACACACACCAAGGGAAGTGAAAACAGTAAAAACACAAAATTAGAAACAATCAGTAAAGTAAGACCAATAAGATAAAAAAAAAAGCCCAAACAAGAAATATGAAAAAAATACTCCAACAATGTCAGCGAAATTTTCTTATATTGTCCATCTACTGCTGGGCATGAGGTCAGTCTTTGAGTATGTTTTTTCCCCGTGACCATCCATTGAAATTGTGTGTGTATGTGTGTATGATTATATGCATTTACATAATATAGGAAATATATACTATATATTATATTTGTAAGTAGCTGCCAATTAAAGATAGATTCTTGGATATGGATGAGAGCTTTTATGAATTTTCCCCTGTCAGTGCTACGACACCATTCTGCCCCATAGATTCCTATTTTAAATAAATTTTAAATTGTTTTGGTGACAAGAGAGGATAAGGCAATTTGACAATTATACTTTTCCTTCATCTTGTTCCCATGAAAACTAAACTAATGCCATACTTGCATGATTAAATTTAAGACAATATGTATTTAATGTTTTGTAATGCATTTAAGACTTAGATTATTGTTTAAACAGCTTGGTCTGAGAACCAACTGGTCATTTACTTTCATTATGGAAAATTGACTGAGCCCTTTCAAAGCCAAATAAATCAACCTCCTAACTGGCCTCTGTGAGGTGCAAGCATGGCCTATGATTATACTCAACACTCCTACCCTTCAAATAATAGCTGTATAATTTGATTACTGTTATAATGCTTCAATTTTACAAAGTCATAAGAATTCCTTAATCATGAGGTGGAGTAAGCAAAGTTATATTTCATAGACAAGCCAAAGACAAAGCTTAATAGTAAATTATCTTTTCATAGAAAAAATAATTCAATCTCATATTTTACAAGGGAAATTCAAATCTAATTACTTGCTACATACAACATTCACAAATTTAAGATATTGTTCAAAAGGAACTTGTACCTGAATATTATTACTTATTAAAAGTAAAAATTAATCTGTCACTGAGATATTTAACATAATAGCTTTTCGTGGATTTTTTTTCACCAAAACCATTTAGTCACATCATATTTTCCACCTTTGTATAACGATTTTGCTATTACTCAGTCATATTAATTAGATCGCTTAATACAAGATTTTTTTTAATTCTTTATTTAATATTTATTTATTTATTTATTATGTATACAATATTTTGTCTGTGTGTATGCCTGCGGGTCAGAAGAGGGCACCAGACCCCATTGCAGATGGTTGTGAGCCACCATGTGGTTGCTGGGAATTGAACTCAGGACCTTTGAAAGAGCAGGCAATGCTCTTAACCTCTGAGTCATCTCTCCAGCCCCAATACAAGATTTTTTAAACGGGCCTCAAACCAATCTTTTTGACTCTATACATTTATTTTATGAGTAGACCTCTCTATATTTCTTGTCACTGGAATTTCTCTAGTGGCTGAGATAGAACTGAAGAATTCTTAGTTTCATTTTCTGTCTTATTTCATTGGACTTCTTTGTAAATTTGAAATGTTAATTTCTAAGGTTTTATTTATTTATTGAGAATTGTAGTTTTATTATATTCTTTTCACTCATCAAATTCTCTCTGTATCCTTTACCTGTTACCCACCAAACTTCATATTTTGCTCTCTTCATCAACCCCCCTCCAACACACACACAAAACACAAGATTAGATGGCCCAACTAATCCTCACCTTGAAGTTTGACCTAGAGTATGCTCAATATACTCAGTGTAATTCCACTAAAGATAATGGATTTCTGTTTTCAAGCAGTTGGGAATATCAAATAGGTTCCTAGGTAGGAATAGAATATTTTTCCCATTTCACCTTTATAAAGATAAGAGGTGTCTTACCTGAATGTGTATATGTCTTGTGCATGCTGTCATTGCCTGAGAATGCATATGTGTATAAGACCTGTTATAAATGGAAAATGTTGTTCCCTTGAAATCATGTGCCACCTCTGGCTCTTATCTCTTCCCTTCATTTCGGTTTAGTTCCGTGACCCTGAAGTGCAGCCATCAGAGAGACACTCTATAAGGTTTGAGTGGCCTAAATCTCTCATTCTCACTACTGTCTCTGTTCAGTTATTGGTTCCTGGATTAATTACCATCTACTACAGGAAGAATTTTTCTGATAAGGGCTGAGTAATACATCTATGGGTATAGGAATTGGTTTTGTGTGTTTGTTTGTTTGTTTGTTGTTGCTATGAACATTTAGCTAAATAAACATAGGCATTTCTCATAAGGATCCGACAAATCCAGACTCCTGTTCTTGGCCTCATTAACAGTAACAAGTATGGATTTTACCTCACGGAGACAGCCTTGAGTACAATCAAAATGTGGCTGAGTAAAGTCACACTGTTAGTGCCTTTGTGGACCAGGGTCATATCTTGCAAGCAGATTGCCATTGTAGCTTGGTGAGATTGATGACTACTATGGTCTTCTTCACTGATATAAAAATGTTCTACAGTATTAGTACTAATAATGTATCATTATAGAAAATCTCCACATGAATGACCTTTACAAGTTTTCAAAAATTGGCACAACATCTATTCAAGGTATGACTGTTTCCTGCCTATTGAAATTCATTCCCATTCCCTGCTGACAGTCATGTCTGTGATTACACACCATAGGCAAAAAGACTACTCTCATTCCAGCAGCTCTTGTTGCCTCAGGTCTTTCATCTCTAACATCAGCAAAGACATGATCTTGTCTCTGTGCTTTAGGTAGATTATTTCAAAACACTGTACTCCATTGTCATCGTAAAAGAAGGAATGCATTTCTCACTCTGAACAGGCAAATGTTGAGAAAAGAAGACTGAAAGAGCAGTAGCCACACTAGGCCAATCAGTTTTTTTCCCCCTATACTTGATATAACCCTAACTAACTCAAAAGAAAAACCATGTAGAATCAAATCATCCAGCATCTCTAAAACATCTTCATTTGAGCCTGTGTGATCTCACTCACCTACCCTGAGAGACAGAGTACCATTTTCTGAGGGAAAGTATGTGCCTAGAGTTTGCAGGTTTGTTTTAAAAATGAAATAACTTAGGTACACAAATAAAGCAATAAAGTTGATGATCGTACTACTGTGATTGAACTGAGAATCTTCAATATTGAGAAAAGTCCGCTGTTTAGGTAAAATATAGGTGGAAAAATTATTTTATCAATTATGGTAACACTTTGCTTGTTGTTTATACAGAAAAAGGTTAGAGAGTTAAGGGAAAGTGACACCTTTATTTTTTAACACAGTCAGGGAGTGTTTCTATTTAATTGACAGATTAAAAAAAAAAGTAGGCTCCAGTTTCAGCTAGTCACTATGTCACTGACAAGTCCCTGCTTCACATCTGCATAATCCATGTGGGGTTTGGGTATCACTGGTGCAGGAAGAGTAAGGTGTATCGAACTGTCCCCTAGGGAACTGTTCAACAAGGGAAGCTTTAAAAAAGCAGACATTATAAGTGAGAGCAATAAGCTTTGGGGAAATGTGGAGATAGGAACAGTATTAATAGACATTAAGCTTGCCTCCAGCATTATAAATTTCAACTTACATTCACCTCAGATGCCAAGGCAATCTACAGTGTTTGCCCATAAGAATTCTCTGCATGGCGTGGGCATTGTACTGGTGTCAGCCTATAATCCCTTCCCCATTCACAGCAGTCTCCTTCCCACATTGCTTTTAACATTCACCCTGCAGAACACAGATGGATAATGTATGAACTTAGTATCGCTAAGGCTGCCTTTGAACTTACGTCACATTAAATTTCTCTCAAACACATACATCAGGCTACCAAGGAGGAAGCATTATTTCCAAAGACCAAACCCAAACTCCAGGAACATTCGAGTCCTTCATACTGCTTAACAATTTCTCTAAGCACAAGTCAAAGTTTCAATAGAAATCTTAAGTTTGAAATTTTTTTCAAGGGAAATAAATGTTGGTTCCTGAAACAAAGAAAATCAGGCCAGATGGAGTAAATGTCACAAGTAAATACGCATTGGTTATAAAAATTTTAAGGCTATGTTGCTAAAATTGAGATAATGGCCCATAGAAGAAATGAGTGTAACCATGCATTATTTAGTTTGACATTTAGTTTTTTTGTGAAGTGATTTGATGTTGCAGAGCCTAAAAATGTTGTGTAATGTATTTGATATTTATGTAGCAATTTATATTTGTTAAAAATCTTCTAGGACATTTATTGCTTTATGATTCATACTCCCAAGTGCATAACCCACTTCTTACATATTGAGGGAGAGCTTTGGAAATTGATCGTGTTTTCAGGCATGCTATGTTGACAAGTAATAAGTTGTTGCAAGATTAAATACCCAATATGTTCTATAACTTGTCAAAGTTCAATACAAATTAGCCCAAGTCTAAAAGCAAGACTACGATTCATAGATATGTCTATTTTATGCTTGCATTAAATCCAAGAGCCCTTATTTATGGTCAACTTCCACTACATTGAATTTGTAAGCACCCCTGGCTATATCTATGTGGGGTTTTCATACAGCATTGACTTGGGGGAAAAGCCTCACCCTGAAGGTGAGTGACCCTGTTTCGTATTCTGGGAGGTCTAATAATGAAATGGTAGTGAGAAGAAAACAAACAGAGATCTAGCATTTCCCCTCCACTGCTTCATGACCTACCTTTCTTTCCTGTTGTACCCTGACATATTAATGCCTCTGGAAACTAAGCCAAGTTAAATGCTCAGATTTCTCTATGAGCTATTTTAATCACAGCAATGAAAATTGATTAATACGTGTTCAAATAACCATATATGTTTCCACAACTTATATTTCCAAAATTCATAAATTAGGACTTAAAAAAACTCAGAAACTTCAATATTCAATATATTATAATTTTTAGATTTATTTGTACTGGTTAAAGTAACATCAGTGACTGTGGATAATCAGGTACCTAAGTTTCAAGAATATGTGTTAATTTTACTGATTCATTTCACAGCTGTTCATCTGAAATGTTTAATACTTGATCACTGTAGTGCCCAAACAAGGATATTGAGATACGTGAGTGAGTTTGACATTCTGTCTTTCTCTTTGTGCTCTATAACAAAAATTCCATGAGAATCTCAGTTTTTAAGAAATCAGGCAAATTATCCAAGAGCATCCTGAATGTGGCACTTGTTTGTAATGCCACTAGAACGAGAATATTTCACTCTTTAATAAATTTTTAATAAGACAGCAAATTAATTTGAATGCTTTATTTTGTGGCTTAGTTATACTAACTTAATGTTCAAAGTGAAATATTTAAAACTTTCTACTAATTAATATTCTCTCATGTTAAATAAGCAGATATTAAATTGTCAAACTACAAAAATTAGTGATTTTTACTTTGTTGCATTCAAATAATACTTCGTATATAATAATTGTCAATAACATATTGAGTAATGAATGTTTCCTTCTTTTAACCAGAAGACATGAGAGATAAACTTTTTTCTTTACTCATATAATACATCCCAACTACAGTTTCCCCTCACTTCTCCTTCCACAGTCTCTCCCCTCACCTCCCATTTCCCCAAATCCACCCCCTCACCACCTGTTAGAAGAGACTTGACCTCCTAGGGAAATTTACCAAACATGGCATAAAAAGCGACAATAATCGGGCACAAATCTTCACATCAAGGCTGGAGGAGTCAAATCAATAGGAAAACAGGGTACCATTATTTGGCAAAAGAAATGGGGTTGGTGGTGGAATAGGGAAACAACTCTAGGGCAACTCAATGGCAGGCTGGTCATTCACCTATTTTTCTGACTGTTGTGTCCTGCACCTGTACTCTAACTGGTGTAAGAAGAAATCATTTTTAAGGAAACTTTCAACAGTGATGTTTACTGCAATTTTCTATTCCAATCTGTTGTTTAATTTTTTTTATACAGTGGGGATAGTATTTTGCGTCTCACAGAGTAATCATTTGAGAATCAATTAAACAAATAGAGTAAATGCCTTCAACAATGATTAGCTTACTTCTATAACATTTTTCAATCAAAAATGATGCTTCAAACATTGAAATTTCTGTCACTGATAATTAGGTGACTTCTGCACTCTAACTTATAATTGCTGCAAAAGGGCACTGAAAATTGTCACATATACAACTTTTACCTTTCTGCAAAATGCTGGATGCTTTTTGTCTATACAATATACTCATTTCCAGAAACTGAGCATTTACGTTTTCTGCCACACTGTATACATGTCCAGCTATGAATACTATAACAGGAAGGGAAGGACTCTTTTGGGTTTTGAAACATTGCAGAATCCAGATGGTTTAGTATGTAGTCATTTAAAAAAAAAGTGTCCATAAATTAGATTAGTCTTTCTTCCTTTTAAACAGAGAAGCAGTTTCCTTTGCAATGGACAAAATTGGACTTAATAGTCTGTATCCTTGAATATGATATGAAGAGGTAGTTATGTGTTATTTTTGAGACTGGATCCCTAAAAAGTTAATAATAATTGTTTCTTGCTCTCTCCCTCTTAGACTCCTTCAGTTGCAGAGGTCAGAGAAGTCTTCATGTGCCTCAGCAACTGAAAGGTGAGGCCCCATAATAAAGAACTCAAGTCTCCTTCCTGTAGTCATCTGGACGCAATATTTGAGAGACCCTGAAGTAGAATCATCAGTAATTATCTGGAATTTCTAGCTAATGGATAGCTATCTATGTTTATTAGTGTTTGCCAGGAAGTGTTAGGGTAATTAATTTTGAAGAATAGATATTTAACCAATGCAATACTACCCCAGAAAGTGAAAATGGATAAAGCCACCAAAGACCCTAGATAATTTATTAAAGTACTGGAGTGAATCTTACTAAAGTTGTGTTGAGACACATATTTTAGAAATAGATAGATAGATAGATAGATAGATAGATAGATAGATAGATAGATAGATAGATAGAAGTTAAGAAAAGAAAAAAATGCATGATTCCAGTGCAGATTTGAACAGTGATATAAGGGTGTCATTTTTTCTTTCAAGAAAATAATGTACTGTTTATGTCATGATGCTCTCATGTCAGATAGCCCTTCTAGTGGATCATTTGGTAAGAAAATAAAGATACCTATCAGAAATATTTTTCTTTTTTTCTTATTTATTATTCTCTCATACAATATATTTTGACCACAGTTTCTCCTCACTCTCTCCATGCTTCCTAGTTTCTCCCACCTCTTCTCTCCCCCAGATATATTCCATCTCTTTCCTTTCATAAAGGAACAGAACTTCCAGAGAAATCAACGCAATATGGCATGGTAAGATTCAGTAAGACTAGGTAGGCAGGTAGGAACAAGGCAACTCAGTAGGAGGAAAAAGGTACTAAGAGCAAGAAAAAGAGTCAGTGACACACTATTCCCACTGTAAGGAGTCCAAGAACACCAAGGGTAAGAACACCAAGTTACATAACATATATGCAAATAATCTTTCACAGATCCAGGCAGGTTCTGTAATTGCCACTTTATGCTCTGTGATTCTGAATGAATCCCACTTATTCAATTCTGCAGGGCATGTTCTCCTGGTATCCTCAACCCATCTGGCTCCTACAATCCTTCCTCTGTCTCTTCCATGGGGTTCCCAGCACTCTGCCTAATAATTTGTTTTTGGGTCTCTGCATCTGCTCCAATCAGCTGTCAGAGGAAACCTCTCTGATGATAACTGGACAAGAAACTGATCTATTTGTATAATAGAATATCATTAAGTCATTTTATTGACTCCCCCCACCCAGTTGCATTTGATGCTCCTCTAGGTCTAGACTCAACATGACTCTAGTAATTGTAATTGGAAACAAAATTTACCTGTGTGTATATTTCCTGCAAACTAACAAATTGAGAATCACACCAAAGAGAAAAAGCTGCTGGGGCACTGTAGGAAGCATCTAGCACCAAGCTCAATTAGATCAGTGGACTAAAGGAAACACTTCATACTCCAGTTTAGCTATCCTACAGCCACGTCTTTTCTCAGCTAGATTCTGACATTTAAACTTAGAGTTCCAGTATCATTCCTGGAAAAAGTAGAACAGATCTCTTTACAACTCCCTAACCTCACTTAACATTTTTATCCTAGTCAGTGATATTTCCTAGAAGAAAAAAATCATAGAATAAAATAGCTGTTTAATAAGAGTTATTAAAATTAGTTTTATTAATAGTACAATGCAATTTTATAACAAGGAGAGAAATTTAACAGTCTGTTCTCTGCATATTTTATATTTCTTTGACTAATTCATCCTTCAATAGAAGTACACCCACTTAATCCTATAACCTACTCAAGGCACACTGTAGGCACTGATGGGAATTACTATGTGTATGTATACTATATATATGTGTGTGTGTGTGTTTGTGTATGTATATATGTATATATATATAGTAATATAGGTGAAATGCTAATTTGTATGTTTTAGTTCTTCAGTGAAACACATTTTCCTCTTTGATCTGCTATATAATGCCACCCATTTGGAAAATAAAGCAATTCCATTAAAATCTGAAGAAGTTATTTGATCAGAGACATAAGCATTGAATTACTTTGAATTCTAAGGAAAATGAGAGAAGATGAAGAGCATCATACTTTTGGAAAAGAAATTGTCTTCCTAAATAAAAGCCTAGTGATTTGAGATAACATATCCCTTTGGAATGCACAATTTCAAACTTGGGTTCTAGGATATTGCAAATATCTGGTCTCTTCCTTTGAATGCTGAGGATGGAATTCTTTTAAATTAAGGTTCCCATTAGCCTGTTCAGTGTTCTAACATCAATTTTCATATGATAATGTACTTTCAATGTATCTATTTTTCTTTATTTTCTTTTAAAGAAAAAAAACCTATAGGCTTTATTTTCTGGCTCGTGCTTTAATATACATATAACTACTGTATCTACAGCAGTGTAAAGGGACAATTATCTTTTCAGTTTGGGGAGGAATATTAAATTTAAGTGTCATAGATTAGGCTGCAACCTAAGAGAGAGATATCCATAGAGATCTACCTATCATGCTTTTAACTATACTCCTGGATAAAAGAAGTCCTGAGTCCACTAGGCATATGGAGAATACATTGATTTTCTTGGATTTACTGTTTGCATTTCTTTCTTATGAGTAGACATAATTAATGGATGACAACTACCAAGGAGTGAGGATTCTCATTAATAAATGATACCCATGTAACAGAGAGATCCCATTTCACAGATTTCTTATAAATTTGCTTTGCCATGAATTTTCATCTCTTTGAGTCACATTTCTTCCCTAACTTCGTATTTCAGAATTCATTTAGCTACAAACAGGTTTGAAAATTGTAGGGGTGTGTGTTGAGAACATACATATCTGCAGAAATGGACTCATACAGAGTCATAGACAGGCACCTCTACATTCTTAATTATTTTCCTAATGGGATGTATCAAAAACTTGTAAGTGTAGAAAGTTCAAAGAGAACGTTAAAACATCATTGAAAACATTTCGAATGACTGACAGTGGAATGGAAGACTTCTCCCCTTTCCTTGGATAGGCTTCTGTTATAACCAGCAGGTTCTCAATAAATTCTTAGTGATCTGAGAAAAGATTCATATGACCCTTGTTTCCACTTCACACTACACAGTAGAATGCTGTTATTTCTCACTGCTGCCTTAAGCTAATGAATTTTAAAACTATGTCTTTGTCTTCATCTGTTTTGTTTTAATAAGTGTGAAATATGAAGAATCATAATAATTTAAATAATGACTCAGAATGAGCTTCTTATATTTTCCCTAACTAAATATGCAATTTAACCCTCTGTAACACACACATACACACACACACACACACACACACATTCATATACCTTTCTATTATCTACTCCATTTTTCCTTTCTAGGACTTGTTTTTGACACAAGTAACAGGAACTTTCTCTAATATGCTGGGTGTTGCACTATAAATTCATATGGCAGTGGATGTGATATTATTATGTGATCAATTAAAAACAGATATTTACTGATTTTCTTACAGTTTTTAATATTGTCATATTACCTTGATTATAAACACTCAAATTTTCATTAATTGCTTTTCAATTCACTAATTAAGTCCTCCCTTGGAACAACCCTCCTCAATGGTCTCGTAGTAATTTCCAGACATTGTAGGTATATTGAATAAATTAAGCTCCGTGCTATATCTTTGTCTTTCATAAGTTATGCTTAATAAACTATATAGGCATATATCCTTAGGTAAACCTAAATAAAATTCTGTCATTAATAAATATTTCAGCATTTTAGTATAAAAATTGTTTCCTAATTTCACATCATTTGTGTGTGTGTCACCAACTGAGTTTAATTATGATTCCTGTTGTGGTAGATTATATGCTGAACATTGAAAGAAGGGGCACACTTGAGAAGAGCCTAATCAAGAGGTAAGAAGATGGGAGAAGGAAAAATGAACAAACGTATTATGTAAATGTCAGAAATTATCAAATAATTAAATACATGTATACCACATAATGAATTAATTAATCAAATTACATATATAAACACAAAATATTTTATATTCTCTTGAATTATTTATTAATTTTTAAAAATGGAGAATTGGTGATTCAATAAAGGACTTGTGTTTTATTTGTGGAGATGGTGAAGAATCCATTCTTCTACAATGCAGTTTTCTTTGCACAATATGGCTGACTTTGCTGTCTAATTATACTGCATTTTGTCCCTAGCTACCCTGGGAAATCTTGATTTGTGTCCTATTGTCTGGTGCCATCAGGGGAACTTTGTGGAACTCTTATACAAAATGCTCTGCTGTAGATGAAAAGGTTCCCTCATAAGTACATTTTAAATCCTATTAGATGTTTTTTTTTCTGCTGGCTGTTAGCTATAATTCATCATTTTATCCACAAGTATATTACAAACAATGCACTTCAAAAGATGTTTTTATAGGTAAATTTTAGCACTTGCCCCTCATAGATTATCATGCCTTCCTGTTTATCAAGGTTTGCATTTTCAACTTCCAGCCCACTTGGGTGTTAGCTTGATTTGCATTGTTTCATTCAAATTCTAGTATCAGTTTGCAGTCTTTTATCAATGTGTGTTGAGTCCTTTGTGTGTAACAGACTGCATTTGCTTCTGAATTCACTGGAAAAAACAAAAAGCCTACATTCATTGTATACCTTTTAATTTAACTGTAGACAATCCAAGGATGTTTAGTTTTATTTGCTCTTAGAAATACATCATTTTTCTACTATTCTAATTTTTAGTATATATTTGTAATTGTAGTATATTTTGAGCTTTTTGTGGCAATATATGTCTAATAATATATTTTGTTTAATATATTCTAAAACCTATGACATTTCTTCTTTCACTTCTGATTTCATTTCAGAGATCCATACATATTCATTATTTTTTAATTGATTTTATTGAGATGTACATTTTTCTCTGCTCCCCTCCTTTCCTTTCCCCTCCACTTCAACCCTATCCCGTGGTCCCCATTTCCCAATTTACTCAGGATATTTTGTCTTTTTCGATTTACTACGTAGATTAGATCCATGTATGTCTTTCTTATGGTCCTCATTGTTGTCTAGGTTCTCTGAGATTTTGAATTGTAGACTGGTTTTCTTTGTTTTATGCCTAAAAGCGCCTTATGAATGAATACATATGGTATTTGTCATTCTGTTTCTGGATTACCTCACTCAATATGATGCTTTATCTTACACCTGTAAGAATGGCCAAGATCAAAACACTGATGACAACTAATGCTGGAGAGGATGTGGGGTAAAAGGAACACTCCTGCATTGCTAGTGGAGGTGCAAAATGGTACAGCCTTTTTGGATATTTCTTGCCTTTTCAAACCATCTAAATTCATCCTTTACTTCCTTTCTTTATGCATTATCTATTGTTCAATATTAAATATTTTCAGGTATGGCGATTTCTCAGAAAATTAGGAAATAACCTTCCTCATGACCCAGCAATACCACGTTTGGGTATGTACCCAAAGGATGCTCAATTGTACTACAAGGACATGTGCTCAACTATGTTCATAGCACCATTGTTTGTCATAGCCAGAACCTGGAAAAACCTAATTGTCCCTCAACCAAAGAATGGATAAGAAAAATGTGGTACGTTTACACAATGGAGTACTATACAGCAGAAAAATATAACCTCATCTTGAAATTTGCAGGCAAATGGATGGATCATTATTCTGAGTAAGCACTTCCTTATTTTGTTTATCTTTCTTAAGGATAATACTTAATGTTTTAGTTTCTTTTCCATTGCAATGATAAAATTTTATTACACAAAGAAAATCAGAGGAGGAATTGGTTTATTTCAGCTTGCATGCTACAATCCATTATCAAGTGAAGTCAGGGCAGGAACTCATAGAGAAACTTGGAGAAACTGTGGAAGATTTCTGTTTGTTGACTTATTCACAGACACACCCTCCCTCCATGTATTTAGCTTTCTTATACAATTCAAGAATACCTGTACAAGAAGTGGTGCCAAACAAGATCAACTGAGTCTTCCTATATCAATTAAAAATCAGGACAATCACCCACAGACCTGACACAGGCTAATTTTATCTAGGCAATCCTACTATTGGAATGCCCTTTTCAAGTGACTGTAAGTAGTGCTAAATTGCCAGTTGAAATAAATTGGGATGCTTAGAATGTTTTTGTTATTTTTCCTTTCTTATTTATTAGTTTGTTTTTCTCTGATGTTTTCTTCACATTTCTCATATTTCTTTTGGGTTGTTTGTTTTCTTGTTTTGCCTTTTTTTTATTTTAAAAGTCTTGGAAATTATATCAAGCATCCCATACAAGATATGCAACAATTCTAAAACCTATCTATACCATAAACCCATCTAGAAACCTAACGATTAGTTTGTCTTATATAGTTCATTGGTGTAAACAGATGGGTTTTCAGATTTAAACATTGTCATATTTGAACATTGCTTAAAATATATGAGCTAATTTCTCTAGGTAAATGAACTCCAAATTTTGGTTGCGAGCCTGGCCTTTAAAGGCTCTCAGGAATCTAAAAGGATAACCCTAGCTAATACTCCTAGAAATAGTGAATATGTAGGCTGAATTGGCCTTCTCTTGGAGGGATTAGGACAGCAACCCAGTCACACAAACTTTGACCTATAATTTTTCCTGTCTATGGGATACACTGGGTCTAAGAGTGGAGCAGATATTACAGGAATGGAAAACCAATGACTGGTCCAGTCTGAGACCCAGGCCACTGCTTGAAGCATCAGTTCTCAGATGTTGGATGGCCCGGACAACTAAGATTGAATGCAACATGATTAGAGAAAAAAATGGTTAATATAATGATGTGGCAGACATAATCAAGACTTAGCAGTCTACTGATTATATAAGAATATGTTTGTGTAAATGCCATGTTTTATTTTTGTATTTATAGAACTTACACTTTTTACTTGAATTTTCATTTTATACAGAAAAATTGTATATACTTGGTTTACATTTTTTTCTTTTTTTTCATTTATTAAAGATTTCTGTCTGTTCCCCACCGCCGCCCCCTTCCCTCCCCCTCCCCCAATCAAATCCCCCTTTCTCGACCGCCCAAAGAGCAATCAGGATTCCCTGCCCTGTGGGAAGTTCAAGGACCACCCACCTCTATCCAGGTCTAGTAAGGTGAGCATCCAAACTGCCTAGGCTCCCACAAAGCCAATAGGTGCAGTAGGATCCAAAACCCATTGCCATTGTTCTTGAGGTCTCAGTAGTCCTCGTTGTCGGCTATGTTCAGCGAGACCGGTTTTAACCCAGGCTTTTTTAGACCCAGGCCAGCTGGCCTTGGTGAGTTCCTGAAAGAACATCCCCACTGCCTCAGTATGTGGGTGCACCCCTCGTGGTCCTGAGCTCCCTGCTCGTGTTCTCTCTTCTTCCGCTCTTGACTTGGACCTTGAGATTTCAGTCCGGTGCTCCAATGTGGGTCTCTGTCTCTGTCTCCTTTCATCGCCTGATGAAAGTTAATATTCAGGAGGATGCCTATATGTTTTTCTTTGGGTTTTCCTTCTTATTTAGCTTCTCTAAGAACCCGGATTATATGCTCAATGTCCTTTATTTATGGCTAGAAACCAAATATGAGTGAGTACATCCCATGTTCCTCTTTTTGGGTCTGGCTTACCTCACTCAGGATAGTGTTTTCAATTTCCATCCATTTGCCTGCAAACTTCAAGAAGTCCTTGTTTTTTACTGCTGAGTAGTACTCTAATATGTATATATTCCATACCTTCTTCATCCATTCTTCAATTGAAGGGCATCTAGTTTGTTTCCAGGTTCTGGCTATTACAAACAATGCTGCTATGAACATAGTAGAGCATATACTTTTGTTGTATGATACGGCCTCTCTTGGGTATATTCAAGCCAGGAGGTCCTGGATAGAGGTACTGCAGAAGCTAAGAGACCATGGATGCAAACCCAAACTACATTTTTTCTAAAGAAAGAATAGATTAAGTAGGATATATTTATGCAAGAATATATGTGTGTGTGTATGTATATCACTAAAATAAATACATGTAGATAGATTTATATATGTATATATGTGTAACAACAATTAATATGAAATTGGACAGTCTATTTGAAAGATGGCAAATAAAGTATATGGAAATGTTTGGAGGTAGGAAATTATAAATACTTTTTGGAAATCATTGAAAGGAACAGGATTTTCTTTATTTAGATTATATTTTTATAGTCATATAAAGTGGTATTATGTAAGCATTCAATACAAATATTTATTATTGTTGTTATAAAAACATGTTTTAATTTAAAATTCCTAGGATTGATGTTTGTGTTTCGATTGTGTTTCAATCCAACAAAGGCTTAAAATATTATTATAAAAATTTATCTCAAAGAATATATTGTTGCACTATACTCTCATTCATTTTTATGTTACTTTCCTTGAGGATTTAAGTACATAAAGTATTAAATTATAACAAATATTGGCAACCAAGCCAACTGAATAAATTTTTCTGTTTAAAAGGATAAAGGAATGAAATTTTGAACCAGAATGTTTGCAAATGAATGTTTGAATTTTACCTAATGTTTATTTAAAACATATTTAATAAATTCTATACATAAATGCTATTATATTCAGCTCCCCTAAAATGAATATTTACATTTTCCTTATTTATATTTATATTCAGCCTAATTACTGATTTTACCCTAAAAGAGTAAATGTTAACTTCCTCAAAGCAAAATAAAATTAAGTTAATTCATTTGCACTTAAATTTTGGGATTTTTCTAAGAGATGAAAAAGGAGGAGGAGAAGAAGTCATCCAGTTACTAGAATTAACAAACTTGAGAGGACTAGCTCATTTATAGGTTTATGGTTTTAGAAGTTCATAAGATATTTATATAGATATTGGTTTGTTGGAAAGTTCACAGCAACAAACGGTTTGTATAGGAGTACTAACTTAACAATTTTTGTTTTGGGTTTGGCATTTTTTTTTTGTTGTCGTTGGCAGGGTTTCTCAATGTAACAGCCCTGGCTATCCTGGAACTTGCTTTGTACATCAGGCTGGCCTCAGACTCACAAAGATCTGCCTGCATCTTCTTCCTTAGTACTGTGATTTAAGGGGTGGGCCATCATGCCTGGCAACCTATCAGTTTTTAATTCTGTATTAAATACTACATTACTGCTATGAACATAGTTGAACAAATGCTTTTGTAGTATGATAGGGCATCTCTTGGGTATATTCCCAGGAGTGGTATTGCTGGATCCTGGCGTAGGTTGATCCCGAATTTCCTGAGAAACCATCACACTGATTTCTAAAGTGGTTGCACAAGTTTGCATTCCCACCAGTAATGGATGAGTGATCCCCTTACTCCACATCCTCTCCAGCAAAGGCTGTCATTGATGTTTTTGATTTTAGCCATTCTGACAGGTGTAAGATGGTATCTCAAAGTTGTTTTGATTTGCATTTCCCTGATGGCTAAGGAGGTTGAGCATGACCTTAAGTGTCTTTTGGCCATTTGAACTTCTTCTTTTGAGAATTCTCTGTTCAGATTAGTACCCCATTTTTTTAATTGGGTTAACTAGCATTTTAAAGTCTAGTTTCTTGAGTTGTTTATATATTTTGGAAATCAGACCTTTGTCTGTTGCAGGGTTAGTGAAGATCTTCTCCCAATCAGTAGATTGCCTTTTGTCTTAATGACATTGTTCATAGTAGCATTAATAGCTAGAATCTGGAAACAACCTAGATGCCCCGCAATGGACGAATGGATAAAGAAAGTGTGGAATATATACACATTAGAGTACTACTCAGTGGTAAAAAAAAATGACATTTTGAATTTTGCATGCAAATTGATGGAAATAGAGAACACTATCTTGAGTGAGGTAACCCAGACTCAAAAAGATGAATATGGTATGGACTCACTCATTAGTGGATTCTAGCCATAAATAAAGGACATTGGGCCTATAATTCACAATCCTAGAGAAGCTAAATAGGAAGTTGTACCCCCAAAAAAAACATGTAGTTATCCTCATGGATTTTGGAAGTATACAAGATTTCCAGGCAAAAATTGAGAGGTTGGGGGTCGGGGTGGGACGGGGGTAAGGGGAGATGGGGAGAGAGAAGTGAGAAGGAGAGGATGGGGAGAGCTTGGGGAAATGGGACAGTTGAAATGGAGGAGGAGTGGATATGGGAGCAGGGAAGTATATATCTTAATTAAGGGAGCCATTTGATGGTTGGCAAGAGACTGATTGAGCTTTGGAATGGAAAGAAAGGGGGAGGGGAAATGTGGGGAGGAGAAGAGGTGAAAATTTGTAATAATGACAATAATAAGGAAAAAATAAAAATAAATAAATACTACATTACGATGCTTTATACATAATAACTTTATCATTTTTTCTATAGATGAAAGAGAAGAATCACATAAAACTATCTGGTTAGGTTCTCTCTCTAGGCAACAGTATTTAAGCACTCAATATGCCACATAGACTTCTATCATAACTTGGTAAAATGATGACTTGCTATTCATCACTTTGAGATAGTTAAGATCTTAGGTTTACACTAGTTTTCTCAAGAACGTTGATTCACATGACATCAGCGTTAAAGTTTTGCTTGTGTGCATTTGACAAAAAGATCAAACCAAAAGACCCTTAATTGGGGACAATTTGAGTAGAACCAGTGTGGAAATAGTGTTGTCACAATATACTACTTTCAAACACCCTTCATATTGAAGTTAAAGTAGTTAAATGCTAAAAGAGAATTGCAGTGTGTGTGTGAGAGAGAGACAGAGAGACAGAGAAAGAGAGATGCAGTCCATTGGAAGTAAAATAACTAACTAAAAATTCCTTACTAATCTAAATGTTTTACATTTTTGAGATAGAATGTCACTATGTTTTCCACAATATGGTATGTCTGACGTAGCTTAGGCTGGCTTTGAATGTACTTATAGCAAACGTTCTGCTTCAGCTTTCAAAGTGCTGTGATTATTGGAGTGTTATTCTGTTTGTGTTTTAACAAATAAAGTTTGGCTGAAGATCAGAATGCAGAGCTAAGCCATTAGAGGGCAGGGCGGTGGTGGCACAAACCTTTATTTCCAGGACTTGGAAGACACAAGCAGTGGGATCTCTGTTAATTCAAGGCCACCAGGGGCTACAAGAGATTGAATTTCTCTAATAGAGAAACAAAGTTCACCCAAAATGGATCCCATCATTTGGGATCCCACACCTTTAATCCCTGCACTAGGGAGGTGGAGACCGGACTGATATGGCTAGGTGGAGAGAAGAATTTAAAGCAGAAGGAGGCAAGAGCTCATTGTAGTCTGAGGTTTGGTGGAGACATTTGCAATCTGAGGATGCAGCCGGAGGACGCAGTTTGAGTATGCTGTCTGGGGACAGGTTTGCACTTTGGTCTGAGAATTAGATAGAGGTAAAAGGTCCCTTTAATGACTGGCTGCACTTCTCTGATCTCTCAGCTTTCACCCCCTGATAGGTGACTCCAGGTTTTTATTATTAGGAACAATTAAAATTCAGGCTACAAATTATACATTTGAGCCATCTTAGAATCTTTTTCTCACAGAACCCAAATCTATGTTGTTGAAGGCATCAATACCTAGAACATATGGAGCTCTTTATTCTCGATTTACTCTGAATATCTTCAGGAATATCAATAATTAACCACTATAGCAAGGTTATTCCATAAGTTTTTTTCCATTGAAGAATTAATTGTGTATTCACACAGAAAGTCTTTATTTCATGGAAACTACAATTTCCTCTCTAGACTTATTTTTTAGCCCACATACTAGTGAAGCTACCCACCTGTTTAGTCCTGAGAGGAAGACACCATAAATCCAAAAGCGAGGGCTAATAAGAAGCACTTGTCATTTGGAACTGGCGTGCGTCTGTGTGAATTCAGCACTCAACTCTGTCCACTGAGGCCATTCAAAGTCACTTGCTGTTCTCGTTCCTAAGGTTATGTGTGATGAGAAACAGATGCAGAGGTTTTGAACTTTTCTGGGCTGAAAGATGCCATGTGGCTAAAATATTCTGTGATTGATGAAACTTCATTTTGCTTTTGATAGCATTCAATGATGATTCTAGTTTCTAAATTAATTACAAAACCTGTCTTGGTGAGTAACTGCTATGGTAGTTTGAACTGGTGTGATCTTTACAATATTTTATTTCTTTTTCTTATAGATTTTATTGAGCTCTACATTGTTTTCTCTGTTCCCTTCCCTTCCTCTCCCCTCCCCTTCAACCATCTCCCATGGTCCCCATCTCCCAATTTACTCAGGAGAACTTGTCTTCTTCTACTTCCCATGTAGATTAGATCCATGTGTTTCTCTTTTAGGGCCCTAATTGTTTTCTTGGTTCTCAGGGATTGTGAATTGTAGGTTGGTTTTCTTTGCTTTGTGTATAAAAACCACATGAGTGAGTAAATATGATATTTGTGTTTCTGGTTCTGGGTTACCTCTCTCAATATAATGTTTTCTACTCTCAACAGAGGAATATAAAACCCTGAAAGGCACTGAAGGAAATGCTCAACACTCTTAGCCAGCAGAGAAATGCAAATCAAAACAACTCCGAGATTTCATCTTATACCTATAAGAATGGCTAACTAAGATTAAAAACACTGACGACAACTTACGCTGGAGAGGTTGTGGGGTAAAAGGAACACTTCTGCATAGCTGATGGAAGTGTAAGCTGGCACAGCCCCTTTGAATATCAGTATGGTGACTTGTCAAAAAATTAGTTAACAACCTTCCTCAAGACCCAACAATATCATTTTTGGGTATATATTGAAAGGATGCTCAATTGTATCACAAAGACATGTGCTCAACTATGTTCCTCTTAAGAATTTTATATTAATGGAATAAAGCAGATTAGTCAGGATAAAAACTATTTTATTGATTACCATCAAAACATAGCTTTTTACTATATATATATTCTATATCTTTTATTTTTTTTACAATTTTATGACGTTTTATTGCAATAATTACCTATTTGCCAGAATATATTTCATGTCAATAGAAAATTTATCAGAAATTTATAAATGATTATTTTTTATTTTTATTTATTTTTTATTAATTTTTTTAAATTAAAAATTTCTGCCTCCTCCCCACCTCCCTTTTCCCTCCCCCTCCCCCCACTCCCCACGCCCTACTCCCCTTCCCCTCCTTCTCCAGTCCTAAGAGCAGTCATGGTTCCCTGCCCTGTGGGCAGTCTGAGGTCTTCCTCCCTCCATCTAGGTCTAGGAAGGTGAACATCCAAACCGGCTAGGCTCCCACAAAGCCAGTACATGCTTTGGGTTTATTGAATTTATTTATTAATATTTTCTCTTCAGTAATTAGCAAATGTAAAAGCTAGGTGTGTTATTTAGTATAGTCTTAGTCAATGTTTTATCATTATGAAGAGACACTATGACCTGCAACTCTTACAAATGAAAACATTTAATTGAAACTGGATTCCAGTTTCAGATGTTTAGTCCACTGTCATCACGGTGAGAAGATGACAACACAAGGACAAATATAGTACTAGAAAAGTAACTAGTTCTATATATAGATGGGCAAGTAGCAATGAGAGAAGGAGAGAGAGAGAAAGAGAGACAGAGAGACAGAGACAGAGACAGAGAGACAGAGAGAGAAACAGAAAGAGAGAGACTGTGTCTGGCTTGAGCATTTGAAAGACCAAAGCCCACCCGCAATTTAACACTTCCTCCAATAAGGTCACAACCACTCCAATAATGCCACATCTCCTAAACCCTGTCAAAAAGTGCCACTCCCAAGTGACCAACCATTTAATTCTATGTACATGAGGACTTTTCTTATATACCATAAGTACTGTCTTTTGTATTGGGAATTCATTATAATCTACTTTCATAAGACATCACACATTTTCAAAATCAAATTTACAGAATAAATACAATCTTTATTCCTTCTGCAACATCTCCATTTTTATGTTCCCACATATCTTATAAACTTCACAATAACTTCTTTTCTTAAAAA